>CM064918.1:42647956-43247956 GCA_032727855.1 Quercus ilex subsp. ballota
TTAGAGCCTAGTTTTCCAATCCACTTTCTACAAATTCATTATACTGGCCTCTTTGAGCCTATATCCTTTTACCTCTTAGGCTTAGGACTCAATTTGCGTCCTTACAATTACTATTTTTATAACTTCTATGTAGTTTACCCAATTATAAAGTTATGTTCTTTTGTAACTGAACTTTGGCTTATTGAAATTTGGCAAATATTTTAAGAGAATATTTGTTTATATAATAATTTATATGTATTTCATTGTACACTTTAATTTCTACTAAATTACTTTCCTACTTTTGATAAATGTTTTGTAAAATTTAATATGTTGTCTATTATAATGCACATTTTCAATTAACACTATCATGTGATGTAGTCTCTTATTCAACTGTTAACTAACCCCTCTTTATCCACCCTTTTCAAATTAGTGCAGTGAACTCTTTTAATGCAACTAGCTAGTGACCATTGGAGCTCTGAACTGAAAGCTATGTGTAATAAAGAACGATTTTATAAAAATTTCCTTTGTTGTGCTTTTTAGGGTTGTAAACTTGGTAATTGTGAGACTATTTAAGGATGTATTTGTAATCTTTATTTTCTTATACTTTAGTTTGATGTATTATTGAGAGACTTGATATTTAAATGTTGCGTTGATGGTTTGGTTTATTATATTTGAATATGTAGTTGCCTCAAATTTTACAGATTTAAATTTTTTGTCATATTTGTTTAAGCTAAGTTTAGTGCCTTATGAAAAGTCATTTATCTAAATCTCTCATTTGGAATTGGGTCTTCATAATGAGATTGGCAAATCTACTTTTATTCCCATTACGTTCCAATTGATAAAACATCTACTTATATTATTTAAACAAATCGTAAGACTTGTTACATAGTTAATGCGACTAAATGTACATGTGAAATGTTTTATCAATTGTCACATTGTGGATTACTGAAATTTTAGTCCAAGCTAGCTTGGAAATAAACTTTTTTCCTTCTTGTAATATGTTGACTTGTGATAAAACTATGAGATTTTCTGGAGAATGTGGCTTAATATATTTTCATTATTAAGCAATAGTAGAAATTTTTATCATGGATTGAGGGTTATTGTTATTATTATTATGATGTTGCAAACTTGCAAAAGAATGTGTCTTTTTTGTAAGGTGGGCCTAAAAGAATATTTTGAGGGTGAAGATTTATGTAAGATTGTAAGACGGTTGCATGATTTTGTGATCTCGTTAAGCCAATTTAGGCATGCATTTGGCCTAAAACGGAAGGTAATTTAAGGCTTGTGCATTTTTATCTTGGTTCAATTTTTCATTAACAACTTCTTCCTCTCTGTTTGTTTGTTTGTGTGTGTGTGTGTGTTTTTTTTTTTTTTTTTTTTTAAGAAGAAAGGTGAAGAGAAATTTGTTGTGTTGATTTTAATACTTTTCATACAAAAGAGCACAGTTATTTGTATCCCAATATGAATCTTAGGATCTATCTCTACTTAGGTCAAATTTGTGTATGATCCTGATCTGGATCTTAGGATCTTATAGGATCCCGATCCTATGGTAATACTAAAGATCCTGTGATATAAAGGAAAATTAAAAAAAAAAAAAAAAAAAAACTCCTTTTTTGGGTTTTCAAATGCCCCAAATTGATTTAAAAAAAAAGTAATAAACAAATCAGCCTAGTAGCCCTAGCCTAAATTGATAAAACTTTAAATATAAATTTCTTTTTCTTTTTTTATTTTTTATTTTTTTTATTATTATTATTTTTTTTGTGGCTAGGTGACAATGATAAAGAAGTGCATACTTCATACTATTAGTGATGAGTCTAAGTTTGGTGATGCCAATGAAAATGACATGAATGAATCTCCAAATGCAACATTAAGAGATTTTGATGATTATTTAATGGATGATACGGGTCATATGGCTGCTAAAAATGACGATAAATGTTGTTTATAACGATCTACTTTATTTTGAAGAACTCATCCAAGATAACCAAAACTTTGGTCTTGATGATTGAGTGTGTTTATGGAATTGTTTGAAATATTGTTATTTGCTTTGTTTTATTTTCTGCGACATTATGTATGCTTTGAGTTTTGTAACTTAGAACTTGGTATTTGTGAGTTGTATCTTTTGAATTTTGAACTTTATTTATGTATTTGTAATTTGTTACTTTACTTTTTATTAGTAACTAGCGTGTAAACTTATGCATATGTATGGGTACAATTAAAAATAATCATAAATATATGGTTCAAATTATACCTTTTTTTTTAGAAGATATTCAAATTATACATGGTATTAGCTTACATTTTTTTTAAACTACACATTTCTAAAATATATAATGGTTTCTCATATAATATTATATTATATATATGATTTAGAATTAATTGGTTTTAGATTCTTTGATTTTTACACCCAATAATTCATTTGTCACAAAAATTAAAAACTTATTTGGACACATGGAAGAAAATTGGACTCCAATTGAAATCCAATTTTGAATCTAATTGGATTAGTACTCTTCAATTTTTACATTCAATAATTCACTTAACACAAAATTAAAAATTAAATTGGACATGTGGCACAAAATTGAGAATTCAATTAAAATGTAATTGGATTTTCTCTAATTTGTGTCAAAAATTACTTTTTTTTTTTCAATTTTTCTTTAATATATATTATAAATTATAATTATGAGTATATTTTTTAATCGGAAAGTAGGATCTTACGATTCTTGTGCCGATCCTATGATCTAATCCTTGAACCTTTTCACCGATCCTGTGTTGGATCTCAATCCTGACAACCTTGTGAAAGAGAGGGCAATTTTCTTCCACCATGTTTTGTTTTTTCCTCCATGGTAT
Source organism: Quercus ilex subsp. ballota (assembly GCA_032727855.1). NCBI lineage: Eukaryota > Viridiplantae > Streptophyta > Magnoliopsida > Fagales > Fagaceae > Quercus > Quercus ilex. The sequence goes on from CM064918.1 coordinate 42,650,777, forward strand.
TATGTTTGTTAAGTTACTGTTAAGTAATTTGACATGTGTCAGCTATGTATTTGTTAGTTAGAAAATATGTTAATTAGATTAGGTGCCAATCCACGTTTTAAGTACATAATAACAGGAGCAATGGCTGGAAAATCACCTCCTTCACCCTCTATAGCTCCGATAGTTTATGGTATTTCTTCATTTTTTTTTTTTTCCATAATTTTCGTAGTTTTAAGGTCTGACATGTAAGAAGGAACGGTAATCGTCCAACCCACTTGTTAGCAAAATATGCTCCAGATGTTGAGCAATATGTTTCTTGGATTGAAGAGAGCCCTTATTTTATAAAACATGCTCTCTCAAATGATGTAATTTCTTTTCAGTCTTTTTAATGAAAGTTCAGTATCTCTTATATAAAAAATAAATAAAATAAAACGTAGCATTTTCTTATTTAAACCAAAAAAAAAAAAAAAAAGAAGCAACATTTTCTTAACTCTAAGACTGAAATCATTTTGCTACTCTCAAATTCCTCTTTGTTACTAAACCATGGTATCATAAGCATCAAGTGTGCTAGCAGTGTATACCATTTGTCACGTAGGCATTTTTCGTTAATGAGTTAGTAGCAAAGACTAGATTGACTACAAGTTGAAAATAAAAGAGATCAAATTGACTATTACCTCAAAATGTAAGGATTAAAATGGTATTTTTGCCAAAAAATAATTAAAAAAGAATAATAAAAAAAAAAATAGCAGCAAGATATAACAACCACAATACAAACTAGCCGCAAGTTACATTAAAATGCACACATTGTGCCAACTGCCAATGATAATTGAGTACTAAGGATAATTTCCCTCTAGGGATATCATTTTGAATATTCCAATAGATGCGTTTCTTATTATACTTCCATTCCAGGATATTGTAATAAGGTGACTCAAGAATTAGCTCTGTATGCTAAGGAGACAAAGAAACCCTTGGTTCGGCTCGAGGACATACCTTCTTTTCTCCTTCCCTTAGTTAACTCTGGTTCATTATAAATACAATCAATCATTTTTGGGCTAAAAAATAAAAGCAAAACTTTGAAACAAGGCAAAGATGCACCTCCTAGGCCCAGTTTCCACAATTATTGAATTACCTTCCCTCGTAGGACCAATCTTGGCCCAAATTTAATTCAAGCTTGACAATAAAAGCCTATGATAGGTCACAAGCCTTTAATCCAATGACTTCCTTGCAACCCTCAGCCGAAGATAGAACCTGCGAGTAAGGGCAAGTTACAATCGACAGAATATTCTATCGGCCCACATAAACAAAAAAGGGAAAATGACCAACTTTTTTTTTTTTAACCCAGTCCACAAAACAATAAGATTTATCAGTGACACAAAAACATTTTCTCACCAATTAACATGATTGAATAATGTTAGGGATACACTCAACTACGCACCCAAATCTACAACATGTTTTTGTAGTGATTTATGTACAATAAGATATTTTTAAGGGCATGGTAAACATGATGTTACTCAAATTTCAATTTACGACTTCAGCAAGTTTTGAAAAGAATAAAGAAAGTTTTTATATCACAATCAATTCAAATGGATCGAGCATTCAGTAGTGTAATCAAACACTAATAGTCTAATACACATCAATGTTATCAATTTTGTTCTAACCAAAAAATTTTGTTATGGTTTATTAATTGGTGCGAATCACCCATATGTTTCATCTCAGCCTAAATTCTAATTTATTCCAATTTGTTTCGTTAAATTTTGGCCGTATGTGAGCACAAAATTAAGCTTTTTTCTTTGCTCTTTTTTTTATTATTATTTAATTTTCTTCTTCGCATATGGAATTTGAATTTGATTCTTTAATTTGATATTACTGTCAAGAGAAATTGGAGCAATTTGGGTTATTTATTTGATTCATCGTAAATTTTTTCTTGATTTGGTGTATTAGGCTAAATTATTAATTCATTCTAAAATTTATGTCCTTATTATATATGGTAAATATTAAAACTGTTAATGATTTGGTTTGGGATAGATAATTTGATATGATATACAACTTTTTGATGAATTATTTCGTGTTATTAGAAGTAACTATGAAAAGATTCTCAAAAAAAAAAAAAAAGCTATGAAATGGTAAGTCAACATTAACTGATACTAAAATATTCTATTTTAATATACCAACTTTAATCATGACAATTTTGATACACATACATGCCATTTAGACAATATAAAATGAGATCCTACAAAATAAATAAATAAATAATAATAATAATAATGCAGTTAGATTTAAACCTTGAGGACACATACAATTAATGTCTACCAATATCAGTTACAAGTATACTCTTTTTCTCTCTTTTAAATAATAAGATTTTTTTGACAATAATTTATTAAATTAGATATATAATTATGTAAGTGTACGGTAGGACCCACCCCTCTATGAGAGGGAAGAAGTTTACTTTTGGAATACATAATAATTTTCCCTTAAAAAGGACAAGTTACTTCACATACTAAGACAAAGACATTGTGCAGTGAAGTTTTAGTTAAGGGCATCATTTTTAAACTCCATAAAAAGGAACCTAATTAAACACATGTATATGTGTGTGTGTATATATATATATATATATATATATAGGAGACTTGAGATTTATTTAGGCCATGCTACTTTCCATCTCCACCCTTAATAATAAGACTCACACTTTGCCCTCTGGGACACAAAACACCACAAGCAGCAAACGTAACACAGGGACATAATACACAAAACAAGCAGCACAATCTTCCTCTTGAAGCTCCAAATGATGTGGGGACTTAACACAGTATGTTGGTTACCACCGTCAATGTCACTAATGCCGATTCCACAGCTGGAATTAAATTACAAACGCCGAGTCTAACAATGAGAACAACAATGAAGATCAGAATTGTCACTCAAGGGAGATCATGCGTTTTTAAAGAATATATTGTGGTTGTTTTGTTAAATAGCTCAAAGTAAAAATTAAAAACCAAAAACAATGTATTTGAGATTTGATGTTGGCTGCTTTGCTTCTTATTTTTTTTAATGTGTTATTGTTGTAAATCTCTGCAATTTTCAGTAGTGTGGCTCAATTCTTAAAGAAAGTGTCATTTTTTTGACGGCCTTTATGACCCTTGATTGAAACAAGCGTTATATAACTTGCTTGAAACACGATATTACATAACCTACTTGAAATTATATTCCGAAACACAATATTATATGACTTGTTCCTAATCATTTCAATACATACCACAACCACACACACTCTAAAGAACCACATTACAAAGTCTAAACTATCTCAAAACACAATATTATATAAAATGCTCCAAGTATTTTTCAATGTGTTCCACAACCTCACATACATCAAAAGACCACAAATTATTATATTACCAAGTCCACAATAGTCCCAAAATCCTGATGGAGGTGTTCAGCCATGAGAGTGGCAAGTTCAGCTTCTTTGGCTGCAACAGACTATGGAGGCATGCCTCGGCATTGACAGCCTCCTCAACCTTTGGCCTGTATACTTCTAAGCATTCCCTCTCCAATTCCAACAGCGTGTAATCTTTGTCTGCTTCACTCTCACCAAAGTTTATGTCATTCCATATTTGCTGGTCTCATACAACAGCAGTCAGCAGCAAAACCAATTAAGGAATTTTGATATGCAAACAGTGTAACTTCTCTTTCAAAAGAAACTAAAATCTAGCATTAATAATGTTTAATAGAATTTGTGCCAACAATATGAGGTCAGATTTCACAGCATGCATGATCAAAGTCAAATGCTTAAATACAGCAAACTACCTGGAGAGATAATTATGTGCAAAATTAATGAATGAGTCAGGGATCTTACAGCTTATATTAGGTTTTAATAATTAGAATAAAGATAATAGATTTAGTACAGCTATTAAGTGGTCAATTACACAAACTTTCCAATTAGCATCTTTAGAGAGCATGTGACACAATAAACCACATCCTATATACAGAGGTGGAACCTGTTTAGGGATCAATTGGGATTAATAACATGGAAAATGACATCACATTTTGGTGTCAATTGCAAATAGCGTGCCAATTAAATTGAAGAAACATTCAAAAAAGTGTAATATACTTCTGAGAAAAAAAAAAATCATAAATGCATAGAAGATGCTTATACCATTCCAATTAAGTGTAGTGAGGCAGGCCAACCTGAAGAAACAGCACTTTGTAGATTAGCTTGCCCTGCTTCCTCTGATAGTGCTGATACATATCTGTTCAACAGAAAAATTAAATAAAAAGTCAATAGAAGTTAATAGACAAAGATTGCTAATGATATATTAAGCAGAAGCTTTCATAAATCTTACACACATATATATCTACAAACAGCTGTTTCATAAGTTGGGAGTTGACTGATGTCTACATGTTTTGTGGTAATATATAAAAAAAAGATAAATAAATAAAATCTTGGAATACAAATTAGGAATTTAGAAGCTTAGCAAATTCCGAATTACAAAAGAAAAGAACTTTACCGTAGTAATGCATCAAACCACACATATATAGTTTGCTTCTTGTCATAGTAACTGGGATGCACCAATCCATTGATGCTCGGGAAATGGAAAAAATCTCTTAGGCCACCTTTGATCCAGCTTTGCACCTTGAAGCATAAAGACTATGGAAGTGACTAATAGAATAGGAAGATACAGAAAGGGCATTCCTAACATTTTATTAGTAAATTGCTATGGGGAAAGAGATGCAGAGATAGCTTTAGATTAAAAGTCATAAAAAATGATTCCCCTGCCAGGCATGATCAACATACAATAGCAGAAGCATTAACAATACAGGGCATGTCACCAACAAAGCTATACCCAAAAGCCATATTTAAAGTATTGTTTTTTTTTTTTTTTTGATAGGTAATCAGAGAACTATTATTAAAAAGAAAAAGAAGAATAATACAAGTTGTTCATGATGATGAACAATGAGAAACAGAAGAAACAAACAGCCAAACGAAAGAGAGGAAATCAAATAGTTAATCTAAGGGAATACAAAAACTCAGGAAGAGACGAAGACTCAATAAAACCCCAACAACGAGACTACTCAAAAAGACATCACTGGCTTAAAACCTTTAACTCATCCAACGTCTTCTCCAAGTTCTCAAAGGAGCAGCGATTCTGTTTCAACCAAACAATCTACATTAAGCACCCTGGAATCAAATTCCAAATATTCGAGTTGTGCTTCCCAAGCCACTGATGCCAACAAGACAACAATCTCGCCACCAATCCTAGCTTAACCCAATGAATACCATAAGCCTGAAGCATAAAGGTCCATAAGGAATGAGTAACATGACAATGAAGAAGGAGATGGTCAACAGACTCCCCATCACAACAACACATACAACACCAATTTGTCAAAGTGCGACCCCTAAGCATGAGATTATCCAACGTGAGAATCCGATCGTGAGAAGCTGTCCACAAGAAGAAAGCCACTCGCTTTGGAATCTTAGGTTTCCAAACACCCTTCCAAGGAAACCGAATACTCGGAGTACCCTGAGTTGCATGGTAATACGAATGGGTGTCAAACTTACCATTACCTTTGAGTCACCAACAAAGAGTATCCCTCCTATCACCCCGAGGAATACGAGGTTGGATAAACTGTAAAAGAGAAAAAGAAGCAGCAAGCTCCCAATCTTCGAAAGCTCTATAAAACCTTAAATCCCACACTCTAATAGTGCCTCCTTCCGGAATCCACAAAACCTCAGAGATGCAAGCATCCTTAGCAGCTGAACACACAAAGAGCTGAGGATATAGTTCTTTTAGGGTATTATCCCCAATCCATCTATCATGCCAAAAGCGGATACAGGTGCCTTCACCCACTACAAAAGACAGATGCTTAGAAAAACTCTCCCACCCTTCCTGAATGCTTCTCCAAAGGCCACATCCATGAGTCCTCCTGCACACTTTCGTACACCATCCCCCTTGACCCTCACCGTATTTTGCGGAGATAACTCTTAATTACTCTTAAAAAAGGTACTATCAAATGCATTCTGTCATGTATCTATAACTATAGCAATAGCTAATACAGATTTACTACAATAGCATATACACAATATGCCAATTATTAAGCTTACAACATTCAAAATCAGCATGCTCAGGCTCTTAGCAGGAAACTAATCATGCTGGAAGCACCTGCCAAGAAAAATCTGTTTACAGTAAACCTTAGGGACAACTATTTAGGACACACTAGACTAAGTTTTTACAAAATTACCGACTATCTCATCTCATTTAACCAGAACAGAGGCTGCAAAAAATTTGGATTTTGTGTCAAGTTTTCTTCCAATAATTTTTTTGATATTTCGATAGCACAAGGAAATAATAGTAATTATCCTCAATCCACAGAACACACAGCTTCAGGTGCATAGGGCAAATGTTGATATCAAGCAATTCATACTCATCCTGCAGACACAGAGCAAAAGACATTACACTATTTTGTTACATAAATACAAAACATCTCTCAAACAGAACGACCACAACAAATACATTAACACGTTCGTTCAAACAAGACAGTGCATATATGAAAATGGAAATCGGCGAGAAACTATATAAAATAAAAAAGGAATTCCACTTAATGAGTAATATCAACAAGTTCTTGTAAATATAAAAAGAAAATTTTACACAAATACTAGCACCGACACACACACACACACACACACAAAATCCACTCAGTTTTTATCAAATTCTTAACTGTAGATAATGCAATAACCCCATAATCAATCAAAAAGTACGTGAACAAAAAAACGATAAGCAGAAAGGGAAATTAAATTTAGATAATGTTGCTACATCCACATTTACAACTTCAAATGCAAAAAAACACGTACACAATTACAACAACGCACATTTTTTTTTTCCCTGATATGCTTGTAAAAATATGTTACCTATATGCTATTAAAAATACGCATACACAGAGTTTTCAAATAAAACCCCGAAAGCTATTTGAATTTATCAATTTACTCTTCACAAGTAAAAGACCCTAGCTTTTACTCTGTTTTTACATCTTCTCAATACATGAAAAAAATATATACCAATTGAGGGCCATATCTGATAAATCAAACATACAAAAAGTCTATTTCTAGTTAATGGAAGCTGTACAGAAAATAAAATAAAAATGTTAGAGAAGAGAGAAAGAAAGCTTTTTTCATTTATGGGCTTATGGTGTTTGTTATATTCTTGGAATGTGTTCACACCTGTAACCAGAACACAAGCAACACATCTAGGCTAAACCTCATAGACCCAACCCATATTTCAGATGCCAGAGGATAGCTACGCAATTCCAATTCCAAAAGTATTCAAACACATAGCCCCCAAATTAAACTACTGCTTTCTCTCTGAGCTATACTTCGTAGTCTCTCTCTACCAATGAAGAGAATGAGAGAGAATACCGACAATTGTTTGGACAGGTCTGCTAGGTAATTTCCGTGATAGACAAATTCAATTTTTTTTTTCTCGGGAAACAAACAGAGAGTTAAACAAATACCTGTAATCGGACGAAGAAGCGGCGGAGATGAGATCGCTGCCCACCGTGCCTCAGCTCGTCGTCGGAGTTCTGTATTTGAGTTTTCTCGCTCTTTGCGTTTTCAGAGAGAGAGAGAGAGAGAGATTGACTGATGAATGAGTTAAATTATTATTACTTTTCTTTGGTGAAAGGGAAATTTCATTAAATTTTTAAAGCGAAAACCTATTTTTACTTTGTATATTTCGACCCTTTCAAGTTTCAAGTGAACCCGGGAAAAAAGTGAATCAAAATAATTCAAGTTTTTTTTTTTTTTTTGGGTAGTGGTAAAACTTTTAGAGACTAAAAAATAAATGAAAAACTAATTTAATGCAAAGTTTAAGAACAAAAATAATTCCATCAAAAAAAGAAAAAAGGAAAAGACCTTTACTTGTTAATATTTTAGTAATATTAACAAATCAGAGACTACTAAATTGAACTGAGGTAAAAGGCACTACCTTAGAGCAGTTTGCACAATCCTTGAATGAGGGCAATAATGACCTTTACTTCATGAGACCTCTTTCTCACGTGTGAATCTGCATATACTGTGAGATTGATATTTTCTCACTTGTAACTTGTTAGCTGAATGGTAGGCCAAATTCAATTCAGGCTTTTACAACAAATGGGCTAATTATATAGTCTTAAAGATTGTTATTTTTTTGTACACACAAAAAAAAAAAAAAAAAAAAAAAAAAAAAAAAAAAAGGAAGGAAACTTAACACTCTTTTTGCAAGAAAACACAAAAAGACCAGTCCTCAGTCCTCAGTCATAGATATAAATTTTAAATTTCTTTATTCCAATAAACTCAAATAGATTAGGCAATAGGCATAAAATGAGATTAAATTCTATAAGGATGGGGTGTAAAACCTATGTTTTACACTATTCAATAAGTGATTGCCACATCAGCATTTTACTTAAAATTTATTAAAATTCAATACATCCTACCCCACCTAATAACATCTCAATAGATTCCCAATTTGGTTAGATTTATATATGGGTATTAGAATTGATTGAATATGATTGTGTTTATTTTTAAATATGTGATAAGATGATATGGCATGTTGGAATTAGAGAGGTAAAATATAAATTTTACACCACGCCCTTATAGAATTTAATCTCGGCATAAAATAGGTAATCAAATACTAATATTACACGCGCACGTACAGACAATATAATTATACATTAAGAATCAAACCTTAAAGTCTCATACAAGTGTACAAAGAATGATATTCTCTTTCTTTTTAATATCAACTTATTCAATCAAACAAATAACGGAGGTCATCAACACAATACCGAACAAACAACAAATCTCACACTGACACTACTAACACAGACAGTCAAGCTAGTCTATTCTCAACCATAACAACCAACAAAATAAACCATGGAAATCTACTTTTTGCATGAACGTAATCTTCCTGATCTATACGTAGAAGCTCCAAATGATGTAAAGCTTAAATTTAAGCACTATGTTGGTAACAAATATCAGACAGCTGAGGCCGTGACAGAGCCGTCGTCAGTATTCATAGCTGGAAGTTGGATACTGACTTGACTGTTGATAACGCCGCCACTGCGGGAATTACATTCGGGTAGTTTACGAATGAGTATGAACAATGAAGATCATGAAACCAACCATTGCCGCAGCGATTTTGATGTCCAAAAGCAGCTTTTCGTCTCTGTTACAAAGCCAAAGGTTTTTGTGCATCATTATAAATTGCCAATAAAACACACAAACACATGTATAAAAATAATAATAACAAATAACTAACTATAGAGTATAGATAGTGTTACCCGTTCAGCGGGGGAGGAGGGTCTGCAAAAGTGTAAGCCGAGAGAGGAGTTGGAGGATTTGCAAAAGCCCAATGAGTAGAAGAAAAGTGTGAAAATGGTTTGGACATGGAACGTGCCCCATTGATAAATATGGAAGGCTTAAGATTCTGCAGCTTGGAGACGGGGTGTTATATAGGCCTTTCAAGAGGGTAGATTTTAATTGTTTAAAATTGCTGAGTCAGTAATTAATTTCTGTTTAAAAAAAATTTTTAACTAACAATTTTAAACAGGTAAAAGTTTTTTAGTGCAATGGTGAATCACATCACTTATCCACTATGTGAGTCTTATAATTTTTCGTCTATTAGTTGGGGACTAGGGCATAACCGTAGGTAGGTTTTGGTTAACTATGGTGATCATTTATGATTTACCATTGGTCCTTTGCGCTCAAAGTATTTACATATTGGGGAAATTCTAGGTTGCCTTGTCTGTTAACAGAGAGATTTGACAACGGTGTTTGGGTTTTCCATGTGGCTTTTCATTTTTGATAAAATTCAAGTGGCTTTTGGTTACGCTAGCATTCATCTTGTCCTGGGAGTCATAGTCAATGGCAATCTTGAAATTTTTTTGGCGGAGTAATGGCATTCTCGAAATATTTTTGCTCCAAGTGTTTGCCAATTACTAGTTGCTGAAAGGAGCATTCGCAAAATTCCGGGCCTTCGGAACTAGGTTTATTTTCAAATTGGGCGAAAAAGACAGATTTAATATTTTAACACTTTAAAGCCATAGTTGTGAAATTGTATTAAAGTAAATAAAATAGCATTTCTGAAAATTTTGTTGAAATAGCATTCTATGCTTTATATTAAAAGAATTCAAAAAGTTAATTATAACTTAATAAAATGTTTAGAATTCTCTTAATTTAATAGATAATTTTTATTTCTAAAAAATAAAAAATAGGGTTAAAATTGTAATTCAACAAAATTTAAAAACAAAAAAAATTACTAGAGAAATTTTTTTCCTAAAAATTACACACAGTCTCTATTTAAATATATCTCACACAAGTTTGATATATTTTTCCTAAAAACTAGTGCATACTAAACCCAATAATTTACTCATTTTCAAAATTCTAAATTTTATTCATAAAAAGTCCTAAATTTTAGCTTATTAACAATTCATTTCTTTATAACCTTACTAATAATAGATAAATTTAAATTTAAAAATTACATTAAACTAAAAAAAAAAAACTTCATCGCACGTGCTTCGAGGTGCGGCTAGCCTATACCTTGACACAATTTTACAACCATGCCTTGAAGTGTAAAAATATCAAATCTGTCTTTTTTTGCCCAATTTGAAAATTAGACCAAGGCCGAAATGCAGCTCCTTAGCCTAGTTCGCACAATCCTTCAATTATTTCCTCATTTAGGCCCAAACCCAATCCTAGCAGGATTTCTGGCTTGGCCATAAAGGTAACAAGGATCTCAATACAACAACTATACGTAGAAATCTCCGCCCCATTTAGCCTATGGGGAGAAAATAGAACTTTTGCGAGGCCACAGTTACATGATTCTTTTTAAAGCCCACCTAAAAAAGTTCGACACCACCAGTACCCCACCCCCTCCTCCCCGGCTGAAAAACCAACCATTCCATAGCAATAATGTAAAAATAAAAAAATAAAAACCCAGCACCCACAGACTGATAAAAATTGGCCAATTTAGATAAACCCAAATGGATTGTGGATACAGTACTTTAAATAATATATAAATAATTTATTAAATACCTCTCTCAATCACATGTACGTATTCACATAGAATAACAACAAATGAACACAATACATAACAAGGAGCAGATTAAAATAATTATATGTGAGCAAGTAAAAATTGAGAGTGAGATATACAAGCCTCTCTCTCTCATGCTTAATTTAATTAATTGTCATTTGGAAAAATAACAATGTTAGTGCTTTATTGATTGATGAAAACACGTGTTTAAATTTAATTAAAAAAATCTAATATTTAACGCTTAAAGAACTATCTAATTTTTAACCACAATATAAATTATATTTTGGTTGTCCATAGATATTTAGAATTAGATTCTATTCGACTATTCTGGACCAATATTTTTGAGTTTTTGGCGAATTGATGCATACGTTTGGTTGCAATTACAAGTTGCATATACACAGTATGTGCTAGGTTTTTTAACGATTAGAAACATCCATTGACAATGTAATAACAACTTTGTTAAGTGGTAGAAATGTAGAATTAGGTCTATTTCTCATGGGTGCGTATGCATGTGCACCTGCCTCATAGAAATTAACCTTGAAAGCCCGAATTTCCTGCTTTCTTTGCTTTTCTTTTAATAAATGTTATTCACATGACGCGTTGGTCGAAGGCATATTAGGACCCTCTTTTGATTCCAAATTATCAACGTTTTAGTCTCCTAAAGTACTCAAAATGCTTGATCAATTTAGAAACATCTTATTAGGACCTTTTGAATAAAACCCAAGAATTGGGAATTTGGGACACTTCACACCCGTCATTGAATTTGAAACCCGGACCGGACAGTACGGTACGACCGGGTTAACCGGGAACCGCTCCTTGAAACAGTTCTTTAAGCACAAAAAACCGGAAATTATATTTTTACTGTGAACCTCTCGAACCGCGGTCAAACCGCACGGTTTTTTGACCCGGACATGGGTTTTCCGGTTTCTTCCTCATAAAATTTCTTCGTGAAGAGCAGAAAATTTCTTCATGAAGAGCAGTTTCAGGTTGGCTGGATATGTTCTTTAGGAAGAATGAGTGAGATGGGGATAGAAAGAGGGAAAGTGAGTAAAGGATGAAGCTGTGAAAGAGAGACTTACCTTCAGATCTGTTATAATTTGCTTGAGAACTGAGGAAGACCGAAGATGAGAGACTGAGAAGGAAAGGAGAGAAAGACACAAAATTTCAAATATGAGAAGTAAGTGCTGGAAAGAAAACTAAAAGTGTAGAAGAAGTTATCAGATTGGTTGGGAAATGTGATAGTGGGAATGAGTTGTCCTTTTATTATTATTTAAAATTATTTTTAAACTTAAAATTTAAAATGGGAAGCCCAAGACTTGGCTAGGTGACGTGCTCAGTGAGATAAATCTCATGAGTTTAACCTTTTCTTTTCTTTTTTAACAAAATAAACATTTTTTTTATATAATATTAATATCTTATTTAGTTGAAACTATTATATATATATAAAAAAAAAAAGTAAATAAGACATGCCTATTAAGTATTTTAATACTATTTTTTTCATTTACATGCATATTGATGCTTTGATATATATTTTTAAAATGGTTATTATTATTATTATTATGTATATGGGCTTGACATTGATAAATTATTAGATATTAACTAAAATATAGATTTATAGTTTTAATTGGACTATTGCAGTTTTTTTTTTTTTTTTGCATTTGTGCATATTGATGCTTTTGATATATATATATTTAAAATGGTTATTAATATTATGTAAATGGGCTTGATATTGATAAATTATTAGATATTAACTAAAATATAGATTTATAGTTTTAATTGGACTATTTTAGTTATTTTTTTATTTGTACCAAATTAATATATTTATTTATATTTAAAATAATTATTAAATTAATTATGACGTCATCACGGTTTGATCCCGGTTCAACTTTGGTTCGACCTCAAAAACCTTGAACCTCTCCACTTTACGGTTCAATGAACGGTCCGGGTTTGAAATCCTTGCGTCAATTGATCTTTGTGCCCATGTGCTATACAATCTTTTGATTATGTATGTGCATGCTTGATTAAGTTTATCAAAAAAACTTACTGGCTTCATTGTTAGAAATTGGATATGAGATATATATGAATTACGAAGCGGAGGCTAATCCATTTTCTCAGGTAGACCTGGGTGCTCACACCCTTACTCTAGACCTAAGATCTAGTCACAATTTGACCTCTGCTCAAGAGGACAAAATTGGCCAATGCCCTTTTCGCCCAAATTATATAGCTTTTTGCCCCACTTTTCAAACTAATTAGGAAAATGCACATCTTTTAAAACTTGATTTGCTCAAAATCGAGTTATAGGTCTTTAAAACGTCACTATAGGCTCCTTAAAACACCATTATAGGGCTCTAGAATTTTTTTTTAACTCAATTTTGAGCAAATCGAGTTACAAAAGAAGGACATTTCTCTAATTAGTTTGTGAAGAGAGGCCGAATGCTATATAATTTGGGCGAAAAGGGCATAGACCAATTTTGTCCTTGCTCAGGGGTCAAAATTCAAAAGAACGATTCTTAAATCTAAACTAACTAGTGACTCCCTTCTTTGCCTTAATCTTGAGTTAGTGGCATATTTTTAGACCCGAATGCAGGATGAATTTACACTGGGTAGCATCCAAAAGAGTCATGCAATTGGTAGACATGGTGGCATTCACAAGCCACACCTTGGAACGCTTACATTTATGGACTATTAATTAAGCTTTTATATTTTTGGTTATTACAATTAATGTGAGTGGTTGAGGCCCTTGAGAGAGGCATGAGTAGCTCAATGTGAGTCTATCGTATAGGATACGTCACAAGCCTCGTGGTTTAGGAAAAGAAAAATGAGTCACCGCTTAACTTAGAACAAGCTGAGAATCACTTTGACCCTTTAGAAAATGTTTTACTCTTCATCACCCAAATTAAGCTCCAAGTTAGAATATGAAAAGGAGAAGATAATTAGACACTCATTATTCTTGCTTCCTTAAAGATCGACATTCACTAGTGTTTATTCCTCGCGGACAAAAATGGCATTAGGAAATAGTAACGTTCATCGGATGATGCATTTGATTATTGGAAAGATGTTTGTAACAGTGGTGATTCCTGTAAATTTTTTTAGGGTGATCCTTTAGAAACTTAAATTAAACAATTTAATAAAAAGAGAACTTTATATATTGATAACAAAAAAATATTTATTTATAATATTTTGAGTAAGAGATGAATCTTGGATACATGATTTTCGTATAAAATATTTGTCCATAATATACTAGTAAAAAAATAAACACTAAACTATAAGTTCAATTGAAATATTATTTCTTGATATAATAAAAATATTAATTATTATTATGTCCATAGCATGACTCTATTAACAATTTAACCTAACATAAATTTTTGTTGTTTAGTTGTTTCATTATTTTTCTTTATTGACCACTAACAGTCTAGCACACACCCCATTACCCCAATGTAAAGTCTAAACTAGTAAATACAATGCCTTACCCCACTGCCTTACAATTGCATAGTTTAATTTTTTTTCTTTTATAATTATTTGTTTGCCTTACAATTGCATAGTTTAATTTTTTTTTCTTTTATAATTATTTGTTTACTTACTTTACTACCACTAGTCAGCTAGTCCATTACCCCAATTGCCCAAAGCATACCCAAGGCTCCCATTTCAGTTTATCCATTGGAACAAAATATTTTGGTATTAGACGATTTCGGTGTACCATTACGAAGTTACCATTATTATAAATATGTATGTATAATATTGATTAAAACCATGGGCGGCGTTACTTTATGCTCAGGGGGTTCAATTGAAATTTTTTTGAAAAAAAATTTAAATATAAATTTTTTGAAAAAAATTTTATATATAATTTTTTTTATTAGTATAATTTACTCTTGAAGATATGTTTGTACACTCTATCTTAAATCTTGCACACCTTAACCACATATTAGCCCAGCCTAAAATCAAACAACAACATAAATCACAGGTTTCTCTAAGAGTAAAAAGAGAATGTTTGTAAGTCAGTAGGTGTCTCTCTTTATTATAAACTTATATTATATGTGTGTGAGTGTGTGTTTAATATTGATTGTGTGTGTTATTTTTTATTTTTTATTATATTATTTGTGTGAATTGTGATATATGCGAATGTTTGTTGTGTACTACAAATATAATATAACTTTATATAATTTAATAATTAGAAAATACAGAGGATTTGTTACTTTTTTTTTTTTTGAGAAGGATGAGGGTTTGTTACTTGCATGTGTATTATTATCATGTTATAATAACTTTTTGTTATAAAGTTAGTGATTCAAGAACCAAAATGGTAAAATCAGTAATTGTTTAAGCATTTTATTAGTTATATTAGTGTATTATTTATGTATAGTTGAGTGTGACTGTGTGGGCCAATTTAATACAGTGACAATGAGTTGAGTTTTGTCATTTAATTTAAAATATTTTTTATAAAAACAATGACAAATAGAGAATGTCAACTTCATAAAAATTAAAAATGGTATACACTTAATAAAATAAAATGGTCATACTTACCAACATTGACAATAAATAATGACAATTGATAATAAATTATCTTGTAATAATTTCAAAATAAAGAAAATTGTAAAACTTCATATATTTGTGTTTTTTTTAACTCAATATATTAATTTTTTTAATTAAATTTTGTTTGGTTTAAGTTTCTTAATGACTCTCCTGAACAAAATTCCTAGAGCCGCCACTAATTAAAACTCATATAACTTATTAAGGGTCTTAAAATTTTAAGTCATATTTCAATTAGAATGTCAATCTTTAAGCCAAAAAAAAAATTAACAGCCAATTTTTAAAAATATAATAAGATTAAAATGTATTTAATAATGAAAGAAAGAAAAAAAAAAAAAAAGAATTGCAAAACTAAAAAAACTAAAAATACTACTTGTATAGTCACGCAGGAGGCTTAAAGTCAATATAAAAAGCTGAATTTTAGCTTCCTTTTCAAATACTACTTGTATAGTCACGCACTTGTCACGTGAAGGCTGACAAAACTAAAAATAATATTACACAAAACTAGGCAATAAATTAAGTTGAAGTGGGCGGACAACTCAAGAATTAGAAAAACTGAAAAGAATTGCAAAGGAAACGTAGAACGAAGAAGAAGGAGAAGGAAGAGGAGGAGGAGGCGACACTTGTGATGGGTTGCGTACCTTCAGGTGACCGGGGATGCAACTAGATGGGTTAATTTAGACCATTCTTGAGGTTGAAGCAATAAAGGCTTGGTCAGTGGGTCTAGGATCAGCGGTGGCTGAGACAGTGAGACGGAGACAGTGGCTCTACCGTCTGGCAATGAAAGGGGCTGGAGTGGACTACCGAGAGGTTGAAGTTATTTCCCCTTTAGGGTACGATTTTTTTATTCAAAATTTGATTGGGTATTTTTTTTATTGGGTATTTGGTTTGTAGCAATTTAATTTTTATTTTTAGATTTTAGTTCTATAAAAAACTTTTGATTGGGCTGGGACAGTAGGACAGAGACCGTGGGTCTTCTTTAATTTTCATATTTTAGTTCTATAAATTTGTTTTGGGCTTTTCATTTTTGTTTGAAAGGCCACAACTTTATGGGACCAAATTATGGACCAACATTTAAATTTTTTTTGGGCTTAAAAAATTTTTAGGGTGGTCACAGCTATTTTTTAAAAGGTGGGCAAATATAAAAATTTTAAATTATTATATATATAAAAAAAAAAAAAAAAAAAAAAAAATCCCAGGTCAAGGGGGTCCTATGACCGCCTTGCCCTGAACGTGGCGCTGCCTCTGGGTGTAAAGGAGAAACCAGCTGCACTGGGATTGGCTTTTCTACATGGTGCAGTTGGTCTCATCAGCCCTTACTCACAAACAAAATTAAAAACCAAAATTTTAATCAAATTGAGTAATTCTAATACCACAACCCAAATCATAATTTTTTCTCCACCACTCATGGTCAAACATATGAATAGCTATGACAAAAATTGTGGCTTAGTTTGAATCTAGAGTCAATCAAATTATTCGTAATAATTCTTGCTCCATTTGGTTGCATGATCAGATTTGAGAGGAAAGTTGGAAAGCTACTCTATCCTCCCCCACACAGGCACTTCAACGCCAATGGGCCAACCTATTATTTGTGCTTCTTTTTTTTCTTTTTTCTTTTTAATTTAGGATTTTAAGGTTTCGTTTCTCTTATTCCATTGGCAATATTAACATAATGCCATGACTCATGGTGGAGGAACGCCTTGAAGGGTTAAAATTATCGAATCTGTCTTGTTTGCCCAATTTGAATATTGAACCAAGGCCGAAATGCAACTTATTAGCCCAGTTCGCACTATTTCTCGATTATCTCCCCACTTCGGCCCAAAACCAATCCTAGCGTAATTTTTAGCTTGATTACAAAGTCCACAAGGCTCTTAATCCAACGCTACCATCTACAAATCTTCGCCCCATTTAAGCTTATGCTGTGAAAATAGAACTTCTGCGAGGCTACAGTTACATGACACTTTTTTTAAGCCCACTTTAAAAAGTAAATAAATTTACTAAAAAGTTTGTTTTTCTACCAAAAACTTTAAAATTTTGGTTTTTGTTCTTAAATTATTGAAGATTTTATTTTTCAAAACTATTAAAAATATTTTTTTTTGTCCATAAACTTTTAAAAAGTCTTTTTTATTCTTGTTTTTATCTCTAAACTATTAAAAAGATTTTTTACAAAGTTTAAAGATGAAAAAAAAAATTTTAAAGTTTAATGATGAAAAAAAAATTTTGGTAAAATTTTTTTTTTTTTAAGAATGAAAATAATATTTTACTTTTTTTTTACCAACTATTTAACAATAATGTAAAAATAAAAAAATAAAAAATAAAAAGCCCAGCACCCCACAGAGTACAAACTGATTAAAATTGGCCGGTTTAGTTAGACTCAAATGAATCGTAGATATAGCAGCTTAAATAATACGAGTATTTAAACCAACGATAGAGCCAAGTTTAGCTTGGCCCCACCTATCTGACCAGGTTCCCAAGTTGCCACTGAAATGACACTGCGGAATTTGGAACACGAGGAGGGCTACCATGTTTTTTTTTTTTGTGGGTATCATCCTAGTCCTAGATCCCTACCACACGAACACATGGATACCGTCTATTTTTTATTCTTATTTTGTTTATGTCTTCATAGATTGATGAGGAGTTGTGCTAGGATTACCAAAAATGACATAATTTTGTACTACAACTTGCCACGTGACGAGTTGTAATTGGTGAAGGAGTGTCTGTAAGTCATGTGGAAACACACCTTCACTAATTACAACTTACCATGTGGCGAGTTGTGGCACAAGATTGTGGTGAGTTGTGGCACAAGATATTGGATGGTTCTAGCATTTTCCATTGATAAGAGATACCTGCAGTGGGTTGGACTTGAAAGACATAATCAATTACTAGTCTTATCACACGTGCTTCGTGTGTGGAAAGATGCTTTTTTTTTTTTGTGTTAATTTCAATTTCAATTTTATTCCAATCTGAGGTTTACATGTTTTCTCATTAATATTACGTATAAAAAAAAGGGAAAAAAAAAAACGTTTAAGTCTTGATAAGGGGAAAAAAAGTGAAAACATTGGGCTTAGTGGTCCTATTTTGTAACCCAAAAATAAAACATGTGTTTTTATTTTATATATAATTTTTATTTTGAGAATTTAATTTATAAATGGATAAAAGAATTTGAAAATCAAAAGGAGAATAACTCTATTTTTTAGGCAATATTTTAGTGATAGTTAAAGTTGTATTTTTACCAGATTGTCATTTAGTTTTGTCTTTACTTAAATCTAAATGTAGGAATATAAAGACATTTTTGAACCCAAAAAAAAAAAAAATGAGAATCCTAAACAAGAAAAACTCTTTAAATAATAGATTAGATACGTACACGTGAGCAACAAAATAATTTATTATCATTACACACTTATCATGCACAATCACATAAACAAATTCAAATAGAACAACAACACGTACAGTACAAAACAAACAGCAAACGGCATGGACATCTTCCACACCTATATATACATATATATATATATATATATATATATATATCTTCCATAAGCAGCCCAGGAGAATCGAATACTTAATTTGTGCACTATGAAGTATGAAGCCAATTAACCTTTCCTATCACGTACACCTGTCAAACACATCAGACAGATATGCTCCTTATTCAACTATTATAATAAGAAATTTATATAACTTCATATGCATGAACATAATATTAATCCGCACGTAAAAGCTCCAAAATAAAGAGAAGACTTACACGGTGTGTTGGTGATGATCACACAGAGACTGAGACGGAGCCGTCGTCGGTATTCATATCTGGAAGTTGAATACTGGTTTCGGAGCTGGTCCTGCCATTAACGCCGTTAACGTGGCCGCCGCCACTGCTGGAATTACATTGGCGTAGTTTAGCGATGAGTGAATCACAGAGGATGAGCAGGACAAGTACTGCCGCAGCGACCTTGAAGGCCAATAGCCACCTTTCTTCTCTGCTAGTTACAAAAAGAAGTTGTATTAATTAATTAATACCGGGAACCAAAAAAAAAAAAAAAATAGTTGTCAATGATTTAAACTATTGTTCCGTTTCTTACCCATTCAGAGAAGGAGACAATAAGGATGAGTGAGCAGAAGGGTGAAGTGTAGGAGTAGGAAGAGGTGGAGGGTTTACAAAAGCGCAAGAGGGGGAAGGAGGGGGAATTGGGTTGGCCATGGTAACTGACATTTTTTGGGTTCGGATATGTATCTGCAAGGCTTCAAGTAAAGAGCCTCACAAAGTGTTTGGAAGGCTTTGTGATCTATTGTGACTTGTGAGTTGTAATTGAAGCAAAGAGCTGCCTTTTTATATATGTTTCGGTTGATGTGTGCTCTAATGCCACATGTTAAGCAATTTATTTTTTGAAAATATTTTCTTAAAAATTGAAAAAATTATCAATATTTTTTCAATTTTAAAAAAAATTTGTTTTAAAAATAAAAATTATTATATGTCATTAGGGCACATATTAGTAGAATCTTTTTACATATATATATAAATAGTCAGTCCTTAAGGAGGGCGCGTAACTCAACTCGCTAGTGGAAAGAAGAAGGTATACAGTAGAGTGGAGAGGGGTGCTCCACTTTCTTTTTTCATTTTTAAAAGGGGGTGTCCTACTTTCAAGCCGAGGCAGAGGGGAATGGACCCTCTACCAACACAACTCGCATAATTGCATTTCCAAATTTTTTTGTCTTTTTCGTTATACAAAGGTTTCCGACTTCAACGTGTTGGGGAGTTTCAGAGAAGGTATCACTCTGAAAATCTCTATTACCAAATTTTAAATTTTATTCAATATGAATAACAAAAGACATAACAATGAGAGAGAGGTTGGTGTACTATTGTAAAGTACATAACCACGCACAAGGAGTTACTGACATTTTGTGATAGTAACTCTACACTGATTTTGTAATTTTTAAATTTACTAGTGAATTTTTATCTTTTCATTTGGATGTAGGTTAAAAGTGGAATGATGTAAATCCTTGATACTTTTACTTGTGTAAAAAATATTATTATGATTATTATTAATAATTTCTGGAGATATTTAAAAAGGTCATAATATTTTTATAATTAACTTTTTTGTGGGGCTGGTGTTGAAGTTTAGAAGAGCATTACACAATATATAAAACGGCTTTAAATTAGTTGAAGGTTCCATTTGTTCATCCCACAGGACGTAGGGACAGGCAAAATCTAAAAAATTTGAAATGGCATTCTGGTCCTGAGAGAGAGAGCAGATGTACATGTACAGGCCAGGGTGAGAGGGGAGTGAGTGATATTTTTTGGTTGATATAGTACACACTACATACAGCTCAGCAAGAAGAGAGCAACACCAGCCTGTCCTTTCTTTCTCTCTCTCTCTCTCTCTCTATGAGAATAGAGATGAGGCTTGTCCAGTACTCTTATTCCTCTACCCAGGCCCAGTATTCTTATTCCCACTGTTATTTTTTCTCTTCTTCCAAACCCAAGCTCAAAATAAAATAAAATAAAAATAGAAATTTTCTGAGAATGAGAGTTTTGTTATGTACAAAGTAAATTTATACGTTTAATTTGTACATGCAATGTATGTTTACATTGTAGACACAGGAAAAATGACAAATATTATACACATTTGCAACAAAAAAAAAATGGTAAATATTGTACAAATTTTACAAATGTGTATAAATTTTGCCAATTGTTATGTGTCTATAATATAAATTTACATTGTAAGTACAATGTATATATAGAGATATCGTGAAAATGTCATGACGCATGTGTCAATTTCTTATGAGTCAAAATAAAATAATATCATACGAGATCTAGCACAACTAAAATAAAGGTATTATATTGTAAAATTGTTGTTACATTTTGTTGTTATCATAATATTTTCACAGCTAGTGATATGTAAGCATGGCTTTAAAAAGGAGACTGGACCGACCGGTCCAATCGGTTCAACTAGGAATTGGGTACTAGTTCGGTCTAGTAAAAATGCCCAAAACTAGCCAAAACTTGTAAAAACTAAGAACTGGAGGCAAATCCAGTTTTGCCTCAATCTGGTTTTTAAAACCATGGGTGTAAGTTCCTGATAGGTGAAAATAAGATAATAAAATATTAGACTAAGATCCACCACGATTGAAAATAGAGGTATTGTGAAAACGTTGTAATATTTTTTTTTGTATTCATAAACTTTTTTGTTTTTTGGTTTGGTCAAATTTAGTGTCCATATATAAAAAGAACGAATTGGAAAAGCTCTATAGCTTCACTACTATATTTTTGGCTTGTTCAATTTTCACTGCTTTGCTGGCCTTTTTTTTTTTTTTTTTTTTTGTGTGAATGCCTAAAGTTGTAGTAGATTTGCTACATTATTTTTGGTTTGTCCAATTCGCACTATTTCACATTATAATAAAATATTAACACAATAAATCGGCACAATATTTTCACAATTGTTAAGGTGTTAATTCCTTAGAGGTTGAAATAAAATAATAAAATATCATACTGGAACCAACCACAACTAAAAATAAAAATATAGTGAAAAAGGAAGTGTTACATCCACAATATTTTTTCACAATACTTTCATAACAAATCATAAATGATAAATTGTTTTTGGTTCTAATTTAAACTTACCAATGAAACTACTTTGTTACCCACCAATAACAACCTACTACTTATATATAATGTGTTATGAAATGTCGTGGACATAACATTTTTTTGTGTGAAAATGTTAAGTCTTTTTGTTGTCGTCATAATATTTTCAAAACATTGAGCTGTCAATACTTTACAAATTAAAAAAAAAATTAAAAAAAAATTATAATTGTGTTTTGAAAATGTTGTGTCATTCTGTTGTGTTTTTAAAAATTTTTTGTTAGTTTAATCAATTTTATTGAGCTAAAATTCACTGTTTCACATACAATTTTCTTGGGTTGACTTTTTGTATTTTTTTTTTCTTTGCGCACCACTTTAAGTAAAACCACATAGTTTTACACACAAAAACAAAAACAAAAACAAAAACAAAAATTTAGGATAAAAACACTTTTCCCCTTTATGTTTGGGGTAGTTTACAATTCCTCCTTAAACTTTAAATTCAAGCAATTTTTCCCTTAATTTTTTTTTAAAAAAATAGCAAATATGTCATATTGTTATTCTCTCAGTTAAATCCTAATGAAAGCTTATGATTCTTTAAATATTTTATTGTGTAATGTTTAAAATACTCACTAAATTTTAACATCTCAAAAATTTTCTTCACGTATTTTGAGTTTTAGATGATAGTAATTCTTGGAAAGTTAGAATGATGATATAAGGTGTTTTATCTGTATCTAAAGAACATTGATTTTCTAGGTTTAAATTTTTGAAACTTATAACTTATCTAATGGAAAATTTGATGACACATGTCTGTTTTTATCTTTTTTTTTTTTTTTTTTTTTATAGCAAAACTCAATTGTTTATTGTTGGAAGATGATGATATTCAAATTATCATTTTTAGAAGTTTCTAGTGAGTGGATATATTGATTTTAGCAAATAGGTACTAAAAAACTATTATAGTAAATAGCTACCCTAACTTTATGGTTGATCAAAATTCTTATACGAATGGGATTAACTTTTTACGACATAATTATCAAAATTCTAAAATTAATGTCTCTTTTGATTAAGGTAAATCTCTATATACTTTAAAAATTAAATGATTTATATCTTTGTTTTGTGATACAAATAAAATCTAAAATTTACCTTAATCATTACTATTTTTCCATGGCAAGTACGTGCCTTGCACGTGCACGGCCATAACTAGTCCCCAAACAAAGATTCAATATCCTATTCCTCCCCATCAAAAGAAAAGGGGGGAAAAAAAATCATGTTCCTCAAATATATATATATATATATATATATCCCTATAAAAAAAAAGGAAAAAAAAATCATGTTCCTCTAAGGTAAGGGTAATGAAACATTTCCTCTAGGGTAATGGTATCCAAACCCACCCACTCTAATAGAACCCAAACTGACCCAATTAATAATTGGGTCAAATGGGCATTGACCTAATTAGACAAAGTGAGTTTAAATAATAATTCTTGATTAAAAACCCAATTAACCCAAAAATAATAAACCCAAATTTTAGCCCAGCCCTCTAACCCTCTCTCAGTCTCTTGACTCTGTCTCCCTCGGTTACTCTTCATTTATCTCTCTTCAAGAATTTGGGTTTTCAAGTCCTAATTTCAGTTATCTTTCTTCCTTTTCTTTCATTTCTCAATTGCCAACACATATCTTAATTACTATTGTTAAGAGGTGGCCTATGAAGGAGTTTTCCTTAAGGAAATTTCAAAATTTGAAACCATAGTTTGTTCAATTCCCACTCTAAGTCTAACCTAAATAGATTTTCTTTCATTTTCTCAGCTGCCAAACAAATCTAATACTCTCTCTCTCTCTCTTTCTCTCTCTCTCTCAAAAACCTTTAGATAGTATTGTCTTTTGCTTTTGTTTCAAGTAAGTCTCTTTCAAAAATTGGCTCTTTCTCTCTGTTAATATGTAATTCTAGTTTATGGGTTCTTGTATATGTTTTATCTTCATTGTATAGCTCTAGTGTTTGATGATTTGCTTTAGTGATTTTTTCCTCTTTTGCCTTTTATGTTATGTAGAAATTGCCGTTTGGATTCTATTATTCTTTCATAATGTTGTGTGAATTTGAATAGTATATATATATATATATATATTTTTGTTGGAATTTTTGTATCATGATAGTTTGTTGTTTATTAATTGAATGAGACTTTTTGTTATATATATGCATGATGTTCTTGTGCTCCTACTATGGCTTTTTAGGCTTGCTGATCTGCATATAGTTAACAGAAGATGAAATACACGACAAGTAAATGTACATGATGTTATTGTGCTCCTCTGTTCTTTTCTTCTCCCACTGAAATTTCAACTTTTTTTTTTTTTTTTTTGAGTTTAATGAAAGGCAAAATAAAAAGTTCTTAGTTCTTCGTGATTGAGAGTGTGCTTATCTTGAAGGTAATTACTATAGTCTAATCCTAAAGGTTGATCGGCCAAAAGAGTCATTTGCACTATTCTACTTCAGGTGACTCGAATAAACTTTTAAGGACAACATCATTGCATGATTCTATAGTTTTGTGAAATATTTCTTAACTCTTTTTTTAATTTTCTGTTCTTGCTAATTTTTTAGGATTTATATTGTTGAATCAAAATTTGTTTATAGAGCTATATTTTCCAACATAGACTACTAGTGTATGCCCAATCCGTTTGAGTTGATCTAAATTGTTAAAGTTCTATCACGGATTGTGGGTTCTTTTTCTTTAATTATTAATTTTTATTTTGTAAAAGATTTTGGTTTTTCTTTTTGTAAAGTGGGCTCCAACAGTATTTTTTTGAGAGTGAAGATTTATGTAAGATTGTAATAGGTTGTTACTGGATTTTATCATATTATTAAGCCTGAGATAAATTCGGGCGCAGTGCATTTTAGTCCCGGTGGTGAGTACTATGGGCTCCAAAAATGGTCTTTGTTCCTGATCTTCTCAACGGGGCCGTTGTTGTGCTCTGTGCTATTTGATGGCTTCATCTTGTGTGTGAATTGTATGGTTTGTACCTCTTAGGCCCAGCTCCCACAATTCCTGAATTACCTTCCCCGGTTGGCCCAACCCTAGTCCAAATTTAATTTTAGCTAAACAGCTCAACTATAAAACCAACAAGTCACAAGCCTCACAATCCCAAATTTAATTTTTGGAGGTTAGATGCGATGATTAATAAGGTTGGTAATCTCTGAGTCTTTGTAATTCTCGCCTGCAAATTTTTGCTTAGCTGGGAAGGAAGTCTGGAACTGGGCATTCATGTTCCAACTTTTTTATTTTGGATACATGCATGTTGCACTTGGAGTGGCACTTGAAATTTGGTAGGAATGGATTGCCAACGGTAGTATTGAAATTCTCACAGAAAATTCCCATTACAGGCAGCCTTGAAATATTTAATATTTTCAGGCAGAATGAGACTGGCTGAACTTGAAATTTGGCCACAACAGCATTCTTGATTTCAGACACGATGCTTCATTAGCAATCTCAAAATTCACCATTGTAGTCATGTACCAATGACAGTCTTTCACAAGCTATATTAAAAAGAAAATATGGAGAGAGAAAACGCTCTCGCTCTCTCTAGTGAGGAAAAGAATGAGCTCATTCGCAGCAACAAGAAAGTTAAAGATAATCACTACGATACTACTGGGCGGGCCGCTATTGAGCCCCTGGCTGCTACTAATTTTGTTCACCCACAGTTGTCCTTTTAAGGACAAACTTGTAGGTGAGATACCAGGAGCTTTTGCACAAGCTTTTGATTTGAGGGATAAAGAGGAGATCAAAATGATGCCAAGTTTCAGTGGAACGAACATGGAAAGTGATGAGATAAGGGAACTAAGGGAAGGACTCGTTGCAGCAAAGATTACCCAAGGCTTAAAACAACGCATCCGAGCACCTTGGTCCAAGGCGTTGATTGTTAAGGTACATGGGAGAACAGTGGGCTACAACTTTCTCCATGCAAAAATCCTTACTTTATGGAAGCCGGTAGGAAGAATAGACTGCATTGATCTTGGAAAGGACTTCTTTCTCATCCACTTCCTGGTTAAGGAGGACCATGATGCGGTGTTGCGGAACGGGCCATGGTTCATAGGAGATAACTTCCTGTCCATAAGACCATGGGTGCCAAATTTTAAACTAGCTACGGTGGTGGTGTCTTTAGTAGCCGTATGGGTCCGACTCAATGAACTTCCAATCGAATATTACGATACTGAAGCCCTTCTCATCATCGGTCAAGCCATTGGGAATGTTCTTAGAATAGACACACATACAGCAACTGAGTCGAGGGGCAGATACGCCAGATTATGCATTCAGGTGGACATCGGGAAACCGCTTACGAATGCGGTGTTGGTTGATAATATTGAACAACTAGTAACATATGAAGGTCTTAGTAGGGTGTGCTTATCTTGTAGATGCATTGGGCATCGGAGGGAGGAGTGCTTCTATACTGTTAAGAAGCCATCCACGCCGGCAAGCTGAGACAGTCCAACTAAAGAGGATAGTTGTGCTAAGGAACCCAGGCCATGTGCTACACATGATGTGGACCCAAAGGACGACACGTATGGTCCTTGGATGGTGGTGATTCGCAAAAAGGTCAGTAATAGAAAAGACAAACAGTACAGTCCCACTTCCACTAATCCCATGCATGCTCTGAGGCATGAAGGAGTGGACAAGATGACACCTGGCATGGGTAGTTTTAAAATTACTGAGGGGAAAAGGAAAGCAAATGGTGAGCTGGTGAATGTCGGAGAATCATCCAGAGAGTTCTCGGGCTTTAAAGGAAAAGGGGTGAGTGTTGAAAGCCCAAATGAATTGGGCTTGTTTAAAGAAGGAGCTACTAAAGGTTATGAAGGCCCATTATCCATCAAGGGTAAAAAGGTCATGGCAAGGCTTAGGGCAGCCCCAGCAAACTCTAGAAATGCCGATTCTCAAGAAGGAAACAAAGCCAAGAAGTCTCCCAAGACTATTTGGTCTCCCACAAATGAACACCTTCCACCAATCAATAATGGAGAATTTCGTTTCCTCAGCAAGTCAAGAAATGAAGTGGATAATACGCTTGAAGAGAAAGATTGTGATAATTCCATCTGTGGAGATCAATCACGAGCTATTGGAAGCATGGAGATGGTTTTTTCCGCTAACACTTCGGAGTGCAAGGATGGGTAGCACGAACCCAGGGTGGTCTCATCTGTCCAACGGTCTAGAGACAAAGGGGGAGAGGAAGCTAATTTGGGAGAACGATCCTCAAATTTCGCCATCTCCGATGCTGTGTGTAATCAATCCAGAGCTGCCTCTCTTGACAAGGAAAATGATGGCCAAATAGCCAATTGCAACCAGACTCTTGGGCAACTAAATGGAGCTTGTGAGGAAGATAGGATGGATTTTGATGGAGGAGGCGATGCTTCTGCCTTCCCGTCAATGAATGCCTCACACCCAATTATCGGTTAGTCATGAATATTATTGTGTGGAACTATAGGGGTGCTCTGAAACCCGAATTTTAGAACCATGTCAGGGAGTTGGTTCAAAACCATAACCCAGCTATGCTTATTGTAATAGAAACTCGTGTTGGTGGGAGCAGAGCAAAAGAGATAACAGATAGGCTTCCTTTTGACGCGGCTATCCACATTGAAACCATAGGGTATGCAGGAGGGCTGTGGTTGCCGTGGAACTTAGATAGGGTCATAATGGCACCACTTGCCACCACTGAGCAAGAAATTCATGTCTCGGTCAAGGTGAGGCCCTCTGACTCTGAATGTATTCTTTCTGCTGCCTATGCTAGTCCTAGATTCAATGAACGTTGTGTGTTGTGGAATAATCTTGTTAATGTGGCTAGTTTGCATAGTAGTCCATGGATTATTGCAGGGGATTTTAACGAAGTTTTGGCAGATGATGAGAAATATGGAGGCAGGGTAGTAAATGCTAATCGGTCCCTTCTTTTTAAGGATTGCCTAGATGCGTGTAATATGGTGGACTTGGGTTTCTCAGGACCAAGATTCACCTGGTCTAATCGTTGGGGCTTTCGAAACCTTATACAAGAAAGACTGGACAGATTTTTTGTGAACCCTGGGTGGTGCACCCTTTATCCTAATGCAAGGGTGTCTCATCTTACATGTGTTCATTCGGATCACTGCCCAATTTTGCTGCATTTCGAGCCGGGGGCTAGCACCAAGCTAAACAGGTCTTTTAAATTCCAAAGCTTTGGGCTTATTGACTTGTCCTTTCCTAACATAGTAAGGGATGCTTGGGGTCAGTCAAACCGTCTTGATGAAGCAGTGGATAAATTTACTAGAGATGCTACTGCTTGGAACCGAAATCATTTTGGCAATATTTTTGCAAAGAAGAGACGTGTTTTGGCCAGATTAAATAGGGTTCAGAAAACTTTAGCTGAAAGGCCTTCAGACTCACTGGTGGAATTAGAAAAAGTTCTCCAAAGAGAGTTAAATGAGGTTCTGAATCAAGAGCAAGAACTTTGGGCCCTGAAATCTAGAGTAAATTGGATGATACATGGTGATAGAAATACGTCTTTCTTTCATGTGTCCACCATTGTCAGAAGAAGGAGGAATCGGATCTTTTGTTTAAAGAACAGCGCTGGTGATTGGATTCATGAGGAGACTCAGATCATGAGATTCATTTGAGAGGGGTTTGCCAAGTTGTACACCACAAGCCACCTTGAAGCTAAACTGCAAGCGGGTCCCATCTCCCCCTGGCAAGCAGCCCTTTCTGATATGGAGAGAGACAGTTTGTATGATCCTGTATTTGTGGAAGAAATCAAATCGGCACTTTGGTCTATTAAGGCTTTCAAGGCCCCGGGACCGGACGGTCTCCACACCGAGTTTTTTCAGCATTTATGGATGATAGTTGGAGGTTCAGTGGTGGAGGAGATAAAGAAATGCTTCGAGATGAAAAAAATTCCTAAATTCCTCAACAAAACTAATGTGGCACTTATCCCAAAAATTCATAGCCTTGAAACCATTGGGAATTATCGCCCTATCAGTCTCTGTAATACTGTGTATAAAATGATCACAAAAATTATAGTCGCCAGACTTAGACCAATGCTAGACAAGCTTGTTTCTCCTGTTCAGTCAGCTTTTGTGCCAGGAAGAAAAGGGATTGACAATGTAATCATAGTGCAAGAGATCATCCACACTATTAGTAAAAAGAAAGGAGGAGTGGGCTACATGGCAATTAAAGTTGATCTTGAAAAGGCCTACAACAAGCTTGAATGGAGCTTCATCCGAGAAACTTTATTGAAAGCAAATCTCCATAAGGACTTGATTGATCTCATTATGAATTGTGTGTCTTCCACCACCACTTCTCTGTTATTTAATGGGGGTAATCTTGATCCGTTCTGGCCATCTTAAGGAATTCGGTAAGGGGACCCATTATCTCCCTATCTCTTTATTCTGTGCATGGAAGTTTTGGGCCATTTAATTGAGGAGAAGTGTAAAGATAAGGTATGGATTCCTGTCAAAGTTTCTAGAAGCGGAATCGCTTTTTCCCACCTATTCTTTGCGGATGACCTTGTACTCTTCGCAAGGGCGGATGGCCACAACTGTTCAGCTATTAGGGAGGCTTTGGATGAGTTCTGTATCAGGTCGGGCCATTCAATTAGTGAAGCCAAATCTAGAGTTTTTCTCTCTCCTAATGTGGATAGAGACACTCGGGAGGCTCTTTGTGACATTTTGGGGTTTTCTTCAACTCCTAACCTTGGCAAATATTTGAGTTTTCCTATTAGGCATCGAGGATCCAGCAGCCAAGACTTCAACTTTGTCCTTGAAAGAGTCAAGCAGAAACTAACAGGTTGGAAGGCCAATCTATTATCTTTTGCTGGTAGAACAATTCTTGTCAAGGCATCTTCTTCGACATACCAGCATATATTATGCAATGTAATGCTCTTCCAATTAAGCTCCTTGATAACATTGATAGAGTGAATAGGAATTTTCTGTGGGGTTCCTCTGAATCAATAAAAAAGATGCATTGGGTGGGTTGGCAGAAGATCACACGGCCTAAAAGTGAAGGTGGACTTGGCCTACACACTGCAAAGGGCAAAAACCTTTCTCAACTTGCTAAGCTTAATTGGCATTTCCATTCTGAGAAGGATTCGCTATGGAGCAAGGTATTAAGAAGCAAATATTGCAATAGGCAGAGACTGGATGCCAGAAATCCTGTAAAGCTGCCTTGTTCCAGAGTTTGGTCAGCAATGAAAAAAGGTGAAGATATCTTTCGAAAAAGGACAAGAGAAATTGTGGGCAGGAATAGTGAGTTAAGCTTCTTGTTTGACAATTGGTGTGATGGGCCTCTTAGATGTCTGGTACAAGGACCTTTGTCTTTAGAAGAGGAGAAGCTTAAGGTCAAGGAGGTGGTTATAGTAAATGGATGGGATTCCCATGGAGGGTTTGAGCTTAAAAGTGCCTATAAACTTGCCATTGGAGGTGAGGAAGAGGATTCTCCGTTTACTGGCCAATGGGTTTGGAAACCCAACATACTCCCCCGTATTCAAACCTTTGTGTGGATGTGCTTGCATAATAGTATTGGCGTAAAGGAGTGCCTCACAAAGAGGGGGGTTCAGGTGGATCCATCATGCCTTCTATGCCTCTCTCAATCTGAGTCCATAATCCATGCGTTAAGGGATTGTAGAATAGTTAAAAATTTCTGGGCTCAACTGGAAGCAGAGGAGGTCAACACCTCATTTTTCTATGGGAATCTGCAACAGTGGGTCACTACTAATGGAAAGACTGAACGGAAGAAGCATAAAGATCACCCCTATGGAGAACTTCTTTCCTTTTTGCAATCTGGCGCATATGAAAGCATAGGAACCAGGTTGTATTTCACAACAAGCCTATACAACATAATTTGGGTCATGAAATTTTTAGAGAAGCCATGGAGTACGAACACTGTGTAAAGGCTCCTAAAGCAATTACTAGCCAAGTCGTGAAGAGAATCAAATGGGAAAGACCTGAGGTGGGGTGGTTTAGACTCAATTTGGATGGTTCCTCAACGGGTAACCCAGGCCCAGCTAGTAGTGGTGGCCTCATCAGAAATGAAGAAGGAGATTAGGTATGTGGGTATGCTAGAAAGATTGGAGTCACAACAAGTTTTGCAGCAGAATTATGGGGCCTTAAAGACAGTCGACTGCAATGTTTTAATCTTTAGTTACCTGCTGTTGAGATCGAGATCGATGCCAAATCTATAGTTGACTTGTTGAATAACTCCAAGAATGCTAACAATGTCACTTCAGCTTTGGTGGATGATTGCAGGTACATTATAACTTAGCTCCCTCAAACCTGAATTAAACATTGCTTCCGCGAAGGGAATAGATGTGCTGATGCCTTAGCAAGACTGGGTTCCAATCAAATAGAGGATTTTTGTGTTTTTCTTAGTCCACCTGTGGACATTGTTGAGCTGCTAAAAGCTGATTCTGATGGCTTGTACTTAAATAGACTTTGTATTGAGCCTATGCTGGCTGTTTAGTTCTTTTAATATATTCCTTTTTTACACCTAAAAAAAAAAAACTAGTCTTTCAAATTTTTTTGGACTAAGGCAAGTGGCTGAATTGCCAATATGGACCAAAATTAGACACCATGACGTCCACTTAACTATCACTATGTAACATTGGACTCGAACTACAGTCACCTATGAATAAATTACACCTACTTATTTTAAATTGATTTCGTGGGTTCAATTAATTCAATTAATAAAGTAATGTATTTTTGTTGACTTTTATTTATATAAAAAATAAACATATTAATGACTCAACTTGTTAAGAAAGAACAATACTCTTCAAACAAATGTCATAGTACCAAACAAAGAACCTTATAACTTAATTAATTGACACCTCTTGAAATGTCTATGAAATCAAAGATTTAAATTCTCCCTCCATATTGAATTATTTAAAAAAAAAAAAAAAAGCCACATGATCAAATTCTATGGTATTGAGATTTTAAGTATCTTCCTTGTTATTTTGTCATATTTAACTGCAGCATTTGTTGAGCCCAATTTGCAAGTATAGATAATCGATAGAAAGATGTTCATTAGTAGATTTAGGATGAAGAATATAATGGCATAATGCATCAAGTGCTTTTGCTATAGCTATAATTTCATAGCAGGTTTCCATACAACCCTTCCAGTCTTCCACCAGTTATCAAATGGTGCAGTAAACTCGGGAATTTGATAAAAACACCAAAACTTGAAAACATCTGTAAAAACTAGGGAAGTTTGGAGCTTTGACCATGGAGGCCGAGGACAGAGACTATGAGAGAAAGAGAGAGAGAGAGAGAAATATCTGAGATATTTGTGAAAATGCTTCTTGTAAATAAATTGATTACAAATGAATTGTTTATATACACAATTGCAGAGCGGGAGAATTAGGCAAAGTAACTAACTCTTAAAAATAATTTCCCACCTTATGAGGAACTAATCAAAACTCGACACCAGTCAATTATCACTAACTAACTTCTCATTAAAAATGTGGGTTCCTATTAGCTTAACTGGTAAAGTCTCTGATGGTTGTATAAGAAATCTGGGGTTCAATCCCCGCCTACACCAAAAACTGATTGATGTCTTGGTATGATGATAAAGAGCTATCATCAGAAGTGGATGTCATAAGTTGAAACTTTCTCTTAAAAAAAAAAAAAAAAAAACTTCTCATTAAAAATGACTAAAACTACAAGTAGTTTTATACAACTAATACTAAATGACTGTAGTTAAGCTCTCTTCATCTCCTTACAAAACTGACTTCATATACCAGCAGCTCCAACCTTTATACCTTCAAGCTCCATGGATTTTAACACTCCCCCTGAAAATGGAGCATAGATGTTGAGTATGCCCATCTTGGAGAGGAGCTTGAAAAACTGTACATGCCCAATAGGTTTTGTGAAAATGCCTACTAGCTGATGTTTAGTTGGAACATGGAAAATATTCAACATATTAATTTCAAAAAGATGTCTTAGGACCCTGCAATTTTCAATGTCTTGCAGCCATTGCTTTAACCAGTGAATGAATGAGTTTGGTTGTAATAGGTCTGATCTTAAAATAATGGCCAACCCCATCCATTGTGCTTTGGCAAAGGAGCAGGGAAGGAAGAGATGATCTAAATCCTCTTCTTCTAAGTGACACAAGACACACACCTTATCTGTGACAATATTCCTTCTCTCAAAACACAATGTAATTAGAAGAGCATTATTCAGAATTTCCCACAGAAGGATGATAAGTTTGAATGGAAGTTTCCACCTCCATAAGTTCTTTCAAATCTATTCACTATTAGTACTTGTATGAGTATTGTGTTGAGTGCCTTCTGCTAGAAGCTGATATCCGCTTTTAACTTTATAGACTCCCCTATTATATAGAGACCAAATGAACATATCATCCCTATCTGTTTTAGATCTGGGGATAATGCTAGTAGCTTTAGCATCCTCAAATTCATAGATTTGGTTTAAGAGTTGGGAATTCCAGGTTTTTGTTTCATAATTTAACGAGGTCTGAAAAACTTTATGGATACTTAATTGTTGAAGGAGTGAAGGGGTTATTTTACTAGGGAATCAGACTTTATGGTTGATAGAAATATTACAGCCATCTCCTACTCTCCATTTTGCCTGTATCAGAGGGGAATTCAGACATGAGAATGGGTATTTAAAGAATTAAGCTTAAACGGCTAAAATTTCGCCCCTTTTCATCTCTTTAGTAGTTTATGGACATGTTTCTATTCTGTGCATGTTTAACCGAGCTTTAAGTTGATGAAAGATGCTGAAATTTAAATTTCACGAGCAAGTAGACACATCGCAATTACATGGTTTATGCCATAATATGTGAGAACGCATATCAACGGTTAAAATTTTATGTGGCTTGATTTTTTTTTTTTTTTTAATTATTATTATCGGATGATCTGATTGCTGCATTTTGCACGTTGTTTTAATCATTTTGAGCTCAATTATATTTTTGAATGAAATTCATGTTCATCGAACTATCTAAATGGAGTGTAATTCTAAAGTGGTTTAAGAAATTATAATTTTGCTCTTAAGGGAATGTTTGGTTGAAAAATCTGGTGCCTACACATTAGCCGTATGTGTATCAATCATGCAAGTGCAATGTTTGTCAAAGAATACTCAATTTATCATGTTTGAATGGAAAAAATGAAATCGATTGTGGTACCTTTCACTTCTCAAAATTTAACAAACTTCTCTCTTTTGGAGAGTTTATTGTGATCATAGGCATTAGGATGGACACCAGTTGGAGTTAAATTATGAGATTGCCAAAAATCCACTAGCTATTAAGAAAGCTCTTGGAATAATGCCACGTATTGACTCGAATGGGAATGTCAAGCTGACATCGCTTTATGCTGAATTTGAAGGCGAGCATCCTTCAAACTTGCCCAATGTGAAAGATATGGATCGGCATGCATGCCTTTGTTTGGGAGGTGTCCTTTTTGATTTTCATCCTTTGTTGTGTTGTGGAATGAAATTGTGCTAATGTGTGATCTCCTCTCCAATCTCCATGCAGTTTTGGGCTTATTAGCACTTTAACATAGGAATTCCAGTGTTGATTGAGGGATGACGACACAAATTATTGAGGCTTTGTCGTTGAACACTTTCCAGTCGGGTGGACATCTGCGCTATCCATCATTGAAACGGCTAACTAAAATCTTGTTGATTTACTCTCCTTGGAGATTTAGCTAACTTGGGAGGAATTTGTTATCGAGATTCTGAAGAAATGATTTTGGCAACAATCACAATAGGTTTATGATCATCAGAAACTTAATGTTGTCTTACATTAATAGAAAGAATACAAAATATGGTTAGTATCTGTTGGATTAGATTTGACTATAGTTAATTAACCAATAACCCAAGTTGATCAATTAGATTAAAGGCGTAAATACACTTTTGGTCCCTACATTTTGGGTCGTTTCTCGATTTGGTCCCTAAATTGATTTTGCTCCTAAGTTAGTCCTTGATTTTTTAAAATCGTTTTTAAAATGGTCCCTGCCGTCAGCCTAGTTACAGAAAATGCTGAAGTGGCAAATGGATTTTACTGTTTGCTGACGTGGCTAATAAAATAATAGTAAAAAAATATATTTAACATTTTTTAAATGCCATGTCAGCATTTAAATTAATAAAAAAATAGCCAGATAAGAAAATTTAAAAAAAAAAAAACCTAAAATCTAATGTAAACTAAAATCATTTCTTAAAAAATAAAAATTCATAATCGTTTTAATTCTTTTTGCTTTTGTTTTTGGTTAACCTCATAAGCTTAAACCCATAAATTGAAATGAACATCAAACCTAGAAATTTGCATGAAATCCAAAAAATGAAGTGAACATTGAACCCATAAATCAATATCAAACAACAAACCCAGAAAAACCCAGAAATTTACATGAAATCCAAAAAATGAAGTGAACATCGAACCCATAAATCAATATCAAACAACAAACCTAGAAAAATTACATCAAACCCCCAAATTTACAACCCAGAAATAAACATTTAGAGAGATCAAGCAACAAACCCATTGAGATGAACAACCCAAAAACCATAAGAAAAACCTAGAAATTTACATGAAATCCAAAAAATGAAGTGAACATCGAACCCATAAATCAATATCAAACAACAAACCCAGAAAAATTACATCAAACCCGCAAATTTACAACCCAGAAATTAACATTTAGAGAGATTAAGTAACAAACCCACTAAGATGAACAACCCAGAAACCATAAGCAACTCCTTATTTCAGTCATCAATAAACCCAAACCTCAAAATCTCTACTTCGGTCATCCACTTCGTCAATGGCCAAATTTGAAATGTCACACCGAGTCACTGAATTGCAAGGCCAACAATGATGGCCTTCGTGACTCGATTTCAACAAGCTGGGTCTGGGCTCACCCATTTCATGGCTTTCATCTCTTCAGAAGTGCCACTTAGGACCCACAACCAGCAGCGTGATCAGTTGTCGTCACCGTTTCCTTCTCCACGGCCACACTAATCTCCACGACTACAGCCCACCCTCACTGAAACCTAGAAAAACCCAGCCTTTCCAACCAAACCCAACCATCTCCATCTCCATCTCCAACCAAACCCATAATCCAAGACCCATGGATTACCGATCTCCATCATGACCACCCCAACCACACCAATCTCCACCCCGACCACCGATCTCCACCTCCATTACCAACCACCCCACAGAAAACTAGAAAAACCTAGAGATTAGAGAGTCGGGTTTAAAGAGAGAGAAAATGTCAGAGATTAAGAGAGAGGGAGGGATTGAAACCTTGAACAAAGAAAGCTACAAACACAAATACGCACCAAGAGACAGAGAAAGAAAGGATCTGGAAAAAAAAAAAGGAAACGAAAAGAAGAAAGATACAGACACAAACACAGAGAAAGAGAGAATCTGAAAAAGTTTTTTTCTTTTGTTGTTTTTGATTTTGAATTTTTTCAATTTAATTTTTTTTATTTTTTATTAATTAAAATGCTGACTTGTCATTAAAACGCTGACGTGGATGCTAACATGGTATTTTTTACCATTATTTTATTAACCACGTCAGCAAACAGTGAAATCCGTTTGCCACTTCAGCATTTTCCGTAACTAGGTTGACGACAGGGACCATTTTAAAAACGATTTTAAAAGATCAAGGATTAACCTAGGAGCAAAATCAATTTAGGGACCAAATCGAGAAACGGCCCAAAATGTAGGGACCAAAAGTGTATTTACGCCTAGATTAAATTATATGCAAATCTAATTAGGGTACAAACAAATCACTAAACTAAATTAGAGTGCACCAAAAATTAAATTGACACAGTGATTTGTTTACGAATGGAAAAAACCTTTGCAGGCAAAATCCCCCTGAATTTTAGGTCACCACTCTCGAATAATTCACTAATCAAGAACAAGCGGTTACAAGTGCAAGGAATCTTACCCTCTTAGTCTATCTCAAAGTACCTACCTACAATGGAACCTTTGCTCCAATCTCCAATTGGACTTAATCTTGTAGAAGGCTTCTCCTTTACATGGATCCCAGTACATGACTAACAGTTTTGCACGAATCACACTACATGACTAACTCCATAGCAACCTTTTTTTTATTGTTGTAGTTAATTTGTAGCAGCTTCATAAAATATCACTAATAAGATCTTCAATTGTTGATGTTAAAGACTTTGCTCGGTACAAAACCCAAAAATGCACAAGAGTCACAACAAGGTCTATTTCTTCTATTTTCTGAACTCAAAGGTTCAAAAGGTGGAGGCTAGGGCTTCAATATGAAAACCTTATGAAGCATTAGGGTTTCCCCCCCCCCCCCCCCTCTTTTTTGGTGTCTCTACCACCTTATTTAAATGGGAACTTAATGGGCTTTTAAAAAGACTCTCCTATTAGGTTTACACAAATCCACAAACAATAGCTACTTAGAATAAAATGTTGCATGCTATATCAGAAATCTTGTAGTTCGATAGACCGAGAGGTATCAAAGAGCAGAAATACAGATTTTCATGCAAGTGCAATGTGAAACATATGCAATAATAAACTCATCACCATGAACCAACCTTGATTAAAAAGAGCTAAACATATGAACACAAAGCTCAAACTTTATATGGACAACTACACAAATAGCAAAAGTTACCTATATATTATGTATCAAAAGTAGGAAAAATTACACATGTAGTGTATGAAAACTTTTGCAAGTGAGCATATGTGATACAAAATGTGAAAA
The DNA here is from genome assembly GCA_032727855.1 of Quercus ilex subsp. ballota. Lineage (NCBI taxonomy): Eukaryota > Viridiplantae > Streptophyta > Magnoliopsida > Fagales > Fagaceae > Quercus > Quercus ilex. The sequence goes on from CM064918.1 coordinate 42,688,568, forward strand.
AGAATAATGAGATAATCATATAACCATTCACATCATAATCATAACGGTTTGATGGGAACCATCACTTTTGAGATACATCCTATAACTCCCACATCTCCTAATAAAACTATTTGCAATAATATTTTAAGCATAAGAAGAATTTTTTGCATGTTGTTTCTTTTAAACACAAGATTGCTATTTATACAAGGGCATATATAAAAGAGAAAAGAAAGGCCCATTATTTTATTTTTAACACTTTTTTTCTTGCTATGCAAGTCCTACACTTTGTCGTGGTACAACTTTTTTGAATTACACACAGGTGTTCATGATTAACGGAGTTCAGTGGTGGGATGATTATTAATATCTTTCTCTTAGAATTTTGTGGTCATTTTCTGTCAAAAAAGAGTGATATAGATATAGAATATGCATGAGAAACTCATAGACTATTATCACAAAATGAACCACATGGCTTACAATCAATTGTGCTTAGAGATGCTTTTCTAAGCTACGAATGGTACATAGACATGAAGAGTACCAATATACACATACACACTGTTTTTGTATTTTTCAATTTTTAAAAATATTTTTCTTTCCTTGAAAGCAATAAATAAAAACACACATGCAAAAAATAAATAACTACAAAAACAATACAATGCATGAAAGCATGATTCCAAAAACAGATAAGAAATCAAGCATGAAAGTCCTACTTTAGATGAGAAGAATTAAAGTAGAGGACAAATAGAAAGACAATTAAGTTAGGATCATTCACCACCCACACAGAACAAGTCTTTGGCCATGGAGATGAAAAAACACGTGTCCTAGTATATCTATTAAAGGACACTAAGGAATTATAATTGCCTTGAAACTAAGTTAAAAAGCTCAAAGCTTTTAATAACTCACCAAGAATAAGTACATGGCCTTTAGACAAAGGATGAGACCTATTAGATACTCGTTTATGAGAAAACAACTTGAAACAATTAAGGCAAGTATGACCGGAAGCATCACAATGGTGACAAACATGAGTAGTTTTAAAATTACTAGATTTCCTAGAAGGAGATCTAAACGTGGACATTGACAGAGAACTCAGCTTGGGACAATTTGGCTTAATATGACCAACAACATGACAATAATGACAAGTGGAGACAAATTCAAATTTTTCTTGTAGTCTAGGAGGTGATTTAGACATAGGTTTAGAAATTTCAGGGACAAAATCTAATATTTTACCTTTGTCGATCCTAACTATATAAGTCTTTAACTTTTCTTCACTATTCCTTTTAAATGAAGGAATATATAAAATCTCTTTAGAGTTAAGCTTAACAAAAATTTTGGCACTAGTTAATATTTTAACTTAAGTTATTGATTTTACTAGTTGCTCTTCCAAACTTTTAATTTTTCCCAATTGAGATGAAAATTGATTTTTTACAATCACTAAAAATTTTTAAAGTCTCATTCAATTTATTGGTTTAGCCAATGGCTATAACTCTCACTTAAAAAATTAATATGGTTACATAATTTGAAAATCTAACAATTGGATTGCATGTTCTTTGTGTTTTTAACACGCATGTCAAATTTCGTGCCAATAAAATATTATTTAATATTATATTCATGAACTTATATTTTATAGACAATTTTATATTACAAAAACTTGAAATTTAAATATTTAATGGTTAATTTAAATATTCAATCCATGAACTTTGATTTTCTAAAAAAATTTGCAAGCATAGAGAATATATGAAGAAAATGTTATTTAATGGTTGATTTGTCAAAATTTACATTTAATAAAAAAAATATTGAATAGAGTTGTAACCATGGTTTACAACCAAGTTTGTAACCGAACTTTGTCCAAGTCATTTTAGAGCTTGTGCACAGTGAACTAAATATAGTTCATGTTCACGCTTGTCACCATCAATGAATAAAGAAAAATGTTAAAACCATAACAAATGACACAACTTCTTCACAACTCGTTTATGTGATAAGTAATGAGTGTTGGAATTGCGGACTCATGTAGACTCGTCATTTTTTCTCGACCACTCACAACTCCCCATATAGGCAAGCTGTGACAAAAGTTGTGCTACTAGCATTTTCACTATGGACAAATCTCAAAGTCTTGCATTTGAAGTCACTCTTTAGTCAAGTTATTCCAAGTCTTCTATTTTGTACATGAGCCACAATTAAGGTCGGCTAGAAACTTCATTTATTAAAATCAAGTATATTTCTCACCTATTACGAATTCTATTCTTAAAGCTCTTGAAATAGAAATCCTTTTTAGTTCTTATACTTATGACCTGTTTGGATTGAGGCAAAAAGAGAGAAAGTAGATGGAAGTAGAGTAGAATTTGTCAAATGATCCATTTTTGAGGCACAAATTAAGGTGCTATATTAATTTGTTTCGGATTCAAAACATGAAAGGCTATTCTTCATTTTCTTATTCTTATTCTTATTATTATTATTATTATTGTGATAAACTGATGTAGGACAAAATCTACAATTTAATTTTTGTAATTATTTAATATTGGTATTTTTATGCAAAAAACGTTATTTTAGGTCTAGGAGATTTATTTCCTTGTTTTTAAGTGTTTTTAATATTTTTTTAAGCCAAATTTGGTTTCTATTAGGGTTAGGTATTAATTAGGGTACATTTTAGAATATATTTTCTTATCTGTTAAGTTTTATAGAGCCCTATTGTTTTTTTGATGGATTCCAGAACTCTTTGTACTTATGGATTCAAAGACCCTTGTGGATTTAAGAAATGTCGTGGATTCGAGGTTATTTTTAGAAGTAAATATGTTTTATTTCTTGTTTTCTAAAAGTAGACGTGTTCTGCTTCTTTATGCTTCAGCATCATAAGCATAAGGGCTATTAATTGTTTCAGAGCCTCCATAATAACATGAGAGAGCTATATTGATATGAAGGCCAAAGTTCCTATTTAAAATATAAAATATCATCATTATTGCTATATTTAAAGGTTAGTGTTTATTTGTATTTTATTTTTTATTTTTTTGTTAGAATATGTGATTAAATGATTAAATTTACCATATTCTGATAGTTTAAACTTTTAAGACAATCGGTAATTTAACATGATATTAGAACAAGAAGTCTTAAGTTTCATCCTTGTCCCCTCTACCTCCTATTTAAAATCCCACATGTTGGGCCTCATCACCTATTGAAAAGATAGTTGCGGCCTATACGTAAGAGGAGTATTAAAATATGTGATTAAATGATTAAATTTAACATATCTCAATAATTTAAAGTTTTGGGACAATTGGCAACTTAACATTTTTTTTTTCTCATTTTAGATCTTCTCTCTCTCTTCCCCAAACTCTCTTCTCTCTCAATCTCATCTCTCAAATCACATAAATAGTGTTTTAATAAAGTATAATGTAAAATAAATAATATGATGTGAGGTATTTTGAAAAGTAGAATCATAAACATTTCGACTAGAGTATGCAACCAAAAAGCCCCCTTTTAGCAATTTGAAGTTGTTTGTTTTTGTTTCTTTCCCTAAGAGTTGCAATCTAAAGTTGTTTTTGTTCTGTCAAATATATATATATATATATATATATATATATATATTTAAAACCAAAACTGAGAGAAAATTTAATTATCTTCTAGATTAGAATTCAATTTTTGCACCACATATCCTATCTAATTTTTAAATTTTTGTGTCAAGTGAATTATTAGATGCAACAATCAAATAGTCTAAATTTAATTAGATTCTAAATTAAAGTTCAATTTTGCATCATATGTCTCATCTAATTTTTAAATGTTTGTGGCAAATAAATTATTGGGTGCAGTATTTGAGAAAAGTCCAAATTCAATTAGATTCTAAATCACACACACATACATATATAAATAGTGGGAAACTATTACATATTTTAGATATTTATGACTTTAAAAAGGTTTTAAGTTGTAACTCTTACATTAGGTATAACTAACTTGTAACCCCATACATATGTATGGATACACTTAGGGCATGTTTGGAAGATTGTAATAGGCACTGTAATGTAATAGTTATTCCTATGGTTTAACTATTCTTTAGTTTGGTTATGTTTTTATTATGTCATTCCTTATGAATAGCTATTCTTCAAATTGAGGAATAACTATTCCTTTTTAAAATGATTATATTAGTTATTTCTTAGTAAGTGCAATCATTTCAAAACTTAATATATTTCCAAATAAACAAAATTTCCATATACATCTAACAATTATAAAAATAAAAAATAACACATATCTCTCTTGAATTTAAAAAATAACAATTTTATGGAGATATAATTGTATGAGTAAGATATTTCCTCAAATAAATCTTAAGTTTTATTCTAATGTTATAAATCACAACCAAACTTATGAATAGGTTTAGTTATTACATTACAATACATTTTATTCCTAATAATAAAGACTACAATTCTTGTCGTAATCCTCATTCAGTATAATTTAAATGCTATTGATAGTCATTTTTATATTTTGTTAACTCTTTTAAAAAAAAAATTGTAAGGATATTGTTAGGTATAAAATGTAAATTGTCCATTTTATTATTATTGTGAAGCACCTTTTTTTATTATTTATTTTTTTATGATTCATTTATTCTAGACTCTTTGGTTTATATACTTAATAACTCACTTGGATGAATATTTATGATGTGATCTCACATTTGATTCTAAAATTAAGAATTAAAACTCTTTAAGAATAAATAATTTAGGACACATGACGCAAAATTGAAACTCTAATTTGGAATTTTAATTTAACTTTCTCTCAGTTTCACCTATTATTATATATATTGATATATAGATTTGAACTCATATACATATGTAATTGTGATTATTTTTAAATGTATTTGTGCATATGTACGTGGATATATACTAGTTTGAAAATTACTACCAAGAGATGTCACTGAAACGGTGCAATCAAGAAGAATGATGTAGAGATGACTGATAGGCCACAAACGTATTGACCCCTTGTGATAAATTAATTGATTAATTAGCCAAGTTTATTAATTAATCAAATTAACGTGCAAAATATGTGGCAGCACAAACAAATCACCAATTAAACTAAATGCAACGGAAATTAAATTGACACAGTAATTTGTTTATGAATGGGGAAAACCTACATGGCAAAAACTCCATCGAGTGATTTTAAGATCACCACTGCCGAGAATCCACTGTTATCAAAACAAGTGGTTACAAGTATAGGAATCTCAATACTTTATACCAACCTACAGTTGAACCCTTATCCCAATACCCAATTGGACTTGTTTTGTAGTGACAATCTCTCATTTTCAATGCACGGCTGTCAGTACATGACTAACAAATTGCGCGAATCCCAGTATGCAACTTAATCACCAACTTGAGAAGGATGTTGGCTATAAAGTTCTTCAATTAATCACACGATGAATATTATGAAGTTGCTTAGTCACAAAACCGTACGGTGTATAAAACACAGCAGCTGCTTCAATAGAAAGAAGAACTAAGGCAAACTAGGTTTCCGGTCACACCTTTCTTCACACTTGTGGAATTGTGCTCTTGTGCAACTGTGCGTAACCTTTTTCGACCCTTAAAATAATCCTTATATGTGTTTAGGGTTGTGAGAAAAGAAAGCCTAAACATAGATTCACGGATTAGATGAAAATCAACTTAAAAAACTGAATTTCATAAACCTTGATAGATAGCCATCTACCGAGCTAGCTGTTGAGCCACGGCCTTCAGGAGCTTTTAAATCTCGATAGATGCTAGCTGTCGAGCTTTAAAATCCTACACTTTCTCACTTAATTCTTGGACAAACTTGCATGACTTTAACACTTGAACTTGAAACCTTGTTTATTGAAGCATTAAACACATCATAAATCTACCAAATTATAAGCAAAGTGCATTTTGTCAAAAGATTAGCCAATTACATAAAATGTTGATATATGTTCCTAACATCAATTCACATATGTCCTAACAATGACGTAAGGTCATTGAATAATAATATTATTAAGCTAATCATGTGCAACAAATGGGAAGAAAATTCCACTTTTAAGCAATTTGAAGTTGTTGTTGTTTGCTTTTTTATTTTTTTTTTAATTTTTTTTTGTGTTGTTTTTTTCCCCCTAAGAGTTACAATCTAATGTTGTTTTTCTTTCATCAGAAATTTTTTTTTTGATAGGCTTCCATCAGAAATTTGAAAATTACTAGCAAGGCAGTGAGAATGTGTCACTACAACGGTGCAACCAAGAAGGATGGCATAGAGATGACGTGAGGTCATTGAATAGTATTTTTTTATTAAGCTAATCTTGTACAACAAATAGGAAGAAAATTGCACTTCAGTGAAGTTTTGCGGTAGCGAGGTGATAGACTTCCACTTCCTTTTATTTTAAAAAATATGTATATATATTTAGGTTTGTTTGGTTAGGATGAAAAGGAAAATAATGAAAAATTTGAAGAGAGGAAATGGTGGGATGAGTACAATTTTCTTAGTTTGGTAAAGAAGAAACTTGTTAGGTTCTAAAAGTTTAGAACAATTAGCAAACCATAAGCACAAACTTATCTAAATATAGATCTTAGAGTCTATAGGATTTATTAGACAATGCTCAAGATGCTGCAAGTTAGAATACAAGAAAAAGAAAGTTGTAGAAAGAATAATTTAGAAACATGCCAGGTTCGATCGATCGAGACTAAGCTTTGACCGATCGAAGCACAGGTCTGCAGAATTTTAATTACGCCCATCAGCCCGTTAAGCCCATTAAGTGATTAGGGTTTCAAATCTATTTCATATAGTATTTAAAGGAAACCCTAAGGCACGTTTTATAAAGACTTTGGATGTGCTCTTGTGAGATCTAAAAGGTATTGTACCTTCCTCTTTCAAAGTCACTACCAGAAATCATTCTCATATCTTTAGAACCGGTAGATCTGAAGTTATTACAACAAGATTAACAATAGCTGATGATTTAAACTTTCAATGGTGGTCTCGGAGTCACAAATTGAAGAGTTTGTGTTGCTAAACCTTTGAGTGGGATCTCAAAGTCACAAGCGTGGTTGCTTGTGTGCTGCAAATCCAATAGAGAAGGAGTCCGTGGATTTGGAGCTTGCACGTGGTTGTGTCAGTAAGTTACTACTGGAGGTAGCAATAGATTTAGGGTTAAATCTGATTGTAAAAATTTCAATTCTTTATTAGTAGATTTGTTTGCCTTGAGGATAGGTCAAGTTAAATCATTCCCAGATTTTTTTACCTTGAAACTGTTAGTTTCATTGATTTTCTTAGGTAATTATATTGATGTCTTATTTACTTTTCTACACTAGGCAATATGATTACATGTGTTTAACCTAGATCTGAATAATAGACCTAAGTGATAACTTAATTAATTAATTAGGTTAAACAACCTGAGTGTTTAGGGGTATAAACAAACAAACAAAAACTCATATCCAAAAGAAAGAGGGTAGAGTATTTTGTGTTCAAAACTCTCTGCCTCTCTCGATTGATGTTCGACCGATCAAAACTGGAAAATTTTCAGTTTTTAGTTTCTTGACCGATTAGTCTTTTCATGCATCATTTGCGATAGGATTCACATGCATTGCATTATTTTATTTATTCATCTTGCATTTTTGCAATCATATCTCTCATTGTTTTCACGCACAACACGCATACACTTTACTAAATTTGGTACTCAACTTGATCTAAAAATTGATTAATTAATTTTTGAGTCCTTTGTACATTTTAGTATATGCTATTTTCTTGAAGTGTGAACTATTAAAAATTGGAAATATTTTTTTGAGATATGGTGGATAATAAATGTGCAAATATTTTCTCTATTCTTGAGGTTGATTTGAGTTTTCAAAATACCTTGACACATGAAAACACATTGCATGCTGAATTTTTATATCTTTGAGATCTATATCGTATAGTCTTAACTGATTGTGCCTAGAATGTTTGCATGCATCTGTTTATGAGTCACATCGTGTTAAGTTTGCATATATTGAAAGAGAGAATATTTTTCTTTATGTGTATCCTCAACTTATTTTTTTGTTAGGTTTGTGTCTTTTTAGTTTTCCCCAAAAATTGTTTTTCCCAAAACTTGTTTTGGTTTTCCTATTTTTATAGGGGGAGAAATTTTTTTTAAACCTATGTTGTTCTTAGGGGGAGTTGTTACTCTTCATAGGAGGAGTTGTCTCTATTTTCTATAGAGCTGAATTGTTTTATGTTCCTTTGATTCTCTATTTTCTCCTATCCTATATTGTGTATTTTTACTCTCTAACTTCTGTTTAGGTTGTCTTCGTCAATACGTGACAAAAAGGAGAGAAATAGATGAATTTTGAAAATCATGTTAAAAAGATTTTAACTGTTTTTATTTAGCGGGAGATGAAATTGTTTTTGAAAGGGGGAGAAAATAAAAGTTTTTTTTTTTTTTAACTTTTTTTAATGTATCTAACTTAGGGGAAGAGTTAGTTTGCATGTTTGTTATTTGCTATTATTGCATACATCTTATTTGTATTGGTTATCTGTCTTTATGCTCTTTTGAGTGTTTCAAGAAAGATAGGTACGTTCTAATCAAGATTTTCTGCCTCTTCTTGCAACTTCTAGGTTTGAAGTCTTAGATTGGGATTTGTGATGTAATTGGGCATATTATTGTAATAGGGCTATTCTTGTCTAGATATAGATCTTAGAGTCTATAAAATTTATTAGACAATGCTCAAGGTACTGCAAGTTAGAATGCAAAAAAAAGAAAGCTGCAGAAAGAAGAATTTAGAAACATGCCAAGTTCGATCGATCGAAACTAAGCTTTGACTGGTCAAAGCACGAGTCTGCAAAATTTTTATTAAGCCCATCAGCCCGTTAAGCCCATTAAGTGATTAGGGTTTCAGATCTATTTCACATAGTATTTAAAGAAAACCCTAAGAAATATTTTATAGAGACTTTAGAGGTGCTCTTGTGAGATCTAAAAGGTATTGTGCCTTCCTCATTCAAAGTCACTATTAGAAATCATTTGCGTATCTTTAGAACTGGTAGATTTGAAGTTTTTGCAGCAAGATCAACAATAGTTAATGATTTAAACCTTCAAGGGTGGTCTTGGAGTCACAAACTGGATAGTTTGTGTTGCTAAACCTTTAAGTGAGATCTCAAAGTCACAATCGTGGGTGCTTGTGTGCTGTAAATCTAAGAGAGAAAGAGATTGTGGATTCCGAACTTGCACGTGGTCGTATCAGTAAGTTACTACTGGTGGTAATAATAGATTTAAGGTTAAATATGATTGTAAAAACTTCAATTCTCTATTAGTGAATTTGTTTGCCTTGAGGATAGGTTATGTTAAATTATCTCTAGGGTTTTTACCTTGAAACTGTTGGTTTCATTGGCTTTCCTAAGTAATCATATTGCTGTCTTATTTGCTTTTCCGCACTAGGTAATATGATTGCATGTGTTTAACCTAAATCTGAATAATAAACCTAAGTGTTAACTTGGTTAATTAATTAGGTTAAACAATTTGAGTGTTCAGGGGTCTAAACAAACAAACAAAACTCATATCCGAAAGAAAGAGGGTTAGAGTATTTTCTTCCTAGGCTCAAATTTTCCCCCCACTTCCCTAACAAAAGGAAGACAAATTTACGATTTCTTCCATATGTTTCTAATGTATTCATAAAGTGCAATTTGTACTAATTTAATCAAGTTATTTTTATTCTTTTGTAAATACATGGATATGTAATAAATTAATATGAGAGATTAAAATCTGTAAGGATGTGGTGTAAAACTCATATTTTACCCTTCCAATCCCAACATGTTACATTTTTTTTATTACATATTCAAGAATAAGCACAATTACACCCAATAAATTCTAATACTCATAAATAAATCCAACCAAATTAGGAGTTTATTGAGATGTTATTAGGTGTGGTAGGATGTATTGAATTTTAAGTAAAATACTGATGTGGCAATCTCTTATTAGATAGTGTAAAACATGGGTTTTACACTCCATCCTTATCAAATTCAAACTCTTAATATGAAATGTTCACTAGTTTTATAGTCATCTTATTCAATGTCTACAAATCAAATTCGTCTAAAGATAACTGCCCTCTGGAGATATCATTTTGAATATTCCAATAGATGCATTTCTTATTATACTTCCATTCCTAGATATTGTAATAAGGTCACTCAAGAATGAGCTCGATATGCTAAGAAGACAAAGAAATTAACCCTCGGTTTGGCTCGAGGACAGACCTTCTTTTCTCCTTCCCATAGTAAACTTTGATTCATTATAAATGCAATATATCGTTTTGGGCTAGTTAAAAAATAAAAATAAAACTTTGAAACAAGGCAAAGATGCACCTTCTAGGCCCATTTTCTACAATTACTGAATTACCTTCCCTTATAGGTCCAATCTTAGCCCAAATTTAATTTAAGCTTAACTATAAAGCCAACGATAGGTCACAAGCCTTTAATTCAATGACTTCCTTGCAATTCTCAACCGAAATAGAACTTGCGCGTGAGGGCAAGTTACAATCGACAGAATATTCTATTGGCCCACATAAACAAAAAATTGAAAATGACTACTTTTTTTTTTTAACCCAGTCCACAAAACAATAAGATTTATCAGTGACACAAAAACATTTTCTCACAGATTAACATGATTAAATAAGGTTAGGGACATATTCACACACCCAAATTCACAACATATTTTGTTGTGATTTATGTATAATAATTATTTTCAAGGGCATGGTAAACATGATGTTACTCAAATTTCAATTTACAACTTTAGTAAGTTATGAAAAGGATAATGAAAAATATATCACAATCAACTCAAATGGATCAAGCATTCAGTAGTGTAATCAAACAATAATAGTCTAATACACATCAATGTTATCAATTCTGTTCTAACCAAAAAATTCTTTTATGGTTTATTAATGTATTGGTACTAATCACCCATATGTTTCATCTCGGCCTAAATTCTAGTTTATTCTAATTTGTTCCGATAAATTTCGGCTGCATGTGACCAAATGATTAAGCTTTTTTCTTGGCTCTTTTTTTAATTTTCTTCTTAGAATATGGAATTTGAATTTGAATATTTTATTTGATATCACTGACAAAAGAAATTGGAGCAATTTGAGTTATTTATTTGATTCATCATAAATTTTTTCTTGATTTGATATTTGAAATTTGGTGTATTACGCTAAACTGTTAATTCATTCTAAAATTAATTTCCTTTTTATATAAGGTAATATTAAATATGTTTATGATTTGATTTTGCATAGATACATTGATATGATATACATCTTTTTGATGAATTATTTTGTGTTATTAGAGATAACTATGAAATGGCAAGTCAAAATTAATTGATACTAAAATATTCTGTTTCAATATACAAACTATAATCATTACAATTTTGATACACATACATGCCATTTAGACAATATAAAATGAGATCCTACAAAATAAATAATATCAATAATAACAATAATATAGTTAGATTTAAACCTTGAGGACGCATGCAATTAACGTCTACCGGTTACAAGTGTATTCTCTTTCTTTCTTTTAAATAATAAGAATTTTTTAACGATAATTTATTCAATTAAATATATAATTATGTAATTATAGTGGGACCTATCTCTCTATAAGAGGGAGGAAGTATACTTCCGAAATACATAATAATTTCTTTTAAAAATGACAAGTTTCTTCACATACAAAGACATTCTGCAGTGAAGTTTTAGTAAGGACATCATTTTTTTAAAACTAATTAAAACACGCGCGCATTGGAGACTTGAGATATATTCAGGTCATGCTATTCTCCATCTCCACCCTTCTAATAAGACTGTCACACTCTGGGACACAAAACACCACAAACAGCAAACGTAACATAGGGACATAATACACAGAACAAGCAGCTAGCACAATCTTCCTCTTGAATCTCCAAATGATGTGGAGTCTTACAGAGTTTGTTGGTAAGTATCAGCCAGCTGAGGCTAAGACCGAGACATCATCAGTATTATGAGTCTGAAGTATTTCACAGATGTGAGGGTAAGGTTGTCTATGATTAAAGTCTTGGGCCCAAGCCCATTCTTGGACCCATCGTACTATCCTTTGTATAAATATGGGCCAGTAATGGGCTTTGTTCATGATTTTCTCAATCAGGCCTTTTGATGTTGGCGGCTTTGCTTCTTATTCAAAACCTTGTCAATTTATATCCTTTCTCCTGGTCAGAGTGGTCTATTGCGAAAAATGAAGGTAGTCATTTTCCTCTTGGTCGGGGTGGGGTCTACTGTGAAAATGACTACTTGTTACTGTGCAAAGTGCCAAAGCGTGGGTCTACTGTGAAAATGACTACTTGCTAGTGTGCAAAGTGCCAAAGCGTGGCCACTTTGCACACTAGCAAGTAGTCATTTTCACAGTAGACCCCACCCCGACCAAGAGAAAGATATAAACTGAGTGTCATTTGATGAGAAAATGCGTACTTTGAGTGTTGGCAGCTGCGTAATATACGCAACATTCTTCTTAGTTCCAACCCTTGACAATTCTAGGCAATCGTCTTTTTTATCACCTCCTATGGCCAGGTAACACTTGCTGGCTAAAGTTATTTGTGTGTGTGAGTGTGGTGATAGAGAGAGTTCTTATTCTTTTCCTGTAATATTCATAAAATTTCTTTTTGCAACAGCTTGCATTTGAGCGTTAAAGACGTTACGGAAATCCTGAAGCTCCTGATCCTCATTCTTGAACTCATTCCTAAACTCCGCGAGTGTATAAGATATTTCAGAAGAGGTGGTTAGTAGCAACGTCACCGGCGGTGACTGCACTACCAACAACAAAATGGGTATAGAATCTTACAACTCTATTGTAGCCTCTATTGAAGCTTCTACATCTGCAGGAAATGGCGTTGATCATGCATACTACTCTTTCTTACTATTACTTAGAATTCCATGCTTTTTTTTTTTTTCTTCTAAGGCTTAGTTCAATAAGGAAGCATGGTGAGGGGCCATTATAGTATCCTTGTAGGTGTAGTACTATGGGCCCAAGATTGGGCTTTGTTCCTAATCTTCTCAGCCTGCCCTTTCTTTTATGCACTGTGTTTCCTGATTAGGCTTCTTCTGGGGTGTGTGTTTTATGGTTTCTGTTGTGGTCATTAAAATTTTATCTCATACATCCCAATCCAAAAGAAAGAAAGAAAAAAATTGAGGTGTGAGATTGGTGGATCTACTTCTTGTTTTGTAAATTTCTCAACCAAAAAATAAAAATAAAAATAATTCTTGTTTTGTAATGTTTTTTGTTGTAAAACTTGATAATCTTCTTGAGTTTGTGGCTTAATTCTTGAGTATCATTTTTTTTATTTATGAAAAATAAATGTAACGCTTTTATAATGTATGTGCGCCAATATATATTATTGGATTATTATGTTATTATATGCCCAATCTATTTGAATTGATCTAAATTGGCAAAGATCTATCACCGATTGTGGGTTTTTTTTTTCCTTCTAAATTATTAATATTTATTTATGCAAAAGATTTTGGCTTTTCATTATGTTAGGTGGACCCCAAAAGAATATTTTGAGGGTTAAGATTTATGTAAAACTAAATCTGATCACTAAAAAAACGTAGAGGTCATAATTTGGTAATTATCACAATATCGGTCCATAGAATTTTAGAGAGCTTTATAGATAAGAAATGATATAGTTTTTTTTTTTTTTTTTAGGGAAAGAAATGAAATATTTTAATCAAAAGTTTTTTTTTTTGAAGGAGTAGTTTAATTAAAAGCTATGATACCACTTTTGTATGTCTTTAAAATTAAAAAAGAAAACGTTATACCTTACCTTCTTCCATATCATAAACAACAATGACAACTTCTTCTATTTTTGAACTTAACAATAATAATAACTTAGTTTGAGAAATTAGAATTACTATCAAAACTAAAAATAAATTAAAATAAATATAACAGTAGAAAATGTAAACCACCAAACACAGATATTAACACAAAACATATATGCGGTCAAACGACTCAAAACTGTAGACAGTAGTATTATCAACGCTAAATATATAAAATTATAATAATATATGGTAAAATATTATTTTCGTCCTTAAACTATTACAAAAGTTCGTTTTTCGTCCCTAAACTTTCAAAAGTTCCATTTTCGTCTCTAAACTATCACAAAAGTTCGTTTTTTGTCCCTAAACTTCCAAAAGTTCTATTTTCGTCCCTAAACTTTTTCAAATGTATTGATTTTCGTCCCTAAACTTTCAAAAGTTCTTGACGGAGTGCTGATATGGGAGGGACGAATATCAATATATTTGAAAAAGTTTGGGGACGAAAATAGAACTTTTAGAAGTTTAGAGACAAAAAATAAATTTTTGTGATAATTTAAAGACGAAAATAAAATTTTTAAAAATTTAGAGACAAAAAATAAAATTTTGTAATAATTTAAGGACAAAAATAATATTTTATCCGTGGTTTTGCTGGGGTTTACAGCTTGCAGCCTTGCATATATTATTGGGTAAAATAGAAAGAGGAGATTCAAAAGTCAAAAAGCATAGGCTGACACGCATAAATCCCCAGCTAACAAAGCAAAAGATACCCCGCACAGTAAGGTTGGAACTTTAGGAGCCTAAAGTTGAGTCAGGCTTCGGCTCAGGTGGTAATCGGGAGTGGCAAATCGGCTACTTGTGGAGGCAAGCAGACAATTGCAGGTTAGAGACGACGGCGGTGGCCTAGGGGATAATTTTAATTTTATTTTTATTTTTTTCTAAATAGATTTTGGTTTTTTTAGTAAACGACGGATATTTGAATTTATAAGAGACTTGATTTACGACGAATTTTTCTTTTTGGTGGATAATATTGTTGATTTGGGATTTGTTGAAATTATTTTTGTTATTTTTGTTGTTTGTATAAATTTGGACGTGCTATGGGCAATGAAAGGGCTGGATTTTTTTTTTTTCTTTGGGCTCCTTGTATCATTCTCATTTTCTTAAAAGGGTTTTTCTGAACTAATTTTAAAATTTGAGGGAGGCCCTTATGGATTTAAAAAGAAGAGTATGTCTGCAAACGAGGAATTAAAACCACTTTTTTTTTCTTCTTCTTCTTCAAAATCTTGGGGGCCAATAAGTAAAATTAGCGAGAAACTGGTGACGTGTGCTTCCTGATGGTTTCATCTGGTGTGTGTATTGTGTGGTTTGTATTGTGGTTGTCTTGTTATGTAAGAATAAAATTTATACTCATTCAGCTCAAAGAGTTATATAATTTGAGATATTTACGATGTCTTCATTTCAGATTTGGATATACTGGCTTGATTTTAGCATAACTTGAGATTGGCATGAAATTTGGGGTGAATTGAGTTAACATATAGAACTTATAACCCGGAGAAAATCATAATTTTTTGAAATTTCTAGTTATTTTAAATTTAAAGCCAAAGTGGTGAGAAAATTAGTTATGTTAGGCCAAATTTATTGGGTCCCTTTTAGTGATTGGTTTTAGGCTTAAAAACTTTCAAGCACGGGAAACGTCATTAAAAAGATTTTGCAGAAATTAATCCAAATATGCAAGAACTTTATTTTGAGACCCATGATGTGCTTCATTACTGATTTGATCTTTTAGGCATTAGGCTGTAAGTTTATGAAGGTCACGATGTTAATGGCTTAGGAATAATGAATATCGGTTAACCTCTAGTTTTGGGAAAACTAGGTCATACTCCATTTGGGACAAGAAGGAGGTGGAGATGGTTGAGTTTTGATAGATATAGGGTCTATTTAGATACCGCTTAGTGCTGAAAAATAAAAATACTGTAACAAAATAATTTTTAAATGCGTAAATAATGTCGTAAGATCCAATTTTAAGGTTTTTTTGCTAAAAAAAGTCCTTGCAAGTCTCGTGAATAATGCACAAGACTCACTAAAAAAAATGCACCACGGGAAAACGCGCAAAACGCGCTTCCTAAACGTGCACATAATATGAAATTTAGGTACTGCCATGTCATACTTTTGAGGGGAGGACTGCCTTAATGGGTTTTAAAAGTTAAGCACAAAATTTTAAGTGTTAAGCCAAGTACATATCAATAGTTAAACCCTTATCTAGTTATTATTGCCTTGTCTTTCTCAAAAAAAAAAAAAAAGTTATTATTGCCTTGCATTTGCTTAGATATACATAGATATTGACATGTTTATTTTTACTAAGTCAGCTAATCCTGTATTAGGTTCTACTTGATGCTATTTGGGTGACACAAAAATTGTTTGTTGATTTGAAGTAAGTGAATTTTAGATAATGATTATTCTCAAGATATTATATTATATATGTATAATTGAAAAGTTCATCAAAAATATATATATATGGGTATAATTGAAAAAAAAAAAAAAAAAAAAAAGCTTGGCTAAATCTATATGAAGAATATTTTATAATATTGTTAAAGAAAAAGAAAATGTTTTCATAAAATCAGTTACACTATCTGTAATTTTTGCCAACACAAAGCTAAGAATTGGTCTTTGGATGAAATATTGTTTATTGTGGTGTGGTGCATTGTTATTATTTACTCTTTGAAACCATTGCTATCATTTGCTCTTTGGAACCATTGTTATATTTTACTTCTTGGGTTATTGTTTCTCATGGGATGCACTTGCTGATTGTTAAGATTGTCTTAGTTTGTCTAATATTTTATATACTAATTATTGTTTATTGTTATTGACAAATTAATCATGAAAAAAAAATTTAATGTTACATGTATTATTATATGTTATTATAAGTAGTTTACCAAATGATGAAGTGATGTTCTTGTAACAGAACTATGACTTATTGAAATTGGGCAAATAATTTAAGACAGCATTATTTGTTTATTTAAGAAGGTATATGTTTTTTACTGTCCAGTTAAGTGTTCACTTCCAAAGCAAGTTTTAATCTTTATATTGAATTACTTTCATACCGTTAATAAAATGTTTTGAAAAATTTAGTATGTTCTCTACTATAATGTGCATTTTCACTTGACAATATCATATGATGTAGTCTCTTTTTCAGCTGTTAGCTCACCCCCTTTCTCCCCCATTTTCAGATTAGTTCAATGGACTCTTTTAATGCAAATAGTTGGTGATCGTTGGAGCTAAGAACTGAAGACTATGTGTAGCAATGAACTATGTTATGAAAATTTGCTCTATTGTGCTTTTTAGTGTTTGTAAACTTGGTAATCATGAGACTATTTACGAATGTATTTGGAGTCTTTATTTTCTCATATTTTAGTTTGATGAATTGTTGAGAGATTTGATATTTAAATGTTGTGTTGATGGTTTGGTTTATTATATTATATTTGTATATATAGTTATGCTCTATTCCAATTTTAGAGGTTAGTGCCTTAAAACTTACAAGTTTCAAATTGTTGTCATATTTGTTTTAAGCTAAGCTTAGTGCCTTATCACAACTCATTTATCTAAATCTCTCATTTGGATATGGATCATTATAATCAGATTGGTAGATTTACTTTTAGTTCCATTACGTGGCAATTGATAAAACAAATACTTGTATTATTTAAGCAAGTTGGAAGACTCGTTAAAAAGGTAATGTGAATAGTTTTATCAATTACTACATTGTGAGTTAAAGGAATTTTAGTCCAAACTGGTTTAGGCATAAAATATTCCACTTTTTGTAATATGTTGACTTTTTGCAGATTATGAGATTTTATGGAGAGTGGCTTAATATATATTTTTAATAAGCAGTAGTATAAATTTTAATCATGAATTGTGGGATTATTATTATTATTATTATTGATGTTGCAAAGAATCTGTATTTTTTTTGTAAGGTGGGCCCAAAAGAATATATTGAGGTTGAAGCCATGTATATAAGATTGAATTTTTTTTTTTTTTTGTCCCCAAAACTGAAAAGTCACCATCATCATCTCACTAACAGAAAGTACTTTCGTGTACACAGTGTGCACAATTGGCATATTTAAAACTGACATGCCTATTAAAATAATAATAAGAAATTTAAAATAACTTTAAATAATTTCACATCATCATTTAAAATGAATAAAAACATTTTAAAAAAAATTTTGAAGTTGGATTCTGTGATCTTGTAAAGCCAATTTAGGCATGAATTTGGCCTAAAAGGGGAAGTAATTTGGGGCTTATGCACGCTAGACTAAAGCAGTACATTTTTACTTCGGTTCACTTTTTCAAGTGAGGTGAAACAACTTCCTTCTCTCTCTTTTTTTTTTTTTTTTTGGGTCGATGTGAAGAGAACTTCATTGTGTTGATTTTAATACTTTTTGCACTAAAGGAAGCGTTTGGTTCGTCGTGATGTTACATTATATCATAATATTACGTTATTATAATTTTACATTAATGTAATCTCAATACAAGAATATAATATTACATTGTTTAGGAAAGTGATGAGATTAAGATGATATGATATATTTAGTAATTTTAAATTATAGTAATGTTAGAAAAAAATAAAATAAACCAAAAAACTTTAATGTCACATAATCACAATGTGAATCATATTAAATGCACATCACAATGAACCAAACACCTTTAAAAGATAAAGCAATTTTCTTCCACCATTTTTTCCTGTCCACGTTATTATGTTTGATAAGTTTCTGTTAACAGTGTTAAGTGATTAGACATGTGTCAGCTGTGTATTTGTCAGTTAGAAAATATGTTGGTTACATTAGGCGTCAATCCATGTTTTGAGTATATAAGAACAGGAATATATATATATATATATATATATATTAGATTAAGTGGCACTTTATCAATTATAAGACTGAAATCATTTTGCTACTCTCAAATTCCTCTTTGTTATTAATTAAACTTGGCATGGTATCAGACTCCCTCATGGCAACGTCTTATTTTTCCTCAACCACTAGCAATAGCAATCCCCTATCCCACTTTGTGTCTCATGTTATACTTCACCAATTCCAAATTGAGCATTCACAGCAGTGGAGGTATAATGCTATATTGCTAAAATTTAGCTCCACAAACACAAAAGTCTTGCTGCAGCAGTGGAGCTAAATCTAAAAATTTTAGCTCCATTGCTACAGTGCACATCTATAAATAGATGTGCACTGTTCATGAGAGCTAAAAAATAATAATAATATTTTAATCCTTACCTGATTAAAATATTAACATTCTCTCTCTCTCTCTCTCAGCTCTGATCATCTCAGCTCTCTCTCTCAACTCTTTCAGCTCTCTCTCAGCCATGATCACCTCACCTCTCTCTCTCAACTCTCTCACCGCTGCCAGCCCAAGCCCACACTGCCGACCCACGCCACCGTCGATCCTCGCCGCCAGACCCAAACCCAAGTCGTCGATCCTCACCGCTAGACCCAGACCCAGACCCACGCCGTCGATCCACATCGATCCACGCTGTTCGATCCACATCAATCCACGCTGTCGATCCACCGGCTATGGTGGTGGGATGATGTTTGATTTTTTTTTTTTTTCTTCTATGGGTTTGATAGCTGTGGTGGTGGCGATGGTGGTTGTTGTGGCTATGGTTTGGTGGTACGGTGTTTGATTTTTTTTTTCCTGTGGGCTTCGTGGCTGTGGTGGTGGATTGGTGACTATGATGGTTGTTTGAGGATTTATTTTGTTTGTGGGTTTGGTTGTGTCTGTGTTGGTGGTGGTGGTGGTAGTGGTGGCTGTGGCTGATTGTAGAGGAGGTTGTGGTCGGTACTGGGATGTTTTTTGGGTTGTGAGATATATTATTTTATTGTAGGAGTATATTATTTTATTGTGATATTTATATTATTTTATTGTATTGATAGTTAAAATAGATTCACTGCTGCAGCAGGTGTGTAGGTATAATAGATAAAGTAACTTTTGGTGGAGCTAAAAAGCTAAATTTTTAGCTCCACTGCTATGAATGCTCTTACATATTATTTTTACTTTCTTTATAAACACACATTTTTTGATAGGTACAAACACACACACACACACATATATATATATATACAAACAGCTATTTTCATAAGTTGGAAGCTGACTGATGTCTACATGTTTGTGGTAATAAAAATAAATAAATAGATAGATAAATAAACATTGTAATACAAATTAGGAACTTAGAAGCTTAGCAAATTCCAAATTACAAAAGAAAAGAACTTTACCCTAGTAATACATCAAAACACACATATATGGTCTGCTTATTGTCTTTAGGAACTAGGATGCCCCAATCCAATGATGCTCAGGAAATGGAAAAAATCTTTTAGGCCACTTTTGATCCAGCTTTGTACGTTGAAGCCAAAAGATTATGGAAGTGATTAGTAGAAAATTCCATATAGCAAGATCCAAAAAGGGTATTCCTAACATTTCATTAATAAATTTCCAAGGGGAAAGAGATGCAGAGAGAATTTTAGATTAAATTCATAAAAATAAAAATAAAAATAGATTCCCCTGTCCAGTATGATTGATATACAGCAGCAAAAGCACTATCAATACAGGGTATGTCACCAATAAAGCTTTGGCCAAAAGGCTTATTCAAAGTAGGATTTACTAATGTGTGTCCTTAGGGCACACATTAATTTCCATTTTTGAAAAAAGTTTTCTCGAGAATTGAAAAAGTAATGACAGCTTTTTCAATTTTCGAGAAAATGTTTCCAAAAATAAAAAGCTTAATGTGTGCCCTTAGGGCACATATTAACCGGACCCTTCAAAGTATTATTGGTTCAGCACAACAACTTTTTAAGGAATATATTAGCAATCATGGCATAATTACTCTTCAAAAAGAATATCTTGAATGGTAAGTACTATCAAACGCATTCTACCAAGTACCAATAACTAAAACTAATACAGATTTATTACAACAATATATACACAATATGTCAACTATTAAACTTAAAACATTTTTAATTAGCATGATCAGGAAACTAATCATGCTGAAAGAACCCCCCAAGAAAATTCTTTTTACAATAAAGCTCAAGGACTGTCAGAAGTATGTGGTTAAATTATTAAATTTACCATATCCTAATACCTATGTGGTTAAATTATTAAATTTACCATATCCTAGTACCTTAAACTTTTAGGACAATCAGTAATTTAACATGGTATCAAAGCAAAAAATCCTGAGTTTGATCTCTGTCTACGTGAGGGAGAGTATAAGAAGTTTATGGTTAAATAATTAAATTTACCATATCCCAATAGCTTAAACTTTTAGGACAACTGGTAATTTAATAAGGACCACAATTTAGGACGCACTAGAGTAAGTTTTTACAAAATTACCTACTATCTCACCTCATTTAACCAGAACAAAGGCTGCAAAAATTTTGGATTTTGTGTCAAAGTTTCTTCCAATAAATTTTTATATTTTGATATTGCAAAGAAGTAATTATCTTCTTTCCACAGAACACACGGCTACAGGTGCATAGGGTAACAGTTATAAAGCAATTCTTTCTTATCCAGCAGATTCACAAAGCTAAAGACATTACACTATTCTGGTACATAAATACAAAACCTCTCAAACAAAACAATTACAACAAATACATAAACACATTTGTCCAAACAAGACAGTACATAAATGAAAATGGAAATCAACAAGAACCTATATATATATATATATATATATATATAAAGGAATTCCACACAACAAGTAATCTTGACAAGTTCTTGCAAATATCAAAAGAGATTTTCAACACAAATACTAGCACCCACCCAAAAAAAAAAACTTGCTTTTAATCAAATGCTTGACTATAGATAATGCAATAACCCCATCACTAATCCAAAAGTATGTGAATAAAAAAAACAATACGCAGATAAGCGAAATTAAATTTAGATTATGTTGCTACATCCACATTTTTCAAGTTTAAATGCAAGTATTACCTTATACTCCTCATAGTTGACAGAAGTCCTTCATAGTCAGCCCAATGTATGTCACCATTGGCAAGAACCCACGAGTAAAATTCCTTCACAATTGCTTCAGACGTGGGATCAGTTGTCCCAATGAACTTATAATAAGACATGTCTAACTGCAGGCAGAATGAAAACAACAAAACAAAGGAGATCATAAAAAAATGGAAAATATGCACAACAATTGGACCATTCAACAAGTCAGGCTAAAGTAAACTGAGAGTGCATTTCTATCTTGGGTTAATTTTGCCTTTTACATCATATTTTGACATGAAAACTCCACGCAGCTCAAGCTAAAGATAAAGTGTCCACGATCTGCTTTGCCAACCTGACATCATTACATTAATTGGTGGTCTAAATGGCATTCTTGAAATTTTTGCTAAATACTATTCTTGAAATTTCTCAACATGTTTACTCAAAAGAAAGAAAGATTAAAAAAAAAAAAAAAAACTCGCTACACAATAGTTCCTCCCCGTTCTTCCCTAGAGAGAGCAAGAGAGCATTCCATGGCAAGAGACCAAGGGCTTCGTCCTATTTGCCAGGAAGAATATTGGATGGCATAGATCGGGTTGATAGAAATTTCCGATGGGGCTTATAGGAGACCACGAAGAAAGTTCATTGGATTGGTTGGCATAAAGTAACAAAGCCTAAAGAGAAAGGTGGGCTGGGTTTGCAAGAGGCAAAGGGTAGAAATACTGCACTCCTTGCTAAGTTAAATTGGAGGCTTCACACAGATGAAGATGCTTTGTGTGCTCAAGTTCTTAAACGAAAATATTGCAGTAATAGAAGAATTAATGCAGTCAACTGAGATAGATTGCCTTGTTCTCAAATCTGGAGAGAAATTAAAAAGGGCAGGGAGACTTTTAATAAAGGTAGCATGTGGATGATTGATAGAGGAAACAAGCTCAGTTTTTGGCTGGGTAATTGGATATTTAAAGGTCCTCTTCGCCATCTGATTCATGGCGCTTTAACCCGAGAAGCAAGCCATTGGGAGATTAGAGATTTACTGATGGATGCAAGTTGGGACTGGAACCGAATCCCTTTTGAGCTTCCTCCTAAAATTAAATCGATTATTCAAGCTACTCCTATGTCTATAGCAGGTGGAGGTAGGGATAGGATAGCCTAGGTAGGTAATCCAAGAGATATGTTTGATCTTAAGAGTGCTTATTCAATTGCCAAGGAGGCTAATACTTAGACATGGCAAAACTGGCGGATTGGGTCGAGTTCGGATTGAGCCAATCGGGTTGCGTGTCAAATGGGTTGCGGGTCAAAAACGGGTCATTTTAAATGAGTTAAAAATAGGTTCGAGTTAGATCAGGTTGACCCATATTTTTTGCATGATTTAAATTTAAAAAAAAAAAGTATTTGCCATTTGGAAAGTCATGCAACAAACTATTTGATGTAAAATGCATTACTTTGAATTCACCGCTTATATCAAGAATGAACTCAATTAAACTTATTAATACTTATTCAATAATTTTAAAATTATACAAATCCTAACATTGTTATCTAAAACAAAATAACATAAAGATAAGTAAAACAAATACACAAGTTTTATTTCTACACAATATCAACATCCCAAAATATAAAACAAAATAACAAATGACTTATTGGATAACTCATTTGACAAAGAATAAAAAAAATAGAAGAAATTTACAATCTTGAAAATTAATTTTATAATCTATTATCAATTGTGGTTGGCATTCTATTTCAATTTGAGATATACATTAAAGTTTGATTGTTTACTTATTTATACATGATCTCTTTTATGAATATCATATCATTTTTAAGCAACACACACTCTAGGAAATATCATAATTTATTTTGAAAAGCAATTTATTTTGGACATAAATTGTTAAAAAATAGGTTTAAGCATTCATAATTTATGCTAATTCAATACTTTGACTTCACTATTTTCACATTTGTGAATGTTTCTCACACGTGTCTACAATTTTAAATCTATATTTTTAACTCTACTGTAATCAGATTATCTTAGCATGTACTTTGCTATTTGATATCTAAAAATTTTTACTCATTATAGAATGCTCAACCATTCATCTTTTAATTAATTTGCATGCAGTTATGTAAATGTATTAATTGTTTCCTTAAAGCTCACAACAAACAATTAAACCAATATTGTGTTAATTTTATTTTTTTTTAAATGGTTCGAGTTCAGGTTGGGTTGGGTTGACTTGCAAAAAACACAGGTTAGGTCAGGGGTCAACTCGTTTTTGCTTTGGGTAAAAAAAATCGAGTTCAGGTCGAGTATTTTTCAAGTTGGGTCGTGTTAGAAAATTTTGACCCGTTTTGCCATGTCTAGCTGATACTATGCGCCCCATTAATGCTAGCTAGATATGGAAATCTGAGACACTACCCAATATAAAGACCTTCTTATGGAAGTGTGTCCACAATAGCGTAGGTAGGGATGTTCGCGGTGCGGTTTTAGGCTATTTTTAGCACCGCACTTTATGGTGCGGTTTAACTAAAACCATAACTGCACCGCACCTTATTTTTGTGGTCACATGTGCGGTGCGGTTTAAAGTTAGGCAAAATTATAACTGTACCGCATCTCATTTTTACCGTCACATATGCAGTGCGGCGTATAAAATGGGGTTTAAATTATTTGAAGCTGGTATATTTTTTAAATTTTGTGCTTTTTCTACCTAGCCCAAAACTTATTTTTACCTTTGTTTTGATCCAACTTTTAAACTATTGAGCTAGTTTTTCTTTATTTTGGGCTGACTTTCCTAATCAACACTTGCTAGGGTTATCAAACTTTTTTTTTTTTGGAAAACTAGGGTTATTAAACTATTAATAATATATTTAATATTAAAAATAATTAAATATATTAATATATAGAAAGGGTACAGTGCGGTGTGGTTTGTGCGTTTTTCTTATTATAAAACCACAAACCGCACTGCACCATGCGGTGTGATGCGGTGCGGTGCACTATTATTTGCGGTGTAATGCGGTTATGCAATTTTGCGGGCAGTTTTGATGCGGTTTTTGTAGTTTGTGCGGTTTATGCGGTTTAGTGAACACCCCTAAGCATAGGTGTCAAG
Organism: Quercus ilex subsp. ballota; assembly: GCA_032727855.1. Taxonomy (NCBI): domain Eukaryota; kingdom Viridiplantae; phylum Streptophyta; class Magnoliopsida; order Fagales; family Fagaceae; genus Quercus; species Quercus ilex. The sequence goes on from CM064918.1 coordinate 42,713,361, forward strand.
ACTTGTCTTGCAAAAAGGGGAATTGTGGATGAAGAATGGTGTCCCATCTGTCAAAGGGAACCGGAAACCATCTTGCATGCTCTTAGAGACTATCCTAGGGCCAAACAAGTATGGAAACAAGTGGAGATTTTTGGATGAGCAATCTGCAGGAATGGCTTCAGATCAAAGGGAAAGTGAGCTGCAGTTACATTTAAGGGAAGCCATTGTGGCGAATTACTTTTAACTTTGCTATGTGGAGTATGTGGAAAAGCAGAAATTTGTACGTCTTCAACAGGAAAAATCCAAACCTAAATCTACCTGTAGAAATCTACAACCAAATGTTGTAGTTTATGTATTGTGTGAGCTCGCCAAGAAATCCAATCCGCAAAACTAAGAGAAGAATCAAATTGGAGAAACCGCCAGCAGGGTGGAAGAAGTTGATCACGGATGGATCGTCTATGAGCTGTATGGAACGAGCTGGCTGTGGGGGTGTTGTCAGGGATGAACATGGTAACTGGGTTGCGAGTTTTGCCAGGCATGTTGGATCAAGAAATAACTTTGTTGCTGAACTTTAGGGGCTTAGGGATGGTCTTATGCTTTGTCGTAACATAAATATATCCTGCCTTATTGTTGAGCTAGATGCAAAAGTGGTTGTGGATGTTTTTAAATATTCTGACCATGTAAATCATATAATCTCCCCCATCTTGGATGACTGCAGGCAATTGGCGTCCAGATTCCAACAAATTCAGTTCAACCACTGCTACCGCCAAGCCAACCGATGTGCAAATATGCTAGCTAGAATAGGTGATGATCAAGAGTCAGATTTCATTTTGTTTTCTAGTCCGCTTGTGGACTTGTTTAAGGCTTTGGAGGATGATTGTAATGGAGTATATTTCAACAGACTTTGTACTGATCTTGATGTGGTTGTTTAGTTTTAATGCTATCGTCTTTTAACAAAAAAAAAAAAACTCTCAGCAAGACCTGTACTGCAGTACATTGTTGGTCTTTCATGACATTCATAAAATACTTGCTTTGTTATCCTATACATGGGTGGTCTCAATGGCATTCTTGAACGAGTTGAGTCGAGCTGAATATTACAAATTTATAATTATTTATTTTATTTTATTTTATTTTACACATAAGTAGAGCTCAAAATTTTCACCAAACTAAACATACTCAAGTTTTATTCATTTTTTTGTCTAAACAAGCTACTTAGTGCATGTTTGGATAACGCTGAAAACTGAAAGTTTTCAGTTTTCAGTGTTCAACATTTTTAGTGGGTCTTGTGCACTATTCACAAAACCCGCATGTACTTTTTTCAGCAAAAAAAACTTTAAAATTGGATCTCATGGCACTATTCACACATTTTAAAATTATTTTTCTACATTGTTTTCAATTTTTAATTTTCATTTTTCAACAAAAAGCGGTATCCAAACAGACCCTTAATTAATTTTTCTTTTTTCATATATAGTAAATCTCATGACTAAATTTTTTTATTCCATCACCAATATATGCTAGTAAATAATAACCAAATTATACTTGAAATTATTTTGTTTGAGTTAATTATATTGAATAATTCTTTTTATGAACTTATAAAAATTAAATTCACCAACCTTATATTGTTAAAAATTATATGCAAATTTTTCTACAAAATAGATTATATTAGTAATAAATTATAAATAATAATTTGATATCTTATAGACTTATTTACAAACTTACACAATCTAATATCAAGTCTATATAAGTATATTTCGATACATGTATACATATAAACATGTTATATTATACTTAAATTATGTGTAATACTCATGAGTTTGTTCACAAACATATTATTGTGTTTCAGATTAACTCATTTAATAAGTTGGATATTTTTATATCCAAGTCGGCTATAATAAAAGTTTAATCCCACTTTGGAAGTTGGAAGTGTATTATCTCTTGAGAAGAGATAGAGTCAAAGAAACAATAGAAAAGCAAGTAGAGAATATAATGCATTTGCTGTATTTTTGTTAGCCATTCCTTAAACATTATTCGTTAGACATCTGGTTGAGCGAGTGTCTAACAAAAAGTTACTGTCCGATGGTTTTAGTGTTTTTGACATTCGCTCAACTGAATCTCAGGCAAGAATGGGCATAATTGATTTTTGATATTGAAACGTTTTTGGAAATAGGGAGATTGTTTCTAACCATTTTCTAACAATTTTAAAACTTCATTTGTAATCAATTTTCATATTTTTATCTCAAAAAAAAAAAAAAAAAACTTTTCATATTCTATATTTATTTTTAAAACTCTCATCATTAATATAACATTAATTTCTCTCATGGATTAGAGGGTCAAATTTCCCCCCTTTTCATCCGCCCCAAAAGTTTTTGAACTTGTTTCTATTCTCATGCACGTTTAAACTAACTTTTTTTTTTTTTTGAGAAGGATTTATTGAACAATTATCAAACTAATGAACATCAAACAAAATTAAGGGGGCAATTAATATCCTCAGGCATTTCTTCCATCCAAACCTGGAGCCCCAACTGGTTTTTTGCTTTTCTAGCTAGTGCATTGCAACAACGTTACAATTGCAATGGACATGACAGAACTGAAAAACCTGAAAAGCTGCAACAAGGCAGCGAATATCGTCAATGATATTACCATAAGCAGACAATGCATCATTCCCTTGAGAGATGGCGTTGATGACCACAGCTGCGTCACCTTCAAAAATAACTCTCTGAAGACCGATTTCTCCAGCGAACTGCACCGCCCTATGGCATGCGAAAGCCTCCATTTCTGCAACCGTCTGCCACTCTGTGCCAGGGGAATGGACAAGGAAGAGCACCAATAGCTTCACCTCTCCAGTCTCGAGCTATGACCCCTATACCTGCTGAGTTGCCGGTCTTAAAAACGGCTGCATCAAAGTTCAATTTGTAAACATTCTGATCAGGGGGACGCCATTGAATCAAGGGATGAGGCCGAGACATCGGTGGTTTGGGATCCTGGGCTGCAAGAAATTCCTGGAGGAAATGTCCAGCCATAGAGAGAATATTGGCTAGAGTTTGGGCTGTCTGACCGAAATGAAGAGCATTCCTCCTATTCCACAAAAACCAAGCTGCAATCACAAAAATTTCCTTTCGAAAATCATCATGGAATCGTGAGAAACAATTGAGTAAATCACAAAAATTCTCTGGAGGAGAAGAGACTGATTGGGAAGCCCAGGTGCAGGGATGCCACACACATTCCACCTCCTTGCATAACCAGAATGCGTGAAGAGGATCTTCAGGGAGAGACTGGCGGAGAGCACGATTGGCGGAAGGAGTGATCTGTCGATGGAAGAGATTACTCATTGTTGGCAGAACATTGTTACAAGCTTGCCAAACAAAATGCTTGATCTTATTAGGAACTTGCAGGTGCCAAATACCATTCCAGAATTGTTTTTGAGGAGCCAACTCTGAACTACCTGCATTACCAGCCGACTCACAGGAAACCAAAAGTTTCTATGCCTAAAGTTGATGAAGATGCCAAAATTCAAATTTTATAGAAAACTAGACACAAGACAAATCAAAGTTAATTAATCATAATTACAAGGTTTATGTCATAATATGTGATAATGCATATCAACGGTTAAAATTTTATGTGACTTGATCTTTTTATTGCCTTGGAATAAATGAGATCATCCCGGGTTCTACCCAATGCTTTTGCACTCAAAAGCATTGCACTGAAAAGAAACTGTGGGAGATAGGTAATCAGAAACTGCTCCGTATTTGAAATCAATTCTGAGATAATTAGAGAAGGGGGGGGGGGGGGGGGGGGAGGAGTGGAAAAGTAAAAGAACTAAAGCGAATGATAATGGATGTCAACAGGGCCATCCAATTTTGAGTGTACTTATCAAATACAAACCAAAATGAGTATATATGCTTCTAGTATATTAAAAAAAACACCACAAAAATCAACTAACACAACCATATTCTCTTGCAAAGGCTATCATGCGTATGCAAGGACAGCCTGATTGGGGATCATGTATGCAGATCAGAAGTTTTTTTTTCCATGAAAGGTTACTTAGCCATAGCCATTAAGTGCTTCACCATAAACATATTTGATTTAGCTAGCTTCAAATTGAAGTTCACATTGAACTCATGATATACTATAGTTTATGTAACCTCCTTGGTTTGTCAACAAGACTTAGAACAATTGGTCTGCGTCTGAAACTTTTAATTCCAGATTTTGAAGTCAGATTTTACCTTGGAGTTGCTAATTAAAATTTTAACTTGCCGATATTCCTTTTTTGGGTAAACGTTATATTTCAAAATTTGTCAGAAACTTTGAACTTGGAATTTTTATGCATCCAAACCCCAAGTTCAAATTTCATTTGAAATGTATCATTAAGCAAATTCAACAAATAAACATTCTCATACTACCAATATTACTCTTCACACTGTCACCACCATTGTTCCCTTTACATGTCTAACTGATAAGATCTTAACATCACCAAACACCAATTTCTCAAAATCTATGTTGTAGTTGTAGTTGTAGTAATTATTATAAGATTTGTCACTATAGCAACACAGCTGATCACATTGTAGCTATCCTGAGTGTCCAATATATCAGTGATTAAATTAGCATTGTTCATGAGTCCAAAACAGAACATATCTCCAGTCCCACACATTGAGCAAAAGTTCATGTTAAAGATTGCAATTAGAATATATCACAGTACTTTTCAGTTTCATACACAGTACTTCGATTGAATCCATAAGAAAAAGATAACAAAGAATTGATTTAAGTTCCCAAACAACAAACAAAATCTGTCATATTTATCAATATACACCACTTATAACTGTGTCAAGGAAAACCAGCAAGTAAATTTTTATCCTATTGATTGTTGAGAATTTGTAGAAAGAAAATAAATGTGTAAATTTGAATTTAGATAACATATTATTTTGAACCCAAATGAATGAAAGCTGTCTCACTCAATGCCTGTTTGGTACAACTTATTTTTCAGTTTTTTTTTTTTATAAAAATGGGATTGTTTTGTACATTAAAAAAGTGAACTTTGAAATGATTTTGGCTGAGCCTAATATGATACGTAAGCCAAATGAAACAGAGCTCAGAATACAGAACAAAACAGAGGCAAAATCCAAAAACAAAATATCACAATTTTCCATAATAACTCAACGAAAGACTTAAACTAAGAAAACGACAAAGGGATAGATTGAATACCTTAGAAAGAAACTATTTATCAAAATCAATTCCTTCATCAAAAACAACGGAACAAAAGCATCACATCCATCCCTGCACCATGAAAAAGAAATATTATTACAAGGAATGAAAGAAATTGTGAAAATTCCAAGTAAGCCTACACATATTGCAAACTTAAATGCATCTAAAAGAAATCATCTTTAAAATGCAAAGCTGAAAAAGAAAAAATCTAACTAATAAATAATACCTGAAAATCAAGCACATCCACCAAATACATTAAATCAACTAATAAACAAAGAAAGAGGTTTATTTCTCTACTTATAAAACTATATCATACTAACCGCTTTTAATCTAATCCAAAATAACATTTTTTTGAAAAAAAAAAAAACCATTTTACTGTATTATTAGTGCATCCATTTCCATCCTCACTGAAGCATTTTATCAAACAGTACAAGTTTCCTTTCTACATATGAATGTATATGTCAATTTATAAAAACGAAACGAAACACACATGTAAACAGAAAAATTCAGAAAATAAATTCAAAAAGAGAGAAGAAAACCATCTTGCAACGTCAGGTGTTAGAAGTGGCGAGAAAACTTTTGACGTCGGTGGTTGGAAACAACAAGAAAAAGAGACGGTTTTGGGCATTTTCTGATGAGAAAAAGGTTGTTCTCGTCGGAACTGGAAATGATCGGCAGGTTATCTCTATCTCCGGCGGTGATATTAGGCAGCGGCTGTCAAGGTTTGGAATTGAGAGAGAGAAGATGGAGTCATGAAGGTGCAAAGAGAAATGGAGAGATATATGAACATTCTGATTTTGCGAAAAGGGCAGGAGCAAGAGAGGGCGGGTCTTTGAAATATTTTCAAGGTCAATTTCGTCGTTTTAAGTTAAATGATTCAGAATGTTGATGTGTCTCTTTTAGGACAGATGTCAGTTTCTTATTGAGCTTAAAAACACCAATTAGATGCTAAGGTGGAGTTCTTGAAATATCATATACTTCCTCCTAGGTTGGAGCCTCTCCAAGTTTCAGGGTAAAATTGAATTGATCTTTGACCATTAAATACCATTTTTATGGATTTATTATTATTTGCTATTATGTAGATCATTTAGGGGATTTATCTTGAAATTGTGAGAGAATTTGGGATTAGAAACAATCGGGTACTTAGGATTTGATAAGTAACAAATGCCCAATTGAATCGGAGATTTTAATTGGATTATTGGGCAACTTATTTGGGAGGTTAAATCATGAATTAAGGGCTGGGTTAATTGTGAATTTCCTATGTTGGACAATTTCAAAAAAAATTTACAATAAATTGAAAAGTTTTTGTAACCCCGTTTCTAACAAATTTGGGTATATTGACTTGATTATAGCATGACTTGAGATCGACATGAAATTTTGTCACGAAATTTGGTTAAATTAAGTTAACTCATAATTTTTGGAAATTTCTAGTTATTTTAACTTTAAAGCCAAAGTGGTGAGAAAATTATTGGTTCCCTTAGTGTTTGGTTTTAGGCTTAAAAACTTTCAAGTACAAGCAACATCGTTAAAAAGATATTGGAGTAATTAATCAAAATCTACAAGAACTTTATTTAGAGACTCATGACATGTTTCGTTACTAATATCTGATGGTTTGGGTTGTAAATTTATGAATGTCATGATGTAAATCTTTTTGAAATTTGCTTTGGTTCCATTTAATTAACTATCTCAAAACATTCGTTTATTGGTTGGTTAGCTATAAACAACAAACTTTCCACACGAGATAGAAGGGCCAAGTGAGGTATTTGGGTAATAGCTTATGTGTTTTTTTGTAGAAATTGTTGTGAAAATATTGATCATCTCTCTTCTTTGAATGTTCATTCACTAGAAGAGTTTCGGATGACGAGATGAAATTGTGTCTAGTTTCTAATGCTTAGTTTGTATGGGAGGACTAGATTGCTTGGGGGCTAGAGAGTTAAAAGGGAAGTAGTTAAGTAATAGCCTGCAAACTTTCTTGGTAGCCAATGGCCTACCACATTTAGTTGCAAAGAAATGCCATAGTTCATGATGATAAAATTTGGACTGAAGAGCAACTCAAGAGAAGCATCATTTAGGATGTCAAAACTAGGTTGGGGTTTCAAACCAAGTTCAAGAAGTCAGTTTTAAATGCTACCATCTGTTGTAATTAGGGGATTGATCCAAATGGTATTTTAATTTGATCCTAGATCTTCAATGTTGTTGTGTTTTGCCAAAGTGTTATTGTGTTGTCCATGTGTTGTTGCATTGAAGTGCTAGTTTGGATGTTGTATAGATATGTTCTTTAGTTGTTAGTGCATTTTTGCTTTGCTACTTGCTTTGGCTTGTTTTAGTTTTGTAGTTAGATTTTTAATTTGGTTGTAGTAGCAAGGAAGTTCCCTATGTTGGTTTCTTTCCTTCTCTAGTATTGTGAGTTTCTCCTATGTACTCTGTTTTGGAACAACAAGGTGATCAATATGGTTGAGTTTTGATAGAATTGATATTGTGGGGGTGAAAGCCCAGCATTGTGTATTGGGCCTGGGGCCCCTTTTTTGGGTTAAGATATGTCCGAAGAGAAGAAAATGATTGAGAATGATTCTAAATGGGAGAAATATACCTGGAAATGATCAAGGAGGGCAGTCCGAAGAGATCATCATCAGGCCGAAGAGCGTATTCTCTTCGAATATAAAGAGTCTCGATTAATCAAGTACCTGGGAGGTTCAAGTGATCTTCCTGACAGTTCCAATGATAAGGATAAGCTCTGGGCACGTCTGAAGATGATAAGAACGGAGAAATATCTAAAGGAAAAAGCTGCTACCACCGTGTTTAATGCACTGCAGCAACTTTTCTGACCGCATTTATGTGGAGAAGACTCTTGAACAGTACAACTTCAACTACCAATACTCCTGAAAAACTAAAGAAGATACCTGATGTGACATGTACTAAAGTGATTGCTTGGATGAAGAACAAGTGTACGATGAAGATGGTTTAGAAGAAGGCTATATAAACGAGAAAGGTCTCTAAAGAAGGGGGGATCGAAAAAAAGGATAATAAGAGGAGGAGAAAGATTTTACTGTAGCTCTAAGAACTGTATTCACTGTGCAATCAATAATATACCTCTTCGGACATCAATTTATTTAGCTTTTAAGTATGTTTTTACGTTGATTCATTCTTGGATATCATAATTAACAGTTGCTAAATTCACAATTAACCCAGCTCTTTCAACCACTCTCTACAAATTCATTGTTTTGGGCTTGGGCTACAAATCCTAACCCTACAGATATGAAGTTTAAGTGCTACCATGTTATACTTTTGAGAGCTGCCTTAATGGATTTGAATAGTTACGAATAAAATTTGAAGCGTCAAACCAAGTACGTATCAATAGTTGAATCCTTATCTTGTTCTTATTGTCTTGTATTCACTTAGATATAAATAAATATTGGCATGTTTATTTTCACCGAGTCATCTAATCTTGTATTAGGCTCTAGTTGATATTTGGAGATTTTGACACAAAAATTGGTCATCGATTTGAAGTAAGTAGCAGATAATGATTCCTCTCAAGATATATATATATATATATATATATATATATATATATATATATATATATGAAGAATAATATTTTATGATATTGTTAAAGAAAAATAAAACATTTCCAAATAATCGGCTAGACTATTTATAATCTTTGCAAACACAAGGCTGAGAGTTGATCTTTAGATGAAATATTACTTATTATGGTGTGATGCATTGTTATTGTTTTCTCTTTGAAACCATTATTTTTATTTGGTCTTTGGAGCTATTGCTATATCTTACTACTTTGAGGTTATTGTTTCTCATGGGATTCACCTGCCGATTGTTAAAGAATGTCTTAGTTTGGTTGATATTGTATATACTAATTATTGTTTATTGTTATTGACAAATTGAAAGTGGAAAAAAAAGTTTTACTGTTAAGTGTATTATTATCTATTATTATAAGTAGTTTACCCAATAATGAAGTGATGTTCTAATTGAAATTGGGTAAATCTTTTAAGAGAACAATCGTTTGTTTAACAAGTTATATGTTTTTCACTATACTATTAAATGTTCATTTCCAAAACAGGTTTTACTATTTCTACTGAATTACTTTCATACTATTGATACATGTTTTGTAAAATTTAATACATTTTCTATTATAATGTGCATTTTCACTTAACAATATCATGTGATGTATTAACTGAAGAGCATGTAGTAGAGATTAGAGAACTATGTAACAAAATTTGCTTTGTTGTGCTTTTTTATGATTGTAAATTTGGTAATCATGTGACTACTTGATGATGTATTTGGAGTATTTATTTTCTCATATTATAGTTTGATGAATTGTTGATAGATTTGATATTTAAATGTTGCCAATTTGAGCTAGGATTGGGCCTAAAAAGGGAGGTATTTGAACAAAGTTTGATTATAAACTTGATTGTAACTAATGGCTATAACTCTTACTAAAAATATTAATATAGTTACGTAATTTGAAAATCTAATAATTGGATTACATGTTCTTTATATTTTTAACATGCATGTCAATTTTGGTGCCAATAAAATGTTATTTAGTATTTGATCTATGAACTTATATTTTATATATAATTTTAGATTACAAAAACTTGAAATTTAAATATTTGATTGATAACATAACTATTAATCTTTGATTTTCTAAAAATTTTGCAAGTATAGAGAATATATGAAGAAAATGTTATCTAATGGTTGATTTGTCAAAATTCACATTAAATAAAAAGATATTGAGTAGAGTTGTAGCCATTGTTTATAATCAGATTTGTAACCAAACTCCTCAAAAAAAAAAGTTTGTAACCAAACTTTGCCCAAGTCATTTTAGAGCTTGTGCACAGTGGACTAAATATAGTTCATGTTCATGTTTGTCACCATCAATGATCAAAGAAAAATGTTAAAACCACAACAAATGACACAAATCTTTTCATAACTCGCTTACGTAATGAGTTGTGAGTGTTGGAGTTACCGACCCACGTAGATTTACCATTTTTTCCCAATCACTCACAACTCGTCATGCGGAAGAGTTGTGATAAAAGTTGTGTCACTTAGCATTTTTCACTATGAACAAATCTCAAAGTCTTGGATTCGAAGCCACTCTTTAGTCAAGTTATTCCAAGTCTTCTATTTTGGACATGAGCCGCAATTGAGGTCGGCTAGAAACTTCATTTATTAAAATCAAATATATTTCTCACCTATTATGAATTCTCTTCTTTAAGGTGTTATATTAATTTGTTTCGAATTCAAAACATGAAAGGGCTATTCTTCATTTTCATTTTCTTTTTATTTTATATATTATTTTTGTGATAAGCGTAAGGGCTATTAATTGTTTCAAAGCCTCCATAACAACATGAGAGGGCTATAGCGTAGGTATGGTTTTAAGTTTTGTTTTATTTTTATTTATTTGTAGAATTATGTTTTGTTAATAGAGAATAGAATTGAGTGTGAATGTGTGTATTGATTGGCTTAAAAAAATTTGCTATGGCAGAATGCTATTAATGGGTGTAGCCATATGGTTTTACACCCGACCTTATTGAAACTCTATATCACTAGTTCACTACCAAGGTATCAAAGTTACAAAAGGGTGTATTGGTTACCTTTAAAAAAATCTGATATGGCGAGATGCTATTGGTGAGACTCAAAAGACATTTTTTCTAACCATCTATGGGTAGTTGGCTTTAAAAAATCTGATAAGGCAAAATGTATGAGACTCTCCAAGTCAAAACACCTATCTCCTGGTCGGAAAAATATACCTTATAATGGGTATATATGAGTCATCTCTCGTACGACTGGTAGGCCAGCTGTGAGAGAAAAGACTGAACTGACATATATTTCGTAGACCCACCACCTTGACTGGGAGAAAGGTGTATTGAGTCTTGGCAGCTGCGTAATATACGCAAGTATGCAACCTTCTTCCTACTTCCAACCCTTTTCAATTCTAGGCAATCGTCTCTTTTATCTCCTCCTATGGCCGGGTAACACTAGCTAGCTAAAGTTATTTGTATGTGTACGAGTGTGGAGAGAGAGTTCTTATTCTTTTCCAGTAATATTCATACTTTTTTTTTGCGCAACAGCTTGAATTTGAGCGTTAAAGACGTTATGGAAATCGTGAAACTCCTGATCCTCATTCTTAAACTCATTGCTGAACTCCGCGAGTGAATAAGAAATTTTAGAAGCGGTGGCCAAACGGTGGTTGGCAACAACTTCACCGGCGATGACAGCACTACCGACAACCAAATGAGTATCGAACTTCAGAATGCTGATGACAACTCCGTCGTAGCTTCTGTTGAAGCTTCTACATCTGCAGGAAATGGTGTTCCTGCAAAAAGTTCTCTTTCTTTACTATATTTCTTCAGAACTCGACGCTGCTTTTTTTTTTTTTTTTAAAGGGTTCGTTCAATAAGGTAGCATGGTGAGTCTGAGGTGTTTTGACACATGTGAGGGCCAAGTTTTCTTATCAGGCTTAATCCCACTCTTGGGGCCTATTATACTATCCAGGTAGTCTATGGGCTCCAAAAATGGGCTTTGTTCCTGATCTTCTCAGCCGTCCCTCTCTTATGCACTGTGTTTCCTTATGGTTTCATTTGGGCTGTGTATTTTTATGGTTTGTGTTGTGGTCGTTATGCTGATTAAAATTTAATCTCATTCAGCCCCACCCCCAAAAAGAAAGAAAAGAAAAGAAAATTGAGATGTGAGATTGGTGACTTCACTTCTTGTTATATAATTTTTTAGTTGTAAAACTCGTGATCTTCCGGAGTGTGTGTTTTAATTCTTAATAAAAGTATTGTTTTTACTTTTTACATATATTTGTGCGTCAACACATATTATTGGATTATTATGCTAGTGTATGCTCAATCCATTTGAATTGATCTAAATTGGCAAAGATCTATCACGGATTGTGATTTTTTTTTTAATTATTAATTTTTATTTTGCAACAGATTTTGGTTTTTCGTTATGTTAAGTGGACCCCAAAAGAATATTTTTGAGGTTAAGATTTATGTAAGATTGTAAGTTAGTTGCTGGATTTTGTAATATTATCAAGCCAGAATTAAATTTGGGCTAGGATTTAGTCATGGTAGTACTATGGGCCCAAAAATGGTCTTTACTCCTGATCTTGTCAATCAGGACCTCCATTGTGCTATGCGCTTTGTGATCGGCTTCATTTGGTATGTGTATCGTATTCGTATGGTTTGTATTTGGGTTGTTTTGTTTCATTTTCCTGTTTCAAAATTTTTTTTAAAGTTTTCGTCCTCCTCATCTTTAACCATTCAATACAATTTTTAAGGATTTATTATTATTCGCTATTGTTGTAGATTCACTTAAGGGATATCTTGAAATTGTGAGAGAATTTGGGATTAGAATTTAGAAACAATCGGGTACTTAAGGTTTGATAAGTAATAAACGCCCAATTGAACCTAGGATGTTAATTGGATAATTGGGCAATTGACTTTGGAGGATAAATCATGAAATATTAAGGAATTAAGGGCTGAGTTAGGAGCACGTTTTCTACTTTGGACAATTTCAAATAAATTTTACAAAAATTTACAAAGTTGTTGTAACTTGTATCCCTGTTTTTGACAGATTTGGCATTTGGGTATACTGACTTGATTTTAGCATGACTTGAGGTTGACATGGAATTTTGACAAGAAATTCGGAGTGAATTGAGGTAACATGTAGAACTTATGACCTAGAGAAAATCATAAATTTTGGAAATTTCTCGTTCTTTTAATTTTATAGCCAAATTGGTACAGAAATCAACTATGTTAGGCCAAATTTATTGGGTCCCTTAGTGTTTGGTTTTAGGCTTAAAAACTTTCAAGTACGGGAAAGGTCATTATTAAAAAGATTTTGGAATAATTAATCCAAACCTGTAAGAATTTTATGTGTGTGTGTAAATTGCTTAGGAATTTGCTTTGGTTTCATTTAACTATCTCAAAGCATTTGTTTAGTGATTGGTTAGTTGTAAACAACAAACTCCCCATATGATATAGAATGGTCAAGTGAGGTACTTGGGAGATAGCTTGTGTGTGTGTGTGTGTGTGTGTTTTGTAGAAATTGTCTTGTTAGTAGAAATCATCTCTCTCCTTTGAATGTTCTTTCACTTGAAGAGTTTAGGATGACATTAAGAAGTTTTGTCTAGTTTCAAACGCTCAATTTGTGTGGAAGAACTTGATTGCTTGGGTGGTTAGAGAGTGAAAAGGGAAGGGGCTAAGACTAATAGGTTGCAAACTTGTTTGGTGGTCAACAGTTTACCACATTCAGCTGCAAAGGAATTCCATAATTCATTAAGATAAAATTTGGACTAAAGAGCAACTCGAGAGAAGCATTGATTATTAAGGATGTCAAAACTAGGCTGGGGTTTCAAACCAAGTTCTTTCAAGTGTTACTATCTATTGTAATTGGGGGATTGATCCAACTGGTATTTTAATTTGATCCTAGAACCTCTGTGTTGCTGTGTTTTGTCAAAGTGTTATTGTGATGTCCATCTGTATAGATGTGTTGTTTAGTTGTTAGTACGATTTTTCTTTGTCACTTGCTTTGGCTTGTTTTGATTTTTTCCATTTCCTAAGCATCAGTGGATTGGGGCATCCTAGTTCCTAATGACAATAAGCAAACAATATGTGTGAGTTTTGATGTATTACTAGGGTAAAGTTCTTTTCTTTTGTAATTTGGAATTTGCTAAGCTTCTAAGTTCCTAATTTGTATTACAAATGTTCATTTATTTATCTCATTTTTTATTATTATTACCACAAACATGTAGACATTAGTCAGCTTCCAACTTATGAAAACAACTGTTTGTATATATATATATGTGTGTGTGTGTGTGTGTTTGTGCCTATCAAAAAATGTGTGTTTATAAAGAAAGTACAAATAATATGTAATAAGTTGGAATTGGTGAAGTATAACATGAGACACAAAGTGGGATAGAGAATTTCTATTGCTAGTAGTTGAGGAAAAATAAGAAGTTGCCATGAGAGAGTCTGATACCTGGCCAAGTTTAATTAATAACAAAGAGGAATTTGAGAGTAGCAAAATGATTTCAGTATTAGAATTGAGAAAATGCTACTTAATCTAATATATATGCCCCTATTATTATGTACTCAGAACATGGATTGGCGCCTAATGTAACCCACAGATTTTCTAACAGACCAATACATAGCTGACACATGTCTAATCACTTAACACTGTTAACAGTAACTTATCAAACGTAATAACGTGGAGAGGAAAAAATGGTAGAAGTTCTCTTCACATTGATCCAAAAAAAAATCCAACTTCAAATGTTTTTTTTTTTTATTCATTTTAAATGATGACATGGAATTATTTAAAGTTATTTTAAATTTCTTATTATTATTTTCATAAATATTTCAACTTCAAATATGTCAACTATGCACACTGTGTACCACAAAGACACTCTCTATTAGTGAGATGACAGTAGTGACTTTTCAGTTCTAGGGACACAAAAAAAAAAAAAAAAACGTTTTGGGGACCAAAAAAAAAATCAATCTTATTTATATCTTCACAGCTTCACCCTCAATATATTCTTTTGGGCCCACCCTACAAAAATATACATATTCTTTTGCAACATCAATAATAATAATAATTGTAAGGACTCAATTTGGAAAGGCCCTCAGAAGTAAAAAGGAAAAATGGTCCAACAAGCCCAAACAATAAATTTTTAGAGAGTGGGCGAAAGAACTAGCTCTATTCGATAGAAAAAGACTCTTGTTCTTGTACAGCTAGAAGTCCCCCATAATGTCATCTACCTTCATGTTATATGCCACGTTCCTCACCTTGCTTTCACCGTACACGTGTAGATTCTATCCTGAGAACTCCTTTCTGTCCCATCTAACCATCTCCAGAATCTCCAACTAGCAACCATAAGGCTGATTGATCACTGTTCAGGCATCACCTCCACATTAATGCGGCCAGAGAGTTAACTAGGAAGTATTAAATGTGGAGATAACAACGTCAGAAGATATTTGTTGCCTCCACTATCCCATATCCGTTTCTCAATTATAATACAACCTTGTGGACTATCCAGGGTAACAACATAGTTGCATCTACCTTGGACTATCGTTCCGAGGTGAACCTTTTCCTCGGACACACTTTGGACTTTCATGTGCAATCCTCACCTCTTCTTATTATATTATTCGTACCATGCCCTTATTAAATCATCCTCGGACGGGTTGCCATCCTCGGATTGGGCCACTGGGCCGTAGGCCCAATTCCTACAAACTTACCAATACCTCCTTGTACAACTGGCCCCACAATAGCCCCTTAAAATCTCGCTTTTTGTCACCTCGGCAGAAGGGAGATTTTGATACCTTGCCGTCATCCCCTTTTCCTAATCTCTAGAACGCCTTTCTACCTGCCCAAGGCGCACTTATGACGTTTTGGCGTCAAGAGCATGCCGTTATTAAATTATGGCGGCCTCTCTGTCCCCCATGTTCAACGGCAAGATGCCAATCTAACGGTGGAGGGTTTTCAGTATTTATGAGCGGGATTTTTCCTGCTTACAATTTCTGCGCCACTATAAATAGCTTTTCAAATCAACTTTCTTTCCAGTTACAACAATCATATTATCATAGCGTACATCCATTGAACCTGTCACTTTCTTTTGCCTCATCGTGCGTTCATAAATACCACAACCCTGTCCGAGGACCTCCTTTTTAAACCTGTAAGTCTCCTCGAACCTTCTTAGCTCTCATTCCCCTTTTATTAACTTTTCTTCATAACTTTTAGAGAATGGGTAGGTTTAAAAGTCTAGTTGAGTTCGAGGAGAATATAGAGGCATTTAGATCTAAGTATAGGATTCCCCCAACAGTGGGTATGAGATATGCTTCCCCAGAAACATGGGTAAACGATAGGAAGACAGGAGAAGTGGTCATCCCTATGATCGCCTTTGTAGAGGGAGGGATGACCATTCCTATGGGTAGTCTTACTAGAAGCTATCTTAGATTCTTTAGGTTATCTCCCACACAGTGTGCCCCCAATATGTTCAGGGTGTTAGGAGTATAGAAGTCCTAAACGAGAAGATGAACCTAGGCCTGACCCATCACGATGTGAACTGGGTGTACAATCTTAATCATCTAAAGGGTCAGGGTTACTATCTTAAGTCTAAGCACCCTGAAGTCAAGTTAATCCAATGTCTCCCTACATCGAATAAGGGCTTAAAAGATGACTTTTTAATCTTTTCTGGGGAGTGGCATGACGGTCTACCCTGTCCGACTAAAGAGGGAAAACTAGGTGTGGTTTTTGGTTATAAGCATATATAGTTTAGATTGTATTCTTTAGTTCAAATTATTTTTGTTTCTAACAAAGTTTTTCTCCTATTTTAATGACCTTGCAGACAAACGTGCTACCAGACCTCAGTTCAGACTAGTCAACAAGGAGAGTTTAGATAGACTCTTGCGATCCGAGGTGTATGTGAACCCATTTGACGGCCAATTGAGAGCAACATATATCATCCTTAGGTATAAGCCTATCTCCACAGCATTTCAAGCTCCCAAGTGAGTGATAAAGGCTAAGGATCCTCGGCTTCACCGTATTAGTGTAGCCTTTAAAGGATTTATTATTCCCGAGGGCGTTTCAATCCTTGCAGGGACTCCTTTTACCCATCCGTTACACGTGGCCACACCTTCTGTAGGGGCTTCTTTGTTGCGCTCTGTTCCTTAGGAAGGAAGAGAGGAAGAAGAAGAAGAAGAAGAAGAAGAAGTAGAAACTTCAGAGGGGGTTGTAGAACTGTTGGATTCTGCGGACGAATTCGAAGTATTCAACCAACCCCTATCTCCCGAGGTAGTTTCTAACGAAATGGGCATCCAGAGAAAGAGTCAGAGTCCGAGGAGTTTGATGGACATGATCAAAGGCCAGCCTGGAAATAATGCGCCGAGGAAGTCAACTTAACCCAAACTTCCCCCTCCTCCCAAGTCTCCTCTTCCCCCTCCTCAACCATCCCAACCACCTATGATTGAACCTACTGATCCGAAGAGGAGGAGGGATTCAAAAGATAAGGAAGTGGTGGAAGCCGGGAGGTCTCGTCCGACTCTTGAAGATGAGGCTCAACGAGCTGCGAAGCAGCAAAAAGTTAGCCATTGATCTCAACGAGTCGCGGGAAGAACCACCACTCAGTCCTTGGAGCCCAAGGCTTGGCTCCCCGCACCCATGCTCGGCGGTGAACCCCTGAGGGAGGATGCATCACTTAGGGATTTCAACGGCGGAATTGGGTGCCACGTTGCTTCAGTCCTAGAGGAAACCCTCCTACTTCCTAAGGACATGACAGAGCTGAGAGGCATAAGAAAGAACGAGATTTTTCTGAATGCTAAGAGATATTTGGGCATGGTATGATACCCTTTTAGCTTTATTCCTTTAGTTATAAATGTCATACATAACTTTATTTATTGCATTTCTAACTCCCTTTCTTCTAGGCAGTTCAAGCCACTTTCAGGATAGAGAAGATAACTAATTCTTATGGCCAGCAACTAGATGATAAGAGGAAGAAGCGGGCCACAGCTGTGCAAACACTCACTATTGCTGAACAAAGCAATGTGCAGCTGAAGAAGAAGTTATCCGAGGAAGAACACGCTCGGAAGAGTGCTGAGTCAGCTTTGGAGAACACTTAAAGGCAGGCCGAGGACCAGAGGAAGCGTCTGCGCGATGCTAATGACTAGCTGGCAACCTCCAAGGAACATATATCAAATCTGAAGAAGCAACTGGAGGAAGCTCAGAGGCTCAGAGACCAAGCTGAAAAAGCAAAGGCTGAGGCGGAGACAGCAAAGGCTGAGGCTGAAAAAGAAAAAGACAAAGCCAAACAGGAAGGATATGACATCGGCATAGCTGAAACGGAGGACAAATTCAGGGCTGAGGTGCTAACTGTATGCCGAGTATACTGTGCCCAGACTTGGACAGAAGCTCTCAATCGAGCTGGAGTTGACCCTTCTTCCTAGTTGAGGAGGCCAGAAAACGTCTACTTTCCTCCAGCTATACGAGCCTTAAGCCCTTCTTCTCAGCCACAGGATGCCTCCTCCATTGTTGCTGATTTGGCCAAAGAATCCCAAATTCAGATTCCTCCCCCTCTCAACCAGTAGGAGCAACCCGAAGTGCTTGAAGTTGCCAAAGATACTTCTTCAGACAAGGCAGCAGAGGGGCCTAAAGATGGAGTAGCTTCTCAAAGTTTTGAACAGGCTTTAGCTTCAACCATCCTACCTGCTGGGGGAGTTCAAAAGGAAAAGGAAAAAGATGTTCCTCCTGAAGCACCTGGCAAAGCTCTCTAACCCAAGCTCCAAATAAAATTAAAACCATAGTTAACCTAGTTAAATTCTCTTTATTTTTCATTTTATTTATCTTTTGAGGACACTTGGAATGTGATGTATATTTTTCCTTTTACTACGTTTATATAAGATGTTATTGCTTTATCTGTCACTTGTGCAATTTTCTGTGTGAATATTATTTGTTTTTATATGATTGCATGAGAAGGAAATCTGATACTACAAAGGAAAACTTAGCTTCATGTGTACTAGTTAGAAACTAGAGTAAACCATAATCATGAACTTCACCACCTTACCAAGGCTTGCTTTTAATTCATTAAAAAGTGTCCAAATTTGAGAAGACATTTTAAAAATGTTCCAACCAGTGAGGTACTGGGCACCTTAAAATGCTTTAAGTGATGCTCATGGAGTTTGCTTTGATACACTATTTTAATTGCACATACCCCATTTAAGAAGCACTGACTTCTACTAAGTTTGTTGTCTGAATAATCTGTTGTACTTTATTTTCTGTTTAACACCTCGATGGATATGAAAAGGTATTAATTTTTGCTGAGTTTGTGGTCTGAGGACCTAACATAATTTAGCTTCTGTTTAATACTTCAATAGGTGTCATAGTGTATTAATTTTCACTAAGTTTGTAGTCCGAGGACCTGACATAACTTAGTTTCTGTTTAATACTTCAATATGTGTCATAGCGTATTAATTTTCACTAAGTTTGTGGTCTGAGGACCTGACATAACTTAGTTTCTGTTTAATACTTCAATAGGTGTCATAGTGTATTAAGTGATCTGAGGACCTGACATAACTTAGTTTCTGTTTAATACTTCAATAGGTGTCATAGTGTATTAATTTTCACTAAGTTTGTGGTCTGAGGACCTGACATAACTTAGTTTCTGTTTAATATTTCAATAGGTGTCATAGTGTATTAATTTTCACTAAGTTTGTGGTCCAAGGACCTGACATAACTTAATTTCTGTTTAATACTTCAATAGGTGTCATAGTGTATTAATTTTCACTAAGTTTGTGGTCCGAGGACCTGACATAACTTAGTTTCTGTTTAATACTTCAATAGTTGTCATAGTGTATTAATTTTCACTAAGTTTGTAGTCCGAGGACCTGACACAACTTAGTTTCTGTTTAATACTTCAATATGTGTCATAGTGAAGTATTAATTTTCACTAAATTTGTGGTCTGAGGACCTAACATAACTTAGTTTCTGTTTAATACTTCAATATGTGTCATAGTGTATTAATTTTCACTAAATTTGTGGTCCGAGGACCTGACATAACTTAGTTTCTATTTAATACTTCAGTATATGTCATAGTGTATTAATTTTCATTAAGTTTGTGGTCCGAGGACCTGACATAACATAGTTTCTGTTTAATACTTCAATGGACTTAGAAGCACAAGCTGCAAAATTAGGACAAATTATAAAAGGAAGTAAAACGGAATTGTTCTTATTAATAATAATACCTCCTTAGGTTGTTTACATTCTAGGAGT
Source organism: Quercus ilex subsp. ballota (assembly GCA_032727855.1). NCBI lineage: Eukaryota > Viridiplantae > Streptophyta > Magnoliopsida > Fagales > Fagaceae > Quercus > Quercus ilex. Next base: position 42,733,314 of record CM064918.1, read on the forward strand.
GGAGTACAGTTTTTTCATCCAAATCTTCTAAGTAATAAGCAAATATTCCCGCTACAGATGTGATACGATACGGTCCTTCCCAATTAGACCCGAACTTTCCCCAGGCTGGATTTTTGGTAGTTCCCAAGACTTTTCTCAATACCAGATCTCCTGGGACTAACGGTCTCAACCTGATATTTGCATCATAACCTTGTTTCAGCTTGTGTTGATAGTAGGCCAATTGAACCATCGCATTCTCCCGTCGTTCGTCTATCAAGTCTAGATTCTTCTTCAACAGCTCATCATTTCCATCTGAGGTAAAAATACTGGTCCTTAGTGTGGGAAAACCCGTTTCAAGAGGAATCACAACCTCAACCCCATAAGTCATTGAAAATGGGGTCTCCCCTGTTGACCGTCGAGGTGTTGTTCGATACGTCCAGAGGACATGTGGCAGCTCCTCCACTCATTTTCCCTTTGCATCATCCAACCTTTTTTTGAGTCCACCCACTATGACCTTGTTGACAGCCTTGGCCTGCCCATTTCCCTGTGGATAGGCCGGAGTGGAATATCTGTTCTTTATCCCCAGATCGGTACAATACTTTCTGAAAGCTTTACTGTCAAATTGAAGACCATTATCCGAGATGAGAGCTTGAGGAATCCCGAATCAAGTAATGATATTTTTCCTAACAAACCTCTTGACATCTACATCCCTGATATTGGCCAGAGGCTCAGTTTCGACCCACTTCGTAAAATAGTCTGTGCCAACCAGCATATATTTTTTATTTCCTACTGCTTTAGGGAAATGGTCAACGATGTCTCAGCCCCACTGAGCAAAAGGCCAAGGACTAGAAAGCGAATTAAGAACTCCCCCCGGCTGATGGATATTCGGTGCGAATCTTTGACATTGATCACACTTCCTAACATACTCTTGTGCTTTTTTTTGCATACCTGGCCACCAATACCCTTGAGTAATTGCCCGGTGAGATAAAGATCTCCCTTCAGTGTGACTTCCACAAATCCCCTCATGTAGCTCTTCTAAGAGTGCCTCTGATGCTTCAGGATGTACACAAAGCAGATATGGCCCAGAGAAAGAAAGAGCGTTTATATAACTTTTTGTCCTTGGACAGTCAAAACCGAGGAGCCTTCCTTCGCACTTTTTCAGCTTCTGACTTGTCCTTGGGCAGTATATCCTTCTCAAGGAATAGCAATAAATGATCCATCCAGCTGCGCGCCGAATTGACTTGATTGACCTGAAGCGAGTCCCCCGTTACTGGGGTAGGTGTGTTTAAGTCTTCAACCATTATCATTCGGGGTAAGTTTTGCGTCGAGGAGGTAGCAAGAGTAGCCAAAGAGTCCGCATGGGCATTTTCGCTCCTAAGGACATGGGTTACTTCAAAACATTCAAAATTTACTTGCATACGCCTAACCTGGCCCAAGTACTCCTTCATTCTTGTGTCTCGAGCTTCCAACTCACCTCTAACCTGACCCACGACCAGTCTCGAATCTGAGAAAATCTCCACTGCTTTTCCACCTAGTTTCCTGACCATCGCCATCCCATTTAATAAAGCTTCATATTCTGCCTCGTTATTAGTAGCTGAGAATCCTAACCTTAAAGACTTCTCGATAATGACCTTTTCAGGAGATATCAGCACCAGCTCCACTCCTTACTCCCGCTGGTTTGCTGCTCCATCCACATACACTTTCTAGGGTGAGGCATGTTACACGGAGATAAGGCCAACTGATTTTTCATCCATGCCCTATGGACTTGTTTCTATTTCTTCAGGGCCTTCAGCAAATTCGGCCACCAGATCGACGAGAATCTGTCCCTTCACAGAGGTACGAGGTATGTATTTAATATCAAAAGCCCCTAGAATTGTGCCCCACTTGACAACCCTACCAGTGTAGTCTGCACTCCGAAGTACTGCCTTGAGTGGATACTGAGTGAGGACGACCACAGTGTGTGCCTGAAAATAATGGGGAAGTTTCCTTGTAGCGTGTACCACTGCCAAAATGGCCTTTTCCAACGGCAGATAACGTACCTCAGTCTCATGAAGCGACTTGCTCACGTAATAGACTGGCCGTTGTACGCCATTATCTACTCGTATCAGAACAAAACTAATCGCATAAGTGGCTATCACCAAGTAGGAAAAGTGGACCTCATCCACCTCGGGACTAGACATAATGGGTGGCCGAGATAGATATTCCTTAAGCTGCTGAAATGCTAGGACACACTACTCGGTCCATTCAAATCCTTTCCACTTGTGGAGTAAAAGGTAAAAAAGTCTGCACCTATCCGCCGGCTTGGAAATAAATCTATTCAAAGCAGCGATCATCCCAGTCAATCTCTAGACTTCCTTGGGATTCCGAGGTGCTTGCAAGCTACTTATGACTCTAATTTGATCGGAGTTCACCTCAATTCCTCAGTGAGTCACCATATAGCCAAAAAACTTCCCTGAGCTCACCCCGAATGCGCACTTGGACGCGTTCTGTTGCAATTTGTGTTTCCTTAGAATCTCAAAAGTGTTGGTAAGGTCTGTTATGTGCTCAGTCACTACCCTGCTCTTCACAACCATATCATCAATATAGACTTCGATGCTCCTGCCCAACTGTGGCTCAAACATCTTCGTCATCATCTGTTGGTAAGTAGACTCTGCATTCTTCAGGCCAAAGGGCATTACCTTGTAGTGATAATTTCCAGTGGGAGTGAGAAAAACGGTGTTTTCCTGATCATCCAATGCCAGTGGGATTTGATGATAGCCCTGAAAGGAATCCAGGAAGCTCATCCAAGGGTAGCCTACTGTTGCGTCCACCAACTGATCTATACAGGGCATAGGGAAAGGGTCTTTTGGACAAGCTTTATTAAGGTCCACAAAATCAACACATACACGCCACTTTCCATTTTTCTTTTTCACCACGACCGTATTAGCCAACCATTGAGGGTAAAACACCTCCTTGATAGCCCCCGCCTGTTTGAGTTTGGTCACTTCGTCCCTGATAGCCTCGGCATGTGACCTGGATGGACGCCGAGGTGGCTGTTTCTTCGAAATAATAGAGGGATTAACATTCAAATGATGGCAAGTAAAGTCTGGATCCACCCCTGGGGCTTCGTAAGCATTCCATGCAAACACATCAATGTTTCTCCTAAGGACCTCAACTAACTGCTCCTTCTCCGCCACAAGCAACTGTGCCCTGACCTGAAAGGACTTATCTGGGTCATCCCCAACACTTACCCTCTCCAAATCCTCACACTCCACTCCCCCGTCAGATGTGCTTAAGAGGGTCGCCGGAACCTTTGACTGCTATAAATCATTCTCGACCGTGGCCGAAGTGTCTGTCTCTAGCCGATGTTGAATAGCCATTATCAAGCACTGCCTAGCCATGGTTTGATTTCCCAATATCTCTAACACCTGGCCTCCCGATGGATATTTCACCTTCTGATGAAGTGTAGAAGAGACAGCCCCCAAGGTATGCAGCCAAAGCCTACCCAAAATAGCCGTGTACGGAGAAAAAACATCTACTACAATAAAATTCACCTCCGCCACGTCTGAGCCAGTCTGCACAGGCAATCTAATCATGCCCATTGGAATGACCGATCTACCTTTAAAACTCACCAACGGGGAGCTATAGGCTGTCAGATCCTGGGGTCTCAAATTCAGCCCCCTATACAAGTCGGGATAGATCACCTCGGCTGCGCTCCCCTCATCAATCATCACCCTTCTCACTTCATACCCCCTGATTCTAAGTGTAACCACCAAAGCCTCATCATGTGATTGTATGGTTCCTCTCTTATCCTCCTCTAAAAAGCCCAAAACCAGCGATGCATCTAATTTGGCTCTCTTCGGCATTGAATTGGATCCCTCTTCCAAACAATGAGACACAGACATTACCCTGGAGGGGCACGATCTGGTTCTACCCGGGGTAGCAAATATAATGTGTATCGTACCTAAGGGGGGTCCTGAAGAAGCATCCCCCCGAAATGTCGAACTTGTCTGACTTCCTCGGCTACTGGAATGATGTAGAAGCTGGGTCAATTTCCCTTCTCGGACCAGCTGATCCAAATGATCCCACAAATTCCAACAATCTTCAGTAGTGTGTCCATGATCCTGGTGATACTAGCAGTAAAGATTTTGATTACATTTCGCAGGATCCCCTGTCATTCTATTGGGCCATCTGAAGAACAGCTCATCCTTTATCTTCTCTAGAACCCGTTGCACTGGTTCTCGAAACACGGCGTTAACCGCCTGAGAATTAGCAGATCCTGGTTGCCACCCAAAATCCTTCCGAGGTCGGTTATTATTATACCGGTCCGACCTGAAATCCCTCCTCTCCTGAGGGACTACCTTGGACTTTCCTCTACCTTGTATCAGATCCTTTCTACCCTTCTATACTTGTCAATCTAATCCATAAGCTGGCGCACATTGGTGACAGGTTTACCAGTTAGGGACTTCCTCAGATCATGCTCGGTCAGCAGGCCAGCCTTAAAAGTATTAATGGCCACGTCATCATAGGCCCCATCTACCTCGTTAAACATTTCCCAGTATCTATCAGAATAGGCTTACAGGGTCTCCCCCTCACGCATAAACATGGACAATAACGATCCCAAGGGTTGAGAAACCCTCCTACAGGTGATAAAGAACCCTGGCTAGGCGGACTCTTATCCTCTTGCCTGCGGTGGTGCTCCTCATCATAGGAAAAAGATTCACTGGACGGAGTTCTTGACCTCTGCCTATAACTGGTGTCATCTGACTCTTCAGAAGATTGCCTTGAGTGGTGAAACCTACCCTTCGTCACTCGTGTCATAATTCCCTTTTCAATTTGCTAATCTCACGTTGCATGTCCTCGTCGTTCTTTACATAGGAAATGTGGCTTTTCCCCCGAGAATGACTTCTTTCAGTGTGGGTTGTCCGCACATTTCCCTCGCGATCCCCCCTTTGTTCATGGACTACCAACGGATTATCATGTTGAGACCCCCTGGACTCTGCCTGGTGTGGATTAACATCTGTCTGTTGTGGGTCCACCACAGGCTGTTGCAGTGCTCCCCCTTCCATCTCAACTGTTGCACTCGCCTTTCCGTACAAATAGATCAAGTTCTTCCCACAGACGGCGCCAATTGTAAGGACTCAATTTGGAAAGGCCCTCAGAAGTAAGAAGGAAAAATGGTCCAACAAGTCCAAACAATAAATTTTTAGAGAGTGGGCGAAAGAACTAGCTCTATTCGATAGAAAAAGACTTTTGTTCTTGTACAGCCAGAAGTCTCCCGTAATGTCATCTCCCTTCATGTTATATACCACGTTCCTCACCTTGCTTTCACCGTACACGTGTAGATTCTATCCTGGGAACTCCTTTCTGTCCCATCTAACCATCTCCAGAATCTCCAACTAGCAACCATAAGGCTGCTTGATCACTGTTTCGACATCATCTCCACATTAATGCGACCAGAGAGTTAGCTGGGAAGCATTAAATGTGGAGGTAGCAACGTTAGAAGATATTTGTTGCCTCCACCATCCCATATTCGTTTCTCAATTACAATACAACCTTGTGGACTATCCAAGGTAACAAGATAGTTGCATCTACCTTGGACTATCGTTTCGAGGTGAACCTTCTCCTCGGACACACTTTGGACTTTCATGTGCAATCCTCACCTCTTCTTATTATATTATTCGTACCATGCCCTTTTTAAATCATCCTCGGATGGGTTGCCATCCTCGGATTGGGCCACTGGGCCGCAGGCCCAATTCCTACAAACTTACCAATACCTCCTTGTACAATTGGCCCCACAATAATAATCCCCAAATTCATGATTAAAATTTCTACTATTGCTTATTTAAAAAAATATATCAAGCCAATCTCAATAAAATCTCATAATTTACAAAAAGTCTAACATATTACAAAAAGTGAAATATTTTATGCCTAAGCCAGTTTGGACTAAAATTCCTCTAACTCACATTGTAGTAATTGATAAAACTATTCACATTACCTTTTTAACGAGTCTTACAACTTGTTTAAATAATACAAGTATATGTTTTATTAATTGCCACATAATGAGACTAAAAGTAAATATACCAATCTCATTATCATGATTGTCGGACCGTGTGCCTTACCAATCCATCCAATGACCAATTGGTGAAGGATGAGGGGGCACAAATCTTTTATAGCATTCGATCGCAGACCAAGGCCATTGGAATTGGAGCGAATTGTGAAAATCTCTCACAATGCAGCTCCAACAACTCGAACCTATGACTGGGCTCTGATACCACTAGTCGAACCATGTGCCTTACCAATCCATCCAACGACAACAACTAATTGGTGAAGGATGAGGGGGCACAAATCTTTTATAGCATTCAATTGCAGACCAAGCCCATTGGTATTGGAGTGAATTGTGAAAATCCCTCACAATGATCCATATCCAAATGAAAGATTTAGATAAGTGAGTTGTGATAAGGCACTAAGCTTAGCTTAAAACAAATATGACAACAATTTGAAACTTGTAAGTTTTAAAGCACTAATTAACCTCTAAAATTGGAATAGAGCATAACTATATATCCAAATATAATAAACCAAACCATCAACACAACATTTAAATATCAAATCTCTCAACAATTCATCAAACTAAAATATGAGAACATAAAGACTCCAAATACATTCTTAAATAGTCTCATGATTACGAAGTTTACAACCCTAAAAAAGAACAAAGCAATTTTTCATAATGTAGTTCACTGCTACACATAGTCTTCAGTTCTTAGATCCAACAATCACCAACTAGTTGTATTAAGAGAGTCCATTGAACTAATCTGAAAATGGTGGAGAAAGAGGGTGAGCTAATAGCTGAAAAAGAGACTACATCACATTATATTGTCAAGTGAAAATGCACATTATAGTAGAGAACCTATTTTATTAACAATATGAAAGTAATTTAGTATAAAGATTAAAACTTGCTTTGGAAGTGAACATTTAACTGTATAGTAAAACACATATACCTTCTTAAATAAACAAATAATGCTCTCTTAAAATATTTTCCCAGTTTCAATATGCCATAGTTCTGATACTAGAACATCACTTCATCATTGGGTAAACTACTTATAATAACATATAATAATACATGTAACATTAAAGTTTTTTTTTTTCACGATTAATTTGTCAATAACAATGAACAATAATTAGAATATAAAATATTAGCCAAACTATGACAATCTTAACAATTAGCAGGTGCATCCCATGAGAAACAATAACCCAAAGAAGTAAATATAACAATGGTTCTAAAGAGCAAATCATTAATAGCAATGGTTTTGAAGAGTAAACAATAACAATGTACCACACCACAATAAACAATATTTCATCCAAAGATCAACTCTTAGCTTTGTGTTGGCAATGATTAAAATAATGTAATTGATTTTATGAAAACATTTTCTTTTTCTTTAACATATTATAAAATATTCTTCATATAGATAGCTATGTATCCCATTCAATTTTTTTTAAAAAAAATAATAAATTAAAAAAAAAAAAAAAACTATATATAGAAAGAACTTTTACAAAAAAGGTTCACAATTTAGCCAAGCTTTTTTTTCAATTATACCCATATATTTTTTTTGATGAACTTTTCAATTATACACACAATATAATATCTTGAGAATAATCATTATCTAAAATCCACTTACTTCAAATTGACAAACAATTTTTGTGTCAACCAAACAGCAACAGGTAGAACCTAATACAAGATTAGAGCATTCGCATCAGCATGTGGATAATCATCTATAATACAAAAACTTCCTCATTTTACATATTTTGGCCAAAAATCCTCCCACATCAGATCATGTAAAACTGTGTAAATTCTTCTAAAAATTTCCATGAGCTACAGTAACCGTGTATATATACACGGTTACTGTAGATCATGTATAGATTATTTTAATATTTCTAATTTCGCTCCTTTTTTTCTCTCTCTTCTCCATCTGCACAACCAACCCCTCATCATCTTCTTCCTCCGATACACACTCCCACAGACAAAATAAAAAATCAACCACCACAAAATCAACAACAAAATCAACAACAAAATAACCCACAGACACCACAAAACCAAACACACCCACACACGGACACACCAATGGAGACAGAGAGAGTGGATCGGCGCTTGTGGCGGATCGGCGTGCTTGGATCGGAGCGCTTGGATCGGCGTTCTTCTCGTTGTGCTTGGATCGGAGTTCTTCTCGCCGTGCTTGGATCAGAGTTTCAGATCGGCGCCGTGCTTGGATTGGAGTTTCAGTTGGAAATTTCAGATCGGCGATGGTTCGTAGTTGTGGATCGGAGCTCGTGGGAGCTTGGATCGGAGCGGTGGTTCGGCGCTGTGGGTCGGAGCGTGTGGGAGCTTGGATCGGAGCGGTGGTTCGGCGCTGTGGATCAGAGCGTGTGGGAGCTTGGATCGGAGCGTGGATCGGAGTGGTGGTGCGGAGCTGTGGATCGGAGCTCGTGGGAGCTGTGGAGCGGTATGGACCGAGAGGTAGAGCTGCTTCAGAAATGGGTATGGAGATGGGTTATGGGTAGAGAGATGGGCTGAGAGAGAGAGAGAGAGCAAAATCAGAAAAAATGGTTGAGAAAAAATGGGCTGAGAGGGAGAGAGAGCGCGCGTGTATAATAAGGGTTAGGTGAGGAAATAATAAAAAAATGGAGAGAAATGATTATTTAAATAAAAATGGTGATAAAATAGATGAATTGATGTGGGTGTTTTGTAAGAGTGAACGTGTAAAATAGAAAAAGTAGGTTTTTAGTGTAAAAATGGGCGTGTAAAATACACGCACTGATGCGAATGCTCTTAGATGCCTTAATAAAAATAAATATGTCAATATCTATGTATATATTAGCAAATGCAAGGCAGTAATAACAAGATAAGGGTTTAACTATTGATATGTACTTGGCTCAATACTTAAAATTTTGTGCTTAACTTTTTAAACTCATTAAGGCAGCAGTCCCCTCAAAAGTATGACATGACAGTACCTAAATTTCTTATTATGTCTATCAAAACTCAACCATCTCCATCACCTTGTTGTCCCAAATGGAGCATGACCCAGTTTTCCCAAAACTAGAGGTTAACCGACATTCATTATTCCGCATTTGCAGCAGTGTAGGTAAAAAGCTATAATGCTATATTTTACCTACACTTTCATTAAAATGACGCTCCAGCAGTGAAGCAAAAGCTAAAATTTTTAGCTGATTTGCTACAGTGCACATCTATAGATAGATGTGCACTGTAGCTTGGAGCAAAAACTAAAAAATCATTTTTTATTCAACCGTACAACTTGTTTCTATTTTTTTTTTTTTTTCATTTATCAAATCCGGTCATTCACTCTATTCTCGCTCTCTCTCGTTCATCAACTCCGGTCTCACTCTCTCAACTCCGATCATCGATCCATGAAGCTCGACTCAAGCTCACTCTCTCAACTCCGGTCTTACTCTCTCAACTCCGATCACCGACCCACAAAGCTCGCCGCCGATCGGAGTGCTTGACTGGGAAACCCATGGAGCTTGCCGCTGATCGGAGTGCTTGCTTGTGGATATTGGTTCTTTCACGCCACCCATGGTTATCACGCCACCGATCGGAGATTTGGGTTTTTTTTTTTTTTTTTTTTTTTTCTATGGACTGCTGGTGGTGGTGGTGGTGGTGTTGATGGTGGTTATGGGTGTGGTTGTGATTGTATCTGATGGTGAGATATATTATTTTATTGTAGTGATTATATTATTTTATTATGATATTTATATTATTTTATTGTGTTAAAAGTTAAAATAGATCCACTACTATAGCAGGTGTGTAAATAAAATAGATAAAGTGACTTTTTGTGTAGTTAAATAGCTAAAATTTTACGTCCACTGCTTTGAATGCTCTAAGCCATTTACATCATGACCTTCATAAACTTACAGCCTAATGCCTAAACCATCAAATCAGTAATGAAACACATCATGGGTCTTAAAATTAAGTTCTTACAGATTTCGATTAATTTCTTCAAAATCTTTTTAATGACGTTTCCTGTGCTTGAAAGTTTTTAAGCCTAAAACCTATCATTCAAGTTATGCTAAAAATCAAGTCAGACCACCGAGCATCTTGGCGCAGTGTTCACTCCACAAAGTGCTTGTTGGGTGCTGGATAAGAGTCTCAGTACGAGTTTCACACCTATATTTACTTAGATTAGATTAGTTTAGAAATTTTATATTATAAAAAAAAAAAAAAAAATTCAGTATATCCAAATCTGAAACGAAGACAACGTAAATATCTCAAATTATTTAACTCTTTGAGATGAACGAGTATAAATTTTAGACAACCACAATACAAACCGCGCAATACACACACTAGACGAAACCATCAGGAAGCACACAGCACCAGTTTCTCGCTAATTTTACTTATTGGCCCCCAGGATTTAGAAGAAAAAAAAAAAAAAAACTGGTTTTAGTTCCTCGTTTGCAGACTTACTCTTCTTTTTAAATCCATATGGGCCTCCCTCAAATTTTAAAATTAGTTTTAAAAAACCCTTTTAAGAAAATGAGAATGATACAAGGAACCCAAAGAAAAATAAAATCCAGCCCGTTCATTGCCCATAACACGTCCAAATTTATACAAACAACAAAAATAATTTCAACAAATCCCAAATCAACAATATCATCCCCCAAAAAGAGAAATTCTTTGTAAATCAAGTCTCTTATAAATTCAAATATCCGTCGTTTACTAAAAAAACCCAAATCTATTTAGACAAAAATAAAAATAAAATTATCCTCTACGCCACCGCCTTCGTTTCTAACCTGCAATTGGCTGCTTGCCTCCACAACTCAACTAGCCAGTTTGCCACTCCCGATCACCGCCTGAGCCGAAGCCTGACTCAACATTAGGCTTCTAAAGTTTCAACCTTACTGTGCGGGCTACTTTTCTTTGTTAGTTGGGGATTTATGCGTGTTAGTCTAAATATCAGTGTATGCTTTTTAACTTTTGAATCTTCGACGTCTTTTTATTTGTTTTGTGGTTTACAGCTTTCATATATTATTATAATATTATCTACAGTTTTGAGTCTTTTGACCGCATATATGTTTTGTGTTAATATCTATGTGTTTGATGGTTTACATTTTCCACTATTGTTATATTTATGTTAATTTATTTAGTTTTAATAGTAATTTCTCAAACAAAGTTATTATTATTGTTAAAGTTCAAAAATAGAAGAAGTTATCATTGTTGTTTATGATATACTATATTTGATATATACGCTACTTATTTATTGTAGCGTTCACATTATATATAATTTTAGTAATATGAAAGAAGGTAGGGTATATTTTTTTTTTTTTTATATTTTAAATACATACAAAAGTGGTGTCATAAATTTTGATTAAACTTTCGTGAGATGGCGTGTGGGTTCTTCCTTCTGTAGTATGAAATTTTGATTAAACTACCCCCTAAAAAAATTAAAAAAAAAAACTTTTGATTAAACTATTTCATTTTTTTTTCCTTAAAAACAAACTATATCATTTCTTACCTATGAAACACTCTAAAATTCTATGGACCGAAAGTGTGATAATTACCAAACTAGGACCTTTACATTTTTTTAGTCATCAAATTTAGTTTTTCATAAATCTTAATCCTCAAAATATTCTTTTGGGGTCCTCTTTACATAATGAAAACCAAAATATTTTGCAAAATTAAATATTAATAATTTAGAAGAAACAAAAAAACCCACAATCGGTGATAGATCTTTGCCAATCAGTGCCGGCTCTATATATAAAGCAACCGATGCGGTCGCCTAAGGCCCCAAGTAAAAAAAAAGGCCCCCAAATTTTAATCAATAGAGGTTTTTTTAAATATTATAATAGTATTAATTAAGTCCAAATATTAGTCAATGAATAAAATAATATTTTTTTATCAAATGAAAAAAAATGTTACGTTCACAACATTTTTCACAACACTTTCAAAATAAATCCTAAGAGATAGGTTGTTACACGGTATTATTGATGATAAAAAATTAATTTCAATGGTAAGTTCAAATTAGAACCAATAACAAATTAACACCTAAGATTTGTTATGAAAATATTATGAATATAGCTTCTAAAAAAAAAAGGAGCAATACAAAAAAGAAAATCACAACATTTTTCACAAGTTGAGTTGACAAACTTTTACTAGTTTTTATCTAAGTCCACCACTAACATCACTTTTTTACTTACCACTATCAAATTATCAATCTGCCACGTCAATAGATGTGAAAAGTTTTGTCAATTTTTTTGTCTATAGACTTTCAAAAAAAAATCTACATGGTTCATATTAATTAGTAGTAATTTTGCATCTAAAATAAGATAATTGAATTTAAATTTTTAAAAAATCATATTTAAATATATAAAAGGCCTCAATTTTAGTTTTTGCTTTAGGCCCCCAAATACATTAAGCCGCCCCTGTTGCCAATTTTATTCAATTGGAGCATAATAATCCAATAATATATGTTGGCGCACATATATGATAAAAGCGTTACTTTTATTTTTCATTAAAAGAAAAAAAAGTGATACTAAAGAATTAAGCTATAAACTCTAGAAGATTACCGAGTTTTACAACTAAAAACATTACAAAACAAGAAGTAATTTTTTTTTTTTTTTAGAAATTTACAAAACAAGAAGTAGATCCACCAATCTCACACCTCAATTTTTCTTTTCCTTTTTATTTTTTTGGGTTGGAATGAATGAGATAGAATTTTAATCAACATAACGACCACGACACAAACCATAAAATAAACACTCCAGATGAACCCTATTAAGGAAACACAACGCATAAGAAATGGCTAACTGAGAAGATCAGGAACGAAAGCCCATTATTGGGCCCATAGTACTACACATCTACAAGGATAGTATAACGGCCCCAAGAAAAACTTGTCTCTGTGTCAAAAAAACACCCATTCTACCTTATTGAACTAAGCCTTTGAAGAAAAAAACAAAAGTAGCATGGAATTCTAAGTAATAGTAAGAATGAGTACTGTATGCATGATGAACACCATTTCCTGCATATATATGTAGAAGCTTTAACAGAGGCTACAATAGATTTGTCAGATTCAATACCTATCTTGTTGTTGGTAGTGCCGTCACCGCCGTCTTGCTGCCAACCACCTCTTCTGAAATATCTGATATACTCGCGGAGTTCAGCAATGAGCTTAAGAATGAGAAGCAGGAGGGTCACGATTTCCGTAACGTCTTTAATACTCAAATGAAAGCTGTTTCAAAAAGAAATTGTATGAATATTACAGGAAAAGAATAAGAACTCTCTCTATATCTCCACACTCACACACACAAATAACTTTAGCTAGCAAGTGCTACCCGGCCATCGCAGGAGATAAAAAAGACGATTGCCTAGAAATGTCGAGGGTTGGAACTAAGAAGAATGTGCATATATTACGCAGCTGCCAACACTCAAAAGACGCATTTACTCGTCAAATGACACTCGATCAGTTTATATGGAAAAAATTCTACCACCTCTTCCTTGGTGGTTCCCACCAGGGAAAAGAGGTGGGTTCTAAAACCACCAGGTCTCTAGAAGACTAGAACACCACCACCTCTTCCCGGGTGGTCCCATCAGGGAAGAGGTGTAGAATCTTTTCCATGGTCAATTGTAAAGATAAAGTTGGAGTACAAAAGAACAGTACCCCAACGTCATTTTCACCACCATGACAATGGATTTATTGGTTCATCCAGTAGTTCATTAGTTGAACAATAAATTAGTTAATTAAATAATATATTTTATAATTATACAAAATAGCTTAAATAAAATAAAAATATTCAATTAATGAATATTATAACCAAAAAAATTTAAAAAGTGTATCATATGAAATGAATTTTAGAAAATATAATAACAAATTAAACATATCATTCATGTAGATTGTCCAATACCCAAATCATATAGTCAAAAAATCTTGACACAACAAATATTATAGGCAGATTTCGGATCTCCTAATACTAGAATATAAGAGCACTCACAGCAGTGGTGCTATATAGGTATAATGCTAAAATTTAGCTCCAAAAACACAAAAAAGTTGCTGCAGCAGTGGAGCTAAATCTAAAATTTTTAACTCCATTGCTACAGTGCACATTTATAAATAAATGTGCACTGTTCATGAGAGTTAAAAAAAAAATTATTTTATTCTTCCCACCCATTAAAAAATTATTTCTTTCTCTCTCTCACTACGTGCCTCTCTCTCTCTCTCCCAAATCACAATCACTCAGCTCTCAGCTCTCTCTCTCAACTCTTTCAGCTCTCTCTCATCTCTGATCATCTCACCTCTCTCTCTCTCAACTCTCTCACCGCTGCCAGCCCAAGCCCACACTGCCGACCCACGCCACCGTCGATCCTCGCCGCCAGACCCATGCCGTTGATCCTCGCCACCAGACCCACGCCGTCGATCCACATCAATCCACGCCGTCGATCCACCGGCTATGGTAGTGGAATGATGTTTGATTTTTTTTTTTCTTCTATGGGTTTGATGGCTGTAATGATGGGATGATGTTTGATTTTTTTTTTTTCTTCTATGGGTTTGATGGCTGTAATGATGGGATGATATTTGATTTTTTTTTCTTCTGCGGGTTTGATGGCTGTGGTGGTGGCGATGGTGGTTGTTGTGGCTATGGTTTGGTGGTACGGTGTTTGATTTTTCTTTTTCCTATGGGCTTGGTGGCTGTGGTGGTGGATTGGTGACTATGATGGTTGTTTGGATTTTTATTTTGTTTGTGGGTTTGGTTGTGTCTGTGGTGGTGGTGGTGGTGGTGGTGGTGGTAGTGGTGGCTGTGGCTGTGGCTGATTGTAGAGGTGGCCGGATGTGGTCGGTGCTGGGAAGTTTTTTGGGTTGTAAGATATATTATTTTATTGTAGGGGTATATTATTTTATTACGATATTTATATTATTTTATTGTGTTGATAGTTAAAATAGATCCACTGCTGCAGCAAGTGTATAGTTATAATAGATAAAGTAATTTTTGATGGAGTTAAAAAGCTAAATTTTTAACTTCACTGCTGTGAATGCTCTTATAGTCTTTTGCTATAGTACTAGAACGGGTAGTAATACAAATAGAATTCATCCCCAACAAAAAGGTGATAATATAATATGATGACTGTTGACAAATTAAAGAAAAAAAAGAAAAACTTTTTTATTAATGTTAATGCACAACAACACGAGCCACGAGGAGATATCTGTGAGATTGACCTATGTAGTCACGGCTCAATTGGGTGTAGCCGTAGGTGTGGGTCTCACAAGTCAGAAGTGGCCTCGCTTTATGATTCTGTTTTTCATGCGAAATCTATCCACGGTCAATTGAATTTAAGTTATCCCAGAAATGGAAAATGTTTGAGTTATAAATTACTTTATAATATTTTTTTATAAATTGATAATGTAGTGAGTAGTTAGTTGATTATAAAAAAAAAAAAAAAAAAGTAATTGCTTATTGATAAGCGAAAAAATAATGGACTAAATAAGAATCAGTAAAAATTAACAATATTAGCATTTTATAAAAATATTATAATATAGTTTATAACTGTAACGTTGCTTTTTATATGTCCAAGTTAGATGGTTGATGTTATGTACATTCTTTAACCAATATATTCCATGATTTTTCTCGGAATGAAATCACATAATTATTCACATAGTATTTATCTTCAAACCAATCCCTACCATCTTATGGAAGACGTTAGAAGGCTTGAAGTTTAGATATAAGTAAAGGGATGACTATGGATCGGGTTCAGGTATGGGTTGGGCATACTCATACCCAACTCAATGATTTATGTACTCGTGAATATCCGATTCTATTAACAAATTGTTACCCATATCCGATTGTTCCCTAGATCTTTTACCCATGGATACCTGAACCCGATTTTGGTTTTTATTTATTTATAATAATTTTAAAATTTTTAAAATTTTGGGAATTCTAAACAAAATTTTACCATTTTCATTAGTACTTTGATAAAATTACCATGTCTTCCAAAAAAAAAAAAAAAATGCAATTACCATAACTAACTTGAATAACAATAGTTTCTCAAAAAAAAAAAAAAACTTGAATAACAATAAAAATACTATTGTTACAAGATGTGGTAGACATACATGCAAGTGCTATGTCACTAAGCTCAATAACTGGGTGGTCTGCCCAAAATGTGTGACAATTGTTAGAAATCAAAAGAACATATAAATACATTTACAAAACCCCAACAACAATCAGAATTCAGAAGCCACATTAATAATGTTTTTAAGTCAAAAAAAAAAAAAAAAAACTAAGCACAACCAGCAAAAACAACAAGCATTTTAAAAGGCTTTAGAATGCATTATTTAATATTAAAATGCAATAAACAAGTGACTTTAATTGAAAATATGTAATTTCTTAGCTAATGTACATGATGATCATGATCAGCAGCTACTTTAAAGGCAAGTGCATTGGCGAAAGCGGTAGGGTAGGTTTGGTGCGTAAGAGAGATAGTACAATTACTTACACAGTGATGTTGGATGTGAAGAAGACAAGTGCATTGGAGAAAGCAGTGGAGTAGGCTTGGTGTGTTAGAGAGAGAGCATAGACTTGTTACGTGTATGTTCCCAAGTTGGGGTTTGATCTCAAGTGGGCTTGAAGAAAAATAACAAAGTGGGCCATCATGTGAAGCTCTTTTGAGCTTATTGCGCCGCACCATGTGGTCATCGGATACTGATCCCCTCTGATAAGGGTCTATCACTGAATTTCACCTACGAATCACTGAATGCCAAATTATATCATGGGACCGGGCACACTTAATAAATCTATTTTAAAAAAAAGTTAGTTTAGTATTGTGTGCTATTTTTCAATTCTTTATGAATTTTTTTCAAAATTGATTTACTATTGTGTGCCTTAGGCCATACATTAGTAAAATTCTTATATGGTCCGGTCATATATATTGCAAGTACTGTTAGCCGTATGAACAAGCAGAGACTTTTTGTCCACAGCAATGTTAAGGACACGGTGCAGTTTTGTTCTGCGGCTTCTGCCCTCTCACCCAAAAAAACAATGTAAGAGCAATATGGGAATGGAAAAAAAAAAAAAAAAATTCAATTTTACATTCTCAAATACTACTTTATTTATTTTATTAACTTATTTTATAATTTATCCTACATCTCAATTTTTATTTTTACATACAATTTAAAGGTTGCAACTTTTTTTAAGTATACAAACTCGGATAGAGTGGATTTTTGATGTCTTAAGTTGTAAGGTGTTTGTATCACTAAACTTAATCATAAAAATTATTATAAAGAAACGCCCAATTCAAAGACTAAAAATATTTGTATCACTAAACTTATTGCTTTGTCTCAGGGTACAACTATTGCCCTTTGTGTAATGCCCTTGATTCAAAAGTCTTGAGTCTCTCGGCATGGCATGTTGTCACTGGTTAGTGCACAAGTTGCAGGAAAGGTATCAGTTAAGCAGCATCTCAATTCTCAACAGAAACATTATTTATAATCTTTATATAATACAATAGTTCAGCTTTATCACAAATCGTACCAAACATTATTAACTAAAATGTACACGTTCTAAAATTTTCAACAATAGTTCTTTCTTTAACTACTCGGAAATTATTCAATTTATTGTCACCAAGCAAAATCTCATATGCTATCTCTATTTTTCATACATATGCAATTTTTTTCTCATAAAACTTGAACTAAACCCAATTAAAATAGTGTGGCATACCCCTTTTAGGCATTTCATCAAACAGCTATATAGCATACTCAAAAGCTAAAAGTAGTTTTGATCAAATGGGCATTTTACTACAACCAACTCTAGCCAATCCACCATAGATTTCATACATTAGGTGAGCTTGAAAATTAAACCAAACCAAAAAATTGCAACAAGAACTCACACATGGAGGATTGGAAAAACAGAAAGCAATAAAAAATAATAAAAAATAAAAAAGAAAATAAGAAAATAAGCATACCAGCAATGAGACAAAGGTGGAACAAAGACTTCGGTGGCGAGGTGAAGACGGGACATAGAAAGAGATTTGTGGAGAGAGAGAGAGGGCAATGATGAGGAGAAAGAGATTTAAGTTTTTTTTAGAATAGGCCGGGTTTGCGTAATATCCAAATCCTACCTGAAAAATTCAGATAATATCCAAACTCAACCTGATTACCTTTAACCCATAAATAACTTGGTATTACCCGAAACATTTGGATCAGATAGTGTTGGATATCGAAGTGTTATTAAGTATATAACACTTGGAAGACTCAATCACAAACTTGAAATTCTAAGGCTTGAAGTTCATTACCAAGGTATCAAAGTTACAAAGCTTGTATTGATTAGCCTTAAAAAATATGATTTGGTGAAATACTATTAGTGAGACTCAAAACACATTTCTCCGGACTATTAAAAAATTTGATATGGCAAAAGGAAAATACTAGAGTTATAAATTATTTTACAGCATTTTTTATAAACTACTAATATGGTGAATGGTTAATAATAAATAAAAAAATGATGTTAATGATAAATCTAAATAAGAATTAACATGAACTTGTTGTACCAACAATTTAGTAAAAAAATATTATAAAATAGCTTTATTCTCAACAAATGATAAGAGAATGATACGAGACTCCAAACATCTTTCTCCTGCGTTAGGTTGGTGGTGGGGCCTAGTGGAAGATGATATTGCAAAGGTTGCTCACATATGACTAAATGATTGGGGGATATTTGCCATCTAGCATAATTTTCAGAGACTATTTTGTAAGTAAGCACAGATTTGAAACCATTTAGAAAATTAGCATCTTGAGTCCGTGAAGCTCGAGTTTGGTGACAAACTCAAGCCCCAAAGACTCGAGTTCGGACTATTGAGATGGAAGAATTTATCCACGTGGAACTCGAGTTTCTTAGACTTGAGTTTCATAAAACCAGACGTAGAAGAACCAGATACGAAGAAGAACAGAGGAAGGAGACGGTTTGCAGAATTGAAGAAGAATAGAGGAAGATGATTTGGTTGGTTGGAGAAGAACAGACGCTGGGTGGACGATTTGGTCTTCAAATCTGTAGCTCCAAAGAAGAACAGAGGAAGACGATCTACTTGGAGAAGAACAGACATTGGGGAAATAAAATGGTGGAACTCAAGTCTTAAAAACTCAAATTCTATCTTGGAACTCGAGTTTTAGACACTTAAGATGTTAGTTTGCTGAATAGTTTTGCAAGCTAGACAACTAACTAAAATATTATAAAAATAATGCTAAATGCAAAAAAAATTCTAAATGACTAACTAAGGCTAGGTGAGCCAAGTGGAGCCCATTGGAAGATGATATTGCAAAGGCTGCTCTAGTAAGCATTTAGCAAGCTACAAATCAAAAAAAAAGAAAAAGAAAAAAAAAGAAGAAAAAAGGCCAAACATATATAAATAGTTCGGCAAACATAATGCTTGCTAGAGCATATATATATATATATATATATATATATGCATCCCACTCGAATCTTTTTTTTCACTCCTTGTGCCTCCCACTTACCGAAGAATTTTTTTTTTTTTTAAAAGTGTATCATATGAAATGAATTTTAGAAAATATAATAACAAATTAAACATATCATTCATGCAGATTGTCCAATACCCAAATCATATAGTTCAAAAATCTAGACACAACAAATATCATATAAAGAATTTTTTTTACCTCAATTGTTAAGAAAAAGGTATATAATTATTTGTTTCTCAAAAAAAAAAAAAAGGTATATAATTATCTATAGAGACATACGGATCATCTATCATAATTTATATAAAATAAAAAGTTTACACTTTTGGAGAAACCTAATAACTAATAAAATTTAATTATATAGAAGCAAATAAAATTATATCATAATCTATATATATGATAAATAAAAATAAAAAATTTATGAAGAATATTATAGACAGATTTCGGATCTCCTAATACTAGAATAGTCTTTTGCTATAGTACTAGAACGGGTAGTAAACTAGTAATACTAAGAGCATTCCCATCCAAGGGAGTCAATATCGTACCGGAGGCTGTACCGGTTTGGCCAGCGGTACGATATATTTCAGATACCGGTCAATACCGGTGTACCGTTTCGAGTTTACCGCTATTTTATATATTTAATATATATATATACACACACACACAAAATCTCTATTTACCATAAAACATTACCTCAAAAATCTCTATTTACTATAAAACATTAGTTTAATTGTTCATTGCATAAAAAGAAAAACACAATATAAAAAACAAAAAACTTAACTCATTGCATATTCATACAAACAAAACTAAAAAGTTGCTACTTAAAAAAAAAAAAAAAAAAAGGTTCTAATGATGTGATGCAATTAATGCATCACATAACGTGGGGCTCAAAATTGAAAAGAAAGGAAAGGCTGAACCATTCAGCCCATCTTTTATTAAAAGAATATAAGTTTTTGACATTTTCAAGGTTAGTCACGTGTGAAAGGGCTTACGAAATTTCAAATAAGACACAAAACAATGAAAGAGAAACCACATAGCATTGTTTTTGTTCAGCCAAAAAGAGAAGAAGTCAGAGCAACGGAGAAGGAAAACAGACGAGAAGAAGAAAAAAAAAGGAAGAAGAAGATCTAATCGGCAATGTCAATGTGGTGGCAACTTGCTGCACTGGGGTTTGTTCAAATCATGCATTTCTTCTAATTTTCCTTTTAGTTTTTGTACCGGCCGAATTTCTCTTTTCCGGCCGAAACGTCCGGTATACTCCGGTACGGCCGGTATTGTCCGATATAGACCGGTATCTTGAGCGGTACATTTTGAAGGTGTTTCGGTACCGGTTCACCGACCGGTATGAAGAATTCCGGCCATACCGGCCGGTACGGTACGGTATCAGCTTCCCTGTTCCCATCAAGACTTTCAAAAAATTTAGCATTTACCATTTCAAAACCTATATTTATAACTTATAACACCTCACTTTACAATACCTCTTACATCAAAACTTCTATTTTTTTAACACTTCATTTAAATATTATTTCTTTATTATTTTTTTATTATTTCTCACTCTCCCTCTGTCTCTCTCTCCCACTGTCTTTCTATCTTTCTCAACCAGGTGAAGCTTCTCAAAACCTCTATGGCCTGAGCTTTTTAAGCTCATCGTCGATAAACCACGGCCACAGCCACAGCCACAGCCACATACACCACCACCAACCACAACCTCAACCCCCAACCACCAAAAAAAAACCCACGGCACAAACACCAACGAAAACCCACCACAAAACCGCCACAAAACCCACCACCCTAGCAACCCCGATCCTCACCTCAACCCCGATCCTCACCTCAACCTCGATCCCCGATCCTCACGTCAACCTCGATCCTCAACCCCGATCTTCAACCCACGGCCTCAACCAACTCAACCCACGGTCTCAACCAACCCCAACCACCGTCGGACCCACCATCGTCGGACCCAGACCCACATGCAGTCATTGAAACCCATCAGACCCACTAGAGGGAGAATATGAGAAAGAGAGATGAGAGAGGACGAGAATGAGAGAGGGAGAGTGAGAGTGATAGTGATCTGAAGAGAGAGAAAGAAAAAATATTAAAAAAAGATAGCAAAGAACTACCGTGCGCTCTCAAAAATGAGAGCGCACTGTAGCAGTATTGTAAATTTTTTACAATATACCAGTTTTGATGGAGGGCGTGTTTTGGGGTTCAGCTGCTAAAAAATAGGGTTTTTAGCATTTAGGAGCCTTAATGAGAATGCTCTAATAGAATTCATCCCCACAACAAAAGGTGATAATATATAATACGATGACTGCTGACAAAATAAAGAAAAAAAAAAAACTTTTTTATTAATGTTAATGCACAACAACACGAGCCACAGGGAGATATCTGTGAGTTTGTGACCTATGTAGTGACGGCTCAAGTGGGTGAAGCCGTAGGTGTGGGTGTCACAAGTTAGAAGTTGCAATATCCTCTTCCAATAGGCCACACTAGGCTCACCTAGCCTTAGTCAGTCATTCAATCATATGTGAGCGACCTTTGCAAATAGGCGGAGCTAAGGGGTGCCAAGGGAGCATGGCCTCTCTAGCTTTTGAAATTTAGTAATAAATTTTTTTGTGTTATTTCAATAAGGTAGCATCAAGCATGGTCTGAGGTGTTCCGACAGATGTGAGGGCCAAGTTTTCCTGCTTTTACAGTATCAGGCTAAATCCCATTCTTGGGGCCTATTATACTATCCAAGTAGTAATATGGGCCCCAAGATGGGCTTTGCTCCTGATCTTCTCAGCTGGCCCTTTCTTGTGCACTGTGGCTTCATCTCGGGGGGTGTATTAAATGGTTTGTGCTGGAATCGTTATGCTGATTAAAATTTAATCTCATTCATCCCAACCCAAAAAAAAAAAAAAAAAAAGAGAAGAAAAGAAAATTGAGATATGAGATTGGTGACTCTACTCTTTGTTTTATAATGTTTTTTGTTGTAAAATTCGGTGATCTTTTGGAGTGCGTGACTTAATTCTTAATAAAAATATCATTTTTATTATATAGGTGTGCTCAACATATATTTTTGAATTATTATGCTAGTGTATGCTCAATCCATTTGAATTCATCTAAATTGGCAAAGTTTTATCACGGATTGTGGGTTTTTTTTTTAATTATTAATTTTTATTTTGAAAAAGATTTGGTTTTTCTCTTTGGAAAATGGACCCCTAAAGAATATTTTTGAGAGTTAATATTTATGTAAAATTGTAAGATAGTTACTAGATTTTGTCATCTTATTAAAAGCCTAGGCTATGAATTTTTTTTTCCTCGGGGCCAAACTAAACATAACCAAAAAAAATAATCGATGACTAAAAATAGTGGAGGTCCTAGTTTCATAATTATCACTCTATTGGTTCATAAAATTTTAGAGTGTTTTATAAGTAGGAAATGAAATAATTTAATCAAAAGTTATTACACCACTTTTGAAAAAAAAAAAATTATAGTCTACTTCCTTCCATATTACTAAAATTATATGTAACTAAACCAAATAATTAAAGTGAATGCTACAATAAATTAAGAACGTATATATCAAATGTAGCATATCATAAACAACAATGATAAACTTCTTCTATTTTTTATTTTTATTTTTATTTTTATTTATAATAACCTAGTTTGATTACTCAAGCTACTGTCAAAACTATATATATATATATATATATATATATAATATAACAATAGTGGAAGACGTAAAAACCACCAAACGCATATAGATATTAACATAAAACATATCCGCGGTCAACGAGATAGTATATCATGTTTCAGGTGTATATGCCATCTCTCTCACAACAGCTGGGTCCCACAACTGTGTGAGACCCAGCTGCTGTAAGAGAGGTGGTATATACACCCGAAACATAATGTAATTTTTCGCGGTTAACAGACACAAAATTGTACATTACTATTATCAACACTAAAATAATATAATATATGCAAGCCGTAACCCACAGGTCCACAACAAAACAAATACAAAAAGGTAGAAGATTCAAAAGTCAAAAAGCATAAACTGATATAGAATATTCTTTTTACACTAACACAGTGAGCATCACCCGTGGGAATGCCAAATGGGAAATGTAAGGATTATTTAGCACATTTGGACTTGTAAAATTTTTACAATTGTGCTACAGTAGCATCTTATTAATAAGATGCTACTTAGCACAATTGTATTTTTAAAAATTATGTTTTAATTGTCTCTCTCATCCTTTTTATCTGACCAACTTTCTCTATCCTCTCTCTCTCATTATTTCTTTTTCTTTTCTCTATCTTCCTTCTCTCTCTCATTCTGCTCTCCTCTCTTCAGACTCAAAACCCCATAGCCACCACAGTGACCACAACATGGCCTAACCCACTGTCACCGGCCATGGCAAGCCACCACCCACTCATTATTTCTCTTCTCTCTCTCTCGTTGTAGATCAGTGTGGTGGCGTGGAGATCGGCGTTTGGGGTTTGGCGTAGATATTGGTGTGTGGGTGTGGGGTGGAGATCGGCAATCGGCGTTGGGTGTTGAGATCGGTGTTGGGCGTGGGATGTGGAGATTGCCATTGGGCAGGCATGGGTTTCCGGCGTTTGGGTCGGATTTGGGTGGCGACAATGGCGGTAGTGGCAGCTTGAAGACTGGGTTAGTGGCTATTTGGTAGTTATTGTGGCGGCGAGATTGGCGTGGCTGTGGGTGATTTTTTGATGGTTGGTTAAGTTTCTTGATTTGGGTGATTTTTTGTTGTGATTTGCTTCTTGTGATTTTTCTGGGTATGGGTTTGCTAGAGGTTGAGGCCGGTGCTAGAAGTTAGAGGGAGAAAGAGAGGAAAAGGAAGAGAAAAAGAGAAATAGTAAAAAAAAGATTAAAAAAGAATATTTAAATAAAATGGGAAAAAAATAGAGTTTTGGTATGTTGTTGTGTTGTAAAATGGTATGGTATAATTAATAAAAGATGGTAAAATGGGATAGGACGACGTTTCGGGATGTGGATGCTAACAGGCATAAATCTCAAACATAATCATAGAGAAAGAAATGCCCCTGCACAGTAAGGTTGGTACTTAGAAGCCTAAAATTCAGTTAGGCTTAGGCTTAGGCAGTGATTAGGAGTGGCAAACCGGTGAGTTGTGGAGGTAAACAGACAATTGTAGGTTAGAGAAGACGGCGGTGGTTTAAGGGATAATTTTTTTTATATGTTTTTTTCTAAATAGATTTGGCTTTTTTTAGTAAACAACATATATTTGAATTTATAGGAGACCTGATTTACAAATGATTTTTCTTTTTGGTGGATAATACTGTAATATAATATTGCTGATTTGGGATTTGTTAAAATTATTTTTGTTGTTTGTATAAATTTGGTCGTGCTATGGGAAATGAATGGGCTAAAATTTTTTTTTTTTTGGGGTTCCTTCTAACATTCTCATTTTCTTAAAAGGGTTTGCAAACGAGAAAACTAATACCAGTCTTCTTATTTTCTTCATAATCTTGGGGGCCAATATGTAAAATTAGCGAGAAACTGGTGCTGTGTGTTTTCTAATGGCTTCATCTAGTGTGTGTCTATTAGAAAATGTTTTGCCTTTACCCAAATTAGGCTCCAAGTATGAATATAAAAACGAGAAGATATTAAAGATCGACATTCACTAGTGTTTATTCATCACGGACAAAAATGGCATTTGGAAATAGTAATGTTCATTGGATGATGCATTCGATTATTGGAGAAATGTTTGTACTGCACTGGTGGAAAGGGGAAACCGGGCTGCACTGGGATTGGCTTTTCTAGTTGGTTACTCACAAACAAAAATAAAAACCAAAATTTTAATTAAATTGAGTAATTCAAATACCACAAATCAAACCACAATTTTTTATCCACTACTCATAGTCAGACATTCAGACACACTATGGCAAAAATTGTGGCTTAATTTGTATCTAGAATTTTTTAATCAAATTATAGGTAATAACTCTTGCTCCATTTGGTTGCATGATTAAAGTTGAGAGGAAAGTTGGAAAGTTACTTTGACCTCCACAGGAACTCACAAGTCACAACCTTACCACCACTCCAACCCCCAATGGGCCAACCTATTATTTGTGATTTTTTTTTCCTATTTTGAAAAGGTCATTATTTTGGATGTTTCTCTTCTTTGGTTAATCTATTGGCAATATAAGGCTAAAATGGCCCATTACCATCAATTTTCGAAATATATGGCCAAAAAACACTGTTTCGAAAATAATTGGAGAAATACCACCTTTTAGCTCATTCTATTCTATGTACTTTGTTGAGACCCCAATAAATTTGAGAGTAAATAGCTCATTAGCTCACCATTAGCATTTCTTCACCATTAGCTCATTCTTCACCAAAGTACTCAAATTTAGACTAAATAGCATTTCTTCACCATTAGCTCATTCTATTCTATGCGTTAGCTCAAATTTATTGGGGTCCTAATCTGTGTTTTTTTTCCTCAATATTTCTAATTTTCAATCCATTAAAATTTCAAATGAAATACGTAACCCTAAAACTAAAAAACTGACCTTAGTGCGAGACAGTGAGAGAGCCGAGTGAGAGGTCGCCGACGAGAATCTTCCGCAGCCGATGGAGTGAGGGTTTGGGGTTTTTAAGTTTGGGTGTGACGGAGAGTGAGAGTGTTCACAGTCAGCTAGCTGAGTTCGGTCGCCGACGAGAGTCTTCTGCCGCCGACGAGAGTGTTCTGCTGCCACGGGTTTTTTGCCGCCGTCGGTGTGAGGGTTTGGGCTTTGTGTGGATGTGTGAAGGAGAGGGAGAGGGTGAGGGCGTTCTGGTATTCTGAGAGTGAGAAGTGAGTGAGAAATGAGTTTAGATATTAGAAATAAAAATGAGTTCAAGCGGACCTGGGTAAATTTTTTAAACAAATTGATACCCAAGTTTAGTGAACTCGGGTATCCCATTGAACAGTACTCGAGCTCAGGGAGCTCGAGTACTATTTGGAATTTTTGAACCCACTTGCCATGTCAGCCATGCCACGGTGGAGCTATAAAATGTAGTACTCGAGTTCACCAAACTCGAGTACTTAAAAAAGTGGTATATCACCAATTATTTTCGAAACAGTGTTTTTTGGCAAAATATTTCTAAAATTGATGGTAATGGGCCATTTTGGCCGCAATATAAACATAATGCCATGGCCCATGGTGGAGGAACGTCTTGAAGTGTTGAAATTATCGAATTGTCTTGTTTGCCCAATTTGAATATTGAACCAAGGTCAAAATACAGCTCGTTAGCCCAATTCGCACTATCCCTGAATTATCTCCCCATTTAGGCCCAAAACCAATCCTAGCTGAATTTCTAGCTTGATTACGAAGGCCACAAGGCACTCAATCCAGCACTACCATCTACAAATCTTCGCCCCATTTAAGCCTATGCTGCGAAAATAGAACTTACGCGAGGAGGCCACAATTACATGACACTTTTTTAAGCCAATTTTTTTTTTAGAACTATTAAAAAGACATTTTATAAAGTTTAAGATGAAAAATAAAAATTATTAAAGTTTAAGGACCAAAACAAAATTTTGGTCAAATTTAAGGATCAAATAGTATTTTACCTTTTTCTTTGTCAACTATTTAGCAATAATGAAAAAAAATTAACAATTAAAAAAACCCAGCACCCCACAAAGTACAGACTGATAAAAATTGGCTATTTAGTTAAACTCAAATGGATTGTGGATACAGTAGCTTTATAATATTAGTACACGGGAGCAACATAATAATTTATTATTGATGGGTTCTAGTTAGCTCAATTAGTAAAGTTTTTTATAGTTGAATAAGAGATTTAGGGTTCAATTTCTTTTATACCAAAAACTAACTAATGTCATCATAAGCGGACATTATAAATTAAAACTCTAAAAAAAAAAAACATAATTTTTTTTTTATTGTTACGCACTT
Source organism: Quercus ilex subsp. ballota (assembly GCA_032727855.1). Classification (NCBI taxonomy): domain Eukaryota; kingdom Viridiplantae; phylum Streptophyta; class Magnoliopsida; order Fagales; family Fagaceae; genus Quercus; species Quercus ilex. Next base: position 42,760,634 of record CM064918.1, read on the forward strand.
ATCAGAATCACATAAACATATTCAAATTAAACACCACAATACAAAACAAACAGCAAATAGCAAACAGCATGGACATCTTACACACCTATACATACATATCTTCCATGCGTAGCCCAGGAGAATCGAATACTTAATTAGTTAATTTATGCACAAGCCAACCTTCCCTCTCACACCTGTCAAACACATCAGACAGTTGATGCTCCTTATTTGACCATTAATCTACAAAAACAGCATGGACGTATATAATAAGAACTTTATATAACTTCATATGCATGAACATAATATTAATCCGTACGTAAAAGCTCCAAAAAAAGAGAAGACTTACACCGTTACACGGTGTGTTGCCAGTGTTGGTGATGATCACACACACACAGACTGAGAAGGAGCCGTCGTCGGTATTCAGAGCTGGAAGTTGAATACTGGTTTCGGAGCTGGTCCTGCCATTAACGCCGATAACAAGGCCGCCACTGCTGGAATTACACTGGCGTAGTTTAACGATGAGTAAAACAAAGAGGATCAGGATGGTAAGTATCGCCGCAGCGACCTTGAAGCCCAATAGCCACTTTTCTTCTCTGTTAGACAAAAAGTTGTATTAATAAATAAAACCGGGAACGAAAAAAAATCTATTAGTTGTCAATGACTTAAAACAGTAAAACTATTGTTAGTTTGTTACCCATTCAGCGAAGGAGACATTAAGGATGGCTGAGCAGAAGTGTGGAGTGTAGGAAGAGGTGGAGGGTTTACAAATGCGCAAGAGGGGAAAGGAGGGAGAACTGGTTTGGCCATGGTAACTGATATTTATTGGGTTTGATATGTATTAAGGCTTGAATCAAAGAGGCTCACAAAGTGTTTGGAAGGCTTCTTCTCAAAAAAAAAAAAGTGTTTGGAAGGCTGTGTTGTAATTGAAGGCCAGAATTGCCGTTTATGTAGTCAGATGCGCAACACCCAATTCAGCGAATGGAAAGGAAAAGGTAACATTGGTCGTCTAAAAAATTTCTTTCTTTACTTCTTTTTCATTTAATAGGAAGTTTCTGCGAAACAGAGGCCAGGAATTGCAACGGGTCGGGTTCGGGCCGAGTTTTTACATACCCGGACCCGACCCGCGGGTCTGGACCCGCAACCCAGACCCAACCCGATTATTAATCAGGTTTTTTTTTCTCGGGGCCCAGACCCGACCCACCGGGCCCTGCGGGCCCCACGGGCCCCTTTAGCCCGCAGCCCAAATCGTGGCCCAACCAAAATTTTTTTTGAATGAAGCCCAAATTCATTTTTGTCTCCCATCTCCATTTAGGCACTGCATTTACAACAATCACAAAACACAAAATACACAATTTCTTCCACAATATATTATAGGTACACCACAAAGTCTCAAAATTTCAAGTATTTAAACTACAATAACTAGAAGTAGCACAAGCTGCACAACCCATCTTTGAAGTTCATAGTTTAAGTAGAAAACACCAAACAAAAAAATTGAAACAAACATCTCATATTCTCAGAGACTCATATTAAAACAAAAAAATTGAAACAAACAATCAAACATCTCATATTCTCAGAGACTCATATTAAAACAAAAAAAACATTAAAAAAAAAAAAATTAAGAGAAGTAGAGAACAGATCAGCGTTGAGAACTTGGGTTGGCGATGAGATTGAGAGTGAGTGAGAACAGATCAGTGTTGGTGAATGCTTGGAACGGCGGTGAGAGGCTGAGATCTTGGGCGGCGCTGCTTGGGCAGTGTTGCTTGAAAGTGAGTGAGTGAGACTGTGTGAGCTGAGATTGATAGAAAGAGAGAAAACAACCTGATCCTGTGCACGTGATGGCTGGTGGTGACAGAGATCCGAGGTTAGGGAGAGCAGAGTGATGTGAGGAGAGTGAGAGGGAGTAAGAGCAGCCGAGTGGGAGAGGAGAGTGATGTGAGGAGAGTGAGGTTGCTGAAGAGTGAAAAATGAGGGATTAGGGTTAGAATATATGAATATATATAGATAGGGTATTTTTGTAATTTTAGTTTACCGGGTTTTTAATCGGGTCGGGTTTTGGGTCGGGTCTCGGATTTTTTTATAAAACCCGGACTCGACCCGGACCCGCTTCGGGTTTTTTTTTAAAACCCATACCCGACCCTATTCTTAATCGAACCAGGTAAAACCCGGCCCATTAGGGTCGGGCTGGGCTGGGTACCCGCGGGTCGGGCAAAAATTGCCATCCCTAATAGAGACTAGTCCATAACTCCATATAGTGTAACATTTAAAAATGGGCACTGACCCCGTTAGACTGAGTGAATTTAAATAATAATTGGGCTTTGATTAAAAACCCTATTAGATCCAATTAACCAAAAAATTATAAACCCAAATTTCAACCCAGCTCCTCTGATCCTCTCTTAGTTTCTTGACTCTCTCAATCGTTCTTCGTTTCTCTCTCTTCAAGAATTTGGGGAGTATGGTTTTCAAATAACATATCTTATTACTAGAGGTGGCATGTGAAGGAGTTTTGCCTGTGATAAATTTCAAAATTTGAAACTGCAGTTTGTTCAAATCCCACACTAAGTCTAATCGAAATTCATTTTCTCAATTGCCAAACAAATCTAATACTCTCTCTCTCACATTTTGTTTTTGAAGCCTGTTCAGATAGTATTGTCTCTTGCCTTTGTTTCAAGTAAGTCTCTTGCAAAAATTGGCTCTTCTCTCCATTAATATTAAGGGTGGCAAAATAAGACCAAATTCATTTGTCCACCCAAACTCACCTACTCTAATTGAACTCAAACCTACCCAATTATTAGTTGGGTTAAATGGGCACCAACTCAATTAGACCCAGTAGTTATTGGGTTTTAACTAAAAACACATTGAATCCCATTTAATCCAAAAACAATATACTCAAATTTAACCCATCCCTTTCCATTAAAAAAAAAAAAAACAAAAAAAACAAAAACCCAACCCTTGACGTTTCAGTGTTTCATGTTTTAATTTTCCTTCATTTTCTTGGCCTCCAAACACTTCTTGGAGAAAGGGAAAGAGAAGCGGCGGAGTGCTCCACCATATGTTGTTACTGTCAGTGCGGCCTTGTGGACCTTGTGATCCTCGCCCTCTATAAGCTCCCTGCTGGTCTTTGCAAGAAGGCTTCGAAACGACGCCGTTTGCTGAAGATGAAGAAGAAGGCTTTCATTCTGCACAACAACGATAGAGAGAGTACGATGATGAATGGCGTTGATTTTGAATAGACTATTTGATTTTTTTTTTTTTTTGAGTGCTTTGCTTTAATCTTTTTCTTGCAGATAATTGATGTCACCTAGTTTAATAATCAAACACGAAAGATGCTTTCAGAGAAGTTCGAATACGTAATGTTTGACTTGATAGTGGGTTTGAATTTTATTTATTTATTTTAAATTTGGGTAATTTAAGAATGGAGTAATTGATAAGGATGCTTTCATTTTTCTCTTTTTTTTTTGGTTAAGAAGAATATCTATTTGTTTGAAGGACGGTTGCTTTTGAAATTTCAGGAAAGTTTTGAGCTTGAAATGACATTTCTTTGTATTTGTTGCACTATTTGGTTGCCAAGAAAGTGAGAGAAAATAGAAAAGAAAAGAAAATATTTTTTTATTTGGATTTTTAATATAATTGCTGATATGGATGTGCTTGTGTGGAATTTTTTAATCCCAAGAATGGAGACTAGAGAGAGTGGAAAAGGGAATCCAAGAAAGTGTTGGTGTTTTTACTTTAATAGCATTTTGGTAATTTTGATAATTGGGTGAGTTGAGGTTTACCCATAATAATTGGGTTGGGTTGAATTTGGATTAGAAGCAATTAGTTAAATGAGTTTTAATGGGTAAATGGGTTTTATATACTCAACCCAATTATGCCCACCCGAAACCCACCCATTTGACACCCCTAATTAATATGTAATTCTAGTTTATGGGTTCTTGCATATGTCTTAACTTCATTGTGTATCTATTGTGTGAATTTGAATAGTATATATTTATTTGTTTTCTTTTTCTTTTTTTAATTTTTTTTATTTACGTATCATGATAGTTTGTTGTGAATTAATTGAATGCCTTTTTGTTACATATATACATGATGTTATTGTGCTCCTACTATTGCTTTTTAGGCTTGCTGATCTGCATATAGTTAACAGAAGATGAATATAATGATACACGACAACAAGTATATATACATGATGTTATTGTGCTCCTGTGTTCTTTTTCTTCTCCCACTGAAATTTCTACTTTTGTTTTAAGTCTAAGGAAAAGCAAAATAAAAGGCGTTTCTTAGTTATTGGAAGTGGGTTTATCTCAAAGAGTCAAAGGTAGTTACTATAGTCTAATTTTAGAGATTATTCAGTCAAAAGAGTTATTCGTACTAAGTTTTATTTTGGGTGACACAAATATACCTTTAAAGATAATTCTATAGTTTTGTGAGATATTTATTAACTCTCTCTTTAATTTTCTGTTCTTACTAATTTTTTAAGATTTATATTGTTGAATCAAAATTTGTTTACATAGTTATATTTTCCAACATAGACTACTAGAGTATGCCCAATACGTTTAAACTGATCTAAATTGGGAAAGTTTTATCGCGGATTATGGGTTCTTTTTTTAAAATTATTAATTTTTATATTGCAAAGGATTTTGGTCCTTCTTTTTGTAAAGTGGGCCCAAAAGAATATTTTTTAGGGTGAAGATTTATGTAAGATTGTTAAGCATTAGCATTGGAAAATGCTAATGCTATTCTATTTTAGAATTCTAAAAACCCACAATTCTATTATACCATCTAATTTTACAATACCTCTACATCTCAAAACTCTATTTTTATTAAAATATTATTTTTTAATATTTCTTTATAACTGTCATTTTTTTTTCAGACACCTATTTCCTGGGTTTTTCAACAGTTTTTTTTTTTTTTCCTCTGCTTCTCCCTCAACCTCTAGCAACACACAAGCCATCAACAACCACAGCCACCGCACCAAAAACCCACGCCACCGATCAACCCATCAACAACCACAGTCACGGCACCAAAAACCCATCAGCACCGATCAACCCATCAAAAACCACTGCCACCAACGCCGATTTGAAACCCAGCCGATTTGAAAGCCATCGGTGCCGATTTGAACCACAACCACAACTCATCAACCCATCAACACCAGCGCCGATTTGAAGCCTAGTCGGTTTGAAACCCACCGGCGCCGATTTGAACTACAACCACAACCCATCAACACCAGCGCCGATTTGAAACCCACCGACGCCGATTTGAACCACAACCACAACCCATCAACAACCACAACCACAACCCACAACCACCACAGTGACCCACGCCGTCACCCACGCCAAAAAAAAAAAAAAAAAAAGCAACCACAGAACCAGAAAAGTTGAAGAGAGGAGAATGGTGTTTGGGTCTGAAGAGAGGAGAGAGCAAATGAGAAACAGAGAAGGAAGAGAGAGAAGAGAACTGAAATAATGAAAGAGAGGAGAGAGAAATTTCGGTCTTAAAAGGGAATAAAAAATTATTATTTTTTTTAGAATACTGCTACAGTACAATTCTAACTTTAGAATTGTACTGTAGCACTATTGCAAAATTTTTTTGCAATAGTTGAGTTTAGCATTGTCTAATGCAATGGATTTTAAGGCATAAAATGTCAAATTGACCTTAGATATGGCATTAGCATTCTCCAATGCTAATGCTCTAAAGTAGCTGGATTTTATTATTCTAGGATTGAGGCCAAAAAGTAAAAGGGAAGGTAATTTAGGGCTTGTGCACACTGGACTAAAGCAGTGCATTTTCGTCCCAGTAATGAGTACTGTGGCCCCAAAATGGGATTTGTTCTTGATCTTCTCAACCTGGACCTTTGTTGTGCGGTGTGCTTCATAATGGCTTCATCTAGTGAGTGTATTATATGATTTGTACATCCTAGACCCAGTTTCCACAATCCCCGAAATACCTTCCCTAGTAGGCCCAATCCTAGCCCAAATTTAATTTAAGCACAACAGCCCAACTATAAAACCAACAATAGGTCACAGATTTAATTTTTGGGGTTAGAATTAGGGGAAAAACTGCTACTCTTTTGAGTATTTGTTATTCTCGCCTGCTAGCTTAGCTGGGAAGGGAAGCTGGAACTGGGCATTCAACTTTTTTTTTGATTTATGCATGTTCCACTTGGAGTGGCACTTGAAATTTGGTAGGAATGGATTGCCAATGCTAGTATTGAAATTCTTCACAGCAAGTTCCCATTACAGGCAGCCTTGAAATATTTAATATTTTCAGGCAGAATGAGACTGGCTGAACTTGAAATTTGGCCACAACAGCATTCTTGATTTCAGACACGATGCTCCATTAGCAATCTCAAAATTCTCCATTGTAGTCATGTACCAACTACAGACTTTGGAATTTTTTGGACTGAAGCAAGTGCCTATGTTGTGGCAGGGAGGGTGGATTTGCCAATATGGACCAAAATTAGGCACCATGACGTCCACTTAGCTATCACTATGTAACATTGGACTCGAACTACAGTCACCTATGAATAAATTACACCTACATATTTTAAATTGATTTCGTGGGTTCAATTAATTCAATTAATAAAGTATTGTATTTTTGTCGACTTTTACTTATATAAAAAATAAACATATTAATTACTCAACTTGTTAATAAAGAACAATACTTCTCAAACAAATGTCATAGCATCAAACAAAGAATCTTGTAACTTAATTAATTGACACCTTTTAGAATATCTATGAAATCAAACATTTAAATTCTCCCTCCATGTTAAATTATTTTAAAAAAATAGCCACATGATCAAATTCTATGGTATTGACATTTTAAGTATCTTCTTCGTTATTTTGTCATATTTAACTGCAGCATTTGTTGGGCCCAATTTGCAAGTATAGATAATCGATAGAAAGATGTTCATTAGTAGATTTAGGATGAAGAATAGAATGGCATAATGCATCAAGTGCTTTTGCTATAGCTATAATTTCATAGCAGGTTTCCATACAACCCTTCTAGTCTTCCACCAGTCATCAAATGGTGCAGTAAACTCGGGAATTTGATAAAAAGGCCAAAACTTAAAAACATCTGTAAAAACTAGGGAAGCTTGGAGCTTTGACCATAGAGGCTGAGGACAGAGACTATGAACAGAGAGAGCGTGAGAAATATTTGAGATATTTGTGAAAATGCTTCTTGTATATAAATTGATTACAAATGAATTGTTTATATACACAATTGCAGAGCGGGAGAACTAGGCAAGTAACTAACTCTTAAAAATAATTTCCCACCTTATGAGGAACAAATCAGAACTCAACACCTGTCAATTATCACTAACTAACTTCTAATTAAATATGACTAAAACTACAAGTATTTTTATACAACTAATAATAAACGACGGCAGTTTAAGCTGTCTTCATCTCCTTGTAAAACTGACTTCATATACCAGCAGCTCCAAGCTTTATACGTTCAAGCTCCATGGATTTTAACACTCCTCAAGATGGAGCATAGATGTTGAGTATGCCCATCTTGGAGAGGAGCTTGAAAAACTGTACATGCCCAATAGGTTTTGTGAAAAGGTCTGCCAGCTGATGTTTAGTTGGAACATGGAAAATATTCAACATATTAATTTCAAAAAGAGGTCTTAGGACCCCGCAATCTTCTATGTCTTGCAGCCATTGCTTTAACCAGTGAATGAATGAGTTTGGTTGTAACAGGTCTGATCTTAAAATAATGGCCAACCCCATCCATAGTGCTTTGGCAAAGGAGCAGGGAAGGAAGAGATGATCTAAATCCTCTTCTTCTAAGTGACACAAGACACACACCTTATCTGTGACAATATTCCTTCTCTCGAAACACAATATAATTGGAAGAGCATTATTCAGAATTTCCCACAGAAGGATAATAAGTCTGAATGGAATTTTCAACTGTTAACGTGTATAATATATTGTGGGCTTTAGGCCCAGTTAGGTTACTTATATAGCACACATATTTACTTGTACTACACACATATTTATTTGTACTGCACACATATGCCTCCTATATAAAGGCACCTATGTACATTCTTTCATCATGAAATACAATACAATTACATTCAGTATTTCTAACATGGTATCAGAGCCACTGCTCTAATTTTCTTGTGTCTTGCAGTCTTGTTTTGTCTATATTTTCCGCTACCTCATCTTCTGTGGTCAGTAAACCCTTTTAGTGCCCTCTCCCGATTGCTCCCCGCCGTCAGAGGTCCTCAGGGTTGAATCTCCACCACCAGAAGCTATTCCTCCATAGCCAAAACCACTACCATCATCGGATCTGTCACCTTCGACCTCCGATTAGGACATAAGACATATCACCGTGTAGCTATTCACTTGTTCTACACATCGCCGCCAGAAACATCCACATTTGACCATCCACGCGCCGGTCAACGTTTCGGCCAATACATCCACGCTCCATGCGCCACCAGGGCTACTCCAATCTTGTTTCCGTCGACACCATTAGAATCGTCCTTCCCCGATCTGCATCTTCGGCAAAGAATCACCTTCATCAGATGGCCCACGCACCCTCATGCGCTGCCAAAAACTTCGGCGAAGCTGACCCACGCGCCTCACGCGCCTCACGCGCCACTGGGACACCTGCTGACGTCATCACCGCCACGTCAGCCCTAGCTGACGTCACCTGCTTATGTCAGCGACACATCATCTACTGACATCATCACCAGTCAGCCTGCTAACGTCATCCGTTGACCGTTGCTGTTGATGGTTGACTTTGACCAGGTTTGACCGTTGACTTTGGGCTAGAGTTGACTTTTTGCAGTCTAGGTTCTCCTTACCCAGTTTTTCGCTTAGATTTCATTTTTGCAGTCCATTTTTGCATATTTTGATTCTAAATGAAGAATAAGGGTAGGTCTTCTTCTTATTGCAACAATCGTCGCTGCCAATCCATCAAACGTTTTTGCAAATTTTGCAAACGTTTTGGCCACAATATTGAGACTTGCTATCATCGCAACAAATCAGCTGTTTCAATTTCTGCTGCTACTGTTGCTAACACTAAGAGTGTCCAACCAATGGCTCTTGTCTCCGCACAGTCTAAGTCTTCTGGATCCACTTTCTCCATTTCCAAAGATAACCTTATAAATATCATCGCCAATGTCATTCGTATGGTTGGTAATGCATCTTATTCCCCTTCACTCTCAGCTTTATCTGGTATGTCTCCTACCTCTTGGCTTATGGATTCTGCTTGTTGCAATCACATGACACCTCACTCGTCCTTATTTTCTGACCTTAAACCTGCACCGCACCCTCTTAATATTCGCACAGCAAATGGTTCCACAATGTCTGGTCATAATATAGGTTCAGTTTCAACCTCCAACCTTTCGGTTCCTGGGGTCTTTAATGTTCCCGACCTTTCTTATAATTTATTTTCTGTGGGACAATTAGCTAAGTTGGGGTATCGCATTACCTTTGATTATTCTGAGTGCATTGTGTAGGATCCTAGGACGGGACAGGAGCTTGGGACCGGTCCTAGAGTTGGGCGTATGTTTCCCGTGAACAACTTTCATCTTCCACTTGTTACTCCTGTTTCTGTTGCTGTAGCTGCTGCAGTTTCTTCCACTCCTTCCCTTGCACTTTGGCATGCTCGACTTGGTCATGCATCTTCCTCTCGGGTACAACAATTAGCTTCTAGAGGTTTGTTAGATTTAGTGTCTACATAAAATTTTGATTGTGTTTCATGTCAGTTAGGAAAACAACTTTGCTTTTCAATACTAGTGAATAAATATCCACTGATATCTTTGACCTTATTCATTCTGATGTTTAGGGGCCGTCCTCTGTCTCTAGTATTGGTAGGTTTAGATATTTTGTTGTCTTTGTTGATGATTACTCTTGCTATAGCTGGATTTTTAATATGAAACATCGTTCTGAATTATTGGAAGTATATTCTAATTTGCAAAAATGGTTGAGACTCAGTTTTCCAGATGCATCAAAATTTTTCAATCTGATAATGCTCTTGAATATACTCAATATGCTTTCCAAGCTATTTTGCATTCCTATGGCACTGTTCATCAACTAACTTGTCCAGGTACCTCTCAGCAAAATGGTAGAGTCGAACGAAAACTTCGTCATATTCTTGACACTGTTCATGCTCTCCTTCTCTCTGCCAAAGTTCCTGCTCCTTTTTGGGGTGAAGTTGCTCTTCATGCTGTTCATACTATTAATCGCATTTCGAGTCCTGTTATCCAAAATCAAACTTCATATGAGCGCCTTTTTTGGTCACCTCCAGACTATCACCACCTTCGCTCCTTCGGTTCTGCTTGTTTCGTTCTTCTTCAGCCACATGAACATAACAAACTTGAGCCTCGGTCAAGGCTTTGTTGTTTTCTTGGCTATGGCGAAACTTAAAAGGGGTATAGGTGTTATGATCCTGTCTCTCATCGTCTTCGTATCTCCCGCAATGTTTTCTTTTGGGAACATCGCCTTTTTGTCGAGCTCTCTCATTTCAGTGCTTCCCTGTCTTCCTCCTTTGTCTTAGATCTTTTTCCAGATGAGGCACATATTCCTTCTATAGCTGCTCTTGATCCTCCTGTAGTTGCTCCTAATTCTGTTGCTGTAGACTTCTCTATCAAACCACCAGATATCACTGATCCCTTTCCTAGTTCACCCTTTAATGAACAAGTGAAAGATGAACAGGTTGAAGACGAGCTACCCAACCCCAATTCTGAGCTTGGGTCTCCTGCTCCTGCTCTGCCTGAAGATCTTGCACAAGACATTCCACCTCGTCACTCAACTCGGGTAAGATCTATTCCTACACATTTACTTGACTATCATTATTACACTGCCCTTGCTACACTACACGAGCCTCACACTAATCGTGAGGCTTCCACTGACTCTTTATGGCAGATTGCAATGAAAGAAGAACTTGATGCATTATCTAAAAACTATACTTCGGATTTGGTAACACTTCCTCCTGGGAAATTTGTGGTTGGTTGTAAGTGGATTTACAAGATTAAGACTCGCTCTGATGGGTCCATTGAGTGCTACAAAGCTCGTCTTGTTGCAAATGATTTTACACAAGAGTATGAGATTGATTATGAAGAGACCTTTGCTTCGGTTGCTCGAATCTCATCTGTTCGTGCCCTCTTAGCTGTTGCTGCTGCTAGTAAATGAGACCTTTTTTAGATGGATGTCAAAAATGCATTCCTTAATGGGGATTTAAGTGAAGAAGTGTATATGCAACCTCCTTCTGGTCTCTCTGTTGACTCAAACAAGGTTTGTCACCTTCGACGTGCACTTTATGGCCTTAAACAAGCTCCACGAGCTTGGTTTGCCAAATTCAGCTTTACCATCTCTCGCTTGGGTTACATGGCCAGTCATTATGATTCTGCCTTATTTCTTCTTCGCATTGACAAAGGCATTATTTTACTTCTCCTATATGTGGATGATATGATCATAACTGGTGATGACCTCAGTGGCATTCAAGAACTCAAGGCTTTTCTCAGTCAGCAGTTTGAGATGAAAGATCTTGGATATCTCAGCTACTTCTTAGGTCTTGAAATCACTCATTCTACAAATGGACTTTATATTACTCAAGCCAAGTATGCCTCTGAACTTTTGTCTCAAGCCGGACTCACTGATAGCAAGACTGTTGACACTCCAGTTGAGCTTAATGCGCATCTGACTCCTTCAGGGGGGAAACCATTGTCTAATCCCTCTCTTTACAGATGCTTGGTTGGCAGCTTAGTTTATCTCACTGTCACTCGTCCAGACATTTCTTATGCTGTTCACCAGGTGAGCTAGTATCTATCTGCACCACGATCGACTCACTATGCTGCTGTTCTGCGCATTCTTCGATACCTAAAGGGCACTCTCTTCCATGATCTTTTCTACTCTGCTTAGACTCCTCTTATTCTCCGTGCATTTTTTGATGTTGATTGGGCAGGAGATCCCACTGATCGCAGGTCCACCACTGGTTATTACTTTCTTCTTGGTTCTTCTCTGATTTCTTGGCATAGTAAGAAACAAACTCATGTGGCCCGCTCCAGTACTGAAGCAGAATATCGTGCCCTAGCTGATACCACATCTGAGCTCCTTTGGCTACGATGGCTTCTCAAAGACTTAGGTGTGTCTACATCCTCTGCTACTCCTCTTTATTGTGACAACTAGAGTGCTATTCATATTTCTCACAATGATTCTTCCATGAATGGACTAAAAACATCGAGATCGATTGTCATTTTATCCGTTTTCTTCTTGTCCATGGTGCTCTCAAGCTGATCTCAGTCTCCTCTAAAGATCAACTTGCAAATATCTTCACCAATCACATCCTAAGGGACGCCTTCGTACTTTGGTTGACAACCTCAAACTGGTCTCACATCCACCTTGAGTTTGAGGGGGGCTGTTAACATGTATAATATATTGTGGGCTTTAGGCCTAGTTAGGTTACTTGTATAGCACACATATTTACTTGTACTGCACACATATGCCTCCTATATAAAGGCACCTATGTACATTCTTTCATCATGAAATACAATACAATTACATTCAGTATTTCTAACATCAACCTCCATAAGTTCTTCCAAATTTATTCACCATTGTCTATTAGTTGTATGAGTATTGTGTTGAGTGCCTTCTGCTAGAAGCTGATATCCACTTTTAACTTTATAGACTTCCCTATTATATAGAGACCAAATGAACATATCATCCCTATCTGTTTTAGATATGGGGATAAAGCTAGTAGCTTTAGCATACTCAATTTCCTAGATTTGGTTTAAGAGCTAGGAATTCCAGGTTTTTGTTTCATGATTTAATGAGGTCTGAAAAACTTTATGGATACTTAATTGTTGAAGGAGTGAGGGGGTTATTTTAGTAGGGAACCAGACTTTATGGTTAATAGAAATATTACAGCCATCTCCTACTCTCCATTTAACCTGTATTAGAGGGGAATTCAGACATGAGAATGGGTATTTAATGAATTAAGTTTAAACGGCTAAATTTCCCCCCTTTTCATCTCTCTAGGAGTTTATGGACATGTTTCTATTCTATGCACCTTTAACCGAGCTTTAAGTTAATGAAAGATGCCGAAATTCAAATTTCACGAACAAGGAGACACATCATAATTACATGGTTTATGCCATAATATGTGAGAACGCATATCAACGGTTAAAATTTTATGTGGCTTGATTTTTTTTTAATTTTTTTTATCTGATGATCTGATTGCTGCATTTGTTTTAATCGTTTTAAGCTCAATTGTATTTTTGAATGAAATTCATGTTCATCGAACTATCTAAATGGAGTGTAATTCTAAAGTGGTTTAAGAAATTATAATGTTGCTCTTAAGGGAATGTTTGGTTGCAAAATGTGGTGCCTACACATCAACTGTATGTGTATCAATCATGCAAGTGCAATGTTTGTCAAAGAATACCCAGTTTATCATGTTTGAATGGAAAAAATGAAATCAATTGTGGTACCTTTCACTTCCCAAAATTTAACAAATTACTCTCTTTTGGAGAGTTTATTGCGATCACGGGCATTAGGATGGACACCAGTTGGAATTAAATTATGAGATTGCCAAAAATCCGCGAGCTATCAAGAACGCTCTTGGAATAATGCCACATATTGACTCGAATGGAAATGTCAAGCTAAAATCGCTTTATGCTGAATTTGAAGGCGAGCATCCTTCAAACTTGCCCAATGTGAAAGATATGGATCGGCACGCATGCCTTTGTTTAGGAGGTATGTCCTTGTTGATTTTCATCCTTTCTTGTGTTGTGGAATGAAATTGTGCTAATGTGTGATCTCCTCTCCAGTCTCCATGCAGTTTTGGGGTTATTATCACTTCAACATAGAAATTCTAGTGTTGATTGAGGGATGAAGACACAAATTATTAAGGCTTTGTCATTGAACAATTTCCAGTCGGGTGGACATCTGTTATCCATCATTGAAACGACTAACTAAAATCTGGTTGATTTACTCTTCTTGGAGATTTGGCTGACTTGGGAGGAATTTGTTATTGAGATTCTGGAGAAAAGATTTTGGCGACAATCACAGTAGGTTTATGATCATCAGAAACTTCATCTTGTCTTGCATTAATAGAAAGAGTAAAAAATATGGTTAGTATTTGTTGGATTATAGATTTGACTACAGTTAATTAACTAATTATCCAAGTTAATTAATTAGATCAAATTATATGCAAATCTAATTAGGGTACAAACAATCACTAAACTAAATTAGAGTGCACCAGAAATTAAATTGACATGGTGCTTTGTTTACAAATAAAGAAAACCTTTTCAGGCAAAACCCCACCAGGTGAATTTTAGGTCATCATTCCCAAAGGATTCACTAATTAAGAACAAGCGGTTACAAGTGTAAGGAATTTCACCCTCTTGGTCTATCTCAAAGTACCTACCTACAGTAGAACCTTTGCTCCAATCTTTAATTGGACTTAATCCCGTAGAAGACTTCTCCTTTGCAAGGATCTTAGTACATGACTAACAGTTTTGCACGAATCACACTACGTGACTAACTCCATAGCAATTTTTTATTTTTATTTTTTTTTATTGTTATAGTTAATTTGCAGCAGCTTCAGAAAATATCAACAATAAGATCTTCAATTGTTGATGTCAGAGACTTTGCTTGGTACAAAACCCAAAAACGCACAAGAGTCACAACAATATCTCTTTCTTCTGTTTTTTGAACTCAAAGGTTCAAAAGGTGGAGGCTAGAGTTTCAATATGAAAACCTTTTTTTTTTTTTTTTGTCTCTACCACCTTATTTAAATAGGAACTTAATGGGCCTTTAAAAAGGCTCTCCTATTAGTTTTACACAAATCCACAAACAATAGCCACTTAGAATAAATATTGCATGCTATGTTAGAAATCTCGTAGTTCGATAGATCGAGAGGTATCAAAGAGCAGAAAAACATATTTTCATGCAAGTGCAATGTGAAACATATGCAATAATAAACTCATCACCATGAGCCAACCCTGATTAAAAAAAAGTTAAACACATGAATGAACAACTCAAAGCTCAAACTTTAGATGGACAACTACACAAGTAGCAAAAATTACATCTATATTATGTATCAAAAGTAGCAAACATTACGTGTGTAGTGTATAAAACTTTTGCAAGTGAGCATATGTGATACAAAATGTGAAAAAGAATAATGAGATAATCATAACTATTCACATCATAATCATATCGGTTTGATAGGGACCATTACCTTTGAGGTATATCCTATAACTCTCACATCTTCGAAAACTATTTGCAATCATATTTTAAGCATAAGAAGAATTTTTTGCATGTTGTTTCTTTTAAGCACAAGATTGCTATTTATACAAGGGCATATATAAAAGAGAAATGAAAGGCCCATTATTTTATTTTTAACACTTTTTTTCTTGCTATGTTTGGACGACTAAATTTCTCAATTCGAAATAAGTCAAACAAGTAAAATAGTTTCACAAATGCGAATTTGTATTGATGAATGTGTGGTACATTTCTCTGTAATTACAAAAGAGTGATTCTCTGATTTGATCTCCTTAAAAGATTCGTTGATTGGAATTGTGGTAATGTGATTTTGATTCGAACACCAAATATACTTCAATTTAGCTGAAGAATGAATCGAAGATCTTTGAAATAGAATTACAATGAATCTCTGGCTATGAGCTTATTAGAAATCCTTTGTTTTTCACATTCTTCGTGTTCTTCGTGTGTTCTTCGTCTTCGAAGGTTTGTGGTGGAAGTTCTTTGGGGCTTTAGAGACTTGAATCTATAGAGCTTCGTTGATTTATTGTTTGTTGAGGTTTCTGGAGGCTTTTGAGCTTGATTCCAGTGAACTTTGAGATCTAGGCAGATAGTTTGGATGATTGCTTTGAATGTTCTTCAATTTTGAGTTTGAAGTTCTTGACGGTTTGAGGCTTGATTCCTATAGAGCTTTTATACTTCTGAGTGCTTATGAATCTTCTCTAATGCTGCTTGTACTCTAGATGGCTTGGTCCTCCTTAAATGCCTTAGGAAGGCTTCTATTTATAGAATTTGGGAGTGGGTGAGCGACACGTGGCAAAGTCTGATTAGTGACACATGTTACAGCCTGATTGGTCTTATGTCATCACTTACACGTGCTAGATTGCATATGTCATCACTTACATGCGCTGATGTGTGATTGGTTTTTGCATGACACTTGACAAATTTCTGTTGGTTTTTGAATAGTGATAGCAAAACCTAGCATCAATACGTGGCACTTTGTAATTGGTTGTATTTTGTAGACTTGGTAGTATGATGTGTTAGCTTGTGATAGGTCGAAAATTTTCCCTCTCTACAAATGCCCCCTCGAGACTCGTTCATGCACACAGTTTCGGAGTGTGGTGCGGGAATGAGTTTTGAAAACCGATTTTTACACTTGACTCTTCAAGTGAAGTAGTTGAAGGTAGTGAAGCTTTCAGCAATGAGATAATTTCCAAAGAGTTGACCCATCTATATGAAAGGCTTTGATGAGATCGAAAAGGGTTTGCGAGTATTTGAATGTATTTGCGTGACCGAGCCTTCTCAACAGAGGTTAAGTTGAAGTAATTTCAAAAGAATGTTCCATGGTATTTGAAGTAGTTCAGTGAGGCTAAAAGTTATTTGCAAGAAGTTGGATGTACTTGCGAGATTGAATCATTTCAGTAGAGGTTAAGCTGAGGTAATTTCAGAAGAGTATTTTGGATCATTGGTGGCGATCTTAGGGTGTAGAAGATGGGGAAGAGGCGAGGATGTTGGCTGGGTACAACATGCAAAGCTATGGGGCTGGCCTCGCGTTTTTAAGAACTCCTGGTGAAGTTATCTCGAAGAATATACTTCGGATTACGTAGAGGACATGTGGGAAAGTGGTTAAGTGTGCATGTGCTATCACATCACTCAGGTTAGGTTGAGGTAATTTTAGAAGCTTATGGATTCTGAGTATGCTAGTGGTGGTGGTGAAGAAGACGAGGATGAAGCAAAGATGGTGAATGGGTGAAATATACATCACCATGGAGCTAGCCTTGTACGTCGGGGAATTTTTGGTGTAGATGTTTCTGGGTTATTTTTAGGATATGGGACTGACTGCCACTACTAAAAAAACGACCTATTGCGGCGGGCCAAAAAGCGCCGCTAAAGCCCCAAAAAGCACTGCTAAAGGTACATTTGACCTTTAGCGGCGGGTGCTATTGCGGCGGTTCTTCCCGCCACCGTTGCGGTGCCGCTATAGATCTATTGCGGCGGTCGCGAAAAGTGCCGCTATATATGGACCTTTTAGCGGCGGGTGAAGGTTTATTGCGGCGGGCATACAACCGCCGCCATACACGTTTAGAATTCGTGGCATTGACGTTTAGCGGGGGGTAGAAATGCCGCTATATGTTTCAACCTTTAGCGGCAGGCGATAAGCGCCGCTATAGGGAATTATTTAAAACATAAAATGCACACCTTTAGCGGCGGTTTTGCCCGCCGCTATAGGTCTTTTTTTTTTTTTCCCTACTGGGTTTTAAAACCACATTTGTATTACAAATAATCCTGTAATAATTTTTGCTCCACTAAGACAATACCACAAATTTAACCAGATAACACCACAATGTCTCAGAACTAACATTATATTAACATAAAAATATATTATTAAATACATAACTACATAACATTGTCTATAACCATCATCATAAAATTAATAAAAGAAAAGATGCGGTCATTTATACACAGAAGGAGTGCCATCACACATTGCATGATACAAGGAGTGCCTTCAATCCACAAGGTAGGCGGATTCAATAAAATCATAATTTAAAAAAAGATCCTCATATTATTCCTTAAGCATTCTCATGGACATCCACACAACCAAGAGTAATATTTTGATAAATATCATTAAGCAATCAACACATATTTAAGTGTTTGCCAATGATACATGACACTCAATGCTTGTTATAAAACCACATTAACAACTATGTTGAACTTAGGATACCTCATCAACACGGCACAACAATTCTTGCAGCAAATTAATATTCACATTAAATTGAAGAAACCAGTGATTCTAAACTCACATTTTGCATATAGGCAGTCCATCATTCCCTTCTCCAAGTCCAGCTACACAACAATGAAAGAAATTGCATAAGTTAGGATTATGCAATTTAGAAGTTACCAAGTCAAAATACATAATGTTATTATTTTTATCCATGCTTCCAAAACATATCCTTCAATGCATTAATGGGAAGAGAACAAGCTCTAGAATTGAATAAGGATTTCTATCTCATTCTTAGATTTTTTTTCCCTTCTCAATTGGTAATTACACACATTCAGTAAGTCATGAACAATAAAAGTTTCTCTCAAACTATGCATTTTTATGAACCAAACCCATTTAAAATAAAATGGAATAAAACTACTAATCACTCACTTTATTCTGGACAGAAAAATTGATGAAGTTGGTATCTACCAAAACCCGATATGGCGGTCCCAATGAGGTGTTGTAATTGAAGAAAGATGAAACCTTCAGCCTATATTGCACAAAATTAAACACGTTACAACACAATATAAACCCTTACAAATCCCAAAGCTCCTATACCCAAAATTTAACACCAAAAATCTATTTATGCAAATTGAAAACAGATCTATGAATACCTTAGATTTCGATTCAAAAATTGGACCCAAAAAAAAAAGCCCATAAAATTTTTACCATAGATCTGATCAGTATAGGAAATGATCAAACGGAGGAACTATTGCATCCACAATCACCGACACTACTAGATTCGCTTATACATAAACCCAAGGAACTTCCCTAAAATCCAACCAAGTGTATTATCAACATTGGGCCCAATTTATTTTCTAGATGAGTTGGGAGTTGGTGCTAATGGTCCATGAAGACTATATCTCTCCCAAAGTAGCATCAAAATTTTCATTATACATAGGCATTTAAAAAACTTGATTCTCATTAAATCATATATAAATTATAATACACAATATCACATGAACGCAGAGTGTAAAAATCACTTAAGGGGAAAAAACTCACAATCCCATAAAATCCATAGAAGATGCTAACGGTGCAGGAGGAATTACCTCTACTAACAGAGCATCAATATTTTTGGCCTATTTAGGCATTGCATACAGCTTGATTCTCATTAAATCATATATATACAATAGATGGTGTGTATCTTCTCTGGCATATCTATGATCATAAAAAGACAATTAGATGATGATAGAAGTTAAAAAAAAGCCTTTATCATTAGTAGAAAATAGCAAACAAGTAATCATGAGCATGCAACACCTTAAACTCTGAATTTAGACAACTCACAAAATATTAGCAAACTAAGAAAACAAAACATGATTTGTAATGAATGTAGAAATTCATATTTTGACAATTACATACATTTCTAAGTAGTATCTTTTCTTAGAAAAGTACAAAAATATGTGCACCATCCTAGCACAAAGAAGTAGACAAGGGTAAATACAAAAATGACTAAATTTAACAACTTTAAAAAAAAATCCCACACATTTGAGAAAGAAAAATATCTCATTGGGTGTGGAGCATCTAATTGTTGGCACATAATCCAAGGAACACCAATATTGAAAGACTCAGCCAATTTAGCACACCAATTCACGCATTCCTTTCCAGCCTCTCCATATGGGCCCATAATATTCCCATACTCATTTTCAATCTATCAAGCATTCAACAACAACAATAATAAGTTCGCAAATAATAATATTAATAGTAATAGTTATTGTGGGGGAAGAATCCACCCTCAAATCATGTTTGTCCGCTTTGGGCATGCTTTGCAACGTCCGACCCTTTGGGTGGCATGCTTAGGCAACGTCCTCACAGCTTTGTTCATCTAGCGACGTGGGCATGCTTTTTTGGGCAAAGTCCCACATCGAAGAAAGAAGCGCCCCACCCATGCCTTACAAGCTTGAGCCCAAGGCATGAGTGTACCACTACTACACATGCCCACGTCGCTAGATGAACAAAGCCGTGAGGACATTGCCTAAGCATGCCACCCAAAGGGTCGGACGTTGCAAAGCATGCCCAAAGCGGACAAACATGATTGAGGGTGGATTCTTCCCCCACAGTTATAATAACTCTACTTAGTCATAATAAAATGAATATTTCAAAATAGATAAATAGGAACTTCATGCAGATATTTTTTATATTTTTAAAAAAAAAAAAAAAAACCTTAACGAAATCAATAAAAACTAAGTATAATTTACTAACCTGAGAAAGAATTATAGGTCCACCTTGTGAAGTAAAGAGATTCTCACATTTCATCATATCCATGTAAATTCATAATTGGCGTCTAGATGCAAATTTTGTTATTTGCTAATATAGCAAAAAAATAGATTTGCATCAGTGGATAGCGAAAATATGAAGAACTTGTAGTTATGGCAATATAGTAACATCTCCACGGGTGCCTTTGCCAATCTGAAATTAGAATTTTACAAGAGCAAGATGAGAAAAAACATAACACACAATGAGAAATTGAAGAGACAGGCTATATAAGCACCATGAATTGTTAGTCTTCTAGGAGTTTACCTGTGCATCCTGTTCAGCTTTAAGAACTGGGTTGTCCACATCTGCAGAAGGGTCTCCAACACAATTTTCTATTTTCTTGAGGTCAACATCTGTCAAAGTACATAGCAAGAAACATAAGAACCTCAGTTTACTATCCTTCGATCTATAAGATAAGGTTGCTCTCATCTGCTACTACCTAGTGAATTAAAAAAAGCATAAAAAGCCAATGACTCAATAACTAAGTAATTGTGTTTCAGGCACCCTAGAGAATTAAATAACTTAAATGACATTCTGAGGCATTTCATTCAAGTAGAAATATCCAAAATCATGGTGTTTCTAGTCATGGACAAAAGCTTAAAAGATGATATAAGAAAAATAGTGTTGTAGCTAAAACAAAGACCAACAAGTTGATATCAATAAGTTATTGGCTAATTTAAAAATTAAATAGAATAGAAGAAATAAAACAATAATAATTGGCACTAGAATGATTGCAACTTTGTGGATGACACAAAATTCACAGAATATCATATAAATCATCCATTCAAAATATGTCACTGGAAAACGTTCCAGCCCAATTAGAATTGAAAAATAGAGGCAATAAGTATTAATTTGCATGGATATACAATGAAGCAAAACTCAATAGCAAAAATTCAAAACTAGTTACCAAGTACTTCAATTCAAATAAAAGAGAACTCCTACAATCTATTAGAAACTTAATTAAATAGAATCCAGTCAAAGGAAAATAAAATATTGACAAAGAAAGAATAAGCCCTGATAGGCAACTAAAACATATTTACATTATAATCGTGATAGTGACAAAAATTATTCAATACATGCATACACAATAGATAGACACAATCTGCTTTGTCATCATGCATAAATAACATAATCATAACCATAAACTATCACACACAAAAAAAAAAAAAAAAAAAAAAAAATTCTTCAAAGCTTATAATTAAATGGGTAACCAAGAATTAAACTGAAAGTAAAAATTGAAACTTTAAAGTACATAATCAATTAAAAGACACTTTTTTAATATAAAATAAAAAACTGACGTCCTTGATCGGCTAGGAGAAAGGTGGGTAGGCCTCCAGGCTTGGACTTGAAGGAGATATCAAACAACCCAGTTCAAGAAAAACTCAAAATAAGAACAACCCAAATCAAGAAAAACTATTTACTGCGTTTTTCCTCAAAAACCCAACAAATCTATAATTCAGATTGCAATAAATACAATTAATTTTTTTTTAAACTCAATTTTGATAACTTAAAGCTCTAATTTTTATGTAAATTTTCGATTTTTTTTAGAACCCAGATCGGAATTAAACTAGGAGAGAGAGAATGAACGATCTTACCGTAGAGAGGGGATGAGTGAAGAGGGAGAGAGGGGATGGGGCGGCTGAGAAGAGAAGATAAGAGAAAGAAAATGAAAAGGATTAGGGGAAATGGGAAATAGGGAGGGGCGGCTGAATAAGAAACGTGTAGGCTAGGGTTTTATGATGTGTTTTAAATAGAATCAAAACGACGTAGTTTTGATAATAGTAACTTAAAAATTGAAAAGAAAAAAAAAGACTGTTGTGGAGGTTAGAACCTTAGACAAGACCCTGAAAAGATACATGTCACGTGTGTAAACCACTAAGGTAACTTACGTTTATGAATATATTTTACCTATATTAATATATAGTTCTACATTTCACTAAATAAAATATTTAATATTTTAGAGTAATATTAGTCAGATTTTGGCTTTGGGGGGGGGGGGAAAGCTATAAGTGAAACACGTTAGGAGGTAAAAAAAATTTTGGGAAATTTTGGGTGGGAAAAATAAAAGAAGACAGATTTATTTTGAGGAAAAAAAATAAAAATAAAAGAAGACAATGTTTAATTAATTACCAATTTTGACTAGGAATTACCATTTTGTAATTGTACATGAATCAAACACATCTATATATCTAAGTGAGTTAATGAGTAAAAAATATTAAGAATCTAATATTAATAAGTTATGAAATAAAATTTAAAAATAAAAAAAAAATTACATATACTCAACAAAATTCACCACACAACTTTCTCAAAAAAAAAAATTACCTCACAACAAAAATTATCACACGTTCTATCTTATTAAAAAAAAAAATGATTATAGTTATTATTAAATTTATGTAAGAATTTTAATATATGACTAACTACGTTTACTTTTTAAAAAAAAAAAATATGACTAATTGGATGGTTAGATTGAGAGAACATAACCATACAAGTACACAGCACATGTCCATCACGCACCATACTTAGATTTGAAATCTAACCTTTGGATTTGAAGAGTGTAATGAAAGGTTAATTTTAGTAAATTATAATAACAATCAAACAGTTGGATTTAGAGAAATGTGCGGTCAAAATTTAGTCAAAGTTGATCAAACCCGGTCAAACTTAATAGATAGCACCGAGACCACTGGACTTGGTGAAATTCATATTCAAATCTTGATCATTAGGATTGAAGAGTATGGTGACATATTGATATTGGTGAAATTTGAGACCAATTGGATGGTTAGATTGAGAGAATATATATAGCCATATAGGTACATAATACATGCCTATCACGTGTCATTCTTAGATTTGAAATCTAACCGTTGGATTTGAAGAGTGTAATGAAAGGTTCATTCTGGTAAATTATGGTCACAATCGAACGGTTGGATTTAGAGAAAGCTGCGATCAAAGTTTAGTTAAAGTTGGTCAAATCCAGTCAAACTTAGTAGATAGTCCTGAGACCACTAGACTTGGTGAAAATCATATTCAAATCTTGATCATTGGGATTGAAGAGTATGGTGACATATTAGTAATCTAACAGTAGATTTATCAAAATTCACATCGAATTAAGAAATATAGGGCTGGGTTCATATTACACCTGATGTAACTCTAAAAAATGTTACACTAACCAATAACTTATTGTTGAATTCATATTTTGAAAATCCAACCGCTAGATCACATTTTCTATATGTTCTTAACATTCATGCCAATTTTTATGCCAATCGGATGTAATTTACCATTTGATCTTTAAATTCATCTTTTATGCGTCATTTTAAACTACAAAAACTTGAATTTAAACAATTGATTGATGACGTGGATATTAATTTTTGATCACCTTGAAATTTTGTAAGCATGAAAAATATATGAAGATAATGTAATCTAACAGTAGATTTGGCAAAATTCACATCAAATTAAGAAATATAGGGTTAGGTTCAAATTACATTTGATGTAACTCTAAAAAATGTTACACCAACCAATAGCTTATTGTTGAATTCATATTTTGAAAATCCAACCGTAGGATTACATGTTCCATATATTCTTAACATGAATGCCAATTTTCATGCCAATCAGGTGTAATTTACCATTTGATCTTTAAACTCATCTTTTATGCGTTATTTTAAACTACAAAAACTTGAATTTAAACAATTAATTGATGACATGACTATTAATCTTTGATCACTTTGAAATTTTGTAGGCATGAAAAATATATAAATATAATGTAATCTGACGGTAGATTTGTCAAAATTCACATCGAATTAAGAAATATAGGTTTGAGTTCAAGTTACACTTGATATAACTCTAAAAAATGTTACACCAACCAATAACTTATTGTTGAATTCATATTTTGAAAATCCAACCGTTAGATCACATTTTCTATATGTTCTTAACATGGATGCCAATTTTCATGCCAATCAGATGTAATTTACCATTTGATCTTTAAACTCAACTTTTATGTGTTATTTTAAACTACAAAAACTTGAATTTAAACAATTGATTGATGACATGACTATTAATCTTTGATCACCTTGAAATTTTGTAAGCATGAAAAATATATGAAGATAATGTAATCTAACAGTAAATTTGTCAAAATTCACATCGAATTAAGAAATATAGTGTTGAGTTCAAGTTACACTTACGTAACTCTAAAAAATGTTACACCAACCAATAACTTATTGTTAAATTCATATTTTGAAAATTCAACCGTTGGATTACATTTTCTATATGTTCTTAATATGCATGCCAATTTTCATTCCAATCCGATATAATTTACCATTTTATTTTCAAACTCATATTTTATACGTTATTTTAAACTACAAAAACTTAAATTGAAACAATTGATTGATGACATGGCTATTAATCTTGATCACCTTGAAATTTTGCAAGCATGAAAAATATATGAAGATAATGTAATCTAACGGTAAATTTGTCAAAATTCACATTGAATTAAGAAATATAGAGTTGGGTTCAATTTACACTTGACGTAACTCTAAAAAATGTTACACCAGCCAATAACTTATTGTTAATTTCATATTTTGAAAATCCAACTATTGGATCACATTTTCTATATGTTCTTGACATGGATGCCAATTTTCATGCCAATCGGATGTAATTTACCATGTGATCTTTAAACTCAACTTTTATGCGTTATTTTAAACTACAAAAACTTGAATTTAAACAATTGATTGATGACATGACTATTAATCTTTGATCACTTTGAAATTTTGTAAGCATTAAAAATATATGAAGATAATGTAATCTAACAGTAGATTTGTCAAAATTCACATCGAATTAAAAAATATAGGGTTGAGTTCAAGTTACACTTAATGTAACTCTAAAAAATGTTACACCAACCAATAACTTATTGTTAAATTTATATTTTGAAAATCCAACCGTTGGATTACATTTTCTATATTTTCTTAACATGCATGCTAATTTTCATGCCAATCTGATATAATTTACCATTTTATTTTCAAACTCATATTTTATGCGTTATTTTAAACTACAAAAACTTGAATTGAAACAATTGATTGATGACATGGCTATTAATCTTTGATCACCTTGAAATTTTGCAAGCATGAAAAATATATGAAGATAATGTAATCTAACGGTAAATTTGTCAAAATTCACATTGAATTAAGAAATATAGAGTTGGGTTCAATTTACACTTGATGTAACTCTAAAAAATGTTACACCCACCAATAACTTATTGTTAATTTCATATTTTGAAAATCCAACTGTTGGATCACATTTTCTATATGTTCTTGACATGCATGCCAATTTTCATGCCAATCACATGTAATTTACCATTTGATCTTTAAACTCATCTTTTATGCGTTATTTTAAACTACAAAAATTTGAATTTAAACAATTGATTGATGACATGGCTATTAATCTTTGATCACCTTGAAATTTTGTAAGCAAGAAAAATATATGAAGATAATATAATCTAACGGTAGATTTATCAAAATTCTCATTGAATTAAGAAATATAGGTTTGGGTTCAAGTTACACTTGATATAACTCTGAAAAATGTTACACCAACCAATAACTTATTACTGAATTCATATTTTGAAAATCCAACCGTTAGATCACATTTTCTATATGTTCTTAACATGCATGCCAATTTTCATGCCAATCGGATGTAATTTACCATTTGATCTTTAAACTCATCTTTTATGCGTTATTTTAAACTACAAAAACTTAAATTTAAACAATTGATTGATGAAATGACTATTAATCTTTGATCACCTTGAAATTTTGTAACCATGAAAAATAGATGAAGATAATGTAATCTAACAATAGAATTGTCAAAATTCACATTGAATTAAGAAATATAGGGTTGAGTTCAAGTTACACTTGATGTAACTCTAAAAAATGTTACACCAACCAATAACTTATTGTTAAATTCATATTTTGAAAATCCAACCGTTGGATTACATTTTCTATATGCTCTTAACATGCATGCCAATTTTCATGCCAATCCAATGTAATTTACCATTTGATTTTCAAATTCATCTTTTATGCGTTATTTTAAACTACAAAAACTTGAATTTAAACAATTGATTGATGACATGGCTATTAATCTTTAATCACCTTGAAATTTTGGAAGCATGAAAAATATATGAAGAGAATGTAATCTAACGGTAAATTTGTCAAAATTCACATTTAATTAAGAAATATAGAGTTAGGTTCAATTTACACTTGACGTAACTCTAAAAAATGTTACACTAACCAATAACTTATTGTGAAATTCATATTTTTAAAATCCAGTCGTTGGATCACATTTTCTATATGTTCTTAACATGCATGCCAATTTTCATGCCAATCGGATGTAGTTTACCATTTGATCTTTAAGTAGGAAGGTGGAAAAAATAGTGGGAAATTTAAAGGTCTATTGCGGCGGTCTAACCCGCCGCAAAAAGGAGTACATATTGCGGCGGGTCAATGACCTGCCGCTATATCTATGCTTAACGCCGCTAAAACAGGTCTATTGCGGTAGGTCTTTGGCCCGTCGTTGTAGTACGCCGCAAAAAGGAGTACATATTGCGGCGGGTCAATGACCTGCCGCTATATCTATGCTTAACGCCGCTAAAACAGGTCTATTGTGACCCGCCGCTGTAGTACGCCGCAAAATACTAGAACTATAGCGGCAGGCATATAGAACGCCGCAATAGATCTCATCTACAGCGGTGGGCCAAAAACACGCCGCAATAGGTGACATATAGCGGCAGTTTTTGCACCCGCCGCAATAGCTCCTTTTTCTTGTAGTGTGCATCCTAAATGAGGTCCGGCGACAAGTCATCGAATGTGCGTGTGTGATGGGACTATGCCAACGGACGTTAAGTTGAAGAAATTTCAGAAGAGTACTTTCTGAAATACTTCAAGCAGAATTTAAGTTGGAGTAATTCTAGAAAAATGTGTTCTGTAGTACTAGCAATGATGACCTTTGTGTCCTGAATTGGTGGCGACACGGAATGAGGCTTTGGTGGTAACACATCCTTGATTGGCTGACACCAGAGGCTGATTTCAGATGAGTTGGGACCTTGGAGATTGCTGTGAGTATTGGATGGGTATAAATTTGTAGGATACCCCAACACTTTTACAACTCCTATATAATGACACTTGTTGAAAGATATGAACAAAGTCAGGAGATTGGTTGAGACAGATGAGGTTATGAGTCCGCTGTATGTAGGAAAAGCCCAAAACTTAAGATGAGGCTAACTTGTGAACCTGGTTTGGAAACCAGACAAGTTGCTATTAGTTCTAAACCTTTACCTTTGCTGTAAGACCAAATAACTTGAGAAGGACTATGGAGTTCTCAAAGCAGTTAGAAAGCTCCTTGAGCTAGGGTACGGGAGATTCAGTTGGCCTTAGATCTCTTGATTAGGTAGATTTGAGACTACAAGGAACAATGATACGAGCTATGTTATGTGAAATTTTATGGACAAATGTAGTCATTAAGTGGAGAAACAATATTTGTTTTGGATCTCAAAACTACAATGATGTTGTGAGGAGGGTTTCTACTGAACCATGAAAGGGTTGATTTCAAACTGATTATGAAGCAATATTGGTTGCTAGGTGTTAAGAATGATGAGGCTATAGTGAGAAATGGTTGTGAGAAGGAGGACTTGAAAATTTGAAAGAAGCAAATCTTCATTTCATGATTCAGTGTGTTTTTCTTGATGAGTTTTCAATGAATTTGACCCTTCTATTTATAATGGAGAGATGAAGAACGGTAGATTAGTAGTTGAGAATGGCAGATGAGAATTTTTGGTGAGAATGGTGGATGGGAATGTTTGGCATTGAAAGGAGAATGGTAGGTGGGAGACTGGTAGGCACCGAACGGGAATAGTAGGTTGAAGTAGTGACCCAATGTAATTTCAAGTTTAAGACACACTTGTGAGAGTTCATTTGTTCTTTGAAAGGGAAGCCTTGATGTAGTCTAAAGGATAACCCTAAGGGGGATCCAAACTAAATGGATGAATCTCAAATTTTGACCTTGGGAGCTTAAGTTTTGGACATTGTCAGTACTTCAGAGATGTGGGTTAGATTGGTGATTTCCAAGTCGCGAAAAACTGAGCAAGACAAGTCTGGCTTGAAAATTTTGACTTTGGGTTAATTTCAACATAAAAGTCAACTATCATGGAATTGAGCCATTTGTGCAATTTCTGAGTTTCAAATGATGAAACAGACTCCAAACTTGGAATGTACGCAAAAAATTGAGCAAGATAAGTCCTTCAAAATTTTGACTTTTGGTCAAGATTTATGCAAAAGTAAACTTTTAGGAAATTGGACTATTTGCACAATTTTCGAGTCTCAGATTAAGAAATGGATCCCAAAATCAGAATGTACTTGAAAAACCGAGTGGGACAGGTTTGTTTTGAAAATTTTAACTTTTTGGTCAAAGTTAAAGATCTAACTTGGTCAAAGCTTTTTTTTTTTTTTTTTTTTCCTTCTTTTTTGTAGGCGGTTCTGATCGGATCATAGATTCGGGTCGGATCTGGACAAACGAATCAAAATGGGGGTAGTGGTAGATGACGACACAATTACGTTATTAGTGACGTCAGTTTCCTGGAGGGCGCGTGTCAGCACATGAGAATTCTGCTAGCGCGTATGAGCGCGTGAATGTTGAAGGTGGCGCGTGGAGCTCATGAACTTGATGCTAGGATATCTGAAGCATTTGGTGGCGCATGGCTGGGCTTCTGGAGTTGATTTTCTTGGGTTTTGTAGATTGAGGGCCGCTGGATCAAGTGGTGAAGTTAGTTTTCTCATTTATTTGGTGATTCGATTTGCACAGATGTGAAGGAGGAGGCCACGATCTTCGAAGCCTATGGTGGCGCGTGGAAGCACGTGGCTTGGCATCTGGACTTGAAATTTTTTGGTTTTGTAGATTGAAGGCTATAGAAGATCTCTGTTGGTTTAGTTTTGTGAATTTATGAACAGATTTGCGCAGATTTTGAAAGACTATTCGTTGGTCACTATGAGTTCATGGCTGAGCGTGGGAGCACGTGGATAGTCTATTGAGTTTGATTTTTCTCTGGGTCTTGTAGCTTGAAGTCCCTAGAAGATCCTTGTGGATTTAGTTTTGCAAAATGAGATTTGGATTTTTTGCAAATCTGAAAGAGAAGTTCGCAGGCATTGTTGGACTCATAGCCTTCTTCATCTACTTTGGTGGTGGCCGCTCTAACAGGACAGTGCCAAGGTTTAGACTTGTGGGTGGAGAGGTAGGTGATGAGTCTTCTAATTTTTCTATCCTGCATTAACCACCTTTTCTCATCTTCAAAATTTGGTGCAGATTTCTTCGATTTTGAGTGATTTGCAAAATCTGACTTTGAACTTCTATTGTTTTCACTTTTTTTTTTTTTTTTTTAAAACGTGAACACAATTTTTTTTTTCATTAACTGGCTGGTGGAACCATTTAGTGGTTTGCTGACTTTTTTCATTTTTCTTGCCAACTACTTCAGCAGAAGTTCTCTATATAAGAGTTTGTGGAATTGGCTTCAACCATTACTTAGGCATTCTTAGCCTTCAACCATTTTCTCTTGCTTTCAAGATATATATATATATATATATATATATATTCATGCTTCTCATTTCTTTGTACTCGTTGGCTTCTCTTCTTGTAGATGATTTTTTTTTTTTTTTTGTGTGTGCTTGTTTTTGATTTGTAGCATAGCTTCCTTGATCTTTAAGTTTTGACATCAAACTTTACACTGACGTTCTCATAGAAGTATTTTCCTTCATTTGGTGGCTTTGTATAGCAATGTTCCTGCAGTGACATGTGCCTTCATGTTGTTACATTCTTTTCCTTTGTCTTGGCAATTAAGCAATACTAGCACAAGTCGTTGCAATGGAATTATGCTAGCACTTGTTTTTGTATAAAGGTGTTCCACACTTGTCTTTGCAGTGCAGCCACGCCAATTTTTCTTATTATGAAGCTGTGCAAAGTTTGCATTTGCATTAAAGCTGCATCCATATTTTCCTTTGCATCAAAATCACGTCACCACTTATCTTTGTCATGAAGCTGCGCCAACTCTTGCATTTGCATTTGCATTGAAGCATCACCATTACTTTGTCTACTAAAGCAATATTTGCACTTGTCTTTTTTAATGAAACCTTTTCAACATGAAGCCACGTTAATATTTCATTTACACTTAAGCCGTGCCAACATTCATCTTTGCCATGAAGCCACGTCAACCCTTTATTTGCACTGAAGCCATGCCAATATTCATCTTTGCCATGACATCGCGTCAACACTTCATCTGCACTGAAGTTGCACCAACATTGGCCTTTATAATGAAGCTGCATTAGCACCAATTTTCAGAGGCAATAAAGTTCAAACATCGAGGGTACATAGTACTATTGCCAGATGTTAAGATTTTAGAAATGCCACCAAGACTTTGAAGATGCAAGGAGCTCTCGTTAAGACTTTGAAGATGCAAGGAGAAAGTGATGCCAATACTTTGAAGACACTAGAGTATGCTGCCAAGACTTAGAACATGCCACCAAGATTTTGACATTACACGAATATGCCTTTAGAGGAGAGATGATGCAACACCAACTTCAGATACATGATCTATTATCAATTTGGAGGAAGGTGACGTTGTCTAGATTTCAGAGATATGATGTGAAACTACACCACTTAGAAGGGAGATGATGCGATTTAAATTTTGAGCTGTGAAGTGGCACAACCTAGAAGAGAGACAATGTAGCCTAGAATTGAGAGGTACAAGAAGATGCCCCTAGGAGATAAATGATGCAAAACATGCTTTAGAGACGTGGGAGGATGTCCACAGAAGATGGGCAATGTGATGCAAACTTCATTCCTTGCAAAAAAGGTTGAAGATTTTATTTTACTTCATAGCCAAGAACCAACTTATGTTTATCATCATTTCAAGGAAAGCTGAGCAACATCAACTCCTTATAGTCTTCATTTTCTACTACAACGACCTTTAATTATCATAGTGTGAGCAATTGATTTAAGTGACGCCTACCAATCAAAGGGATCTCAAAAACACATTGACGACTTTTGGAAAAACTCTTCAAGCTAGACTGGAAATCCTTTTTTTTTTTTTCATGTGACTGGACTTAGTGAAAAGTACTAAGCTGCCAACGTACTTGGAGAGGGATCAAGTTATTCCGTAGTTCAACAATTTTTTTTTTTAATGATTTTTGTTTTTTTGTTTTTGTTTTTATTCGTACGCTTTTAAAGGTAATGAAAAGACATCATGTACCCTTGTAGCACTGCAATGGGTAGTTTAAACTCTTACCAAGGAGCAATCCTCGATGTTTAAGTGTAGAAGTGTTTAAGGAACTTCCTGTTGATGGGGTCGATTCTTGCATCATCATTGTTGATAAACTTATGAGCTTGGTTGGTGTTTGGCCCCTGCTTTAGAGTTGGAAGTACATCACAAGCAACGGTTACATGGTTTGACTCGACAACTTCATCAAAGTCTAGATCAATCTTGTTTTCTTTGGCAATTTTCATTATTTGTTCTTTGAAGACGAAACATTTTTGAATTAGGTGGCCAATGATGCGATGATATTTGCAGTAGTTAGGGTCATCAACTTTCCCCATGTCTTCTGGTCGCTTGCATTTTGGCAGTTCAATCAACTTCAATTGCAATAGTTGTTCTAAGATGTTCGACAGATCTTCATCAGGGAACGGGTATACTTTTTGCTCACGTTCCTTAAAAGTCAGACGACGCACCTTGTTCTTTTGCCATCCTTCAAGCTATTTTTCATTAGCATTTGCTCCTCTTCTTGGAACCTTGACTTTGGCAGTGTTAACAGCCATTGGGTCTTTGAGACTGACTTTTGCATTCCTATCATTCTTCCTTTCTTCCTTTTTGCTTTCCTCAAGTATGGGAGGATTTGTACTTCCATGGCTGGCAATGCTCAGCTCCATGTTATGCACACAAGTTGTTAACTCTTCAAATGTTCAGGGCTTTATCCCTTGAAGGATGTAAAGAAGTCTCCAATGCATGTCTTGAATGCACATCTCTACAGCAGATATTTCAGAAAGTCTATCCTTGCAATCCAAACTTAAAGAACGCCATCGATTGATATAATCGACCACTGGCTCATTTTCCCATTGCTTGTTATTAGTAAGCTCCATCATGCTCACTGTGTGACGCATGCTATAGAATCGGTCAAGAAACTCTCTTTCAAGTTGCTCCCTACTGTCGATTGACTCAGGTTCTAAGTCTGTATACCAATCAAAGGCATTTCCCTTAAGCGAATGGACAAATTGCTTTACAAGGAGACCTCCTTGAGTCCTTGCGTTTTCATAAGTTTCTACGAAGTGAGCAATGTGTTGCTTAAGGTTTCCTTTACCATCAAATTGCAAGAACTTGGGGGATTGATACCCATTTGGCATTCTCATGTTGTTGATGCACTTTGTGTAGGGTTTTGAATATGTGAGAGAACTTGTAGAAGAACCTCCATATTGTGCTCGGGTGGTATTTGTTATCATGTCTTGTAATTGTTGGACTAATAGCGAAGCCACAGAAGTAGATTGTTCTTGTTGGGGAGTGTTTTCAATTTCTCTCCCTTTGTCATCCTTTGCAGATTTGAATTTATAACCATGGCTTGATTCACCAAGATCTTGTACTTCGAGTTTGTTCATTAAAGTTGCAATTTAGAGGTCCTTATCTTCAAGTGCTTTTGTGAGAAGGACAACCCTTTGTTCTATTTCAGCCATCTTTTCTTCCATGGTAGAGGTGTTAGTCATCATGATTGACACAACTTCCCAAGATGATGGAGAAGAAAGTGATTTGAAGTTAGCACGTGAAATCTCATCTTTTGAGTTCCCTTTGATGGGAGAGAAGTCACGCGACCAACTTCTTGTGAAGGAAAAAAGGGATTTGCCCCCATACTTAAGGTGTTCCAAGGTGGAGGTGTCCTTGTTGATGACCTTGTTTCTTGTAAGAGAGTCTAAGGAGATGATTGTCTAGACCTTGGCTTCCTTGGTTGATTGATATTGAAGTTGATTGTTTGCTTTGGGTTAGCTACAATTGATTACACCAATGCAGTTGTTGGTGGTAGCCGTACCAAGTTTAGTTGAAGTAGCTATTGTTGAAATTTGAATGTCCTTGCTAGTGGCCATTGAAGTTGGTAGCAAGATGATGAAGATTTCTTTCTTTGAAGGAGAATGAGATGAAAGGCAGAGAGGTCCCACTAGGAATGCCAGAATTCACAGCAACTGACTAAATTTCTCGGTTCGAAATAAGTCAAACAAGTACAATAGTTTCACAAATGCAAATTTGTATTGATGAATGTATCGTACATTTCTTTGTAATTACAAAAGAGTGATCCTCTGATTCGATCATTTTAAAAGATATGTTTGGAATTGTGGTAATGTAATTTTGATTCGAACACCAAATATACTTCAATTTAGTTGAAGAATGGATCGAAGATCTTTGAAACAGAATTACAATGAATCTCTAGCTATGAACTTGTTAGAAATCCTTTGTTCTTCACGTTCTTCGTGTGTTCTTCGTCTTTGAAGGTTTGTGGTGGGAGTTCTTCGGGGCTTTAGAGGCTTGAATCCATAGAGTTTCATTGATTTGTGGTTTGTTGAGGTTTTTGGAGGCTCTTGAGCTTGATTCCAGTGAACTTTGAGATCTAGGTAGATAGTTTGGATAATTCTGCTTCGAATGTTCTTCGATTTTGAGTTTGAAGTTCTTAAAGGCTTTGAGGCTTGATTACTGCAGAGCTTCTGTACTTCTAAGTGCTTCTGAATCTTCTTTGATGCTGCTTGTGCTCCAGATGACTTGGTTCTCCTTAAATGCCTTAGGAAGACTTCTATTTATAGGAATTTGGGGGTGGGTGAGCGACACGTGGTGGAGTCTGATTGGTGACACATGTCACAGCCTGATTGGTCTGCTTATGTCATTGCTTACACATGCTAGATTGCATATATCATCGCTTACACGCTTTGATGTGTGATTGGTTTTTGCGTGACACTTAGCAAATTTCTGTTGGTTTCTGAGTAGTGATAGCAAAAACTAGCAACAATACGTGGCGCTTTGTAATTGGTTGTATTTTGTGGACTTGGTAGTATGATGTGTCAACTTATGATAGGTCGAGAATTTTCCCTCTCTACACTATGCAAGTGCCACACTTTGTCGTAGCACAACTTTTATGAATTACACACAGGTGTTCATGATTGACGGAGTTCAGTAGTGAGATGATTATTAATGTCTTTCTCTTAGAATTTTTTAGTATAGACATAAAATATGCATAAGAAAGTCATATAGACTATTATCAAAAAATGAACCACATGGCTCACAAAACTTAGTTGTGCTTAGAGATGCTTATCTAAGCTACAAATGGTACATAGACATGAAATGATGTTTCATTGGCCAACTAAAGGTACACAAGTACCAGTATACACATACACACTATTTTTGTATTTTTCAATTTTTTAAAAATATTTTTCTTTCTCTCAAAGCAATAAATAAAAACACACACATGCAAAAAATATATAAATGCAAAAACAATACAATGCATGAAATCATGATTCCAAAAACAGATAAGAAATCAAGCATGAAAGTCCTATTTTTGATGAGAAGAATTACAGTAGAGGAAAAATAGAAAGACAATTAAGTCTTAGGATCATTCACCACCCACACAAAACGAGTCTTTAGCCACGGAGATGAAAAAACACGTCCTAGTATGTCTACTAAGGACATTGAGGAATTAGAATTTCCTTGAAACTAAGTTAAAAACCTTAAAGCTTTTAATAACTCACCAGGAATAAGTACATGGCTTTTAGACAAAGGATGAGACCTATTATATACTCATTTATGAGAAAACAACTTGAAACAGTTAGGGCAAGTGTGACCGGAAGCACCACAATGGTGACAAACATGAGTCGTTTTAGAATTACTAGATTTCCTAGAAGGAGATCTAACCTTGGAGATTGACAGAGAACTCAGCTTGGGACAATTTGGCTTAATATGACCAACAACATGACAATAATGAAAGTGGGGACAAATTCAGATTTTTCTTGTAGTCTAGGAGGTGATTTAGACATAGGTTTAGAAATTTCAGCATCAAAATCTAATATTTTACCTTTATCGATCCTAACTATATTAGTCTTTAACTTTTTTTCACTATTCCTTTTAAATGAAGGAATATTAAAAAAAAAAAAATTCTCTTTGGAGTAAGGCTCAACAAAATTTTTGGCACTAGTTAATATTTTAACTTCAATTATTGATTTTACTAGTTGCTCTTCCAAACTTTTAGTTTTGCCTAATTGAGATGAATATTGATTTTTTACAATCACTAAATTTTTTTTAAAGTCTCATTTAATTTATTGGTTTATCTAATGGCTATAACTCTCACTTAAAAAATTAATATGGTTACATAATTTGAAAATCTAACAATTGGATTGCGTGTTCTTTATGTTTATAACACGCATGTCAAATTTTGTGCCAATAAAATGTTATTTAGTATTCGATCCATGAACTTATATTTTATAGATAATTTTATATTACAAAAACTTGAAATTTAAATACTAATGGTTGATTTAAATATTTGATCCATGAACTTTGATTTTCTAATTTTTTTTTGCAAGTATAGAGAATATATGAAGAAAATGTTATCTAATGGTTGATTTATCAAAATTCACATTTAATAAAAAGATATCGAGTAGAGTTGTAACCATGATTTACAACCAAATTTCTAACCAAACTTTGTCCGAGTCATTTTAGAGCTTGTGTTCATTATGGTGATTAAAATTTAACCTCATTCATCCCCACCCAAAAATAAAAATAAAAAAAGAAAAGAAAAGAAAAGAAAAGAAAATTGAGATGTGAGATTGGTGGATCTACATCTTGTTTTGTAAATTTCTCCACAAAAAAAAAAAAAAAAAAAAAAAAAAAAAGCCTTCTTTTTTTGTAATATTTTTAGTTGTAAAACTCGGTGATCTTATGGAGTGTGTGGCTTAATTCTTAACAAAAGTATGCTTTTATCATGTATGTATGCCAACATATATTTTTGGATTGTTGGGCTATTGTATGCCCAATCCTTTTGAATTGATCTAAATTGGTAGAGTTCTATCACAGATTGTGGGTTATACAAAAAAAAAAAAATGATTAGTTTTCATTTTGCAAAAGATTTTGGTTTTTCTTTTTGTAAAGTGGACCTAAAAAGAATATTTTTGAGGTTAAGATTTATGTAAAATTGTAAGGTAGCTGCTGGATTTTGTCATCTCATTAAGCCTGAATTAAATTTGGGCTAGGATTGAGCACACTGGACTTAAATAGTGTTTTAGTCCTGGTAGTACTATGGGCCCAAAAAAGGGCTTTATTACTGATCTTATCAAACTAGACCTTTGTTTTGCTATGTACTTTCTGATGGCTCCATCTGGTTTGTGTATTGTATGGTTTGTATTTTCTTTTTTTCTTTTTTCTTTTTTTGAGAAACTTATGGTTTGTATTTGGGTTGTCTTTTTATTTTGAATAAAATTTATTCTTGTTCATCCTAAACATTTATGTAATTTGAGATATGTTCTTTTTAGTTTCATTTTCCTCCAAAGGTTTCAATTTTTATTTTTTTTTTTAAGTTTTTATCTTCCTCGTCTTTTAGCTATCTACCAACCCTCTAGCTATCAGACCTAGCCACTCCTCAACCCCATTAAAATCGATGTCCTCCAATTGTCTCACTTGAATTCAAAGAAATTTCTCCCCCAGGTTTTGAGCCTCTACAAGTTTCAGGATAATATTGATCTTTGACCACCGAATACAATTTTTATGGATTTATTATTATTTGCTACTGTTGTAGATCACTTAAGGGATAGCTTGAAATTGTGAGAGAATTTGGGATTAGAAACAATCGGGTACTTAGGATTTGATAAGTAACAAACTCCCAATTGAATCGGGGATTTTAATTGGATTTTTGGGCAATTGATTTGAGAGGTTAAATCGTGAAACATTAAGGAATTAAGGGCTGGGTTATCAGTGAATTCTCTATGTTGGACAATTTCAAAGAAATATTACAAAAAAATTGAAAAGTTTTTATAACCTTGTTTCTGGTAGATTTGGGTATACTGACTTGATTTTAGCATGACTTGAGATTGACATGGAATTTTGACATGAGATTTGGTTAAATTGAGTTATGATAAGGAATAATCATAGTAGCACCACAGGTTTAACCACTGTTTTAAAAACCGGACCGGACTGGCCGGTCCGACCGGTTCAACCGGGAACCGGATGCCAATCCGGTCCGGTTAAAAGTCCCATAACCGGTCAATAACCGGTCAACAACCGGAAAACCGGCCAAAAACCGGTCAAAAACCG
This sequence comes from Quercus ilex subsp. ballota, assembly GCA_032727855.1. Taxonomy (NCBI): domain Eukaryota; kingdom Viridiplantae; phylum Streptophyta; class Magnoliopsida; order Fagales; family Fagaceae; genus Quercus; species Quercus ilex. The sequence goes on from CM064918.1 coordinate 42,798,174, forward strand.
GGGTTGAACCGGAAATTGGAAAAAAAAGGGTTTGATGTCCGGTTCGGTTTTTAAAACCATGGGTTTAACCCGTTAGCCTATATTTAGGCTGACAGTCCAGGGCGCGATGGAAGAATACGTTCTGACGGAAATAGCATCCCTTGTCGAGGTCGAAGGGCTAATTATGTTCAAAAGGCTGACGGCCCTTTGTTGTTGAAGTGAACAAGGGAAGCCGACGGATAAGAGGCCGACGGTTAAGAGGCCGACGGCTCCAGTAAATCCTTTACTTGGCCACCACGCTCAATGATAGAGTCCTATAAGGAAAGGGCTCCGCAATCTACGCTCGCATGGATTCCTATATGGAAAAGACTTCTGCTCCAAGGAAGAAAGGTCAACCCCCTACTACTATAAAAAGCCCCAATACCCTCACAAATCAAGGTACGCATAATTAACCCCTCTCTAGCACTCTAGAGTTGAAACAAATCCTAACTTGACCTTCGGAGGGTATTTGGCCGGCACCACACTGGTGCTCTCTGTTAGGTCTTCTCCTTTCTTGCTGTGCAGGTGTCGTTTCGAGTGTGCGAGCATCGTATGACTCACTGGTGAGATTTTCGGCATCATCAGTTGGTGGCGTCTGTGGGAAGAACGAGATCGATTCAAGCCATACTGTCGTTTCCCGGATTAAAGAGTTGCATGGTACTCACTCGCTCAATGGCAACTACTAACAACGTTCAAGAAGAGGAGCAACCCACGACTGCCCTTGAGAGACAAGTACGGACTATTGGTGCCGCCGTGGAGCGCCTCACCAAACAAAACCACGACTTGGAGGAGCAGTTGCGCCAGAAGAATGCAGCACTGAACGATCAACAAGAGGATCAAGAGGGGAACAGCGCTCCAAAGAAGAATCAGGAGAGACCTGAGGGCAGCCACGCCCCAAGCAGGCCGGAGAGGCAGCACGTGAGCATGCCATCCCTCACGGATGCGACTCACCACATATTATGGCCGAGATGCAGGCCATGAGGGAACAGATGGAGGTTATGATGAACGCCCTCAAGGGGCGAGTCTCCAGTGATCTTGACGACCTAGTCAACCGCACCGACTCACCCTTCACCATGGCCGTGAACTCCTTCCCCCTACCCCACAAGTTTCGCATGCCGAATATAGATAGCTATGACGGAGTGAAGGATCCACTGGATCATCTGGAGACTTTCAAGACCCTGATGCATCTTCAGGGGGTAGCAGACGAGATTATGTGCAGCGCCTTCCTCATAACACTCAAAGGCCCCGCAAGGATATGGTTCAGCCGACTGACCCCCAACTCTATCAGTACCTTCAAGGAGCTAAGCGCTCAGTTCACAACGCACTTCATTGGGGGACACAGGTATAAAAAGTCCACGGCATGTTTGATGAGCATCAAGCAAAGAGAGGATGAGACATTAAGATCCTACATAACGCGCTTTAATAAGGAAGCGCTATCGGTTGACGAAGCCGACGACAAAATACTTGTAGCAGCCTTCACAAATGGGTTGCGAAATGGCAAGTTTTTGTTCTCCCTATACAAAAATGACCCGAAGACCATGTCGGAAGTACTCTATAGGGCTACTAAGTATATGAATGCTGAGGACGCGTTGTAGGCCCGAGATGAGAAGCTGAGGAAAAGGGAGAGGCAGGAAGACGCACGACCAGACCAAGGGAGGAAGAGGCCTAGAACGGGAGACCGGAGGGAAGAAAGACGTTCAAAACCTCTGGGAGGAAGATTCACAAGCTTCACCCCGCTGACCGCCCCAATAGATCAAGTCCTAATGCAAATTAAGGACGATGGGGTTCTGACCTTCCCTGGAAAGCTGAAGGGAGATCCTAGCAGGCGTTCTAGGGACAAATATTGCCGCTTTCACCGAGACCACGGCCATGACACAGCCGACTGTTACAACTTGAAGCAGCAAATCGAGGCCCTTATAAGACAAGGGAAATTGCAGAAGTTCGTAAGCAAGGAAAGAGCGGATCCAGCGCCTCCAGAACATCCCCCCCGACGAGATAATGACTGTCCTAGACCTCCCGTTGGTAACATACGAATGATTGTAGGAGGAATGGCTACCGGGCCGTCGAAGAAGGCTCGAAAGACGTACCTCTGGATGGTCCAAAACGTCCAGCTGACGGGTCCAATGCAAAAGATAGCTCGAAGGGAAACCCCCATTATCAAGTTCACGGAAGAAGATGCGCGACGTCTTCACTACCCGCACGACGACGCGCTTGTTGTCAGCTTACAAGATGGAGACTACAACTTGCATCGGGTGTTAGTCGACAATGGCAGTTCGGCAGACATCCTGTACTACCCGGCATGCCAGCAGATGAAGATCAGCAGGGAATAACTGGTTCCAACAAATGCCCCACTTGTCGGTTTTGGAGGTGCAAAGGTATTTCCACTGGGCGCGGTCACGTTGGCTGTGACGGCAGGCGATTATCCCCAGCAAATTACGAAGGACATAACATTCCTCGTGGTCGACCATTCATCTGCCTATAATGCTATCCTAGGGCGACCCACCCTCAACTCATGGAAGGCGGTGACTTCGACTTATCACTTAATGATCAAGTTCCCAACTGAATACGGAGTCGGAGAACTACGTGGAAACCAAATTGCCGCACGTGAATGCTAGTGGCCATGATGGAAATGGACGATCACCGCCAAACCATGAGCATAGAAGAACACCGGAGCACGACGGAGCCAGTCGAGAAGCTTGAAGAAATACCCCTGGACGACTCCAGACCTGACGAGACAACGAGGATTGGAACCCTTGCAAGTCCCGCCATCCGGCAAACACTTAAAGCATTCCTCAAAGAGAATCAGGACGTATTCGCCTGGAGTCACGAGGACATGCCAGGAATAGACCCTTCAGTCATGGTGCATAGGCTGAATGTATCACCATCCTTCCCACCAATCCGGCAGAAGAAGCGGGTCTTTGCCCCAGAACGGGACCAAGCCATAGCTGAAGAAGTCCGCAAGCTACGAGAGGCAAATTTCATTAGAGAAGTCTACTATCCCGACTGGTTAGCGAACGTAGTGATGGTCAAGAAAGCTTCCGAAAAATGGAGGATGTGTGTAGACTTCACCGATCTAAACAAGGCATGCCCTAAAGACAGCTACCCTCTCCCGAGAGTCGACACTCTAGTAGACTCTATGGCTCAACACCAGCTGTTAAGCTTCATGGACGCTTTCTCTGGCTACAACCAAATCAAGATGCACGACGACGATCAAGAAAAAACTTCCTTTGTAACCAGCCAAGGACTCTTCTGCTACAAGGTAATGCCGTTTGGTCTAAAGAATGCGGGCGCAACATACCAAAGGCTTATGAACAAGATGTTCGTACGGCAGATCGGGAGGAACGTCCAGGTGTACGTAGATGATATGCTGGTTAAAAGTCGAAGGGAAGAAGATCATCTAGAAGACCTCAGGGAAACGTTCAACACTCTCCGCTCTTACAACATGAAGCTTAATCCGGAGAAGTGTGCCTTTGGGGTGACGGCGGGAAAATTCTTAGGATTCATGGTCTCCCAGAGGGGCATCGAGGCCAATCCAGACAAGATCCGGGCTATAATGGAGATGGCACCACCAAAGAATGTGATGGAAGTACAAAGCCTCAACGGCAAGATAGCAGCGCTAAATAGGTTCGTCTCCAGGGCAACGGACAAGTGCTTACCCTTCTTCCGCACACTGAAGAAATCTTTCGAGTGGATCGCCGAGTGCCAACAGGCGTTCGAAGAGTTAAAAACTTATCTCTCTTCCCCCCCATTATTGAGTCCCTCACAACCGGGTGAAGAGCTTTTTCTCTATCTTGCCGTCTCCCCGGTCGCCGTCAGCGCCGTCTTGATCAGGGAAGAAGGAAGTGTGCAGAAACCTGTGTACTACACCAGTCGGGCGCTACGCGGAGCAGAAGAAAGATATCCGCCCATGGAAAAACTCGCATTCGCACTGGTTACCGCGGCACGCAAACTGAAGCCGTACTTTCAAGCCCACACGATGATCGTCCTAACCGACAAACCTTTGCGACGGGCGATGAGCAGCCCTGAAGCTGCTGGGCGATTGGCACTATGGGCCATAGAATTAAGCGAGTTTGACATACAGTACCGCCCACGAACCGCCATTAAAGGACAGGTCGTTACAGATTTCATAGCTGAGTTTACAAATGGCGAGGACAAGGGGGCAGAAGAATCTCCCCAATGGAGCATACATGTAGACGGGTCCTCCAACAGGCAGGCTGGGGGAGCCGGTGTCGTACTACACTCACCCGAAGGAGACGTGATCGAGTGTATGATCCGCCTTGAGTTCCCCACCACCAACAACGAGGCGGAGTACGAAGCTCTGATAGCAGGGCTGGACCTCACCAAAGCTGCAGGAGCCGAAAGAATGATCATTCACTGCGACTCTCAAGTCGTGGTCAATCAAATAAATGGGGATTATGAGTGTAAAGGCGAGAGGATGAAAAAATATCTGGACCAAGCAAGGTGGAGGGTCAACGAACTGAAGGCCAAAATTATGCAGATCCCCCGAGGAGAAAATAAGCAAGCTGATCGCCTAGCCAAGACCGCTTCAGCTGAACATATGACCACCTTTGGTAACATACTCTCTTTCGTTCAGCTCTCTCCACTTATAAATTCTGTGGATGTACAGGAACTTGGTTTTGAAAGTAATTGGACTACGCCATTAGTTTCCTACTTGAAGAACGGGGTACTACCTGATGAAAAGAAGGCTGCAAGAAAGCTGAAGGTTCAAGCAGCGAGGTTCGTCCTGATAAGAGACGTCTTGTACAAAAGAGGCTTCTCCCGCCCCTACCTACGATGCTTAGGTCCTGAAGAAGCAGATTACGTTATGAGGGAAGTACACGAAGGAATCTGTGGAAACCACTCAGGGTCGAGATCGTTAATCCACAAGCTAGTACGAACGGGGTATTTTTGGCCAACTATGCAGAAGGATGCCGAGGCCTATGTAAAGAAATGCGACAAGTGCCAAAGATTCAGCAATGTCATCAGACAACCACCTGAAGAACTTACCCCGATGACGGCACCATGGCCGTTCGCTCAATGGGGACTGGACATCATGGGACCGTTTCCTACGGCAATACGACAACTGAAGTTTCTAGTCGTGGGCATCGACTACTTTACGAAGTGGGTCGAAGCTGAAGCCTTGGCCACCATTACGGAGAAGAACGTACGCAGCTTCGTTTGGCGATGCATCATATGCAGATTTGGCATCCCTAGAGTCTTAGTCTCGGATAACGGGAAGCAATTCGACAACGAGGCCTTTCGGGACTTCTGCTCACAATTAGGGATACGGAACCACTACTCCTCCCCCGCCCACCCTCAAGCCAACGGACAGGTCGAAGTCACGAACCGATCCTTGCTGAAGATTATCAAGACTCGGCTCGAGGGGGCAAAGGGTGTATGGGCTGAAGAGTTACCGAGCATACTTTGGGCCTACAGGACGACGGCAAGGACGCCGACACGGGAGACACCATTCCGGCTAACATACGGGAGCGAAGCTGTCATCCTAGCCGAAGTCGGCCTCACAAGCTACAGGGTGCACAACCATGACGAAGGGAAAAATGACGGAGCCATACGTCTACAGCTCGATCTAGTGGACGAAGTCAGGACTGCAGCAGAGCAAAGGCTCGCACGATACCAGGACTGCATGGCCAAGCACTACAACTCCCGGGTCAAACACAGAGACTTCCAGGTGGGAGACCTCGTTCTAAGGAAAGTCATGGGCGCAGCAAGAGACCCAACCCAAGGAAAACTCGGCCCCAATTGGGAAGGACTTTACTGAGTCGCGGCATGGCAGAGGAAAGGTACCTACCATCTAGAGACATTGGACGGACGGAAGCTACCGCATCCTTGGAATGCTGAACACCTGCGAAAGTACTACCAGTAGAGGCGATGACATGAACAACACCTATCTTTTTATTTACTGTCTACTTTTAAGTATTCGCTACAATAAGCCCAACGGGCATGTCCTTTACTTTAGTTTTGCTACAATAAGCCCAAAAGGGCAGGTTTTTCCTTTTTGAGCTACTTTTTATACAGATGCATGATTTATTCAAAATTACTGAAGTATCTACTTACAAGTTCAAATTCACAAAACGTGAACGGCCTTAAGACCTAAAAAAGTGGTTAAGTCCACAATCATCTCAGCTCTCAAGCTGACGGTCAAAAAGACAAAGTGGTTAAATCCACAAACAATTCAGCTCTCAAGTTGACGGTCTAAAAGACTAAAAGTGGTCAAGTCCACAATTCAGCTACTAAGTTGACGGCCTAAGTAAAAGGCTGACGAAAAGTGGCTAAGTCCACAATTCAGCTACTAAGCTGACGGCCTAAGTAAAAGGCTGACAAAAAGTGGCAAGTCCACAATTCAGCTACAAAGCTGACGGCATAAATAAAAGGCTGACGAAAAGTGGCTAAGTCCACAATTCAGCTACTAAGCTGACGGCATAAATAAAATCCTGACGGTCTCATAAACTCAGCTCTCAAGCTGACGGTCTCATAAAAGACCAACGAAAAAAGGACCAAGTCCACAAAGTGGACGAGCCAAATAGCTGACGGTCTAAAAAAGACCAAGTCCACAGTGGACGAACTAAATAAGCTGACGGTCTAAAAAAGACCAAGTCCACAGTGGACGAGCTAAATAAGCTGATGGTCTAAAAAAGACCAAGTCCACAAAATGAACGGGCCAAAAAACTGACGGTCTAAAAATGACCAGGTCCCCAAGATGGGCGGGCCAGATAGCGGACGGTCTAAAAATAACTTAGTCCACAAGATAAGCAAAGCAATGAAACCAACGGCCTAAATAGAATACAGACAGAGTGCGTAAATCAACAAACTCAACTATTAGGGTGACGGTCTAACAAGAAAAACTGTCTTAGACCCAACAAATGGACAAAATCTATAAGGCTGACAGTCCACAAATGGACAAGTCTATAAGGCAGATGACCTCGACCTGGGATAATAGAATTTTGCCAAAATTTCTACGAGCATTAAAACGAAACAATAAAAGACTGACGGTATCGTCAAGCAAACTTACCAAGTAGCCCAATATAAAGTTTAAATCAACGGTTAAGCAAAACTGACGGTTCACTAAACTAAAAGGGCCCATGATTCCAAACGAAACATACAAGTTAACCATGCCTCACATCAAGCAAAAGTGGCTGAACACAAGTAATCAAGAGCGACGGCAATTTAAAGCCCAAAAAGGGATTTAAAGAAAGTGTTAAAATATTACAAGCAGGAGCCCAAAGGGCGCTTAATAAAACTGTTTGCTAAATAAATAAATTACAAAAATAAAAAACCGTCGCTTAAAAAAATTCTTTCTACTTTCTAGCAGAAGGATCTTCTCCGTCAAGCAGCACCACAGGAGGGGTCGGGGCAGTTGTTGAAAGGTTCACAGCAGGTTGGGCCAAAACAACTCCACCGCCTCCATGTGAAGGAGAATCCACTGAGTCGTCAGCCCCAGCAGTGACGGCCTCATTAGCTGGTGTCATAGGCTGGGCGTCATCTAAGGTGATACCAGATAAGTCCAACTCAGGAAAAGCTGACGCCACTTGTCTGAGGCAATCATCAAATCCTGAGCCGTAGTATCCAGAACAGGAATCAATGAAAAAATCTGACGCCTTGAATTTCTCGACTGCGTCAGCCTCTGCAGTCTCCATCTGTGCACGAAGAGTCGTCAGCTCCTTCCCTAGCTCACCCTTCTGACGATCCGCCTCCTCCAGCTTCTGCCTCACTTCCTTCAGCTCGACGTTAAGGAGACGCATTGCCTCTTTATACTGAGCCTGCTGGTCTCGCATATTGGCATTGTGTTTATTGACGCGAGTGACGACACCCTCCTTAGCCACGCACCGGTCCTGAAGCGCCTTTACGCGAACCAGAGCCTAGAAAGGGATATAACCGTCAGTTATTAAAATAGAAAAAAGATGAGGAAATAACCATTTAGGAGAGGCGGCTTACCCGAGTGAGGTCAAACAAAGCTGACGACCCTAACTCATCCGTCGCCAACAAATCACAAGGATCTATGTCCGTCGGCTTTATAAGTGACTCCACAGCCTCAACAGCAAAATCCTTGTGAGTTAGCAGGCAACGGGGCCCCTCCAGGACGGGACCAGAAGAAGTCATTACACCTTTCCCTGCCCCATGACTAGGCTTAGGTGACGGCTTCTCTGGGGGCTCACTCTCAGAACCGACGGCTGCTTTCTTAGGTGGACGGCTATTATCCCCGTCAGTTTTCCTTTTTGAAGAACCCTTGACGATCTTGGGGGTCGACGAGGGTGCCGTCTCCCCCTTTGCCTTCTTCTCTTCTTTTAAACGGGCAGCGGCAGCCCTTATTCGTTGCTTGGCCACGTCCATCTCTACAAGAGAAATACATTAGCAAAACCGATGGTAATACAAGGATAATTTCGAAGATAAGGGTAAGGTACTCACGATGACGGGAGAATTCTTCTAGCCTGCGAGCTTCAGGCGTCGGTTCGAGACCACCACAGTAAGCGTGAAGGTAGTCGAGGGTGATTAAATCTCGACACGACCGCTCCTTTAAAGGAATCTCCAAAACCCGATGGATTAAGTCCTCCTGCTCACCAGTTATGGAGGGCGAATGAGGGCTGAAAAGTGCAAATAAACCGACGGCGTTAGAACCATTAAAAAACCAAAATTATTACTTACCCAAATTAAAGTCAAAAGCTGACAACAACAACCTGACTCTTTTATAAACGCCTAAGTATTGTCAAAATAGCCGTGGGGTATCGTTTCCCATTCTTCCTGACGGCACACCCAGTCCGTCCCTTCAACGAAAAAGAACCTACTCTTCCAGGCTCTATTCGAATTCGGCATCTCAGACACCAACCTAAGATCTTTCTCCCTGACGGCAAAATGGTACATCCCTTTGGAAGAAGAAAGGTGCCGAGGTCTATAACAATAAAAGAATTTGTCCTAGGAAAGCTGACGATTCCCTCCACTCAAACGACCCCATAATACCTCGGCAGCTATAAAAATCCTCCACGAATTCGGAGCAATTTAGCTGACGGATATACCAAGAAAGTCAGCCAACTGACGGTGTAAGGCCGTCAGGGGCAGTCTTAGACCGGCAGCAAACATGGCATCATACATGCCAACGTCTGCCGTCCTTCTTGTATAACACTTCTCTCCTTCCTCAGGGAGACGGATAGGAATGTGGTCGGGGATTTGGAAGCGGAGACGCAACTCTCTAAAAATTTTTTGGGTCATTTTTGGTTGAAATTTGTTTACAGCCTACTCTTTGGGAAGGATGAAGGGACGGTTGCCTCCAGGACTCACGGAAGTCCCTTCACTAGACCCGTCACCACTTTCATCCCCGTCACTACATCTCCCTCTTTCCACTTCATCACTCCCCTCACCTACTACCCTTTCCTGGCCATTGTCTCCATGGCCTCCTACCTCCTCGATAGGAGTTTGGGCCGACGTCTCCCTCTCTGAAGAACAAGACGAGCTCCCTGACTCACTACCTGAGCCAAATACCTCGTCGTAGCCCGCTCCATCGCGGACCGACGACCGGTCACTCGACGCGTCACTCGACATCTGACTACCTACAAGTGACGGGTGTAATCTAAGCACCTAGGATGACGACCCGACTTAAAAAGAAATCCATCAAAAGAAATAAAGCAGGTACAAAAGGAAAAAGAAAGAACTTACAAGTTCCTCGAAAGCGACGGCCGAAGAAGTGACGAAAGGAGTTTTGGCAAGTGCTGACGGAAGATAAGCGACGGATACGCTCTCCAGGAATCGGTGAAAATGAAATAGTGAAAATGGGGAGGGGTGGACCATATATATATATGAGGGAAACGCACGGAAGACGAAGCGACGCCCACAACCAGACGCGGAGCCAACCCGAGCATGCCACGTGTCCTAGCATTTAATGTTGGGGTATCAGCTTTTTATTATTTTCTCTCTCCTGGTCAAAGCAGCAGGTAAGGACGAATGAAAACTCCATAACCCGTCAGTTATGACCGACGGAGATATGGAGTAGGGGGGAACTGATAAGGAATAATCATAGCAGCACCACAGGCTTAACCCGTCAGCCTATATTTAGGCTGACAGTCCAGGGCGCGACGGAAGAATACGTTCTGACGGAAATAGCATCCCTTGTCGAGGTCGAAGGGCTAATTATGTTCAAAAGGCTAACGGCCCTTTGTTGTTGAAGTGAACAAGGGAAGCTGACGGATAAGAGGCCGACGGCTCCAGTAAATCCTTTACTTGGCCACCACGCTCAATGATAGAGTCCTATAAGGAAAGGGCTCCGCAATCTACGCTCGCATGGATTCCTATATGGAAAAGACTTCTGCTCCAAGGAAGAAAGGTCAACCCCTACTACTATAAAAAGCCCCAATACCCTCACAAATCAATGTACGCATAATTAACCCCTCTCTAGCACTCTAGAGTTGAAACAAATCCTAACTTGACCTTCGGAGGGTATTTGGCCGGCACCACACTGGTGCTCTCTGTTAGGTCTTCTCCTTTCTTGCTGTGTAGGTGTCGTTTCGACTGTGCGAGCATCGTGTGACTCACTGGTGAGATTTTCGGCATCATCAAGTTACCTCATAATTTTTGGAAATTTCTAGTTATTTTAATTTTAAAGCCAAAGTGATGAGGAAATTATTGGTTTAGGTTGTAAGAACTTTATTTGGAGACCCATGATGTGTTTCATTACTGATATTTGATGGTTTAGGTTGTAAATTTATGAATGTCATGATGTAAATTGCTTAGAAATTTGGTTTCGTTTGATTCCATTTAACTATCTCAAAGCATTTGTTTATTGGTTGGTTAGCTATAAACAACAAACTCCCCACATGAGATAGAATGACCAAGGTATTTGGGTGATAGCTTATGTGTTTTTTTTGTAGAAATTGTCTTGAAAATAGGGATCGTCTCTCTTTTTGAATATTCTTTCACTAGAAGAGTTTGGGATGACATGATGAAATTGTGTCCTATTTCTAATGCTCAGTTTGTGTGGAAGGACTAGATTTTTTGGGGTACTAGAGAGTTAAAAGGGAAGTGGTTAAGAGTAATAGCTTGCAAACTTTCTTGGTGGCCAATGGCCTACCACATTTAGCTGCAAAGAAATGCCATAGTTCGTGAAGATAAAATTTGGACTGAAGAGTAGCACAAGAGAAACATTATTAAGGATATCAAAGCTAGGTTGGGGTTTCAAACCTAGTTCAAGAAGTTAGTTTTAAATGCTACTATCTATTGTAATTGGGGGATTAATCCAACTGGTATTTAATATAATCCTAGATCTCTTATGTTGTTGTGTTCTACCAAAGTGTTATTATGTTGTCCATATGTTTTGCACTGAAGTGCTGGTTTGGATGTTGTATAGATATGTTGTTTAATTGTTAGTACATTATTGATATGCTACTTGCTTTGACTTGTTTTAGTGTTGTAGTTAGATTTGTAATTTGGTTGTAGTAGCAAGGAGGTTCCCTATGTTGGTTAATTTATTTCCTTCTCTAGTGTTGTGGGTTTCTTTTATGTACTATGTTTTGGGACAACAAGGTGATCAATATGGTTGAGTTTTGATAGAATTGATATGAAATTTAAGTACTGTCATGTTATACTTTTGAGAGCTGCCTTAGTGGATTTAAAAAGTTATGCAAAAAATTTAAAGCGTTAAACCAAGTACGTATCAATAGTTAAATCCTTATCTTGTTCTTCCTGCCTCATATTCACTTAGATATAAATAGATATTGGCATGTTTATTTTCACTGAGTCACCTAATACTATATTAGGCTCTAGTTGATATTGTTTGGAGCTATTGGTAATTTTTGTTGTTGAGCTAATTTTTTTGGGCTTATATATTTTATTTTAGGTTTAATCTATTAATTTTATTATTTATTTTTTATGGTCTTTAACAGTGTTGATGCCCATTTTTGGCAAAAGGGCTCAACGGCAGAAGAAGCCCAACAATATGATAAAGGTGGAGAGAGAAAACAGCAAAATAAAGACCACTGGGCCAAAATGGTAGGAATAATGGTCCACAGGCCCACAAAATAATAAAGTGACCCCAAAGAAAGCAAACGGGCCAAGGAAGCCCCAAAGAATGAAGTAGTAAGCCCATGGGAAACGTAAGAAATAGAAAGAAAGCAAAAACAGGCCGGAGGAGCCCAAAGAAAGGAATTAGTAAATGAGAATGGTTTAAAGGCCAATAAACCCAAAGGTAAGGATGTGGCAATTCGGCTAGGGAAGCCCAAAAGATTTAGTAAAAACCTATGGGAATGTAAGAAGTAGGAAAGAATGAAACAGGTCAAGGATGCCCAAAGAATGAAACGGGCCTAGGATGCCCAAGGAATAAAATGGGTTGGGGAAGCCCGAGATGTTGTATGAACTGGCCTAGTAGGAATGTTGGGCGTAGAAACTGAAAGAAGGAATAATATATGAAACTAGCATGGCAGGCACTTCAGCCTGCGAGCCCAAAAGTAATAAGGTAAATAAGGGTAAATGATATCATAGTAGGGACAATGCAGTGGTGTGGTAGGAGCACCAGCCAGCCCATGGACAAGAGATGAAAGGAGACATGGGTCGAATTAAAGAAGAGAAAGCTCATGCCTAAGCAATTAGGAATGGCAACGGGCTGGGATCGGGACAGGTTTTTTCATACCTGGACCTGATCCGCGGGTCTGCTCGAAAACCCGGACCCAGCCCGTTTATAAAACGGATTTTTTTCTCAACCCCAAACTTGGCCCGCTAGGCACCCACAGGCCCCGCCAGCCATGCCACAAGTTGGGCCCAAACTGTGGCCCAATCCAAAAAAAAAATTGCCTGAAGCCTATATCGTGGCCCAATCATTAAAAAAAAAAATGTTTAACCAAATTCATTATTTTTGAGAATGTGTTTGCCTAGATTCAAGGCTTGAATTTGGGCAAACATAATTTTTTTTTTTTACTAGCAGGATTATACTTAGGTAGAGAAAATCAAAGAATGAAATACCCACATACAGAAATTGTTGGAAAATAATAAAGATTTGAGGATCGGCAGAGAAAATCAAAGAATGAAATAGAAAAATTGAAAAAAAAAAAAAAAAAAAAAACCACCAGGAAATTATGGATGAACAATGACCAAAGATTTATGATTTTCCCTTTCAAAATCACAAAAACAAACATAAATACAGTGGCTGTCACGCTTTTAGAGTTCAATTAATCGAAAAAAAATGCTCTTCCAGTCACATATTGCAGAACCTTTTGCAGCAAAAATCAAAGACAAAAAAGGGAGGGTCTTTGAGGCTTTAAAAAACTTGGCAAAGGAGAGAGGCCCGTTGTTGGGCAAAGGAGCATTTGGGTTTGTGTTTCTGGCCAAACCCACATCCAAGTTTCGCTTTTTTCCTTCGTTGATGGCGATGAAGTCAGTGGAGATTTTTGTTTCTGCTACACTTCAGAAGGAGAAAGAGGTTTTTGACAATGTTCAGGGCTACCCTTTTGTCATTCACTGCTTTGGTGAAGACTCCATGGTTGAAGATAACGGTGACATGGTTTATGACTTGTTGCTTAAGTACGCTTCTGGTGGAAGCTTGAGAGATTTGATTCACAATTCTGGTGGGTGTGGTTTGCCTAAAACTGATGTCAAACGCTACACCAAGTGTATTCTAAAAGGGCTTAATCATATTCATGGATGTGGGTTTGTACACTGTGATATCAAGCCTGAGAATGTTCTACTTGTGAATGTGAGTGCTAGTACTATTGATGGTGCTCATTAGTGGGCTGTGACCAAGGTCTCAAGGGAGGGGGGTGGCTGGCATGAGGTTGAAATGAGTGAGTGAGAACAAGAGAGGTTAGGGTTAAGGTTAGGTTATAAGTTATATATATATATATATATATATATAGGTTTTTTTGTAATTTTATTTTTATTCTAAACGAGCCGGGTCAGGTCGGGTTCGGGTTCGGGCTTGGTTTTTACTAAAACCTGGACCCAATCCAGTCTCGCTTTAGGTTTTAAAAAAAAAAAAACCAAACCCGACCCTATTCTTTATCAGGCCAGGTAAAACCCAACCCATTAGGGTTGGGCTAGGCCAAGTACCCGTGGGTCGGGCAGAAATTATCATCCTTACAAGCAATACTTAACCCAAAGAAGAAATGAGATGCAAAGAATGAAGACCCAAGAACTCATCTATGCCACAAGAGTTAAACAAGCACTAGAGCATGCAGCAGAGTTAGACAAACCTATAGGCAATGCAAATGCATGAACGCTAGAAAAGCAATGGACTCATATGGAAGTGGAGCACGCACACAAGGTTCAGGTGCCACCGCTAGTACAAAGCCAATACAGGGGAGGTGGGCCACGAGTCAAAGGTAAGAGAGGGTATGGTCCGGCAATGGGGAGAATGGGGAGCCTATTTTGGGGTTCTTGATCAAGCTCTTTTGTGGGAAATGTCCTGTTGAGATGACATCCACCCCAAAAGAGGTAAAGATTAGCTGGAATCACTAGGTGCATGCTATAGAGGTTAATAAGGGACAAGCCCAATCCTTATCCGGATGAGAGTACCAAGGCAAGGGAAGTACAAAAAACAAAACAAAACCACTTTTATTTGGGAATGAGGCATGGCATGGCCAAAACAGTGTAGTGGTGGTGGCTAGGCAACCGGCAAACTAGTGGGCAGTCCTAGAAGGACACCCACAATAGGTTAAAAACGATTAAGGGGTAAAAATGACAAATCCTGTCACGGCAGACAATATAAAAGGCTATAGACGTGCACAGTAAACAATAGGAGAACAACGACACACACACACACACACACACAAAAAGAAAAAAAAAAAAAGAAAAAAAAAGGAAAGGAAACAACAACGAAAAAGAAAGAAAACAAGGAAACTGAGTGAGAGAAGAAAAACAAAAAACCAAGAGTAAGGAAGAAAATACAAGTGATAGGAGTAAAAGCATGCACCAATAGGCTACCTACTTCTCTCCCTCTCAATAGCCCACTCTTTAATAAATCAAGAATCTAAGATTAAGTCATCTTGGTCTGTTCTTCAAAGTGAGTAACTTCTACGGCAGGATACCTATTTGAGGTTACCCACATTAGGAACTGGTCTCCTTTTGGACTTGAATCTGCCAAAAGGGTCAAGTCCATTCCTTAGCAAGCTATGCCTCTTTTCCTTTGTCATGGTTGACTAATGATTAGCATGACATCTCGTTATTAATCTATTCCTACTATAATTATGTATTAATACCACTTCCTTTTGTGGAACTGTTCACATATTATTGTTGTCAGCAAAGGAAAATATCTTGATTAAAGTATTTTAGTTGTTCTATTGTGTTGCATTTTTTTCTTGTTATAACACTCGTAACAGCTATTCCTACCATGGGACGTGAGCACACTGAAGATTCCTGCCAGAACGCGTCAACACAAGAAGGGCTTAACTTATGCACAAGCTGGCCTAAGGTGTGTTTCAATTAGGCCAGTCCCAACTCTCTTACCCCAGAATCATAGGGCCGTGACACAGCAGGAATAATCTAGCCCAAGACGCAAAAAAGACCCACTACAAAAAGGTGGAAAATGCTAAAACTCTAAAATTTTTACAAATTACTAATATGGTAAGTGGTTATTGGTAAGTAAAAAAGTGATGTAGGTGTGCGAACCAATAAGAATTTGCTACCTCAATTGTTTGTAAAAATGTTGTAAAAAAGTTTGTATGATAACATTACACTTAAAAGAATTGATGACATTGTTAATTGGGAGGAAATTGTAATTTTATTGAACAAAATTGCTAAATTAGTATCTATTAATATACTAATATTTTTTTAAAAAAATTAGGGGGGCCCATTGCCCCCTTAGTCCATGTGTAGCTCCGTCCTTGCATTCGTGTATAATTGAAAAAGATGTAAAATTATATATTAATGCATATAATTGCGTAAATTTATAAGTTTGCTATAATAACCATGTAAATTTACACTGATATTATTTATTTTACATTTAATTTTTTAGTTTTTCTTTACATATCTTGAGTATGAAGGAAAATAGTGGACATTGGTTATATGTGAAGAAAGAGAAACAATTAAAAATAATATTTTTATAAAATATAGTATAAAATAGATAATCTGATGTGGAGTGTTTTAAAAATTGAGTATATAAAATATAAATAGTAGATTCTTATTCTTAATATTGAAGTTTTTGCAGCTGACGCAAATCCTCGACACATCTTTCTCCCTCCTATCAGGGTGGTGAGCCTATTGCCAAAAGAAGCTAAAATTTGGTCTCCAACTCAAGGAGTGGCCAAAAGAAGTGGCCCAAACAAGCCAAACTTTTGTCTTAAAATCAAGAAATGGCCAAAAGAAGCTCAATTTAGGCCACCACCTTGGCAAGAGAGAGAGACCTGTCAGGGAAACACAAGAAGTGGTAAAAGGATATGAGAGCGTTCGTATCCGTATATAATTGAAAAAGACGTAGAATTATATATTAATGTATATAATTGTATAAACTCATAAGTTTGTTATAATAATTATGTAAATTTATATAGACATTATTTATTTTGCATTTAGTTATTTAGTTTTTCTTTATATATCTCGAGTATGAAAGAAAATATTGAATAATAGTTGTAGATGAACAATTAAAAATAATAATAATTATAATAAATAATATTTTAATAAAATATAGTGTAATATAGATAATGTGACGTGGAGTGTTTTAAAAATTGAGTATATAAAATATAAGTGGTAGATTCTTATTCTAAGGGTCTGTTTGGGATCTGTTTATTTTACTGAAACTGAAAACTTTTTGTTGAAAGTACTGTAGATAAAGGTAAAAGTTAACTGAAATAGTATAGTAGGATCCATAAATAGTACTAAAAAGTGTAATGGGACCTATGAATAGTAAAATAAGTTGGCAAAATTAATCATGTCAAATAGACACTAAATATTGAAGTTTTTGCAGCTGAAGAATCGTCAACACACCTTTCTCCCTCCTATTAAGGTGATGGGCCTATTGCAAAAAGAAGCTCAAATGCTAAATTTGAGCTTCTTTTTGCAATCGGTACCCACCACCTATGATGCACGGACGTGGCAAAATGGGTGCCGCACCCACATCCGATGCTGCAATGCCGCTACCCGCGCGTCGGTGCCACAATTGAGTTTTTTTATTTATTTTTTTTTAATTTTTATGGATTTGCACCAACTCAGCTCCGATTTGCATCGACTCGCGCTAATTCGGGCCGATTAGGCTAGAATCGGGTCATATCAGCCGAATCGGATTGTATCGGCCGGTGAGCGAAACTGATCGTAACGGCCGAAACAGGCCTAAATCGGCCTTGAATGAGGCCCAAACATTCTAAATCTGTCATTCCTCAATTTTATTTTGAATATTTGTTACTTCTTTTGTGTTTTCTTTTTTGTTTTGTGAACCAAGGACATATAATGTGTTTTTTAAGAATATTTTAATAGTAAAAGTATATAGAAAATATAAATAAAAATATTTTTAATAATTTTTTAATCGCCACACCCGTACCCTACTTTTTCAAAAATTGCCGAGTCCTGCACCCGCACCCAAATTTGGAAACGCACCCATGCTTCATTGCCCATCACCCTGTCGGGAAAAAGGGTGGAGGAGGAGTAATATATATACATACCGGGGATAATTGCCCTTTTGTAAACCCTTCCACACAATTTTTGCAGACATCCCACGATCTTCCCAGTTCCTACCCTTGACAATTCTAGGCAATCGTCTTTTTTGTCTCATCCTATGGCCGGGCAACACTAGCTAAATAAATTTATTTGTGTGTGTGAGTGCGTAGAGATTTCTTATTTTGTAATATTGATACCATTTCTTTTTGCAACAGGTTGCATTTGAGCGTTAAAGACGTTATGGACATCATGAAACTCCTGATTCTCATTCTTAAACTCATCGCTAAACTCCATAAGTGTATAAGATATTTCAGAAGCGGTGGCCAAACTGTGGCTAGCAGCAACATCACCGGCGGCGACAGCACTACCAACAACCAAGTGGGTATCAAACTTCAGAATACTGATGAAAACTCTATTATAGCCTCTATTGAAGCTTCTACATCTGCAGGAAATGGCGTTCATGCAAAAAGTACTCTTTCTTTACTATATTACTTTAGAACTCCACGCTGCTTTTTTTTAAGAGATTAAATTCTATAAGGATGGGGTGTAAAACTTATGTTTTACACCATCCAATAAGTGATTGCCACATTAGTATTTTACTTATAATTTATTAAAATTCAATACATCCTACCACACCTAATAACATCTCGATAGATTTTCAATTTGATTGGATTTATATATGGATATTAGAATTAATTGAGTGTGATTGTGTTTATTACTCCCTCCGTCCCATTTTTTTTGTCCTGTTTGAAAAGTCAAACTTTTTAAGGGAACATCATTTATTGTCTTGTCTATTTTTTAAAAATGTATAAGTTTCCAAAACTACCCTTAAAAAAATTTATCAAAAAATTGAATTAGTAAATTAATACGGGTATAATAGGAACATTAGTAAATTAATGATTTTTATTTTTAGAAACAGGACAATATTTTGGGACATCTCAAAATGGAATAGATGACAAAAAAAATGGGACGGAGGTAATATTAAATATGTGATAAGATGATGTAGCATGTTGGAATTGGAGGGGTAAAACATGAGTTTTACACCATGTCCTTATAGAATTTAATCTCTTTTTTTAAAGGGTTAGTTCAATAAGGTAGCATGGTGACTTTTTGATTTTTGCCACATGTGAGGGCCAAGTTATGTTATCAGGCTTAATCCCGCTCTTAGGGCTTGTTTTCTTTATGTTAAGTGGACCCCAGAAGGATATTTTTGAGGTTAAGATTTATGTAAGATTTTAAGGTAGTTCTGGATTTTGTCATCTTATTAAGCCTGAATTAAATTTGTACTAGGATTGTGCACACTGGACTTCATTTGTGTTTTAGACATGGTTGTACTATGGGCCCAAAAATGGGCTTTATTCCTGATCTTGTCAATCGGGACCTTTATTGTGCTATGTGCTTTGTGATCGGCTTCATCTGGTGTGTGTATTGTATTCGTATGGTTTGTATTTGGGTTGTCTTGTTTCATTTTCCTGTTTCAAAAAAAAAAAAAAAAAAAAAAAATTAAAGTTTTCATCTTCCTCACCTTTTAGCCGTCTAGCAACCTTCTAGCTGTCAGACCTAGCCACTCCTCTACTAACCTTCTAGTCTCTCCAAGTTTTTTGGGTAAAATTGATCTTTGACCATTCAATACAATTTTTATAATTTATTATTATTTGCCATTTTTGTAGATTCACTTAAGGGATATCTTGAAATTGTGAGAGAATTTGAGATTAGAATTTAGAAGCAATCGTACTTAGGAGGTGTTTGGTGAGTGTTTTCAAACAACCATTTTCAGTTTTTAAACAACATTTCACGTATTTACACACGCTTTTTCACTCACACGTATTTCTACAAATGTTTTTAAACAACAATTTTCAGTTTTTAAATACATGTACCAAACGGATCCTTAGGGTTTGATAAGTAATAAATGCCCAATTGAACTAAGGATTTTAATTGGATAATTGGGCAATTGATTTTGGAGGATAAATCACGAAATATTAAGGAATTAAGGGCTGAGTTAGGAGTGAGTTTTCTACTTTGGACAATTTCAAATAAATTTTACAAAAATTTGCAAAGATGTTTTAACTTGTATCCCTATTTCTGACAGATTTGGCATTTGGGTATACTGAATCTGACTTGATTTTAGCATGACTTGAGATTGGCATAGAATTTTGACAAGAAATTTGAAGTGAATTGAGGTAACATGTAGAACTTATAACCTAGAGAAAATCATAAATTTTTGAAATTTATCGTTCTTTTAATTTTATAGCCAAATTGGTAAGGAAATCAACTATGTTAGGCCAAATTTATTGGGTCCCTTAGTGTTTGGTTTTAGGCTTAAAAACTTTCAATTATGGAAACATCATTATTAAAAAGATTTTGGAATAATTAATCCAAACCTGCAAGAATTTTATTTTGAGACCTATAATGTGTTTCATTATTGATATTTGTTGGTTTAGGTAATACATTTATGAAGGTCATGATGTAAATCGCTTAGGAATTTGCTTTGGTTTCATTTAACTATCCCAAAGCATTCGTTTATTGATTGGTTAGCTATGAACAACAAACTCCCCACACAATATAGAATGGTCAAGTGAGGTACTTGGGTGATAGCTTATGTGTGTGTGCGTGTTTTTTTTTTTTTTTTTTTGGTATTGCCTTGTTAGTGGAGATCATCTCTCTTCTTTGAATGTTCTTTCACTTCAAGAGTTTAGGATGACATGATGAAGTTTTGTCTAGTTTCAAATACTCAGTTTGTGTGGGAGAACTTGTTTGCTTGGGGGGCTAGAGAGTTAAAAGGGAAAGGGCTAAGACTAATAGGCTGCAAACTTGCTTGGTGGTCAACAGTCTACCACATTCAATTGCAAAGGAATTTCATAGTTCATTAAGATAAAATTTGGACTAAAGAGCGACTCGAGAGAAGTATCGATTATTAAGGATGTCAAAACTAGGCTGGGGTTTCAAACCAAGTTCATTCAAATACTACTATCTATTGTAATTGGGGGATTGATCCAAATGGTATTTTAATTTGATCCTAGAACCTCTGTGCTGCTATGTTTTGTCAAAGTGTTTTTATGATGTCCATCTATATAGATGTGTTGTTTAGTTATTAGTACAATTTTTCTTTGTTACTTGCTTTGGCTTGTTTTGGTTTTGTAGTTAGATTTGTAATTTGGTTTATGTAGCAGGGAGGTTCCCTATGCTAGTGTCTTCTCTTCTTTGGCTTCAAGGTTTTCTCTATATTCTCTATTTTGTTTCAATAAATATAAGCTTAATTACCAACCAAAAAAAAACAAAAACACCTAGGAATTATGAATATCAGTTAACCTAATTTTAGGAAAACTGGGTCATACTCCATTTGGGCTACAAGGTGATCAATATGTTTGAGTTTTGATAGTCATGATATGAAATTCAGGTACTGCCATGTTGTAATTTTGAGAGCTGCCTTAATGGGTTTAAAAAGTTAAGCACAAAATTTTAAGTGTTGAATCAAGTACGTTTCAATAGTTAAATCCTTATCTTGTTCTTACTGCCTTGTATTCTCTTAGATATAAATAGATATTGGCATGTTTATATTCATCGAATCATCTAATCCTGTATTAGGTTCTAGGTTATTTTGTTTAAGGCTTTTGATACATAAATTGTTTGTTGATTTGAAGTAAATTGGGCTTTAGATAATGATTCATTTCAAGATATTATTTTATATATGTAAAACTGGAAAGCAACTTTGCTAAATAGTGAACCTTTTATGTAAAATTTCTTTCTATGCATTGCTATCTATTTTATTATAAAGAAGTCTTCTAAAAAAAAAAATCATAAAGAATATCATAAAATATTCTTTATATATGATATTGTTGAAGAAAAAGAAAACAATTTCTAATGATCGGCTAGACTATAATCTTTGCCAACAAGTACAAGGCTAAGAGTTGGTTTCTAGATAAAATATTGTTTATTGTAGTGTGATGTGGTACGGTGTGCGGTGCATTGTTATTGTTTGCTTTTCAAAACCATTGTTATTATTTGCTCTTCTGAGTTATTGTTATATCTTACCTCTTTGAGGTTATTGTTTCTCATGGGATTCACCTGCCAACCGTTAAGAATGTCTTCGATGGTTGATATTTTATACACTACTTATTGTTTATTGTTATTGACAAATTGAATGTGAAAAACAACTTTACTGTTAAGTGTATTACTATATGTTATTATAAGTAGTTTACCCAATGATGAAGTAATGTTCTTGTAACTAAACTATGGCTTATTGAAATAGGGTAAATCTTTTAAGAGGGAAATTGTTTATTTAACAAGTTATATTTTTTTCACTGTATAGTTAAATGTTCACATTCAAAACTGGTTTATTGTTTCTACTGAATTACTTTCATACTATTGATAAATATTTTGTAAAATTTAATACTTTGTCTATTATAATGTGCATTTTCACTTAACATTATCATGTGATGTAGTCTCTTGTTCAGCTGTTAGCTCACTCCCTTTCTCCACCATTTTCAGATTAGTGCAATGGACTCTCTTAATGGAATAAATTGGTGATTGTTGGAGCTGTGAAATGAAGACAGCATATGTTTCACTACGGCTTTCTCTTGTGTGTGTATTGTATGGTTTGTATTGTGGTGTTGTTATGTTGAATAAAATCTAGTCTCATTCATCCAAAAAAAAAAAAAAAAAAACCATTTGAGATGTGAGATTTGCAGATTTGCCTCTTGTTTTTTAATGTGTTAACTTGTGAAACTCAGTAATTTTCTAAAGTGTATGGCTTAAGTCTTAATAAAAGTATCGTTTTCGTCATTGATTATGTGTATGACCAAATCATTTATGTCCATCTAAATTGGCCAATTTTTATCACTGATTGTGGGGTTTTGTTTTTGGTGCAAAAGATTATGTCTTTTTTGAAAGGTGGGCTCAAAAGAATATTCTGAGTGGGTGGGTGAAGATTTATGTAAGTTTGTAATAGGCAATTGCTGGATTTTGTGATATTGTTAAGCCAATTTGGGCTAGGATTGGGCCTAAAAAGGAGCTATGCTAGGGCTTATGCACACTGGACTAAGTAAAGCTCAGGTTGATGCTTGCCACTGTTAACGAACAAATCTTTTATTCACTCTTTTAGTCAAGTTATTCCAAGACTTCTACAGTATTTTGTACGCATGCAATTAACGTCTACCAGTTACAAGCATATTCTTTTTCTTTCTTTTAAATAATAAGAATTTTTTAACGATAATTTATTCAATTAAATATATAACTATGTAAGTGTACGATGGGACCTATCTCTCTATAAGAGGAAGTATACTTCTGGAATACACAATAATTTCTTTTAAAAATGACAAGTTACTTCACATAAAAAGACATTGTGCAGTGAAGTTTTAGTAAGGGCATAAAAATAAAAATAAAACTAATTAAGACACACACGCACACATATATATTGGAGACTTGAGATATATTTAGGCCATGTTATTCTCCATCTCCACCCTTATAATAAGACTGTCACACTCTGGGACACAAAACACCACAAACAGCAAACGTAACACAGAGACATAATACACAGAACAGGCAGCTAGCACAATCTTCCTCTTGAATCTCCAAATGATGTGAAGCCTTACACAGTTTGTTGGTAACTATCAGCTAGCTGAGGTTAAGACCGAGACATCTTTAATATTCCGAGTCTGAAGTGTTTCACAGATGTGAGGGCAAGGTTGTTACGATTAAAGTCTCAGGCCCAAGCCCATTCTTGGACCCATCGTACTATCCCTTATAAATATGGGCACAGTAATGGGCTTTGTTCATGATTTTCTGAATCAGGCCTTTTGTTATGCAATGTGTTTCCGAATAGCTTTATGCATAGTGTGTATTATCATACGAATAATCCTAGAGATATAAGCTATTTTACAAAAAAATTTACAAACGGTTGATGTGATGAGTGGTTATTGGTAAATAAAAAAGTGATATTAATGGTGGGTCTAGATGAAAACTAATAAAAGATTGACCACATCAACATTTTATAAAAATATTCTAAAATAATTTGTATTTATAGTATTTCTCTTATTATATACGGTTTGTATTGTAGTTGTTTGTTGAATAACTCAAGTCATTGTTCAAAACCAAAAACAATGTATTCAAAACCTTGACATTTTATATTCTTCTCCTGGTTAGGGTGGGGTCTATTGTGAACGTCATGGTGCCTTAATTTGCAAAAAAGATGGTGAGCACTTTTTGTACTGGGCCTTGGGTTTGGCCGAGGACCTTGTTTGTCCGAGGAGGATAAACAGCAGTGAGGGTGCTAAACTCAGAACCCCATAATGAAAATACAAGTGGAAGGGCTGAGAAAGTTGGTCTGAGGAGGATAATCTCCTCGGATAAGCAAGGCATGGATCAAACTTGTACCTTACCATTCAAGGTAACTTCCAGGACAATCTGCTAATAGAGATAGGCGATATGATCGTGCAAAAGGGATGGGAGCTTAGAGGAATCTAAGGAAAAGCTGCTATCACCGCATTGAATGCACAACAGCTACTTTTCTGGCCGCATTTATGTGGAGAAGACCCTTGAACAGTGCTGCCTTGGCTACCACAACTTGCAGAAAGCCAAAGGGGGCGTTTGATGGGACAGGCACTCAAGTGAAGGCCCAGATGATCAACAAGTGTAGGGTCAAGATGGTCTAAAGGGAGCTATATAATGTAAGAAATCCTCCATGAGGAGAGGAGGGAGAATCAAGAAAGAAACATGTAACAACCTAGAATCAGACTTGTAATAAAGTTTTAAGGGAAAAACCTAAGAATCAATCTCCTCGAACTTGGCCGAGGACGCTTTTCTTTAAGGAAACGTCTATCATCCTTCCTTTCTTGTCATTAAAATCTATTAGCTCGTCACTTGATTCACTAAAACCCAGTTTTCTAACCCGTCCTCTACAAATTTATTGTTTTGGGCTTTTTAGGATAAAGTCCACACCCCTGTTGGGCTTGAAGTTCAAACAGGGTCCCTACAATTAGCGCTGTCTGTGGGGAGAACTAGTGCAATAGTGAGTGCAACGCCTCACTATGGTAGAATCAGGTTCACACCAAGCAGAGTCTGCGGGATCCCAGCATTGCAACCCCTTCGTTAACCTTGAGCGAAGAGGTGATCGTGAAGGAAGTGTGCATACCACACATACTTTAAGGAGTCAACCTCGAGGTGGAAGCCATATCTCCCATGCAAAGAGTATCAAGGGCATGCAACGGGAGATTGATCAGTTGAAGAGGGAGTTGCACCATGCACGATGAAGGCGAACCCCCTCTAACTCAGATGTTTCTTCTGATGATGAAAGGGACGTTAGTTACAAGCGAAGGTCTCGAACCCTGCTAGCGAATCTTTCTCCTACGAGGAGGAACACCGTCATGAACGGAGAGTCAGAAGCCTGCCTCGTAAAGGTGTGGGAAATGACTCTATGGGTAAAGCGTTGGACCAAATCTCTAGGTCACCTTTCACGCGTAGGATTTAGGGAGTGGAACTCCTTCGACGATTCACTCAGCCTACTTTCACCATGTATAATGGTAAGACAGACCCCGTTGAGCACGTGAGCCATTTCAACCAGAGAATGGCCATCTATTCCAAGGATGAGGCCTTGATGTGCAAGGTGTTCCCCTTCATGCGAGAAGGGGAGACCTTGAAAATGTATTCAAACAAATACTGGGAAATGTACAATGAGATAGATGGTGACTTTAATGACGTTGCCATTAGTACTTTCAAGAGTGGCCTCCCAATCAAGCATGGTTTAAGGAAGTCCTGGACAGAAAAATCGGTCACTAGCATGCGCCAAGTCATGGACCAGAATTACAAGTACAAGAGGGTTGAGGAAGACTAGCAGCAAGGGAAAGGAAAGGATAAGGTTATCCCTTAGGAGAGGAGGGAATTCAGGTCGGACCAATACAATAACAACCGACCACAAAGAGATTTTGCTGGACAGTCAGAATCTGCCAATCCTCAAGCAGTCAATGCTATGTTCCGAGAGTCGGTGCATCAAGTTCTGGAAAAGATTAGGAATGAGCCATTCTTTAAATGGCCAAATAAAATGGCAGGAAACCCTGCAAGACTCAACTAAAACCTCTATTGCCAATATCACCAAGACCATGGACACACCACGGAAGATTGTAGAAGTCTGTGGGACCACCTGGACCAGCTCGTCCGCAATGAAAAGTTAAAGCAACTCCAGCACCGCTCCAATGGCTAGAGGGGCCAGACAAACTCAGAGCCAAGGAGAGATGCTCCTTCAAGACCTCCTTTAGGTACGATAAACGTCATCTTCGCCGCCTCAGGAAGGACCGGATCTTGCCTCTCCAAGGTAATGTCTGTCGTTCGGCTGACTGCCGAGGACTCAAATGCTAGGCCAAAGAGGGCTAAAATGAGTATCCAATCGATTCTGGGCTTCTCGGACGAGGATAAAATCGGAACCATCCAACCCCGTGATGATGCTTTGATGGTTACACTCAGGATCGGGGGGTATGACGTGAAAAGGGTGTTGGTAGACCAGGGTAGTGGTGCTGAGATTATGTACCCCGACCTATACAAGGGGCTAAATTTGAGACCCGAGGACCTAACAGCCTATAATTCACCCCTGGTGAGTTTTGATGGGAAGGTTGTCATTTCGAAGGGTCAGATTAGACTACCTGTATAGACCAGTTTAGAAGTGGTGGAGGTGAATTTCATTGTGGTGGACGCTTAATCACCCTACACAGCCATTGTGGCCAGACCTTGGCTTCATATCCTAGGAGCCGTTTCATCTATTCTGCACCAGAAGGTGAAATATCTGTCCAAGGGCTAGGTTAAGGACATCCTAGGAAGTTAGTTGGTGGCTAGACAATGCCTGGTGGTTGCCATTAGGCATTAGCCAAAGCCCGAGCCCTCGGCCCATGTTGAAGAGGGATTATAGCAATTAAAAGCTCCGGCGTTGCCTGTCGATGGGTCAGCCGAGGAGGAAAAATGCTAAGATTTGGAAATGATTGTGGTTGGTGATGATCCAGAGAAGTTCTTCTAGATTGGGTCTCAGCTGCTTACTCTAGAGAAGGAGAAGCTGATAGAATTCCTAAGAAGAAATGTTGACGTATTCGCATGGAACGCTTACGAGGCCCCAGGGGTGGATCCAAGCTTTATCTGCATCATTTGAATGTTAATCCCTGTGTCACCCCCAAAAGGCAACCACCTCGGCGCTCGTCCAAGGAACATACCGATGACGTCAGAAACGAGGTGACGAAACTTAAACAGGCAGGGCCTATCAAGGAGGTATTCTACCCAAAGTGGCTTGCCAATACTGTGGTGGAAAAAAAGAAGAGCGGGAAATGGCGGGTGTGCATAGACTTCACAGATCTAAATAAGGCGTGCCCAAAGGATCCTTTTCTCATGCCTAAGATAGACCAGCTAGTGGACGCTACTGTAGGCCATCCTCAGATGAGCTTCTTAGATGCCTATTAGGGATACCACCAGATACCATTAGCACTGGATGACCAGGAAAAGACAGCTTTTGTCACCCCTACTAGGAACTACCACTACAAAGTGATGTCATTTGGCTTGAAAAATGCTGGGTCTACCTACCAAAGGATGATGACGAGGATGTTTGAACCATAGTTGGGTAAGAGTATTGAAATCTATATAGACGACATGGTGGCGAAGAGCAAGGTAGTGTCTAAGCATGTGGGAGACCTCGGAAGCATTTTTGAAATTCTAAGGGAGCACAAGTTGCGCCTTAACGCGTCCAAATTCTCCTTTGGCGTGGGATCAAGTAAGTTCCTGGGCTACATGGTCACTCATCGCAGAATCGAAGTTAACCCAGATTAGATTAAGGCAATCAACAGTTTACAACCATCTCGAAACCCCAAGGAAGTCCATAAACTGATCGGAATGACTGCTGCCTTAAATCGATTTTTCTCTCGATCAGCAGATAGACGCAAACCCTTCTTCCTACTGATGAACAAGTAAAAAGTGAAAGGGGTTTAAGTGGACCGAGGAGCGTGCCTTAGCCTTCTAGCAGCTTAAGGATTATCTCTCTCGGCCACCTATCATGTCCAGTCCTGAGATGGATGAAGTCTTGTTTGCCTATATTGCTGTGGCCCCCCATGCTGTAAGCTTGGTCCTGATATGAGTTGATAGCGGCATACAAAGGCCGGTCTATTATGTGAGCAAGTCACTACATGAGGCTGAGGTTTGCTATTTGCCACTGGAAAAAGCCATTCTAGCAGTAGTACATGCTATGCGTAAACTTCCCTATTACTTCCAAGCACATATGGTAGTCGTCCTAACTCAGCTCCTACTCAAAGCTCTACTTCGGAGCGCTGGTTATACGGGGAAGATCACTAAATGGGGGATAATGCTGAGGGCTTTTGACATCAAGTACATGCCTCGCACCTTTGTCAAGAGTCAAGTCCTCGCGGATCTGGTTGCCGAGTTTGCTGAATCCCAGTTAGACGAAAAGGTTGAAGCACAACACATGGATGAAAAATTGGTTGGCATGATCTCCCAACAAGGTCCCCTATCCTGGAAAGTGTACATTGATGGTGCAGCAAATCAGAAGGGCTCCGGAATGGGGCTAGTACTAAATCTCCCGAAAAAATCACTATTGAGAAGTCATTAAGGCTGGGCTTCTCAGTCACAAATAATGAAGCTGAGTATGAGGTTTTGTTGATAGGAATGACCATGGTTCAAAAAATGGGCAGAAAGGCAGTAGAGATGTTTTCGGACTCAAGATTAGTTGTCGGCCAAGTGAAAGGAGAATTTGAGGCAAGAAATGAAAGAATGCAAGAGTACTTGAATCAGGTTAGACACCTACAATCAGGGTTTGAATCTTTCGACTTGCTCCACATCTCTAGAAGTGGAAACACACATACTGATTCCCTGGCCACACTTGCGACCTCCTCGGCTTAAAGCCTTCCTCAGGTCATCCTTGTAGAGGACTTGCGCAAGCCCACAAAGGTGAACCAGGAAATGGTTCATGTTCATCAAGTTAGAGTGGGGCCCAGCTGGATGGACCCCATTGTACTATTCTTGAGAGATTACATTTTGCTGGAGGATAAGTCAGAGGCTGACAAAGTATGGAGAAAGGCGCCTCGTTTTTGGCTATTAGGGGACCAAAAACTGTACAAGCGCTCTTTTTTTGGGCCGTACCTACTTTGCATTCACCCTGAGGCGTCAGAGCTACTCCTTGAGGAGTTATATGAAGGGATTTGTGGAAGTCATACTAGAGGAAGATCTTTGTCTCACAAAGCTATCACTTAAGGCTATTGGTGGCCGAATATGCAAAGAGAAGTGCAAGAATATGTGAAGAAATGTGACTAGTGCCAAAGATTTGTACCAAATATACATCAGTCAGGAGGAGTCCTTAACCCCCTATCCAGCCCTTGGCCATTTGCTCAATGGGGCTTAGACATTGTTGGCCATTTCCCTAAAGCAGCAGGAAAAAAGAGATATTTGCTAGTCGGCATGGACTACTTCACCAAGTGGGTCGAAACTGAGCCTTTGGTAAACATCAAGGACGTGGATGTAAAGAAATTTGTTTGGAAAAATATCGTCACATGATTCGGGGTCCCTCGTACCTTTATCTTAGACAATGGTCTTTAATTCGACAGCAAATCTTTCAGAAGATACTGTTGTGATCTGGGAATTTCGAATAAATATTATACTCCAGCTTATCCCCAAGGGAATGGACAAGCAGAGGCTGTTAACAAGGTCATAGTGAGTGGAATCAAGAAGAGGTTAGATAATGCGAAAGGAAAATGGATGGGAAACTGCCACACGTCCTCTGGACAAGCAGAGGCTGTTAACAAGGTCATAGTGAGTGGAATCAAGAAGAAGTTAGATAATGCGAAGGGAAAATGGGTAGAGGAACTGCCACATGTCCTCTGGACGTACAGAATTACACCTCTCAGATCAACCGAGGAGACCCCCTTTTCGATGACTTATGGGGCCGAGGCTGTTATTCCTTTGGAGACCAGCTTCCCTACACTGAGAACTAGCTCTTTCAATCCGAGCAATAATAATGAATTGTTAGAAAAGAGCTTAGACTTTATTGAAGAAAGAAGAGAAAATGCAATGGTTCAATTGGCATACTACCAACACAAACTCAAGCAGGGTTATGATGCCAACGTGAAGCTGAGACCATTAGCACCTAGTGATCTGGTGTTGAGAAAGGTTCTAGGTACTGCAAAGAACCCAGCGTGGGGAAAGCTAGTGCCCAATTGGGAAGGACCATACCGCATCACCTCGATGGCTAGTATATGAGCATATTTTCTGGAAGACATAGATGGACATGTAATACCATGCCCGTGGAATGTAAATAACCTAAAAATGTATTATTATTAATGAAAGTCTCTTTTTCAATATGTTCATTTACTAAAGGCATTATATTTCTCATTATTCAATCTTTATAGGTGTTAAACATATCCTAAGTTATGTCAGGTCTCTCGGACCACATACTTGGATGAAATTAACACAATGACATCTTTTATAAGTGTTTAAATAGAACCTTAGTCATGCTTGAAGTCTTCAGACCAGATACTTTGGGGAAATTAATACATTATGACATCTTTTATATAAGTGTTTAAACAGAACTTTAGTCATGCTTGAAGTCCTCAGACCAGATGCTTTGGGGAAATTAATACACTATGACATCTTTTATATAAGTGTTTAAACAGAACCTTAGTTATGCCTGAAGTTCTCGGACCAGATGTTTTGGGAAAATTAATACACTGTGACATCTCATGCCTAAAGTCCTCAGACCAGATGCTTTGGGAAAATTAACACTATGGAATCTTTTATATAAGTCTTTAAACAGAACCTTAGTCATGCCTGAAGTCCTCGAACCAAATGCTTTGGGGAAATTAATACACTATGACATCTTTTATATAAGTGTTTAAACAAAACCTTAGTCATGCCTGAAGTCCTTGGACCAGATGCTTTGGGAAAATTAATACACTATGACATCTTCTATATAAGTGTTTAAATTGAATTTAGTCATGCCTGAAGTCCTCAGACCAGATGCTTTTGGGAAATTAATACACTATGACATCTTTTATAAGTGTTTCAACTGAACCTAAGCTATATAAAGCTCCTCGGTCGCATTCTTTGGTAAAACTAACACTGCATTATCTGTTCGATTCGCACAAAGTGTCAAGATAGATCTAAAGTTACAGCCAACTCCTCGGATTGGTAGCTTTGAGTAAGCTAAAATTCATAATTATTTGTCCAAGTATAAGTTTATTATTTGTCTTTATTTAGTTCAGCCCTCATAACAGAAAAAGCAGCTCACAGTGCAAATATAGGGTAAATAATTCATTGTTGATACTTAGTCAAATTACTTATATTGGTGGCGAGGTATTGTTGTTAGTTTTTATTAGAACTAAAGTGGCAACAAGCCAAGTTTATTTGCACATGACAGTAGGCTTGAAAGCATGTAAAGCAAAGACACAAGAAGCAAAAGAAATATTCATTCATTAAACAAGAAGAGGGAGTATGTTACATTCTAGGACAAAGTTTCACTATAAAAAAAAAAATAAAAAAAAAATAAAAAACCCTGCTACAAGAAAAATCCTAAGTTCTATGCCTTGGCCTTGGGGGCAGGAGGATCCTCTTTGTGGCTCGTCTGAGAGGAGGCAGCGTCCTTGGCCTTAGGATCAGTTCCCTTAGTCTTGGCCTCCGCTTCCTTTGCCTTCGCTGTAGCTTCCTCGGCCGTAGCAGCACTTATAGCTTCTTAGGAGTGCTTTTTCTCTTTGCCCTCATCCTTGGCCCCCTCGGCCTTGTGGCCTTGATCACCAGCTTGCTGGATCCCTTCGAAGCCCCAAGGAGAAGGAGAGCGACTTACCTAGTTTGGGGTTGCTCAGCAGTCTCAAGAGCAAGGGCAGAGGTAGAAATGGTGGCACCTAGGACTTCACGGATATTTGGGTGATAGTAGATGTTCAAGAAGAAGCGAAGGGTCCAAGATACCGAAGACCAAAAATTGAAGATCAAGATCCCTGAAGAAAGATCAAAACGGAAGAAGTCTTATGGAAACTCACGCATGGGTTGCAGGCAACCCACGAGTTTGGGGGGCTAAATGTTGAGGTTCAAAATTGGGCACAAACTAAGGCCCAAAGAAATAACACGGTGGGCTCATTTCACAAAAAAAAATAAAATAAAATAACAAGAGCTAAGAGAAAAATAAGAAAGGGAAAACTGGGCTCACATAATAAAGAAGAGAGAGAAAGAAAGAAGAAAAGGGCAAGAGGAGGATTGGGATCTAGAGACCCACGAAAAAGGCCCAAACCAGGCAGAACCAGCAAACCAAAAAAGCCCAGAAAGAAGGGGTGGGCCGAGATCCCAGAGGTACCCAGAGTCCGGGGATCCCTGGACGCGCAAAGTAAGATTAAAGCAAATTCAAAGAGGAATAAGAGACAAAGAGCATGCGGGTCTCATGCTCCAGATATGCAGTGAAGCCAGGAGGTGCGAAGCAAAACGCAGGAGCCGTGATTCCGACCATTTGGAGAAAGTGACAAGAAAGAGTACAACTGAAAAAGCTGGAACGCTGAGAAGAAAAAGCCAAATAGCTGAAGACCAGCCAACGGAGAAGTCCGGAAATAGAAAACTAGTTAAGGGACTTTCGTTTGGTCGGACCAAAAGCAAGAAACTATGAGAGAAAAAAGGAAACGACATGACCCTGAGCAACCTGGCATGGCACGGACTCTAAGGGGCAAAAGGGAGAAATTACTGGTACCCCGGAGCCCGAGCAGTGCTATAAAAGGAGGAGGGGCTCCATGCTACAAGGGGGATTCTGGGGGAGAGAGAGATTGATCTTTGATTAGATGATTCAGGCATTCACGACCATTTTCTAGAGTCTGATAGAACTATACAGAAGAGCTTTGTAAAACTAAAAGAAAACAGAAGAATCGCTCCCGGTATCCCAGAGACAACCACTATAGCATATGCTCGGATTCAACAAATTCAAACTTTGCAAGTCTTGAAAACTTAAATAGCTATTAAAGTCTGTAATTTTTGAACTTAGTTGAACCTTGCATCACGTCTTAGTGAGCACTGTAATCACAACTAAAGAAAATTAATAAAATGCACCTGACTAATTCAAGGATCCCTAACCTTTTCTTACATTGTATTTTTTTTTTTTTTTTTTTTTGTTGTGAATTCCTTTGCTGTTGAAATGTCATTCAATATAGATGCTTTTGCTTGTTAGTTATTTGTATTGAAGGAAGCTTGTTTTGTGCACCACTCGGTTCTTAAATAGCCCTTTTAGCTGCGGTGAATCGAGCCCAGTCCACCAAAAAATATTTATTTGGCCCAGGATCCTTGGGCCACTAAGGTGAGAAGAAAAAAAGGCACTCTCACATTTTGGCGACTCTGCTGGGGATTGGGTAAAGAAAAGGGAAGAAGCAATCCCTTCGCAGAGTATGCCTCCAAGACCAAGGAACAGTAAAGGTGCTAATGTGCCACCTTCGACCTCTGAGCCTGTGGGAGAAAATGAAGTGGCCTCCAGACAAAGAGGTGAGGTGCCCTTAACAGAACAGGAGGCCGTGTCAGAACAAAGAAACACAAGGCAGGAGCTAGACCCCATGGCTCAGATGACTGCAAT
Organism: Quercus ilex subsp. ballota; assembly: GCA_032727855.1. Lineage (NCBI taxonomy): Eukaryota > Viridiplantae > Streptophyta > Magnoliopsida > Fagales > Fagaceae > Quercus > Quercus ilex. Next base: position 42,831,331 of record CM064918.1, read on the forward strand.
GTTGAAAGACTTGCAACAAGAAGTCCGCCTTCTCAAAGAAGGCAAGACACAGGAAGTCAGAGATAATGCCCCCATGTGGGCAACCAAGATAGAACCCAGCCGGAGGGAGGGTTAGCAGTGGGAGGAGGAACTAACCCCCAGTACCTAACACTGGCAGATGTCAGTGCCCTCCTGGACTAAGAAAGGGAAAAACTTTCCGGGATCCCCAAGCAATTTTCTAGGGATCCCCCATTCCTACCAGAACTCCTTGGTAAGCCATATCCCAAGGGATATGAGCCACCAAAGTTCCATCCTTTTGATGGAAGGAATGGAAGCGCAGTAGAGCACGTAAGTAGGTTTGTCCACACTATGGGCCCCTACGCAGGAAATCGAGAGCTGTGCCTAAGAGAGTTTGCTAAGTCCTTAGTGGACAGGGCATACACTTGGTACACCACACTGAGACCTGGGTCCATTAAGACCTGGGACGAGATGATGGAGAGATTTTGTGCAAAGTATTACCCTGGTGAGGACAAGGTCACTTTCCAAAGTCTTTAGATGGTATGGCAGAGGCCTGGAGAGGATCTCGTCCAGTTCATCAAAAGATTTGAAGATGTGTCCCTGGATTGTTATGGGGACCATGAAGAAAAAGAACTCGTAGAGACTTGCATATCTAACATGCTTTTCGATTACAGACTCAACCTCGAAAATTTATGTATCACAGAGTTCGCTGACCTGTTATAGAGAACAAGAAGGACAGCACAAACCATGAGGGCGAAGAGGATGCTAGTGTCCCAATCCATGACAGCATCAATGGGAGAAAAAAGGAAGAGGTCTAATGGAAAAATGTTCGAGGAACCACCGGTGATCCCATGTACCGTAGAAGAGTTAAACCATGTCCTGGACAAATGGATCGGAGATGGAGTGGTTAGGCCATTCACTGTGTCCAGGCCACCAACCGAGGAAGAAAGTAAAAATCCTTTGTTTTGCAGGATTCATAATTATGTTAAGCATTCCACCAAGGATTGCTGGACCCTCCGCAAGCTCTTTCACAGGAAGCTAAGAGAAGGAACCCTAGAGCTCACCTAGAAGGAGCCAGAAGTACAAAGGAACCCTTTACCCAACCACAAAGGAAAGGGGGTGGTGGCTGTAGTAATCCATGGGAACCCGGCAGAAGCAGAAGAGCCAGAAGGATCCTTCCACCCGAACACAGTCAGGACCCTCCAGAAGAATCCCAAGTTCAGATCACTATTCAACCAGCTGGGATTTGGACCAGAAGCAAGAAGGGTGGCCACGGAATCTCTCATGACTATATTAGCAGATTCAGGAATGGAATGTTTCACAGCAGAATCACATGCTAGTCGAGCTTTCCTGGAGACAACCAATGCCATAACTTTCACTGATGAAGACATGGAGGTTGAGCATTCAGACCACCGTAGACCTCTTTATCTAATGGCCACCATAAACAGTGTCCAGATCAGAAGAGCACTGGTGGACACAGGGGCATTACTCAACCTCATAGCCCTGAGCACCTTGGAAGCCGTAGGCCTAGCTGGAAGGAGGATCCTGAGGGCTCCCATGGAGATAACTGGATTTGGAGGATTGGCAGAATCGACCGAAGGATATATACAGCTGGCCCTAAGAGTGGGGCCAATAATGGCCCTAACCAGATTTCATGTAATCAACTCAGAGGTGTCCTACCATGTGCTGCTGGGACGGCCATGGCTCCATAAGCACCACCTTATACCATCCACATACCATCAGTGTGTCAAGGGGAGATTGAACGGAAGGCCTGTAAGGATCCCGGCCAACCATAACCCTTTTAGTCAAGGATAAGTAAACTTTGTAGAAACAATGTTCTATGATGAGTTAGAACCTGACGATGAGAGTCTCATGCCAGGGACCCCAGGAGCACCTATCTTGGAGAAAGAAGAGGGAGGAGGTACCCATGACTTAGGAGACCTCCTGAAGAGAAAAAGGCAAAAGAAGGAGCCCGGCACCTCAGGATCCCGAGAATGTGTAGTAGTGCGGGAACCCGGGGGAAGATTAATTTACTGCTTATGAAGGTACGCGGGGTTTGAGTGCATCTTGCAAGAGGGTCCCGGACCACCAGAATGTATGGTAGCTCAAGAGGAAGTCCCAGAGGAACCAGTTAAAAAAACACAGATCCAGCCTGAGGAAGAATTGGAAGAAATAAACTTGGGAGCTGAGCTAGGATCCCAGAAGCCTGTTTCCATCAGTAGCCAGTTGACAGCACAAGAAAGGGAGCCACTGGTAGCCTTACTCAAAGAATACATGGATGTGTTCGCATGGACCTACGATGAGATGCCTAGCCTGGATCCTAGGCTCGTGGCCCATGCTCTCAACGTAGACCCAAGAGTCAAACCAGTAGTCCAACCAGCTAGGGTCTTTCACATTGATGTAAAAGCCCAGATAACCCAGAAGGTCAAGAAGCTGTTGGCAGCTGGTTTTATCAAGCCCATTCAACATCCCAAATGGCTTTCCAACATAGTACCTGTGAAGAAAAAGAATGGCCAAATTCGTTGCTGTGTGGACTTCCGCAATCTAAACAAGGCATGTCCAAAAGATGAGTTCCTCCTGCCTAATATTGACCTCCTTGTGGACTCAGCTGCGGGAATTCTATGTTCTTATTCATGGATGGGTATAGTGGGTACAACCAGATTTGTATGGCTGCCAAGGACGCTGAAAAAACAGCATTCAGGACCCTAATTGAGAATTTTTATTACACTGTGATGCCCTTCGGCCTCAAAAAAGCAGGAGCCACGTACCAGCGAATCATGACAGCCATCTTCCACGACATGATGCATAAGGAAATGGAAGATTATGTGGATGATATTGTGGTCAAGTCAAAAACTAGGGCAGGACACCTCCAGGTACTTGAGCAAGTTTTCAAAAGATGCAGAGAATACATACGCATGAACCCCATGAAATGTGCCTTTGGAGTATCTGCGGGAAAGTTCCTCGGGTTCCTGGTACATCACAGAGGCATAAGTGTGGATCCAGCCAAAACTGCAGCCATTGCCACTATGAAAAGACCAACAACAGTGAGGGAGCTCAAAAGCTTCCTAGGAAGGCTCTCCTACATTAGGAGATTTATGCCAGGACTGGCTTCAGTCACAAGAGGCTTATCCAAGTTATTAAAGAAAGGAACTGAGTTCACCTGGGGAGCAGAAAAACAGGAAGCCTTCCAAAGGATCCAACAGATTATGAATCATCTACCCACTCTCCAGGCACCAGTTCGTGGGTGACCCTTGTTATTGTACTTGGCATCAAATGCCCAAGCAATAGGAGCCCTACTGGCGCAAGAAGATGATGATGGGAATGAGCAACCTGTTTACTATGTAAGCAGGACAATCAAGGATGCCGAAACCAGGTATCCCAGGATAGAAAAGGCTTGCCTAGTGGTCATTTACGCATCCTAGAGGCTGAAGAGGTATTTCTCAGCTCACTAAATCCTTTTAGTGACTAAGTCACACCCCATAAAAGCACTCCTACATCAGCCCCTCCTAATAGGAAGAATAGTACAGTGGCTGGTCCTGCTTTCTCAATATGACATAGGCCTCAGGACCCCCAAGACTGTCAAAAGTTAAGCCATAGCTGACCTCCTGGCACAGTTCCCAGGGAAGGAGGAAACCTCACTAAGTGAAGAGATCCCAGGTGAGGTAGCAATAGCAGAAATCCCAGGAAAGAAATGGACAATGAGATTCGATGGGTCAGCTACAGCAACCTCAAATGGAGTGGGAGTTGTACTAAGTTGCGAGGACGGGGACACCATACCTTTGTCTTTCAAGCTTGGGTTCTCCTGTTCCAATAATGCAGCTGAGTATGAGGCATATTTGACCAGACTAACTATAGCACTCAGTATAGGGGTAAAGCACATGAGAGTGCTGGGAGATTCCAACCTTGTAGTCTTTCAGGTGAAAGGTGACTTTGCGCTAAGGGAACAAAGTTTAGCAGCCTACAGAACTTGGGTGCAGAGGCTGGAGTAGGAATTCCTGACCTTTAGTATAGAGTACACCTAGAGAAGTGAAAACAGGTTCGCAAATGCGCTTGCCACCCTGGGATCCCAGGTACCATTCAAAGGAAAAGACACTTTGGTCAGAATAGGAAGATAGGAGCATTCCATCTTGAAAATCCTCCAAAGGATATCCCTCTGGAGAGTCCAGGCAATGGGATTGGAGGAGCGAAGTGAAAGAAAAAAAATGAAAGAAACAGGATCCGGAGGGAGTGTCAAGGAGCTGAGGGACTACGCTCTAATAGAAGGAGAACTTTACAGGAGATTGCTTGGAGGGATCCTATCCAGATGCATCAATGAGAAAGAAGGGAAACTAAGATTGGAAGAGTTACATACCCAAGTCTGCGGGACCTCAGAAAAGATCAGCTTATATAGGAGGATGCAGCGCATGGGATACTACTGGCCAAATATGAACAAAGAGGCAGCAACTATACAGGAGAAATGTCAAGAATGCCGATCCTCGGTGGACAAGGAAGAAAGCTATGCGGTATTCATTACAGAAGATTGGAGGACTCCCTTCATGGAATATTTGGCTCAAGGGATCCTACCAACTGACAGGGCACTGGCCCACTAGCTTAAAAAACTCGCAGTCAGGTACTTCTTGTAAAGCGGGATCCTGTTCAAAAAGGGATACGGCAAGGATCCCCTAAGATGCCTGGGGCCAAGGGAAGCCGGGGAAGTAGTTAGGGAAGTCCATTCTGGTGATTGTGGAAGTCACCTAGGAAAAAGGAGGCTCTATAAACAGTTACTACTGTTGGGGTACTACTGGCCAATAATGAAAAAGGACTCCGAGGAGTTAGTTAAAACCTGCCACGCATGTCAGGTTCTCGGAGATGCAATCCATACTCACCCAAATGTGTTACAGGATATGACAACCCTATGGCCTTTCCAGACTTGGGGGCTTGATCTCATAGGGCCTATAAATCCCCCATCCAGTGGTTACATATGGATCTTGGTAGCTACTGAGTACTTTACAAAATGGGTAGAGGTCATTCCCTTGAAAAATGCCACTGGAGCAGCTGTAGCAAACTTCATTCGAAGCCATATCATTACAAGGTTTAGGATCCCCAGGAGGTTGATCAGTGACAACGGAACCCCATTCATAAATAAAGACATGAAGGGGTTAACTAAGGCTTTCTACATCAAGCATGGAAGGTCTACACCGTACTACCCACAAGGAAATGGCCAGGCAGAGGCCACTAATAGGGTAATATTGAAGATCCTTAAAAAAATGAAGCAGGAGTATGGAGGAAAATGGAGTGACCACTTGGCAGATGTACTTTGGGCATGCAGGAGCTCTGTGAAGACAGCCACGGGATTCTCACCATTCTCCCTAGTCTATGGGACAGAAGCCATCAGCCCAGTGGAATTAATTGTTCCTATACTAAGAGTAGTACTTGAAGAAAGTCAGGAGAACACCGAGGACACAAACAATGAAAGGAGATTAGCAGACCTGGAAGGGGTAGAGGAAGAAAGAGAGCTAGCCAAGAGAAGAAGCTAGAGGTACCAGCAAAGAATGACCAGGGCATATGCACAAGCAGTACGCCCAAGAACTTTCACTAAAGGACAGCTGGTACTAAGGACAGCAGAGCATGTGAGAAGAAACCTACCAGGACCCTCCAAATTTGCCCCAAAGTGGGAAGGACCCTACATCATCAGGGAGGCCCATGATATTGGGTATTACTACCTTACAAAGGAAGATGGGACAATCCTGACAGAGCCCATAAATGGAAAGTGGCTAAAACAATACTACGCATGAGAAGGGAGAGGTCTCAGTGCACTGGAATCCTTTTTGCTAGACTCTCCAACCTGCTAAATGTTTCTTTCTTTTTATATTATCGTTTAAGTAATTTTGTTTAGGGACTCGTGGTAGAAGGACACTCTATGATCCTAACTATCTTTTTTAGATTTGCTGTGTTCCTTGAATGACATTTATGTTTTAAATTCAAGGAAATTTCTTCTTATTTCTCAGCTATTAAATCCTAAGTATTACAAAATCTTAACGCAGATAGAACCAGGGGAAGATACCTGGGGAAATCTTTTTGATGCATGACCCATGATCACCCCACAGGTAACTACAAATAGTTAAGTTTCAAATACATGGTCTAGGATCTCAGGCATACATTAAGAATACCTAGCCTAGTACTTGATATATAAAAAAAATAAAAAAAAATAAAAAAACTTGCCAAGTTCATGAGCTGGGACAAAAAAAAAAAAAAAAATATCGCCCAATGTACCCAACTCAGTACTTGCGCAACCAAGAAGAAAAGGGAGGATACCTGGGGAAATCTTTTTGATGCATGACCCAAGATCACCCCACAGATAACTACAAAATAGTTAAGTTTCAAATACAAGGTCTAGGATCTCAGGCATGTACTGAGGATACCTAGCCCAGTACTTGATAAAAAAAAAAAAAACTGCCAAGTTCATGAACTGGGACAAAAAAAATATATCCCAATGTACCCAGTTCAGTACTTGCGCAATCAGGAAGAAAAGGGGTGGGTACCTGGCTGGAACCTGCAGCAAAACTTGTGGGAATCATGGACCAGGACTCAGTACCAAAAAAAAAAAAAAAAAGAGAGAAAGACAAAAGGAAAAGAAGATCCACATGCCATTAAAAAAGATTAGAAGCAATTTTGAAACATAAATACTTAGAAGCAATCCTGAAGCACGACTACATGGAAGCAGTCTCAAAGCACAAGTGCAGATCTAAAAAAAAAAGCCAGAAGCAATGTCCAAACAAAGAAAACTTATACAACCCCAAATTGGTCATACACATCCAAACCAGCTAAAAAAAAAAGAAAGCTAAGAAATAAGGCCAGCCAACAAAGAGCCATCTGAGGAGAGAGCAGGGACAGCCAAAGAAGAAAGAACCCTTTGCCTTTGAATCTTCAAATCTTGCAAAGTCTTGTAGGCATGAGCTAAACCTTCCTCAGCAGCAGCAATCTCAGCATCAATGCTTTTAGAAGCTTGCCTCTGGAATAGCACTTGGGCCAATGATCGCAGATACACCAGCAAAAAGGACTGGTTGAACTTGGCTTCCAAGAGATCCTGAACCACTCCCCTCCATTCCAAAAGTTTTTCCTCAGATAGAGAGTCTAGCGAAGAATCTCTCAAGGAAATCAACACGGCGCACAGCAGCTCCATCAGAATGTTCCTCAAAAATACTCCTCCTTTGAAACCAATGGTAAAATCCCCATGACTTTTAAACAGCCCTTCTAGCAGTGGCAAGCCTTCCACAGGCACAGAGAACCGCAAGAAGCTGCCATAGGAGGGTCCGAAGTGGCAAAAATGATTGGCAGGGAGGCTGTTGAACTCCAGAAGATCAAAGCGAGCCAAAAAGGTAGGGAGCCTTGAAGCAGGATCTAAAACAACCATCTCTGGAGCCTCCCCCATTGTTGCATTACTACCTGAAAGAGCTGAGGAACCTTCAACCCTCTGAACAGAACGAGGGCCAGCAACCTGAGCAGATCCTACACCACCCTCAGAAATCACAAGTTTAGGATTTTTGACACCGTATTAACTCCTACAAAAAAAGGGGGGGGGGGGGGAGAGAGGGGGGGGGGGGGGGGAAGACTTAGCTTTTTCTTTCAAAAAAAAAAAAAAGAGAAAGATAAAGAACAAAAGAGGGTAGAGGAGAAACCAGTATCGGCCTCTTGGGGCGGAGTTTCCTCCTCTTACTCCTCCGACTTCTTGAAGGACTCTGAGAAAGAACACATGGTAAGTTGAAGAAAATGTGAGGAAGCCTCAGCAAAATGACTAAAAGAAGGCAAGGATACAAGGGGTTTCGCCATAACGAAAATACAGGAGAAGGGAAGAAAAAGAGAGAGAACGCAGTAAGGACAATCAACACCCACCTTCAGAACCTTCCGATTCCGAAGAAGAAGTAGCACTAAGGACAGATCTCACAGTGGCTTGGCCTAGAAAGAAAAAGAAAAAGAAAGAAAGAACTCAAAAAAAAAAAAAAAAAAAAGGGGGGGATGCAAAAGAAATAAGATTAAAACGCTATAAAAAAAAAAGAAAAAAGAAGTAAGGCTCACCTGTTTGCCCGAATGGTGATGCGCCTCCCAAAATCTTTGTACTTAACACAGTCTGAGGTAACACGGTCTGGACAGGATTGAGAATCTGTTCAAATTGAGGACTTGGGGACACGGGAAACTTGGGAGCCTCAGGATCCTGGGTAGCCTGGACATCCTGCATTGGTTACCCAGTCTCCCCAGCTATGCCACCACTGGGAGCCTCCTCTTCCGTACTCTGAGCTGTAGCTGCAGCTGCAGCCATCTCCTCCTCCAAAGCCTCACCAACCACGGGGGGATAAACCTCCACCTAAAGAAGGAAAAGAAGGGGGAACAACATAAAAAAAGAAGAAGAAGGAGGGCATGAGCAATGGTGCAGCACGGATACACAACACTTGTGAAATGAATAAGAGCAAGCAGCAGAAGCCAAGGGAAAACCATACCACATCTTCACCAGAGGATTGGCTTCTACCTTTCCTGGGATCTAACTTACGCTTGGACTGCAGGAAAGACAATCACTCATTAGTTCAAAGAAAAAAAAAAGAAATAATAAAACTACAACCTAAAAGAGAAAAGAGGGAAAGAAGCCTTGCCCTTCTCTCTCTCAACAGGGTCTTCAGGTCTCTGTTGTTTACTACGGGTGCATCCAGAGGGTCCCAAAGAACCATGAACTGAAGGACTCACAGGAACCTGGGGAGAAGAAGACTCTACCTTAGTCTTCACCCGGCCCCTTATGGCCAAAGGTTGCTCAACTTCCTTTTCCTCAGCAAGTATTAACTGTTTTTGAGATTTCCCAATCTTCTTCTTTTTTGACTTAGGGCCAGTACCCCCTACACTCTCTTCAACTGCAGCCTTCTTCAATTTCTCTTGCTTAATTATTTTTCCTTTACTCATGCCAACGGGAGTACCAGTACTTATGGCCTCTACTACCCCCTTCTTAATTAGTACCCCAGCAGAAGCACCAACAATAAGGTCACACCTCAACCAAGTCTCTGGAAAATCCTGCGCATAAGTCACCCAACCTCCCTTGGAAGCGTGTCATTCTGCAAAACCAGTTTTACTACTTAAAGCAGTAGAAACAACACCAGCAGTAGGCAAAGACAGATGCCTGTTAGGTGTTGGGGCAGAAGAAATGCCAAGATTGCGGACCCTCCCAATTGTGTTAGAGCCAACATAGTCAACAAAGGACTTTTGCACCCTTCTCCAATAATAAGCATAACCATTGGAGGCAAAAAGTCCTCTCTGAAAGTTGGGCACTACAAACTAAGGACTCCTTCACGACCAATAAAAGAAGGCCTAAAGTCTCATGAAAGGATCCAAGGAAAGAAGAGAGGGTACTATGTCATTAAACACTGGAGGGATATCCTGATCAAAGCTAAACTGCCGAAGTGCTCGATGCGCCAAGTAATGGGTGTACCGTGGGCCATTCGAGGAAAGTACAGGAAGCCAAGAAGGACTAATACAGGCCAAGTAGGCTAAGCTACCTTCATCACCGCGATGTAAATCGAAAGTGTTCCCTGTAGAAGTCAAAAAAGGAGATAACACAGAATCACAAAAAAAACCGGGGCCAAACTCCCGGGGAGAGCGCCAATGCAAATGGCCTACTTGAACAAATAATTCAACCAAATTAAGGCTGCCACCTTTCAGACTCAGCCAACGGAAAATAATTGGGTGGCTGTCAGTTGAGCTGCCACAAGCCCTTTAACCACATCAGGGGATCCCTGAAACTTATCTTTTATAAACTTTAAATTCCTACATCTTGCTAAAGTAACCGAAGAACGATCCCACATAAATACCTGGAGGATGGTGTAATGAAGAGAAGAAGTAATAACATAACAAGAATCACCTTCGGCTTCATCCCCATGAAGCTGATCCAATTGAGAATAGACATGGCCCAAAAACATGGGGGCTAGAGGATATTGAGCGCCCTGAGCCAACTTAATCGCCAAGGGAAAAAGAGTGGACTTGATTCCATACCCAGGGAACTCGCTGAATAGAAATTTGCTAAGCCAGAATGCGAGGAACTCGGCTCGCTTAACCTCCTTATCCTTCTCGCGCGAAAGATTCATAACCCACCTACCCATCCTGGCCGGTTTCCCACTAGAAGAAGCAGTATGTCCACCAAAGTGAGCAAATAACTTTTCTTCCACCTTGAGATCCTCATCAGAAAGATTAATATCAAAGGGGTTTTCATCCCCAAGCACCAGAAGAAGAAAGTTGTTGACCACGTCCTCCAAGGTGACAGTCAGTTCACCAACAGAAAAAGAGAAAGTGTGCAGAGCAGGACACCAGCGCCGCACCAAATGCCTAAGGCCTTTGGCATCTCTGAAACCCTCAAGATTCTTGGAAATAGCCACCGCCTTCAATACACCAGCACGCTCCAAGCGGCCCACAAATTCCTCGTCAGAAAGTTCATTATCCACCAAAATGGGCCAACCTTGGATCTTTCCAGCGACAAAATCGAAAAAGATGGGGACCGCCTCTCGAAGTCCTCGCCTGATTTGGAGATCAAAAATTTCCCTAGGATCTGGAACTTGTGCAGAACCAATAAAACCTGCTTGGCCAGAGAATACCCAGGCATGAGGGGATGGAGGGGTCTCGCCATGGGACACTTGAGGGAAGAATAAGCTAGGAGTATACCAGGGGTCTCACAAAGGAAAAGCGGGGTGCCCAATGACAGACTCATCTTGCACAGAACTAGAGGAACCCTTAACTTCAAAGGGACTAGGAGTACGCTCCTTTCTTTTTCGAGAAGAGGAAGAAGCCATTGAAGCAATGGGTATCCTGAAAGAAGAAAGCAGGTAGCAGCAAGACTGATCGAAAGAAAAGAAAAAGAGGCTAGGAACAGAAGACTCAGGCAGACAAGGAAAAAGGGCAATGTGAAAAGGATAGAATGAAGAAATAAGAGCGGTTAGAGAAGACAATATGTGGAAAGGCGCGCTAGTTGCTAGGAATTAAATTTAAAGAGGGAAAAGTTATCAGCGGTTATTAATGGGAGTTATGGGAAACATAAAAGTAGGTGGTGGAAGTTCTTTTTCCAAAAACTCAAACTACCGCGTCCTATGTAAAAAGGAGGAGTTACAAAAAAGAAGAAGAAGCGAAAGGTCCAAGATACCGAAGACCAAAAATTGAAGATCAGGATCCCCGAAGAAAGATCAAAACGGAAGAAGTCCTACGGAAACTCACGCAAGGGCTGCAGGCAACCCATGAGCTCAGGGGGCTAAATGTTGAGGTTCAAAATTGGGCACAAACTAAGGCCCAAAGAAATAACACGATGGGCTCATTTCACAAAAAAAGTAAATAAATAAATAACAAGAGCTAAGAGAAAAATAAGAAAGGGAAAACTAGGCTCACACAATAAAAAAAAAAAAGAGAAAAAGAAAGAAGAAAAGGGCAAAAAGAGGATTGGGATCCAGAGACCCACGAAAAAGGCCCAAACTAGGTAGAACCAGCAAATCAAAAAAGCCTAGAAAGAAGGGGTGGGCCGGGATCCCAGAAGTACCTAGAGGCCGGGGATCCCTAGATGCGTAAAGTAAGATCAAAGCAAATTCAAAGAGGAATAAGAGACAAAGAGCATGCGGGTCTCGTGCTCCAGACATGCAGTGAAGCCAGGAGGTACGAAGCAAAACGCAGGAGCCGTGATTCCGACCATTTGGAGAAAGTGACAAGAAAGAGTACAACTGAAAAAGCTGGAACGCTGAGAAGAAAAAGCCAAATAGCTGAAGACCAGCCAACGGAGAAGTCTGGAAATAGAAAACTAGCTAAGGGACTTTCATTTGGTCGGACCAAAAGCAAGAAACTATGAGAGAAAAAAGGAAACGACATGACCCTGAGCAACCTGGCACGGCACGGACTCTAAGGGGCAAAAGGGAGAAATTACTGGTACCCCGGAGCCCGAGCTGTGCTATAAAAGGAGGAGGGGGTCCATGCTACAAGGGGGATTGAGAGGGAGATAGAGATTGATCTTTGATTAGATGATTCAGGCATTCACGACCATTTTCTGGAGTCTGATAGAACTATAGAGAAGAGCTCTGTAAAATTAAAAGAAAACTGAGGAACCGCTCCCAGTATCCCAGAGACAGCCACTATAACACATGCTCGGATTCAACAAATTCAAACTTTGCAAGTCTTGAAAGCTTAAATAGCTATTAAAGTCTGTAATTTTTGAACTTAGTTGAACCTTGCATCACGTCTTAGTGAGCACTGTAATCACAACTAAAGAAAATTAATAAAATGCACCTTACTAATTCAAGGATCCCTAACCTTTTCTTACATTGTATTTCATTTTTTTTTTTTTTTTGTGCATTCCTTTGCTGTTGAAATGTCATTCAATATAGATATTTTTGCTTGTTAGTTATTTGTATTGAAGGAAGCCTGTTTTGTGCACCACTCGGTTCTCAAACAGCCCTTTTAGCTGCGGTGAATTGAGCCCAGTCCACAAAAAAATATTTATTTGGCCCAGGATCCTTGGGCCACTAAGGTGAGAAGAAAAAAGGCACTCTCACAGTAAACATCAGGGACGTGGACGCAAAGAAATTTGTTTGGAAAAACACCGTCACATGATTTGGGGTCCTTCGTACCCTTATCTCAGACAATGGTCTTTAATTCGACAGCAAATCTTTCAGAAGATACTGTTATGATCTGGGAATTATGAATAAATATTATAATCCAGCTTATCCCCAAGGGAATGGACAAGCAGAGGCTGTTAACAAGGTCATAGTGAGTGGAATCAAGAAGAGGTTAGATAATGCGAAAGGAAAATGGATGGGGAACTGCCACATGTCCTCTGGACAAGTAGAGGCTGTTAATAAGGTCATAGTGAGTGGAATCAAGAAGAAATTAGATAATGCGAAGGGAAAATGGGTAGAGGAACTGCCACATGTCCTCTGGACGTACAGAACTACACCTCACAAATCAACCGAGGAGACCCCCTTTTCGATGACTTATGAGGCCGAGGACTTCACAGATATTTGGGTGATAGTAGATGTTCCCAGGCTGCCTCCATACTGAGTCTGCTAGGACGCCTGCAACATCAAGGGCCTTGCCTCATAATACATTACAATAATCCCTACAAACCTCAGAAAGCTCTTCAGAGAGCCTAACTTGTGTCTCTTCCACTCTGAGCAAGTAGGACGCTTGCTTCTCAACCTCCATTGCCTCCTTGACTAATTGGGTGGCCTCCTGTACCTTTTGGAGTTCAAACCTGAGATCTTTAACCAACTGCTTTTCGGTGGCCAAGTTAATCTCAGTCACGTACAGCTTTTGGTGCTGATCCTCGAACTGCTTCTCCATGGACTTTAGACCCGCCTCGACACTCTTATGTGCCTTGACGGCTTCTTTGAGCTTTTCGCTCAACTCCTCATGTTCTTGTTTGAGAGCCCCTAAAGACTTCTAAACATCCGCACGGGAGAGGGCCTCAGCATTGGCCTCATTATGGGCATCGTGGACCCACTCCTCGGCTACAAAAACTTGTTGAGTAACTTGCATGAAAGCAACGAAAAAATAACCTCAATAAAAAAAGCAAAGAAAGCACAAAAGTACAAATTGGCATCTAAGTTCATGAGTATGTAGATTGCTTACCATAGCAAGGTCCCTCTTCAGGGACAGGAAGAGGTCGTTCTGCTTGAAGTGCCTGTAAGCTTCCATATCCTTCGGAAGGAGTAAAGGCTGCTCTAGGGCTTCAGTAATATATCCCGCTCAACCCCTTTGGAAATCTTGGACTGTGGGGTTCCAGGGGATAGGAGTCCCATCCACCTCCAGCCGAGGAGACCATGTGCGTTGTGTCGTGCGCACATCAGCCCTATTTTGCTCTTCTCGGCTATCCATGGATTGGGACCTCTTATCCCGAGCATCTTTGGCCACTTTCTGTTGCTTTGTCCCTTTCTGGGGACCCACCTTGCCTTCCTTAAACACCTCAATTGGTCTTTTCTTATTCAAGTCAGGAACTGGTTTCAACCCGAGGTCGGTGGGGATCTGAGGAGGAGGAGGGGGAAGATTAGTAGGAACTTGGGACTTGGGGACCTCCTGTGAAGTTCCCCCTTTGTTCCTTCAGGACATGAGGTCCTTCAGACTTCTCCTTTGGTTCAAAGCCATTTCTTCTTCTTCTTCTTCTTCTGAATTGGACTCGATCCGAGCGACTACAAGTCTTGGAGGATTAGCAATGGAGAGTCTATCAATATTAGTCTCAGAATCCGAGAACTCTACCAGCTCGCCTGGAACTTCACCTTCGTCCTCAAGGTGAAACTGATCTATCTCGGCCGAGAGGGATAAATGTGCAGAGTCTGTCCCTTCTCTCGGAGCGGCTACTTCTGCAAGGACGCGTTGGATAGGTAGCTCAACGGGCGGAAGAACTCTCCGAGCTAGAAACCCTGGCTTAGACACATCTATACGGTTCAATCGAGAATCACCAGCCTTTATTGCTTGGCCTGCATCCTGGAATATACGGGATAGAGGCTTGTAATCCAAGTTCATGCCTTTATTTGACTTAGGAAGGCATGATATTAGTCTGACGATGTCGAACCAGGACTTGAGATAGTAACCCGCGCTGGCAAGCTTGTGGCACTCGTACATGTGGACCACATCAAGCCATGTGAGCCCCAAGCCCATTTGCTCATTGAGAGTGTCTATGCAGCCCAAGACCCTAAATAGGTTAGAATCGCATTGATGGGGAGTCAGCTTGTGGTTAATTAGGTAATCCCTAGTTATCTTACCTATGGGAAGCGTCATTCCTCCTTCTATGAAAGCAGTCATAGGAATGACGACTTCGCCCACTTCTCTGTTGGTAAGTATTTGGTCTGGGGCACAATATTGCAGGGCTACTTCCTGCGGTATGTGATACATGGCCCTAAATCTCTCCATTCCAGCCGGAGAGTCTACTAAGTGCTTAAATCTACCCATCTAAGCAAACGTAGATGATGCGAAGAGAGTTTTCTAAAGAGAAAAAAGGTCGAGAAGGTTGACCGAGAAGAAAAAGAAAGTTTAAAAGATAGATACTTATGAAAATGAGTGTTATAGATCCTGAACCTTTAGAAAAATCTTTTAGGAATCTCTTAAGGAAAAAAGCTAAGGAAACTTTGGAGTGCAGAGAGTTTGGTGCGTTGGAGTGCTTGAAACCTCTGAGGAACTTGAAAAATGCGTAAAGTAAGGGGAAAATGGTTTCCCTCAATACTTTATATATAGAGGGATAGAGTGAGTGGGAATTATCCCGCTCAAAATCCAAGGAAAAAATATTAGCCATTGGATTGATGCCTCACCGTTGGATGTGGGGAACATAACGCCGCCTGGAGTAATTAATGACGCCTCGTGGGCTTCGAAGCGTCAGTAGTAATTATGAGGCGCATAAAACGGTACTCCCGCATGTGTAAACCCAGGGATTTGACGTTCTTAACCTTTAACAAATCAAAACCCCGTTTTCTCTCCTCGGATGCAACGAAAAAACCGAAATTTTGAGGGGCTATTATAGGGATAAGGGCCCAAATTCATGTACTGGGCCTTGGGTTTGGCCGAGAACCTTGTCTGTCCGAGGAGGATAAACAGCGGCAAGGGTGTCAAGCTCAGAACCCCATAATGAAAATATAAGTGGAAGGGCTGAGAAAGTTGGTCCGAGGAGGATCATCTCCTCAGATAAGTAAAGCATGGATCAAACATGTACCTTACCATTCAAGGTAACTTTCCAGGACAATCTACTGATAGAGACAGGTGATATGATCGTGCAAAAGGGATGAGAGCTTAGAGGAGTCTAAGGAAAAGCTGCTATCACACATTGAATGCACAACAGCTACTTTTCAGGCAGCATTTATGTGGAGAAGACCCCTGAACAGTGCTGCTTTGGCTACCACAACTCGCAGAGAGCCAAAGGGGGCGTCTAATGGGACAGGCACTCAAGTGAGGGCTTAGATGATCAACAAGTGTAGGGTCAAGATGGTCTAAATGGAGCTATATAATGTAAGAAACCCTCCATGGGGAGAGGGGGGAGAATCAAGAAAGAAACACTGTAGCAACCTAGAACCAGACTTGTAATAAAGCTTTAAGAGAAAAACCTAAGAATCAATCTCCTCAGACTTAGCCGAGGACGCTTTTCTTTAAGGAAATGTCTATCATCCTTCCTTTCTTGTCATTAAAATCTATTAGCTCGTCACTTGATTCACTAAAACCCAGTTTTCTAACCCACCCTCTGCAAATTTATTATTTTGGGCTAATGTCCACACCCCTGTTAGGCTTGAAGTTCAAACAGGGTCCCTACAAAAAGTTATGACACCACTTTCGTATATATTTAAAATTAAAAAAAAAAAAAAGTTATACCCTACCTTCTTCCATATTACTAAAATTATATATAACGTGAATACTAAAATAAATAAGTACGTACTTATCAAATATAGTATATCATAAACCACAACGATAACTTCTTTCTATTTTTGAACTTAACAATAACAATAACGTATTATTAACTTGTTTCTCAAAAAAAAAATAAATAATAATAATAATAACTTAGATTGAGAAATTACTATCAAAACTAAATATAAATTAAAATAAATATAACAATAGTGAAAAATGTAAACCACCAAACACATAGATATTAACACAAAACATATATGCGGTCAAAAGACTCAAAACTGTAGATAGTATTATTGGAATTATGTTAGGACTATATAATTGAGCATAATTGTGTGTCACAATTCGTCATATGGTAAGTTGTGGTTGGTAAATGTGTGTCTCTACACGGCCCACTGACACATCTTTATCAATAACAACTCATCATATAGTGAGTTGTGACAAAATTGTGCCCAATTAAGTGCTAGTAACATAATTCATATTATTATCAACACTAAGTATATAATATTATAATAATATATGCAAAAAGCATATATATATATATATATTTAGAATAAGCAAAAAGCATATATTATTATAGAAAGACGTTGAAGATTCAAAAGTCAAAAGGCATAGACAGATAGAATATTCTTTTTAGACTAACACGCATAAATCCCCAACATAACAAAGAAAGAGATACCCCGCCCGCACGGTAAGTTTGGAACTTTAGAAGCCTAAAGTTGAGTCAGGCTTCAGCTCAGGTGGTGATCGGGAGTGGCAAACCGGCTAGTTGTGGAGGCAAGCAGACAATTGCAGGTTTGAGACGACGGCGGTGGCGTAGGGGATTTTTTTTTTTTTTTTTTTTTATAAATAGATTTGGGGTTTTTAGTAAACGACGGATATTTGAATTTATAAGAGACTTGATTTACAAAGAATTTTTATTTTTGGTGGATAATATTGTTGATTTGGGATTTGTTGAAATTATTTCTGTTGTTTGTGTAAATTTGGACGTGCTATGGGCAATGAATGGGCTGGATTTTATTTTTCTTTGGATTCCTTGTATCATTCTCATTTTCTTAAAAGGTTTTTTTAAAAAAAAACTAATTTTAAAATTTGAGGGAGGCCCATATGGATTTAAAAAGAAGAGTAAGTCTGCAAACGAGGAACTAAAACCAGTTTTTTTTTTTTCTTCAAAATCCTAGGGGCCAATAAGTAAAATTAGCGAGAAACTGGTGCTGTGTGCTTTCTGATGGCTTCATCTAGTGTGTGTATTGTGTGGCTTGTGTTGTGGTTGGCTTATTATGTAAGAATAAAATTTATTCTCACTCATCTCAAAGAGTTAGATAATTTGAGATATGCACATTGTCTTCATTTCAGATTTGGATATACTGACTTGATTTTAGCATGACTGGAGATTGACATGAAATTTGGGGTAAATTGAGTTAATTCATAACTTGGAGAAAATCATAATTTTTGAAAATATCTAGTTATTTTAATTTTAAAGCTAAAGTGGTGAAAATTAATTATGGTAGGCCAAATCTATTGGGTCCTTTAGTATTTGGTTTTGGGCTTAAAAAATTTCAAGTTCGGGAAATGTCATTAAAAAATTTTGGTTAAATTATGGTATACATGTGGGTGAAGAAGTGTGTAGAAATACGTGTAATATTATTTAAAAATTGAAAGCATGTGTTTAAACACATGTACCATATGGCCCCTTAATCCAAACCTGCAAAAACTTTATTTTGAGACCTATTATGTGTTTCGTTACTGATTTGATGGTTTACGTTGTAAATTTATGAAGGTCATAATGTAAATCACTTAGGAATAATGAATATTGGTTAACCTCTAGTTTCAGGAAAACTGGGTCATAATCCATTCAGGACAAGTGATAGAGATGGTTGAGTTTTGATAGACGTAATATGAAATTTAGGTACTGCCAAGTTATATTTTTTAGGATTGTCTTAAATGGGTTTAAAAAGTTAAGCACAAAATTGTAAGCGATAAACCAAGTACTTATCAATAGTTAAATTCTTATCTTGTTCTTAATACCTCATATTCGCTTAGATATAAATAGATATTGGCAAGTTTATTTTTCTTGAGTCATCTCATCCTGTAATAGGTTCTACTTGATACTATTTGGGTGACACAAAAATTGTTTGTCCGTTTGAAGTAAGTAGACTTTAAATAATGATTCTTCTCAAGATATTATATTATAGGGTAAAATATAGTTAACATCCTTGAGATTTGGACTAATGTCAGTCAGGTTCAAAACTGACCAACTTGATTCCTAAGCCCAACTTGGACCCTAAACCGATACTCATTTTTCTCTTCTCTCACGGTAATTAAGGATTAAGTTGGTTAATTTTGAAAAGTGGACGTAGCTGGCATTAACCAAAACCTTAGGATGGTTAATTGTATTTTACCCTATTTTATACGAATCTTTGCTAAATAGTTAACCTTTTTATGTAAAAGTTCTTTCTATACATAGCTATCTTTTTCTTTTTCTTTTTTTGATGAGATACTTAGCTATCTATTTTATCATATATATATACATAGGCACACTTTGTGATAATCTTGAAGAAAAAGAAAATGTTTTCAAATAATCGACTAGATTATCTCTAATCTTTGCTAACACAAGGTTAAGAGTTGGTCTTCGAATGAAATGTTGTTTATTGTGGTGTGGTGCATTGCTATTGTTTACTCTTTGAAACCATTTATAATATTTTCTCTTTGGAGCCATTGTTATATTTTACCTTTTTGGGGTTATTGTTTTCCATGGGATTCACTTACTGATTGTTAAGGTTGTTTTAGTTTAACTAATATTTTATATACTGATTATTGTTTATTATTATTGAAAAATTGAATGTGAAAAAAAAAACTTTATTGTTAAGTGTATTATTATATGTTATTATAAGTAGTTTACCCATTGATGAAGTGATGTTCTTGTAATTGAACTATGGCTTATTGAAACTGGGAAAATCTTTTAAGAGAGAATTTGTTCATTTAACAAGTTATATATTTTTCATTGTACTGTTAAATGTGCATTTCATTCATAAAAAAAGAAAAAGAAAAAAAAGTGCACTTCCAAAATAGGTTTTACTATTTTTAATGAGTTACTTTCATACTATTGATAAATGTTTTGTAAAATTTAATACATCGTCTATTATAATGTGCATTTTCACTTGACACTATCATATGATGTAGTCCCTTGTTCAACTATTAGCTCACCACACCCCCTTTTTATCCACCATTTTCAAATTAGTGCTGATGGTGTAAAGAAAATGCGCTTAGTTTCATCTCGTCCATATGGGCCGTCCATGACAAAATGTAAAGAAGGGGACGAGGGGCTTTTACACTCATCCCTCTTATACTTGTCCCTCCTATGCTGGTCCTTGTAGCGAAGCTCGTCCGTCCTTTACTAAGGACGGACGAGCTTGCTGAACCTTAGGCTCTTGATGACTTGAACTCTTACAAAAAGCCAAGGATGGGTTGCGTCATTACAAACCAAACCCTTCATTAACCGTTGAGCACAAGTCCCAATGAGGTAACTTCCATGGCAATTATGGAAGTTATCTTATAATTTTCTGAATTCCTCAATAACAGGAACGGTTGTTAAATGAGTAACCGCTCCACGGACACTATATAAGCATTCGTGAATGAAGAACAAAGGTATGAAAAACATTTTTCACAAAAAGAACTTGATAAATATTATCTTTCAACTGATAATAGTCACTGACTTTGTCATTGGAGGATTTTGGGCCGGCCTCCACCGGTCTCCTCTGATTTTACGTTTGTTTTCTCAGGACTCAGCCTCAAGATCGCCAATGCCCAAGATTTTCAACCTACTGATTTTTCACAATCTATCAGTTGGCACCGTCTGTGGGAAAGAATGGTCGCGCTTGAACTTTATTTGTTGAGTTCAGCGATTTCTTTCTCCGACAAAGGGCTAAAATGGTTTGGACAAGATCAAGGGCTACTAGTCTAGGCCCTCAAGAGAGTAGAGACGCTTCCAGTAACCCCAATTGTGGCCAACAATCAGCGCCTGCTATGCAACCATCTTCTGTCCAACACGTGCAGTCAATGGCCGTTACCATGGTAGAGTCAACCCGTCAGAATCAAGATTTGAGAAGGGAGATTAATCTCAGAAGGCAATGGCATGAGGCTTATGGAAAAGAGCATGGACAAACCTAGGAAGATAGAAGAAATGCAGAGCCGAAAAGCCAATCAAGGGGTACTACACCAAGAAGGGTGCCACATTTGGAGAAAGAGATGGACCAGATGAGAAAAGTTATGGATGAGATGCGGGAGAATATAAGAAGGACAAATCCTATAGAAGACTTAGTTCATCGAACAGACTCCCCCTTCACGGCTTCCATCAACAGCCACCCCCTGCCTCCAAAGTTCAAGATGCCTTCTTTGGATTTGTATGATGGAACGCATGACCCGTTTCATCACATTGCTACTTTCAAAACAACAATGCACCTTCAAGGGGTTCCTGATGAGACTATGTGTAGAGCTTTCCCTACCACCCTTAAAGGTCCAGCACGAGTCTGGTTCAATAAAATACCTCCGAATTCAGTAAGTTCTTTTGAAGAGTTGAGTAAATTGTTTGTTAATAACTTCATTGAAGGACAAAGACACAAGCATTCCTCCTCCAGCTTGTTAACCATAGAGCAGGGGGATAATGAGAGCTTGCGATCCTTCATCACTCGCTTCAATAGGGAAGCCCTAAGTGTGGACGAGGTGGATGACAAGTTATTATTGGCAACCTTCCATAACAGGTTTAATTATGATTTATTCATACATAAACTTTATGAAACTCAGTCCATGGCTGAACTCGTCCACTCGGCCCAAAATTTTATGAATACGGAAGACGCGATCATAGCTAAGAAGAGGAAGAGAGCTGAGAGAATAGAAACAAACCCCACTCGCTAGTCTGAGCAAGGTCCTCATCCGAAGAAGGGACGAACGGAAGAAAGGAGAGATCGAGATAATAAAAAGACTAGCTTTTCAGCGAGGAATCAACAATATACTCCTTTGAACGTGCCGCTTGAACAAGTCCTTATGCAAATCAAGGATGATCCTTCCTTGAAGTGGCCAGAGAAAATGAAGGGGGATCCCAATAAGCGCAATAGGAATAAGTATTGTCGCTTCCATAGAGATCATGGGCATGATACAGACGAGTGTTTTGATTTAAAGCAGTAGATTGAGAACCTCATAAGGCAAGGGAAGTTGAGAAACTACCTTGGACGAGACCACAAGGATGAGAAATCGAAAGGGAAGTGGAAGAATCATCATGACCACGGCTCGGAGAAATAAGAGTTATCATAGGGGGAGACTCCGCAGGTCAGTCATCCAAGTCAAAGAAGGCATACCTGAAGGTAGTGCAGAGCGTCCAACTTTTTGGACGGTCACCAAGAACAAGGGCCACGAACAAGCCGGTGATCACTTTCATGGACGAAGATTCTGAGAGAATTCACCACCCTCATGATGATGCTATCGTCATTACCTTACTTATTACTGACTACATGACCAGAAGGGTGCTGGTGGACAATGGAAGCTCAACGGGCATTTTGTATTACCCAGCTTTTCAGCAGATGAGGATAGGACGAGATAAGCTTCGTCTAGTGAGCTCCCCCTAGTAGGCTTTGGTGGGATGAAGGTACAGCCTGTGGGTACTATTTCTTTACCAGTAGTAGTGGGGGCATACCCACAACAAATCACTAAGGATGTGAATTTCTTGGTGGTAGATTGTTCATCCTCCTACAACGCCATAATTGGAAGAACAACTTTAAATAGTTGGAAGGCTGTCACATCCACTTATCACCTGTCGGTCAAATTTCCAACAGAGCATGGGATAGGACAAGTGCAAGGAGACCAGCTAGCAGCAAAAGAATGTTACCTAGCAATGTTGGCCATGGACGAGCAAGTTCAGGCCATGGATATTGAAGAAAAGAGGGTTGTGGCAGAGCCCATTGAAGCATTGGAAGATATTTCCTTAGATGAAAATAATCCTGAGAAGTGTACCAAGATTGGAGTAGATTTAGAAATGAAGGTTAAGAAGGACCTCATCCAGTTTTTGAAGAAAAACACTGATGTATTTGCTTGGAGTCATGAGGATATACTAGGTATAGATCCTAAAGTCATCACCCACCATCTAAACGTATGTCCTTCCTCCAAGCCAGTACGACAAAAGAAAAGGGTGTTTGCCCCTGAGAGAGAGAATGCTATTAAAGATGAAGTTTAGAAGTTGATGGAGGCAAAGTTTATACGAGAAGTGTATTATCCAGACTGGTTGGCTAATGTAGTAATGGTCAAAAAGGCTAACGGCATGTGGAGAATGTGTGTAGATTTTATTGATCTAAACAAGGCTTGCCCCAAGGATAGCTATCCATTGCCGCACATTGATCAATTGGTGGATACAACCACAGGCCATAAATTACTTAGTTTTATGGATACTTTCTCAGGATACAACCAAATAAGGATGGACAAGGCTGACCAGGAGAAGACATCTTTCGTTACTAGTCAAGGCTTGTTCTGTTATGAAGTAATGCCCTTCGGTTTGAAAAACGCTGGGGCAACATACCAACAATTAGTCAACCACATGTTCCGTCCTCAGATTGGACGAAACGTAAAAGTTTATGTGGAAGACATGTTGGTGAAAAGCCTGGACGAGGGAAAACATCTGGACGACCTGTAAGAGACCTTCAATACCCTCAGGCAGTACAGTATGAAGTTAAATCCCAGCAAGTGCGCTTTCGGAGTAGCGTCAGGAAAATTTCTTGGATTCATGGTTTCACACAAAGGGATCGAGGCAAACCCGAAAAAGATTAAAGCAATTTTAGATATAAAGCCTCCACAGAATATCAAAGAAGTTTAATCTCTTACCGG
Organism: Quercus ilex subsp. ballota; assembly: GCA_032727855.1. NCBI lineage: Eukaryota > Viridiplantae > Streptophyta > Magnoliopsida > Fagales > Fagaceae > Quercus > Quercus ilex. Next base: position 42,854,560 of record CM064918.1, read on the forward strand.
GCGAGTTGCTGCCCTCAACAGGTTTGTTTCTAAAGCTACTGACAAGTGTTTACCATTTTTCAAAGTTCTAAAGAAAGCATTTGAATGGACGGACTAGTACCAAAGAGCTTTTCAAGACTTGAAGACGTACCTCATTATGGCTCCGTTACTGAGTCCTTCTATGATGGGAGAAGAATTGTTTTTATACCTGACAGTGACCCCGCATGACGTGAGCTCAGCGTTAATAAAAGAAGAAGGAAAAGTACAAAAGCCAGTGTACTATACTAGCAAGGCATTAAGGGGAGCAGAAGGAGAATATTCGTTAATAGAAAAGTTAGCTTTCGCACTTATCACAGCTTCCAGGAAGCTGAGGCACTACTTCCAAGCCCGTGTAATCAATGTTATGACAGATCACCCGCTTAAGAAAGCCATGAACAAGTTGGAAGCCACAGGACGATTGATCCAGTAGGCTGTCGAACTCAGTGAGTTTGATGTTCGATACCTACCAAGACATGCCATAAAAGCTCAGGCCCAAGTAGATTTTATTGCGGAGTTCACACCAAGCAGCGATGACATAGAAGGAATGGAAGACAATAACAGGTGGGTTGTCCATGTGGATGGTTCATCCACGCAACATGCAGGAGGAATAGGAGTGGTTTTACAATCCCCTGAGGGGGATAAGTTGAAGCATAAGATCCATCTACAATACCAAGCAACCAACAACGAAGTTGAGTATGAAGCCCTCCTTAAAGGATTGGAACTGGCTAAGTCCGTAGAAGCAAAGTCAATACTTGTCCTGAGAGATTCTCAGTTGGTCATGGGCCAAATAAATGGGATGTATGAGGCAAATGAAGGACGAATGAAAAAATACTTAGAAAAAGTGTTATGGCTTGTGAAGAAATTCAGGGAAGCCAACTTCATTCAAATCCCAAGGGAGGAGAATGCGAAAGCAGATACTTTGGCGAAGGAAGCCTCAGCAACTGGAGCCATAGATGAATTCGATGAAGTTCAGTACGTCCCAAGTATAGATCTCCCGGAAATGCAGCAAATAGAGAATGAAGAAAACTGGATGACTCTAATTGTATCATATTTGAAGGAAGGACGGCTCCCAGAAGGGAAAGATGAGGCTAGAAAGTTAAGGGTGAGATCGGCCAGGTATGTTCTTATGAATGAAGTACTATACAAAAGAGGTTTTTCTCAACCTTATCTTAGGTGTTTAGCTCCAGACGAGGCGTACTACGTGTTGAGAGAAGTTCATGAAGGAGCATGTGGCAACCATTCAGGAGCTCGGTCACTCGTCCACAAGGTCGTCCATGCAGGATAATACTGGGCAAATATGCAAACTAATGCTAAGGCATATGTCAAAGCCTGTGATCAATGCCAGCGGTTTAGTAACGTCCCTAGACAACCATCAGAGTACCTTACCCCAATGACGACTCCATGGCCCTTTGCACAATGGGGGCTAGACATCTTGGGTCCTTTTCCATTGGGCACAAGGCAAATGAAGTTTCTAGTGGTTGACATCGATTATTTCACCAAGTGGGTGGAAGCAGAGCCCTTAGCCAATATCACACAACAGAATGTCAAGAATTTTGTATGGAAGAACATTGTGTGCCGGTTTGGAGTGCCCAGAGTATTGATATCCAATAACGAACGACAATTTGATAATGCACTTTTTAAAGACTTCTATGAACACTTTGGAATTCAAAATCACTACTTCTCACCCATCCATCCACAAGCGAACAGTTAGGCTGAAGTTGCAAACCGATCCTTGTTGAAGATAATCAAGACTCGGCTTGGGGGGCAAAAGAAATATGGCCTAACGAGCTACCAAGTGTTCTATGGGCATACCGGACGACGGTGAGAACCCCTACGGGGGAAACTCCTTTCAAGCTAGCATACGGAGCTGAAACAGTCATACCTGCAAAAGTGCATATGGCCAACCATAAAGTAATGACGTATCAGGATAAGGATAATGAGGAGCAACTCCGTTTAAGCCTTGATCTAATAGATGGTAAGGACAAATGCAGAGCAAAGGACAGAAAAATACAAGAACCTCATGGCTAGGCAACATGATCCAATGGTAAAATCGAGGCGCTTCAACATAGGAGATCTCGTCCTAAAAAGGGTTTCCTTGGCGACCAAGAACTCAACTCATGGGAAACTGGGTCCTAATTAGGAAGGTCTCTACAGAGTTGTTAATTGTAAAAGACAAGGATCCTACTACTTGGAGACCCTAGACGGGAGGAAATTGGAGCATCCTTGAAATGTTGAGCACCTGAGGAGGTACTACCAATAAAATGCCAACCTGGACGAGCCTGGAGACCGTTTATCTACTTGTCTATATACATAAGTTTGTTTACTTACGTATCTTTAATGTTGCTTTGTATTAAAGTTATGGACGAAGTTATGATTGGGTTTGTATTTATTTTCTTAAAAAGGCATGTACTTCTAAGTGCATGCCTCGTTTGTGAACAATATTTATGCTATGTACATAATGTTGTGTGAATTACTAGCATATTACTTTTGTTCAAATCAACCTATGAGAAGGCAAAAAAGCTCAAGACGAAAAATTCGTTGGACGTGGAGATGTATCATTAATAAACTTTCCTAAGGGAAAAGTAAAGTCAAGGCATGCTCGTCCAAAGTGAATGACGAGGTAAAAGCCTGTACCTTGAGCAAACCACAAAGCCCAAGGCATATTTGTCCATATCATGGACGAAGTAAAACTTGTTAAAGCTTGTCAGACCATAGACGAGGAAATGTATAGACGAGTGTTTAAAACTTAAAGCACCAAAAACATTCCAGTCCATGGATGAGCAAAATGCAGGGTCTTATCATTATTAAACATGAGAATCAGCCAAGTCTAAGGATGGGTAACACTGATAATTACCATTTCACATGGATGAATTACACTTAGTGAAATTCCACTAAAAATGGTAAAAGTATATATATGAAATGTAGACAAGCTAAGCAAGAAATCTTGTATATGAAAATAAAAACTCTCGTCCATGCATATATAGAAGAAAAATAACAGCATTCATTTAGTTGTTTCAAGGGCGGACAACCAATGTCCAAACACCCTTGCAAAATTAAAACTTAGTTTTGTAAAAACTCGTCCTTAAACCATGGACAAGCTTAGTGCTTGAATTACATAAAAAGGAAAAAGAAAGAGAACATGAACATTAAAATGTTTTCTAAACTGAAGGAGCATCAACATTAGAACCGTCCTGAGGAGGCAGGGTTGTAGCATCATCCTCAATGTTGGCGTCCTCGGAATCGGTATGAAGGAGAGAACTAGTGGCAGCAGAATTCAAATTAAGTATAATCGAGCTAAAGTCCACACCAGGGAACTTCTCTATAGCCTCCATCCTGAAATCTTCAAAGCCTGCTGCATAATTAGTGTCCAGAATATCAGTATATTGTTTCGACGCTTTAAATTCAGCCACTACGTCTCCTTTCGCTTTGGAGAGAAGAATACTCTGCTCGTCATTCCTTTTTTGCAGGTCCTCAAGACGAATATCTTTCTTCGCTGCGTTGGCCTTCAACTCCTCAACCAAAGTTTGTAGCTCCTTCGCATCGTCCTTAGCTTTGGCAGCCACTTCAGCCCATTTCTTAGCCGCGTCCTTTACCTCCTAAATCCTCGTCTTTAACAAGACCCTCGTCTTGTCCAATCCTGTGGCCTGCCTAGACGCTACTATAAACTTTGACATGGCCTATAAAAAAAAAAAACAACAACAACAACAAACGAACAACAAATGAAAGTTAAAAAATAAAAAAGAAGAAAAGAAGAAAGAAGAAAATTTCTTAGTAAAGACGAGGTAAAGATGTTACCTTAAAAAGATCATGAACACCAGAGTGTTCAAAATCTTTAAGGGACATGTCATAGCAAGTGTTTATATCTTCGTCAAAAACAGGATTCTTGAAACGTTCCCAAGCCAGATCTTCATTTTCAATAATATTTGAAGAGACCTTTTGGGAAGGTTGAGACGAGGTAGACACAGTCATTTTGGATGGAGGAGTCTTGGACGGGGTGGTTTCAACAGGAGTAGACGAATCAACGTCAAACACTTTGGCAGGTTGATGAGATGGATGAGGATTAGGCTTGACTACTTGGGACGAGCCATGCCTGGTTTTCTTGCCTCGTCGACTAGGGAGATTTTCCAAATCTAAATTCTTGGACAAAGTCTTCCTTTTATCCCCAGTTGACGGACGAGCCTGAGATTCAACCTCAAGATGAGCCCCCTCACCAGTTACTTCTTTTCCTTTGTTTCCTTTCATGGTTGCCGTTCCTATAAAAGAGAGAGAGAGAGAGAGAGAGAGAGAGGAGGAAAGTTTTCTTTAGCACTAATAAAAGAATAAACGGTGGAAGGAAAGTTTGGAGTTTAAAACTTACTTTTTCTCACAGTAATTTCGTGTGCAAGTGCTTCTTCGGATGGGTTCGGGCCTAATCCCTACTTGGCATGTTGTCTAAGATTAACTAAGGAATGAAAATCCCTATTTGTGTGTAGACGAGCCCTGTGGACGCGATCACGATGCAACTTGCTCAAGGAAGGTCATTCAACGGCTGCAAGAAAACAAATGGAGGTTAAAAAAAAAAAAAATTATAATAAATAAAAAGGGAGAGGGGGAAAGCTAAGGGACTTACCCTCAGGATGAAGGTTCCCTAGGTCCCCAGCATAACGACCAAATGTATCCCAGCCAACGTCTATAGGATTCCTAGCCCAGAAGCCGGAGACGAAGAAAAACTCCGTCTTCCACTTTCTGTCAGACGAGGCCAAGGATTTCACCAATCTCTACCTCTGGCTGTGAATTGAAAAAAGCCAGGGGATTGATGAATTTCTGAGGGTTTATAACAATAGAGGAACTCGTCCACTGTAAGAGGATGATCCCCTCCAAACACTTCCCTCCACAAAATTTTCATAGAGATAATCAATCTCCATGCATTTGGGTTGAATTGGCATACTCGTAAACCTAACCTAACTAATAACTCTCTAGTAAAAGCATGTAAAGGAAACCTAAGACCCCCCAAAAGATAAGCCTCATACAAGCCTATCCCAAAATGAGGGCTACAACACCACTCTCCACGGATGGGCAATTTGGGATTAAACTCGTCCGAGATCTGGTACCACTCCTTAAGATTATTTAGTCTTTGCTCATCCGTCTTGGAAGAGATATCTACAGTACAATTGTACACAGTTATCTCCGCCTCGTCTAAGGGACTAGACGAAGGGATGAAGGACGAGGTGCCTGCCTGGGACCCTGAAGCTTTCCTAAGCTATTCTTGTACTACTTCTACAAGAAACCCAGGGACACCTGAGACATACTCCTCGTCCGTGGTGTTTCCCCCACTACTATTACTAGTGTCACTAGAACTATCACTACTCTCATCATAATACTCGTCTATGGCTTTCTCTATACAGTTGCTAGATGAGGAAATAACTACTTCTGACATTTTGTGAAAAAAATTGGAGAAACCTAAAAGATGAGAAAAAAGGGAATACCTGGCTCTAGGACGAACAGATACTATGGACACGAGGAAACTCCTAGACGAAGCTCTAGACGATAAATGTCAAAGCAGGAAAATCTCAAAAGTGTGAAGGGCAGTGGAGGAATTCCACTATTTATAGATAGCTGACCTGGGCATATGAAGCGACATAATCAATCAGATGATGACACGTGGTCTTCGTCTAAAAAAAATGAATCGACGAGACTGGCCACCATTGAAATTATGACACGTGGCACATCTAATTATGAAAAGGAGCTCGTCCATCCAAAGAATTATGTTACTACATTTTCTTAGATGACCCATGGACAAGGGGGCAACTGATGGTATAAAGAAAATGCGCTTAGTTTCATCTCGTCCATATGGGCTGTCCATGACAAAATGTAAAGAGGGGACGAGGGGCTCTTACACTCATCCCTCTTATACTCGTCCCTCCTATGCTGGTCCTTGTAGCGAAGCTCGTCTGTCCTTAGTAATGGACGGACGAGGTTGCTGAACCTTAGGCTCTTGATGACTTGAACTCTTACAAAAAGCCAAGGATGGGTTGCGTTGTTACAAACCAAACCCTTCATTAACCGTTGAGCACAAGTCCCAATGAGGTAACTTCCATGGCAGTTATGGAAGTTATCTTATAATTTTTTGAATTCCTCAATAACAGGAACGGTTGTTAAATGAGTAACCGCTCCACGAACACTATATAAGCATTCGTGAATGAAGAACAAAGGTATGAAAAACATTTTTCACAAAAAGAACTTGAGAAATATTCTCTTTCAACTGATAATAGTCACTGACTTTGTCATCAGAGGATTTTGGGTAGGCCTCCACTAGTCTCCTCTGATTTTACGTTTGTTTTCTCAAGACTCAGCCTCAAGATCGCCAACTCCCGAGATTTTCAGCCTACTGATTTTTCACAATCTATCAAGTGCGGTGGACTCTCTTAATGCAACCGGTTAGTGATCGTTGGAGTTATGAACTGAAGACTATATGTAGTTGAGAACTATGTAATAAAAATTAGCTTTCTTGTGTTTTTTTAGGGTTGTAAAATTGGTAATCGTAAGAATATTTAAGGATGTATTTGGAGACTTTATTTGCTCATATTTTAGTTTGATGAATTGTTGAGAGATTTGATATTTGAATGTGGCGTTGATGGTTTGGCTTATTATATTTGGATAGATATTTATGCTCTATTCCAATTTTAGAGCTTAGTGCCTTATCTAAATCTTTCATTTGTGATTGAGTCATGATAAAGAGATTGACATATCTACTTTTAGTTCTATTAATAAAACATTTACTTGTATTATTTAAATAAGTTGTTAGACTCATTAAATGGGTACTGTGATTAAATGTATACTGAACGGTTTTAAACCCCTTAACACACAACCAGATTGAGTAGCCTAGTTAATTAGCCAAGTTGTTACTTAGTCAAATTAAGCAATTCTAGGTTAAAACAATCAAACAATCATATCATGAAAATATATAGTAGCGGAATAATAAATAACACACGATATGATCACCCAGGAAAACCAAACCGGTAAAAAACCTGGGGAGGATTTTACCCACCGATCCTCAAGGCAAAACTGAATTCACTATGAAAGAATTGAAGTTCATACAAAAGGACTTACAAGCTCCCCACTTGACTTCCTAATGCTACCTACCAGTAGAACTTACTGACACGACCTCGTACAAGCTCCGAATCCACGGACTCTTTCTTTCTTGAATTCTTCAATCAGCTACAAGCACCCACGCTTGATATTCTTTAAACTTCAAAGGTAGCAACCAAGTTGATCATCAAGATGTTGAAGTAATCTCCATCTAGAAAACCCTAAGCTTTGTGTAAAGGAAAGCTCCTCTAGATCTCACAAGAGATTTACACAAAACAGTAATGTATGAGCAATAATACAACTGGAGCAACTCCAAAAATGTGGCTAGGGTTTTGCCTTATATACCTAGGGCAAAAACATAAAAACCCTAAATGTTTAATGAGTTAGGGCTGAGTTGGAAAACTGCAGAAAAACGCAATCTGATCGATTTTCGATAGATCGAATCTATTCTTCGATCGATCGAGCCAGACCGAAATGCCCCAATGCATCTACAGTCTCTCGATTCTAACTTTACAATAATTAATCAACTTTGAGCATACTTTAACAAGCCTAAACATGTTGTTTTGATCATGGTTTGCCAATATTACAAATTAGAGTTCTAAATACATAAATTCCTAAACCTTTAGAACCTAACAAACTCCCCCTTTGGCAATCCGTGACAAAGCCCTAATTAAAAACTCAAAGTTTACAAGTAAAAATCCCTTTACAAAAATAATGCTCATAAACTCAAATTCAAACCTAACTACTATCCATCGGTTGCAAGTGTAGACAACAGCTTTGTTGAATCAACCTGTATATTCCTGAAATACTCAACACATAAACGCATGTGTGACAGAAAAGAGTAAAACAACAGGTATAACATTCTTGTAAGATTCACACAACACAAAATAAAGACATATATGAATGAACAACTCATAAATATAAATCAATACGCAGTGAATCACAAAAATGAATATAACATGTATATCAATCAATGTTACTCCCCTTAACATGAATATCCCCAAAAATGATATACAAAGTGAAGCACCTATATACAATCTAAAAACTCCACAAGCTCCTCAACAATAAAAAGTGACAAAAAGTCTCCCCCTAACTACAAAAACTCCTTTACAAGTCAAAAACTCCACTCCCCCTTTTTGTGACGGAATTCCAAAGGGCAATCACAAGTCGCCATCAAAAGGAGGTGGTGAGGGTGAATGAAAACGCGCAAAGTCGGCTCGTAGAGCACGAATCTCATCAAGCAAGTCCACCAAAATCTGACCATGAGCCGCCTGAATGGTCATGACAGTCTCCAGGGTACGACGAACATCAAAGTCGATCGAAGGAGGTGGAGGAACATCAGCAGCAGCAGCATCATCACCAACTGGATCAGCAACATCCTCACCAGCAAGACCTGTAGAAGAAGAAGGAGGAGGTGCGCTACTAGACGGCTCAGACCGAGGGTGTTTAGAACCAGCTCGAAGATGAGCAGCCCTTTGTCTAAGAAAAGACGCACCTATGGGAGCTATCACATGAACAGGCTCAGAGGAAGGGAAGCCACCAAGATCAAGATAAAGAAGAATCCTATGAATGAAAATAGGATGTACAAGAGCATGAGTAGTAGATGAACTCCTATAAACATCGTTCAAAGAACGAAGAAAGAGATGAGGAAAACTAATAGGAGCATCAGTAACCAGAGCGTACAAAAATACACACCTCTCAAGAGGAATGGTGTGAACATGAGAGATGGGCCAGATAGAATGACAGGCTATCCTAAAGAACAAATAGTGCAACCCGGAGAGCTCAGCAGAAGTGATCCGAGGATCAGAACCCCACTGGACAGTAGTCCCAGTGATGTAAGACAAGACATCACTAATCTTGGGAGACACATCATAAGGATAGACAGGATTCTGGACCAAAGATACCCCTAGAGCATCAGCCACTACCTTGGGAGTAATGGAGTACTCTACGCCTCGTATCCAACTCTTAACTAAAGTGTTGGAATCATAGATGCGGATAGAGATGTTCGAGTAGAACTCTCTAATCAAGGCAGAAGGTGGAGGAGGATCAGAAATATCCACCAAGGGTAACCAGCCCCTACGCTCAAAGTTTGCCCTAATGGCAGGATCAAGTTCATCTAAGTGAACAGAACGCTCAGCCCAAATCTTTCTCCTAACGTTTAGCTTCTCATAAATCTCTTGGTTTTTCTCACTCGAAAACTTCTGACGGTCAAAGGAGGGAGGGGGTGAAGGAGAAGGTGAGGAAACAGTCCTACGGGCTCTAGTCTTCCTAGGCATAGTGCTAAGAAAAGGACAGAAACACAAAGTGAAAACCAAAAGAACAAAAGAAAACAAAACCAAGGGCAGACTGCAAATTAGCACAAAAAAATATAGAACAAAAATCTATATGATGCATGAACAATAACAATATTGTGATGCATGAACTAATGCAGTAAACACAGTTCAAATTAAGTTCAATTACACAAAATTGGCTCGAACATAGAGTTTCTAACAAAAACCCTAAAAGTTTGAAAACCACTTGAAAAATTTTGCAACAAATTTGATGAATTGATCATTACACAAGGTTGAAAACAGATTAGAATAACCAATTTCATCAATACAACAAGCCAATTTCATCAATTAAACCTTAATTGAACAAAATCCCCAAATTGGATCAATTAGAAACCCTAGAATTTTAAATTTTTCACAAAACCCAAAATTGATCAAATTAAACCATTAAGAACATGTTTATAGTGTGTCCCCACAAAAACCCATTGATCAATTACACAAAATTGGGCCTAAATCAACAACAAACCCAAAAAGAAAAGGGTCCGAAATTTTGAGCATAAATGTATGAAAAATGCATGAAATATGTAAATAAACTCAAAAAGGAGGGGTAAGATAGACATACCGGCTTGAGGAAAGAGATTTCTTGCAAAAAATCTGGAGGAAAACGACAAAAAATTGGAATAGTTGAGCTTGCCAAGTCGGAGAGAGTGGAAAGACTTTGAAAAACTTTTGAAAAAGTGTTTGGAATCAGTCAAAGAATAGTGTTTTAACACCTGATTCGCGACTCTCGATTGATCGAAAATCACATTTGATCGATCGAAACAAACAGTCATTTTGAGACAAAATAAAGCACATTTTCGATTGATCAAAAATCAGACTGGATCGATCGAAATGGGCAGAGGCTCACAAAATTTTTGAGAAAAATCACAGTTTTGAAAAACACAAACCATATTTGGAAAATAACTCCTCAAATCATTAAATTACAGAAACAAAATGCATGAGTATGAGATGGAATGCTTTTTCAAAAACCCAAATTTTAATCCCAGTTTCTTCAAAGATAATTTCAGCCATTCTTCCTTTCAAATTCTCAAGCAAAAAAATGTTTTGCATAATTCTCAAAGTACTTTCAAACTTGGTTGGTCAGACCAAAAACACACACAATAACATGTACAAAGTTTATCAAAGAGTAACTTGTGTAGTGTGTGCAACTAGCAAAAAACTTGAGATACATGTGAGGTGATATGTGAATAGCAATCAATCACAAAGTCTACAAAATTCATCACATAGAATTCAAAAGAGACTATCACCTAAAGAGTTACATCCTATAACTCCCACATCTCCTAGAACAAAAGCTTGCAATCATGTAAGTTTCTTGTATTTTGCCCCATTATAATGTGAAATATATTATGTGAAATGGCATCAAGCCTAATGGTACACACCAATTGTAATTATGGGAGATGGCATCAAGCCTAATAGTACACACCAATTTTAAGCATTAAGCAATTAAGCCGAGGCATCACCTTATGTTCTTTTTGTGCATGTGCTACACTTTCTCGAGCACAAAATCTTATGATATGCACTAAGGTGTTCATGATTGACTAGTGAACAGTGGTGAGATGGTTATTTATGCCTTTCTCAAAAGGACCAAGTCCGACAGTCAAATAACATGTGACTTCAAGATTAAGACAAAGTGATAAACACCATAAACATCTTTCCCACACAACATGCACTACAAAGCTTCAACTAGTCAAGTGCAATAAATAAGCTCATCAAAGCTAAACAAGGTACATAAGACATGATATGTGTAAATAAATTGACCAACCTTGTTTTCAAAAACCAAGAAACATAATGTCAAACAAATTTTTGCTTTCTCCTTTTCTCCTTTTTTTTTTTTTTTTTTTTTTTTTTTTTTAAGGGAAAACAAATAAATCCTAGAATGAAATGCATGAATGTAATGCAATGCAAATCCTAGAAATAAAAGCAAAAGAAACACAAAAATCAAAGAACAATGGTCACAGAGGAATGAGCAACGAAGCACAAGGACCATGTCAGAAAGACTCAATTAGGTCGAGTCTTTTGCATCCAAAACCTTTTAGATGCACCACAAGCATTGGAGTTCTTATTCACATTCGAGTGATTTCCAACTCCAGGATTGGAATAAAGGTTCAACACCTTTACCAATTCACTAATAAGTGCCATTGGATCTTGTGCTTGAGGCACAGGCACCTTTGGTTTAGTTGCTCTCTTAGCAGCTTGAAGCTTGTAACAGTTAGAACGAATGTGTCCAGACTTTCCACAATAATGACAAACCCAAACAGGTTTACCATGCATCTTGTCCTTAGAGAGGGTAGGTTTAGTTTCTCTCAAATCAACCCTAATCTTCTTAGGAGGTGAAACTTCTACAGGTTTGACAACCTCACTCACAGGTGGTTTGACAGTTTCACTCACAACCTCACTCACAGAAGGTTCAGAAGAAGATGAAGGAACAAAGTTCGTGGTATGTGGAGTAGACACAGAGATGCTTTCAACATATCTTATCCCAGATTTATCAGAAAGATACTTTTGAACATTCAGCATGTGATCAAGTTTAGAACTAGCAGTTCTAGCAACAAATAAATCATGCTCTAAAGTTTTAACTTTATCAAGTAAAAGCATGTTCTCAGATTTCACATGGTTTAAAAGATCATTAGCATCATATAATTTAACAAGCAAATTTTTATTTTCAAGCTCAAGAGAATCAATTTTCTTCAGGCCAAGTTCAACATTCATAGCATCCTTTGTAGCAACTTTGCAAAGTTTATTATAGGCCTCTTGAAGATCTGCATCCTCAGAGAGTTCCCCATCAGAAGGGTTCTCCTCAGCAGATATGCTTTCATTGACTACTGCAGTAGCAGTGAAAGTAATGAAGTTTCTATCCTCGTCACATTTAGACTCATCATCAGAAACCTCATTATCACTAAGGGTTACAGCCATAGCTTTACCCTTATTTTTCAAGAATGTAGGACATTCAGATTTAACATGACCATACCCTTGACAACCAAAACACTGAGCACCCAAAGAATTGTTTGAAGATTGACCTACTGTTTCTCTAGGTTTTTCAAAGTTATTAACCTTAGTGGGATCATTCTTCCTAAAGTTTCTAGGTTCAATAGTGTTTGTACCTCTTGCCCTTCTATTTGTATTTCTCAAAAAATTTCTAAAATTCTTGGCAAGGTAAGCTATCTCTGTAGCAGAGAGCTCATCATCAAATCCACCAGCCTCAACATCATCAACAGACTTAAGAGCCATTGATTTGGATTTGTTTGTTTTGGGTAAGTCAGACTCATAGGACTGAAGAGATCCTACAAGCTCATCAACAGGGATGGAGTCTACATCCTTGCTCTCAGTAATGGTAGTCACTTTGGGTCTAAAGTTTTCAGTTAACGATCTAAGTATCTTCCTAACAATTTTAGGTTGATCATAGATTTCACCCAAATTAAAAGCAGAATTAACAATATCATTCAGTTTGGCATAAAATTCATCAAAGGATTCATCATTAGACATCCTAATGCTCTCAAACCTAGAAGTTAATTGCTGCAGTTTGTTTATCTTAACTGCCTTTGTGCCTTCATGCACAGTTTGGAGGATTTTCCAAGCAGTATGAGCAACCTCAACATTTGAGATCCTCTTAAATTCCTCCATTGAAACAGCATTGAAGATGGCATTCATAACTTTGCTATTGAAGCCTGCTGCTTCTTTTTCAGAAGTTTGCCACTCACTCACAGGAGTAGTGGGCTTCTGCCATTCGTATTCAACGGAATTCCAAACCCTCTCATCAATTGATTTCAGGAATGCTTTCATCCTTACTTTCCAATAAGTATAGTTGTTCCCATTAAAGTGAGGAGGAACAAAAAGAGAGTGTCTATGCTCCATGACAACAGGGGTCAAGGATCAGCTCAGAGATCAAAAATCTCAGACAAAAAGAGCTACCCGCTCTGATACCACTTGAACGGTTTTAAACCCCTTAACACACAACCAGATTGAGTAGCCTAGTTAATTAGCCAAGTTGTTACTTAGTCAAATTAAGCAATTCTAGGTTAAAACAATCAAACAATCATATCATGAAAATATATAGCAGCGGAATAATAAATAACACACGATATGATCACCCAGGAAAACCAAACCGGTAAAAAACCTGGGGAGGATTTTACCCACCAATCCTCAAGGCAAAACTGAATTCACTATGAAAGAATTGAAGTTCATACAAAAGGACTTACAAGCTCCCCGCTTGACTTCCTAATGCTACCTACCAATAGAACTTACTGACACGACCCCGTGCAAGTTCCGAATCCACGGACTCCTTCTTTCTTGAATTCTTCAATCAACTACAAGCACCCACGCTTGATATTCTTTAAGCTTCAAAGGTAGCAACCAAGTTGATCATCAAGATGTTGAAGTAATCTCCATCTAGAAAACCCTAAGCTTTGTGTAAAGGAAAGCTCCTCTAGATCTCACAAGAGATTTACACAAAACAGTAATGTATGAACAACAATACAACTGGAGCAACTCCAAAAACGTGGCTAGGGTTTTGCCTTATATACCTAGGGCAAAAACATAAAAACCCTAAACGTTTAATGAGTTAGGGCTGAGTTGGAAAACTGCAGAAAAATGCAATCTGATCGATTTTCGATCGATCGAATCTATTCTTTGATCGATCGAGCCAGACCGAAATGCCCCAATGCATCTACAGTCTCTCGATTCCAACTTTACAATAATTAATCAACTTTGAGCATACTTTAACAAGTCTAAACATGTTGTTTTGATCATGGTTTGCCAATATTACAAATTAGAGTTCTAAATACATAAATTCCTAAACCTTTAGAACCTAACATATACGTTAATAGTTTTACTTTTATCCATCACCACATTGTAGAGGAATTTTAGTCCAAATCGATTTCCTTTTTGTATGGTAGATTTTTTTTTCATGGAATGGAGGTTATCAATGTATATATATATATTTAATAACTAATAGTCGAAACGTCTGACTTTTTGTTGACATTTTTCTCATTACGCCATGTGACTACATAAATTAATGCCACATTTACATTTAAAAACACCGAAACATTATATCTTTTCGTTTGGAGGAATAAGATAAACGTTTCACTTTTCAAAACCGTTGTGTTCAGTCACCTGTAGTAAATTAGAGACACAATATTCTGTCTCTAGGATAGTAGTTACGAAATATCAATCAAACATTTCCTTCTGGTAGTCTACAAATTTTGCCAAACTTTTGCATGGGCAGTTACAAGAACTGCCGTTTCTTCTCATTCTTTTACCTCTTTCTGTAACCTTTTTTTTGATAAAAGGGAATCCTCTTTCCGTAACATACTTTCGGCAAAAAACTCCAAAAAAAATTGTAGAAACAAGTTTTGGCTTATTTGGAATAAGAATTATTCAAGAAGCAAATATTACGATTACTACAAGAGAAGTCACCAAAGAAGTTCAAAGGTCAGTTACCCCGAATGTTTCCCTTCTCTCATGTTTTATTTTTTAATCAAATGTCTTCTTCATTTGCTATTGCTTGATTAATGCATATGATTAACACAAACAAAACTTTTTTTTTTTTTTGGAGAAACAAAACTAATCCTAAAGTATCTTAACTTTTTTCCCAAAATAAGCACTACGTTTGAATTGAAGTTGATAATGAATATTATTAGTTTACTAACAGATTAAGAAGTTATTTAAATTCTTTCCTGGACTCTTCACATCTCGCAAATTGCTAATGCTACCCCACTTTCCTTTTCAAACCACAAAAGGCACCAAAGTGGAGAAGAAGTGAAGAACACATTCAAAACAACCACTCCAAATTGATCTCAATAATTTCAAAACCCAAAAAAAAAAAAAAAAAAAAAAAAATATATATATATATATATATATATATATTCATCACTCACCAGTACTGTCTAAGTCCGGCAGTCTGAAAGTGGTTGATAGAGTGGAATAGGCCGAACTTCTAAGTAGGACTGAGCAAGGACCCTGCCCACCCGAAAACCCGACTCGGCCCGGCCCTACCCGACAAGTTTTGGGCGGGTCTGATAGTATTCGGGTGGGGTTTCGGGTCTTAATTGCGGGTTATTTTCTGGTTCGGGTCGGTATCGGGTCGGGAGACGGGTCATATAATATTACTAGTTTGAACCCGATTTTATCTTTGGAAAAAACCCTACTCTGTAATGTTGTTTTCTCTCCGCCTCCCTCAGGGCCTCGGTTATCTCTGTGTAAGTCATCTTTTCCGTGTTGTTGTGTTTGTGTGTGTGTGATAGACTGATAGTGTTGTTGTGTTTGTGTGTCTGATATTTTTATCTCTGTGTGTTTGAAAATATTTTTGAAAAAAAAATCAACATTTCATTGCCTTTTTTTATTATATGAGGAAGTAAGATAATCTCTATGTTTTTCTTTTGTGAATGCATTGTTTAATGATTGATTTGTTTTGTGTGATACTAGGTCATGGATTCAATGGAGCCTACACAACCTGATGTTGCCACTACAAGACCAACCATGAGACCTCCTCGTCTACCTCAGGTGATATCTTCTTCTAATCCTAATAAGAGAAAATCACCATCAAGCACTGTTACTAATCTTGACTGATCTACCTACATACATTGGTGAGTTTTTCTTGGATTCTATTTGTGTTAAGATTAATTAATATGATATTAGGTTCACTGTTGAATTTTGCTACTTAAAAGCTCTCATCCCTGAAGCTTTGTAAAAATTAGTCATCTAAAAAAAAGTCAGAAATGTAATTTCTTCTATTAAATTTGACTTCTATTAAATGACTTGTTTATTATTGATTTTTCCCCCTTGGTGCTGTAGGTGGAAAATATTGGAGCAACTTTCACTTTGAGTTTGGAAATGGAAGCTCTTTTGTAATTACTTTAGTTGTACATAGAGTTTTTCAATGCTTATTGGGAAAGAAAAAACTTTAACCCAAGTGGCATGATGTAATGATCTATAGGGGTCTTCTTTTGCTATTAGAAAGACTCCAGCCACTTCACTTTCATGTTATTCCCCCAGTTATCACTAGGATGAAAATGGTAGTGGCTTTAGAAGGCTCCAAAAACTACTTGTTTTCTACGTGGCTTCTATGGCACAATGAGTGTAACTAATCTGATAATTGGGAAACATTCACTCATTCATACTCGGCGAAAAGGTTGGAAAATATTAAAGAACTTAATCCAATTGAACTCAAACTCCTATTCCTCAAAACAATTCATTACATAGAGTTTCTAGTAATGGAGTCAAGTTCTTTTCTATGCCACTACCATATTTGACAATGTTTTTTGTAATTTAGCACGCAAAGCCAAAAACCATGAAGCTAAATGATGAACAGAACATGGAAAAACTTGAAAAAAAAAAAAAAAAAAAATTGCGAACCGAGACCAAGAAAACAGGCCCAATTACCGACCCGATTTTTCGGGTCGGGTCGGTTTTCAGACAGTGAGACCCGATTTCTTTCAGGTCGGGTTTCGGGTCACAGTAAACCCGACCCCGACCCGACCCAGTATCAGTCCTACTTCTAAGCCCCAATTTCTCTCTCTCTTTCTTCTTATTCTTCTTTTATTTGTCCTTTAAATATATATATATATATATATATATATATATATATTTCACTTGGCTTTTTTTTAGTAAACTATTACAGCTATCCCCCATTAATCTTTCAAAAATCTTTGTAAGATATTATCATATCACTACTTATTACTTGCTTTCTCCTAACAGCCCCACGTGAGTCTATTTGCCAAAGTCTATTCCCTACTTAACTCACCTTTAGGCAACACGTTAGCCTATTTAACTACACATGTTTTAATTTTGTCATTTTATTAATTATTTTTTCACAGCGACATTTCACATTTCATTAGTTGGTCATTGATTCTTTAGCGGTTGGTTATGAAGTGGAACATTTAATATAATTTAGTATAAAGAGTAATATTATGACTTACAAATTTTACTACGTTGCTTATGTATTATTTATCACTAAACAAGTAAATTAATCTTCAATTAAACAAGTAAATATATTCATTGTCACATTTTTTTTTTTTGAGTAATTATATTCATTGTCACATTAGTTTGTAAAAGTTACTTAAAAAATTTTGTAGCATTACAATCATAGTAAATAGCTTCTTGTGCAAAATCATTAGAAAGTGAATACCAAGTCATGAATCCATAATGTAGAAACTACAACTAGACATTAGTAAAAATTTATACTGTACATGACAAATAGATCATTATTAATTGAAATTTTTTATGAGTATTAGATGTTTATTGCATTTTATTTTTGTTTTGATACGTAGAGAAACTGAAATTTAGTGGGAAAATTATAGTACAATAAATGTACAAAAATGTTTTGACACAAAGAAGATACAAAAATGTATCGGCAATTTTACAAATTCTACATTAGAGGGAATCTTTCAAATGTTTTATTAAATGGAAAGATGATTTTGTTAGTTTATTATTTGTTAACTCCTATATTTACAAGCATTTATGCACGCATCCTGACCATTTAAGCTTAAATATAATATTATTTTCTTCAAAATACTTTCAATAGTTTTTTTCGTGCATTGCACGGGTTAACGACTAGTATATATATATATATATATATATATATGTATGTATATATGTGTAGGGTCAATTTTCATAGCCCAAACCCAAAAAGGTATGGATTGTGAGCCCAATGAACCCAAGACAATAAATTTGTAGAGAGTGGGTGAAAGAGCTAGGCTAGTAATGAATTAAACAGTATTGGGCTGCAATGCTTGTGGATAAATTAACATTCAATCGTACTCGGACAGGTGCAAAAATAAACGTCCGAAGAGGAATTTGTATTGAATGAACTTGGGTTACAATTCTTAGAGCTACAGTAATGGAGTTTTCCCCTTTCTAACTTTCCTTTTTCGATCCCCCCTTTATCAGAGGCCTCTCCCTCTTATATAGTACCCCCTCCCTTCATCTTTATCGTCCACTTGTTCATCATCTAGGTACCCACTTGAGTGCATGTCCCATCATGTATCCTTTTTAGCCTTGTGTGAGTGGCGGTAGCTGAGAGTGCACTGTTCAGGGGTCTTCTCCACATTAATGCGGTTAGGAAAGTAGGTGCAGTGCATTTAATGTGGTGGTTGAAGTTTGTCTCCTAGATATTTCTCCGTTCCGGCTATTCTCATGCGTGCCTGAGGTTCATCTTCATCATTAAACTTGTCAGGGGGATCATTTGAGCTTCCCAGACGCCTGTCGGACCAAGCTCCTTCAGATCCGAGGATAATGGACTACTCGGACAATTGAATGTCTCCTCGGATTATGACCAAGCTCCTCCCCAAACATGCTTCTTTTACATGGGCTTCTACTCGAGTGTTTTCATCTCCTCGGACAAACAATGGTCTTCAAATAGGGCCTTGGGCCCAATATGTTAGGTTGGGTTTTCACCCCCCACAATATATATAACCGAAATCTCTGAAACTCCCACAATTTTTCACGTTAGCACAATATTCAAAAAAAAAAAAAATCACGAAACATGAAACTTTTCTAAAACTCGATAATCGCAAAACCCACTCTCTGCCTTCTCCTTCCTCAATCAAAACCCACCATACCCACAAACCAACAGAAACCCACTATACCCACAAACCAAGATCTCCTTCCTCAGATCCTATTTCTCCCATTCCCCTTCTCCTTTCCTGTTTCACCCATAACCACCACAACTCAGCAGGCAGCAGCATCACCACCACCCACAACAACCGTAAACTCCTTTGGATCGAAGAAGAGCCTTTCTCTTTCTCACAATGTATCTGAGTTCCTTCCTTCCTCGCCTATCTAAGTTCCTTCCTTCCTGTCTGTTTTCCTCTCCTCACAGTGTATAAATACTAACAGAACGTGGCTGCTTCGGTTGAGGTAATCTCCAAATCTCAGTTCTTTTTGTGCTCCATTCTTTTGCTTGATGATTTTTGTTTCCTTTATTACATTTTGTTATATGGATTGGTAGTAATGGTTTGCTGATCGGTTTTGAACACACAACTTAGTTTCTGAGATTATAAGGAAGAGAAACACGCATTGAAAATTGAATCTTTATTATTGGTTTGAGAGTTTGGGTCTTTGACAGAGATATAATTGATTAATTGAGAGAGAGAGAGAGAGAGAGAGAGAGAGAGAGAGAGAGAGAGAGAGAGAGAGAGAGAGAGAGAGAGAAGCCCAGAAAAATTGATACGGATATGGACTCTTTAAGTCTTATCTATATCTAAGCACTGTTCTTATAATTCAAGGGTTTAATGGAGTGTGCTTTGGCACATCAGAATTGTAGGTCAACTTTCATCCAAAACATTGTATCTTGCCACAAGCTGTTCGGTTTTACTTCCAAAATATAATGTAAAAGTCAGTCTTTTACAAAGCCATAGTACTTTCCTAGGTTCTTTTACTTTTATACTTTCCTTCCTACCGTTTTTCTTTTCTATGTCTTATTTTTATGCTTAAGGGAGGTTTTTTAATTTATGAAATAAGCTATAGGTGGAATTAATACCCAATTAGTTGTTGTGAAATTGTACTTCTAGCTTAGGCAACCTTGCCCACTGACCGATTGGAAATAACTTGGAATGTATATGTTCAAAGCCCTATTGTTTTGCAACTTATCTTTTGGAATCTAGGTAGGACAGGCTTAGCAGACGTGCAGACATTGTAATTGTTTGTTCAATTAGAAATAACAATGAATTGCTTTGTTGTGGTGTGGATGATTGTTTTGATTCCTGTGATTTTTAATTGGAGCTTTGTCTTTTGGTTCAATTCTGACAGACGCTACAGAAAAACCGCCAATACTGTCACATGCTGTATTTTAAAACTACAACCATAGTGTCATGTTTTGTCACCAGTTGCTTTTTTTTAGCACATTCATTTCTTATTATGCTTTATGTTTTTGTTTCTTCAATTAGAAATAAAAATGAATTGCTTTGCTAGGAAATTCCATTGTTGTGAATCTATTTTGCTTTACTTGGAAATAACATAACAGTTGATGAGATCCTATGCCGTGTAATTTTAATCTCTAAGAATACATGAAAGGAATGTTAGGGGATTTTTCCAAATAATTGTCTGCAAACCATTTTTAAGGTTGCTTTGAATGTTGTGTAAAGAAGAAAACACAGATCGATCTTACTTTATTTACTTATTGTGTTTTTTGGTTTGTGAGAAATTATAAGTTATGCATAAGTAAGCAGAAATAATGTGTGAACCAAATAACTTGAATATTTGTTTCAAAAACTTTAAAATATAAAAAAGCAAAAGCAAAAGCAAAAAGAAAAAAGAAAAAAAGAAAAAAGGCATATAGAGCATGTAGGTGAGAATTCAGGGCAAAGCCCAAATTCAGTTAGAAATAAAAATGAACAAAAGCAACAGTTAATTGCATTGCATTGCTAAAGCTATTTATTTATTTTTAAAAATATACAAATGATATGGGAATTTAATATTTTTTTGCCCTTATGATCAGCAAATGATGAGTGTATCAAATAAATTTAGCCACAACCTTGCTTTTCTGTTCTTTAAAGCAGTGTAGATGTCAAGTTTATTCATTTTCTTGACTGTAGTTTTTTTTTTCTCAATCTATCAGTAAAATATATAACTTTTAATTGTATAAAATATATAACTTTTAACTTTATACAATGAAGTTTTGCATAGTTCTAGAGTTGTTATATTTTTGAAAAAAAAAAAAAAAAAACTCAGACTTCTGGCTTCTGCAGCAATTTCCTCAACTGGCAAACCACCTATGATAGTAGCTATCAATCAGTTATTCTTCATCTTTAATAGAAATGAGTATAGACTTATTTAAATTTGATAAAGATTTAAATTTTAGGTTCAAATGTATAGTTAAATCTGCCCCCAAACACACTACAAATAAAGAGGTTGAACATGACTCAATTACTCCAGGTGAGTGCCTAATTGTTATTTCCATATTCTTGAAGAGATTAATATTCTAGGTACCTAAAGGTTTTGAAAGCATGATTTTTTCCAAAATAATTTCTAGACCAAAAGGATTTTGATATTTCCCTTCGCTTTGTTGGTGGCAGTGTATGGTTAGTGCGGAAGGTTCAAAACTGTTGTTCATAGTAGTGGTTTCTGTTTTGTTGTCTTTGGCTTATCTACAATTGTCATGAATTTCATGTTAGTTTTGTGTGTCCTGTGATATCAATGGTGGTGAATTATAATGTGTGTCCTGTGATATCAGTGGTGGTGAATTATAATTGGTAAATGTTGATTACTATTATCAAATATGTTGATCTCTTACTTCCCAGCCTTTGTTTTATTATCATGTATCATGGTCAATGTCTGATAGCAATTTCAAATTATCTATTAGTTAGTCTGATTGGGGGTTGCAAAAGTAGGAAATGAAAATTCTAGAATTTTGCTTTCGTCTATGAAGTTTTGCAAGGCAGGAAAGTTATGATGGGTGAGCTTTAGTTGTAGTGCCTGATAGAAGAATGAAGCAATCCAAGAGAGATCCTGCTTTGGGATACAGTGTAGAGTCATATTGTGCAACTGTTACAATGTTGCTTGGGAAGATACAAATTCTCACCAAAATGGAATTATAGATTCTCACAAACATGTCTAACATTTGTTTGATTTGGCAAAAGCTTTTATATCACCAAAGCTATGAAGCTCAAGCTCCAATTCTTCCAACTACTGATGGCACTTGGAGAGCCTGAGCATTCAAGGAAAAAAACCAAAGAAGAATCATATTAAGAGTAGTATGAGATTTTAGTTGTAAAATAGTGTTCAATATATAATAGTAAGTTTATTGATTTTCATCTGTTCATCTTTTCCTGAAAGAACAGTAGTTTCTAGAGAGCTAACACTTTTCCTTTTTGGAAGTTGAAGAAAATTTGGTGGGTTAACATAGGTGGACATGGCTAATTGTTAGTGTTACAAATGTATATGAAATTCTAGGAAGACCTCCAGTGGACAGTGAGCATATGTTGAATAGGTGAGGCTCTATCATTGTTGGTGGGGCATCACACCATCACTACAAATATATATAAAGGGCATTTTGTAAATTTAGTTATTGTTTTAATACTTTGAACCAAATTCTCATTTTGTAGTTGCTTTATGGTTAGAATTGTTAGATACATATGTTTGATTGTTAGATACTCCTTTTTTTTTTTGGGTAAACAATTTCCACATCATGCTGTTGTTGATTAGTCATAAATTTAATTAAGCTATTTTTATCTTAGTGAGCATATATTTTCATGTTCTATTGTTCCAATGGACACTTTATATTTTAGATGTTATTTTGGCATATGAAAGAAAGCGTTACTTTACAATTCTACCAAATTACTCTCAGTTCTTGGTCTGCAAAAGTTTGTGTCTTCCTCACTCATTTTAAGGGCTTTAATCATTTAATATAATGCTGTGAAACAAATGTCTTTGTTCTTTAAATTTAATGTAGTTGTGAATTTTCAATTCATTCATCATGATAATATTTGATATCATTTTCATTGTCCTCACATATGTACGGTTCTGTTTTTAGGTTCAATTTCAAAGAAAGTAAAAACTAATTGTATTTTTTTACCAATTTTTTAGCTGAACCTTTATTTTGAACTAAATTATTTATTTTCCTTTATTTTTAACTCAATTTTATTTAATTATCTCATGCATTGCATGAGTTAGCGACTAGTTATTATTACTATTATTATTATTTTTTTTGATGTTGCAAAAGAATGTCTTTTTTGTAAGGTGGGCTCAAAAGAATATTCCAAGGGTGGAGCCGTAAACATGTATATAAGATTGTTAAGATGGTTGCTGGATTTTATGATCTCATTAAGCCAGTTTAGGCATGGACTTGGCCTAAAAGGGGAAGTAATTTAGGGCTTATATGAACTAAACTAAATCGGTGCACTTTTACCTTGGTTCAATTTTTCAAGTGAAGTGAAAGAAACAACTTCTTCCCCTATTTTTTCATTTTTAGGTCGTGGTGAAGAGAACTTTTTTGTGTTGATTTTAATACTTTTTGCAGCAAATGTGAAAGATAACAACCACAATACAAACTAGCTGCAAGTTCTATTAAAATACACAGACCATGCCAATGAATCTTTCTTTCTCTCTCTCTCTCTCTCTCTCTCAAGAGTATATGGTTGACGATATTTAATACTAACAAATCAAATTCGTCCAAGGATAATTGCCCTCTGGAGATATCATTTTTTAATATTCCAACAGATGCATTTCTTATACTTCCATTCCTGGATATCGTGATAAGGTGACTCAAGAATTAGCTTGGTATGCTAAGGTGACAAAGAAATGCTTGGTTTGGCTTGAGGAGATACCTGCTTTTCTTCTTCCCATAGTAAACTCTGATCAAGTATAAATACAATCTATCATTTTGGGTTAAAAATTAAAAATAAAACTATGAAACAAGGCAAAGATGCACCTCCTAGCTTGGCCCAGTTTTCACAACTCTTGAATTACCTTCCCTTGTAGGCCAAGTCCTAGCCCAAATTTAATTTAAGCTTAAACTATAAAGCCAACAATAGGTCACAAGCCTTTAAAAGTTTAATCCAATGACTGCCTTGCAATCCTCAGCCGAAGATAGAACTTGCGCGTGGGGGCAAGTTTTACAGCCTGCATAATATTCTTCTAGCCCACATGAGCAAAAAAGACTACCTTTTTTTCTTTTTAATCCAGCCCACAAAAAAATAAGAATTATCAGTGACGCATAAATTTTTCACACCAATTAACATGATTGAATAATGTTAGGGACACCTAACTATACACCAAAATAAAACATTTTCAATGAAGGACGTGGTAAACATGATACTAAAATTTCAATTTACAACTTTAGCAAGTTGTGAAATGGATAATAAAATTTTTTATGTCACAATCAACTCAAATGGGTCGGGCATTCAGTAGTGTAATCAAGCTCTAATAGTCTAATTCACATCAATATTATTAATTTCGTTCTAACAAATCAATTAATTGGTATAAATCACCCATTTGCTTCTTCTCATCCTAAATTCTGGTTTATTCCAATATGTTCCATTAAATTTTGGCATGTATGTGAACAAAACGTTAAGCTTTTTTCTTGGCTCATTTTTTAAATTTTCTTCTTAGAATATGGAATTTGAATATGATTATTTTATTTGATATCATCGTCAAGAGAAATTGGAGCAATTTGAGTTATTTATTTAATTCATCGTAATTTTTTTTGATATGATATTTGAAATTTGGTCTATTAAGCTAAACTAATGATTCATTCTGAAATTTATTTCCTTTGATATGATATACAACTTTATGATGAATTATTTTATGCCGTTAGAAGTAACTATGAAATGGTAAGTCATAATAAATTAATACTGAAATATTCTATTTTAATATACAAACAATAAATATGAAAATTTTGATACACATACATGTCATTAGGGGTGTGGAGTCAACCTACCAATTTGCAAAAATCGATTTAATCCAACCCAGTTTTTAGGGGTTGGTGGGTTGAGTTGAATTGTCAAAAGATTTTTTTACAATGGGTTGAGTTGGTGCAGGTCAATAGATTTACAAATCCGCGTAACTTGACTCCAACCAAATATATTTAATATATATTTAAAATATATATTATATGATTTTATTATTTACTCTTTTGTTTATCAATTAAGTTGGGATAGAACTATATGATATCCTACATACTTTGAGTTGAGATAAAATAGTTTGTGTTGGTTTGGTGCTATGCTCAGGTTTATTAGGTTATAAATTTGCTCTTAATTATTTGTATTGGTGTTGTTCTAATGCTCACTTAAAAATTAAGAAGGACAAAAACTGTCCAATTCAATCTAGGTGGGTTGGGTTAGGTTTTTTTTTTTTTTTTTTCAACCCAACCATGATGGGTTAGATTGAAAAAAAATCCTCAACTTTACCCATTTACACCCTTACATGCCATCTCTAGACAATATAAAATGACATTCTACAATATATATATATATATATATATATATATATATATATGGTAATAATAATAATAAATGATACTGTTAGATTTAAACTTTAAGGACGCATGGTCAAACAAAATCATATAAAATGTGAAAAACAATCAATTTGATAAAAACAAGGTTTTTGCCCATTCTAGGTTTGGGATACGTACATATACTCGATCATGCGTATGCAACATCAAAACCCTGCGCATCCTATGTCTATAGTCTCGATGATGCATACACATCCTAACACAAAAACTGGAATTCTACATCTCAAATTAAATCAATTGCATGTGTAATTTTAAATTAAAGAGAAAAACAAAAGGAAACACCAAAACTAAATAAAAACTATATTATGGCCAGATTAAAATCATCAAACAAATATCACAATCGTTTATCCAATCATATATGAATATTCAAGTTATCATCACACAAAGAACATGTTAAATTAACATAAGCATTAAATAAATGCACAATAATAATAATAAGAACAAATTATAATCAACCCAAGGTCAGATTAATACATATCAAAAGATTTATAAACATAAAAATAAAATAAAAAAAGAATTTAAAGAAACTATATCAATGAACTCATGTGAATCCTAGCAAGTAAATGAAAAAAATCATAGATAGAAGACTCACCTAGCTTAGGATCACAAGTTTAGAGCTTTTTTAACTGACCCTTCAGTGCCTATAAGATAGAGATCAGATTAGGAATACAAGAGAGATTAAAGAACACAATAGAACTTAGGTAGTCACAACTCAAGAACAACGTTTTTTAAAAGGTTTTGAAAACGAAATTAAAAACTAGTTGATACCTTAGAATACTACTCTAGAGAGGTTTGTGAAGATTAAAAAATATGCAATAGTGTTTGTGTGAGTGATTATTAAAGATGACTAGGGTTTTAGAAAAGTGGAGGCACTCTCTCTAACTAGGTTTTTGGATGGAGTCATAAGGTGAGTATGTATATCAGTAAGCTAGGGTTTTCAAAGGTTTTTGGATGTTCCTTAGGGTCTGTGATGTGGCCCATCTTGAAGATTAAAGCTTTGGGGCCCTAAATATGGAAAATATAAGTCTTGGAAGTGAGGCTGTATATGCAGCCTCGTGAGTGTGCATATGCAGCTTTGAAGTCACTTACGCAGACTTACCAAGAACACTAAATTTGACTACATTGATGGCCCAACTTCAAATGGCCATAACTTATTCATCTTAAATTTAAATTGGGAAAAAATTATATTTTAATTGAAGCCCAAGATTTCTAATTTCCAAATGCAAAAAGTATCATTCAAAAATTATATATGGTTAAAAGGTAATTGTAAAAACAGTTGCAAATATCATCTTTTAGTATCATTTTCAAAACAATTTTGAGCATTTTTGAGTTGTGATTACTTTCGAACCATTGAAAACAATTCAATTACTTTTGGTTTATGTAACTCTTCATAAATTTTGGAAGACATTTTTATAGTAAAAGCAGTGAGGGATTGATGGGAGGAATTGGATTATCCATGGTAGGTAGTGAGTTGGGGTTAGAAGATGAATTTGTGTTTGCGGAAGCCATGGATATAGGTGAATAAGGATCAGAGCTCTGATGCCATGAAAAGCTTACTCAAAGAAATGGAAAGTTGTTCCGTACGTAAAACTATATTTGCTAATCTGAACTACATAAGGTTCTCTGTTTTACATATATATATACCCATAACAGAGAAAGGAAATAAGAAGCGGGAAATAGTACCAAAATACTGAGTTCTTAATTTTAACAAACTCATTAGCACTAACTAACTTAGAATGAATCTATTATTAACACGTGGCGTTGTTCTCATCTTAATCAATACAATAACGTTTTGGCTTAGAGTTATGGAACTCGGACTTGTTTAGAAAACGACATCATTCCTTTTTTAATCTTGTTGTGTGTTTTACTAATGCACTCGACAATATCGTTTTAAGCTTTACTGTTGGAGCAGTATTGGTAGTGTGTTCATCTTCTACCTCGTCTTTCAATACAAGAAGTCAATGGGCCATGTAATTAATCCGGGGTTGAGACTTGAGAGCCAGCTTCATGTGCTTTTAGACGAAGTCATCGTAGTTATAGAGCTTGAAACAGAGGCAATCAATTAGCAATATTTCACATAATCTATGTTGA
This sequence comes from Quercus ilex subsp. ballota, assembly GCA_032727855.1. Taxonomy (NCBI): domain Eukaryota; kingdom Viridiplantae; phylum Streptophyta; class Magnoliopsida; order Fagales; family Fagaceae; genus Quercus; species Quercus ilex. The sequence goes on from CM064918.1 coordinate 42,882,007, forward strand.
AAAAAAAAAAGGAAAGAGAAGGAAAATGGCTTTCTCCTTTGTCTGGAAAGTGTCAAAATCAACACAACAAAGTTGTCTTCATCTCGACCCAGGAAAAAAAAGATGTTGTTTCATCTTATTTGATAAATTGAACCAAGGTGAAAAGATGTGCCCCACTTCAGTCCAGTGTGCACAAGCCCTAAATTACCTCCCCCGTTCAGGCCCAATCCTAGACCAAATTGTCTTAACAAGATCACAATAGCCGGGAAATGGCTTAGCAAGTCAAGGTTTTCATTGTAGGTAAAGAAGGTGTACTGTTTATTGTTTTTTATTTTTAAATTATATTGATTTGTTTCGGATTCAAAGCATGAGAGGGCCGTAGCATTGAATTCAGGTTTGAACAGAGAAATAGAATTGTGTGTGGATTTTTTTTTTTTTTTTTTTTTTTTAAGAAACAAACACACACAAAAGAAAGAGGGAAAAATGTTCTAACACAAAGACACAGAGAATTGTTTGTGTATATGTATTGATTAGCTTAAAAAAAATCTAATATGACAGGATGTTACTATCAGGGGCGGAGGCATGTATAAGGGTGGGGGAGCCAAAATTTTAAAATTTTTAAAAATATATATACAATTATTTTTATGTTTTCAAAATTTAGTCTACAAAAATAAGAGTTCCCCCCCCTAAATATTTGAATTAGTCTAATAATGCTCTTAAAAAAAATAATTGGTCTAATAGTTATAGAGATATAACTTTATTTTTCGCAACTCTATTTTTTATTGTAAAATGTGCTTTTATATCTATTAAATATTTGATAAAATTTGGTATCAAACATGTTTGAATCTATATTTTTCAACTTGTTATGTGACGATTAACAAGTCATTGACTCATTAAAAAATTGTTGTCACTAAAACTACACATGAAATGTGTCTATAGTTGCCATATAATGTGTTAAAGTAAGGTAGCTTTAAATATGTTTAGACCCTAACTTATTTCTCCAAGTTTTGGATCATTCATGTTTTTGAAAATTTCATTAGTTCAATTGAAAGTTTTTTTACTTACTTTAGCATAAAATTTGATAATTTGTATTTAAAATGAAACTTTTTAATATTTTGACCATGAAAATGGAAAAAATAAATTTTATTTTATGAAAGATCGCCGTCAAAAATAATTTTGTTTGAAAATACTAAGATATATATATATATATATATATTTTAGTTGGGTGTGTGTATATATATAACTTATCAAATAAAAAAGTGTGTATATATATAATAAAAAAGTGCGCATGTGTGTACATATGTGTGTGTGGGTGTGAAAATTGTTTTAATAAATATATTAGCATCGCAACTTGGTCCCCCCAAACAAAAATTCCTGGTTCCGATCCTGGTTACTATGGAAACAGAGTATTACTATATAACATGGAATCAAAGTTAGAAAGTGTGTATTTATGTCATTTAACTTTATAAAAAATTCATACTACAAAATTTTGATTCCTGTATCTACACTTTTGAATGATCGGAAGAGTGTTTTTTTTTTTTTTTTTACCAATCCCAAAAGATAATTAAAACGGCATATTTGATGGCATCGACCGTTTTCGATTTTATATGGAAAACATTTTTAGGAAACAGTGCCTTTCCCTTAAAACATGAACTTTTTTTTATTGATTAGCTTAAAAAATTTGATATGGCAGAATGCTTATCTGTATTACTACCAAGGAAATTTTTTTTTTTTTTTTTGAGAGTTTACTACCAAGGAATTTGTATTTGTTAGAACTTAGAAAGTGTGTATCGATTAGGAATCAAAGTAAGAAAAGTGTGTAATGGTCAGGTCAAAAAAAAATTTCTGATATTGCAGAATACTATTGGTGGGTGTAATACACTCGACCTTATGGCGAGTCAGTGATCATCAGGTGCAGATGCGCTAAAAGCAATGCAACCTAGAACCTATTGGTGGGTGTAATACACTCGACCTTATGGCGAGTCAGTGATCATCAGGTGCGGATGCGCTAAAGGCAATGCGGCTACAGTGATCATCAGATGCGCTAAAAGCAATAACGTTTTGGCTTAGAGTTATGGATGGAACTCGGACTTGTTTAGAAAATTAGAAAACGACATCATTCCTTTTTTTTTAATCTTCTTGTGTGTTTTACTAATGCACTCGGCAATATCGTTTTAAGCTTTACTGTTGGAACTGTATTGGTAGTGTGTTCCTCTTCCACCTCTTGTCTTTCAATACAAGAATTTAATGGGCTAAGTTAACGTGGGATGCAGAAACGTCAAGAAACAGAGCATGTCTAATTCTAAAAAACAAGAAACAAAATACGTTTGCTTTTGAAAATAATCTCGAATCCATAAGAGTTTCTTGAATCTACAAGAAGAATGAGTTTCGGAATCCACCCGATAAACAATAGACAAAAGTCTGAATTTTTATTAATATCAATAATATTGAAAAACATTTACAGACTTAATAGCCTATTTAAGGGTTTCGTAAAACTTAATAGACAATAAAATATATTCTAAAATAACTCCTAATCAATACCTAACTATAAGAGGAATTAAATTTAATCTAAAAAATATTAAAAGCACCTAACAACAAGCAAATAAATCACCTAAACCTAAAATAATGTTTTTTACATAAAAATACCAAAATTAAATAATTACAAAAATTAAATTGTAGATTATGTCCTACATCAGACCCTTGCACTTGAAACAAATACTTCGAATGCTTGAGCCTCTTGATCTTCTTTCCATACTTACAACTCATCAATGGAATAAACAAATCAACTTGAATTTCTTTTTCCTTGGTCTTCATGTAATTGTAGGGATTTATATAATAAAAACTGAAAATTGAATCAAATCTATCAATCCCAATAAAATCAATAAATTTTGGTGTATTGCTTACCACCAAAATAAAAGGATCTTCATATTGATAATCATCTTATTCGATTTTGCCAAACTCCTTGACAATATCCTCTTCAATTAATACCTAACTATAAGAGGAACTAAATTTGATCTAAAAAATATTAAAAGCACCTAACAACAAGCAAATAAATCACCTAAATCTAAAATAATGTTTTTTACATAAAAATACCAAAATTAAATAATTACAAAAATTAAATTGTAGATTCTGTCCTACATTAGACCCTTTCACTTGAAACAAACTTGTCCTTAGATTTATCTTTGAAATCTGAAATCTTCCACTTCAAATAAACAAATACTTCAAATGCTTGAGCCCCTTGATCTCCTTTCCATACTTGCAACTCATCAATGGAATAAACAAATCAACTTGAATTTCTTTTTGCTTGGTCTTCATGTAATTGTAGCAATTTATCAAATAAGAACTGACAATTGAATCAAATCTATCAATCCCAATAAAATCAATAAATTTCGGTGTATTGGTTACCACCAAAAAAAAAAAATCTTGATATTGATAATCATCTTATTCAATTTGACAAACTCCTTGACAATTTCCTCTTTAATTTCTTCTTCAATTGTTTCTGCCATCTTGACTTCAAGATCTTTCTCTATAATATGGTCTTTTTTAATCTCTTCCACAATCTTCATTTCAGGTTCTTCTTCTATAACAAGGCCTTCATTAATTTCCTTAGAAATCTCTATATTCTCTTCTTTGACTTCTACATATTCTTCAAGAACAATATTTTCTTTAACATGCAATTCTTCCTTTAATGGTGGAATATTTGGCTCTTCAAAATAATTCAAGTACGAACTTCTTGGCCAACAATAATCTTGTTTTGCATACAACAAAAGTTCATCACAATCCAAAGGATAAAAGTTGATAGCAAGCATCTTTTTCATCCTTGGCCATGAATGAATTTTGTCTTTACCTTGTCTAATTCTATCAGACTGTATTCGTTCCCACCAACGTAAGGCATACCCACTAAGTTTATACAAAGCAAGTTTAATTTCTCTCTCATAATAAATACTTTCAAAGTCAAATAAATCCTCTAGATCAAGTAACCAATCAAGAAAATCTTCTTTATAAAAATAACCATTTAAACTTGCAATTCTTTATAAGGCCTATATGAAATTTGCTTACCAATAAGTTGCCCGTAATTTGCCCGCGAGTTATATCTCCGCTACAGATATCCCTATTATTTCGATGCTCCAACAACGACATCCTAGCAAAGATATTTGTGAGTGCTAGTTGTACATTACGTAATATTTGCTAAGTTTTTTGTCACCAGAATTGCTATTGTCTCATACATCTGCCACCAGACCAAGATAAGGCAAGCCTCTAATACCACTTGATGCAGGATGTGGAAACGTTAAGAAGTAGAACACGTCTACTTCTAGAAAACAAGAAACGAAAGCGTTTGCTTTTGAAAATAAATTCAAATCCATGAGGGTTCGTTGAATCCACAAGGGTCCTTAAATTCACAAGGAGAAAAGGTTCTGGAATTCACTAGAGAAACAATAGACAAAAGTTTAAATTTTTATTAATATCAATAATATTGAAAAACGTTTACATACTTAGGGAGCTATATAAAGGCTCCGTAAAACTTGATTGATAAGAAAATATATTCTAAAATAACTCCTAATTAATATCTAATTAATACCTAATCATAACAAGAACCAAATTTGACCTAAAAAAACATTAAAAGCACCTAAAAACAAGTAAATAAATCACCTACGCCTAAAATAACGTTTTTTACATATAAATACCAAAATTAAATTGTAGATTCTATCCTACATCACTAGTAATGCGGGATTGAGATTTAAGAGCCAGCTTCATGTGCTTTTAGACGAAGTCATCCTAGTTATAGAGCTTGAAACAGAGGTAATCAATTAACAATATTTCACATAATCTATGTTGAAAAAAAGAAGATGGAAAATGGCTTTCTCCTTAATTTGTCTGAAAAGTGTTAAAATCAACACAGCAAAGTTGCCTTCATCTTGACCCAGGAAAAAAAAAGAAGTTGTTTCATTTTATTTGATAAATTGAACCAAGGTGAAAAAATGCGCCAATTTAGTCCGGTGTGCACAAGCCTAAATTACCTCCCCATTCAGGCCCAATACTAGACCAAATTGACTTAACAAGATCACAAAAGCCGGGAATTGACTTAGCAAATCAAGGTTTTTTTCATTGTAGGTAAAGAAGGTGTACTGTTTATTATTTATTAATTTTAAATTGTATTAATTTGTGTCGGATTCAAAGCATGAGAGGGCCGTAGCATTGGGTACAGGTTTGAACAGTGAATAGAATTTTGTGTGGATGTGTATTGATTAGCTTTAAAAAAATCTGATATGGCATGATGTTACCATGGAAACTGTGTATTACTATGTAACATGAAATCAAAGTTAGAAAGTGTGTATTTATGTCATTTCATTTTATAAAAAATTCATACTACAAAATTTTGATTCCTGTGTCTACACTTTTGATTGATCGGAAGAGTTTTTTTTTTTTTTTTTTTTGATTTACCAATCCCAAAAGATACTTAAAACGGGATATTTGATGGCATCCACCGTTTTCGATTTTATATGGAAAATAGTTTTAGGAAACACTGCTTTTCCCGTAAAACATTAACTTTTTTTTTTTATTGATTAGCTTAAAAAAATTGATATGGCATAATGCCTCTCTGTATTACTACCAAGGAATTTGTATTCGTTAGAAGTGTGTATCGATTAGTTTTAAGAAATTCTGATATGTCAGAATGCTACTTGACCTAATGGAAACTCTATATTACGACCAAGGAATCAAAGTAAGAAAAGTGTGTATTGATTAGGTCAAAAAAAAATTCTGATATTGCAGAATTGCATTGGTGGGTGTAATACACTCGACCTTATGGCGAGTTAATGCAATCTACTAAAACACCTTTTATTTGCCCCATTCGGATACCATTGGTGGCTATGATACACTCGACCTCACCCATTCGGATACTATTGGTAGGTGTAATACACTCGACCTTATGGCGCGTTAAAGCCATCTACTAAAACACTTTCAATTCGACCTTATGGCAGAGAAAATCCTATATGTTTGGGAAGCATGCATCGTTCCTGGGGTCCACCCCCTTGTAAAAGGAAGAATGCATGTTTTCCAAACATGCAATACTCTCTCCTTAGGGCGAGTTAATGTCATCTATTAAAACACCTTTAATTTGCCCCATTCGGATGCTATTGGTGGGTGTAATACACTGACCTTATGGCGAGTTATGGCATTCTTTACTCCGAAATGTGAAAGTTTGGAAGTATGCAAGAAATATATATCATATATGCATGCTATAACGAGTTCAAATCTTCTGTTCCACTTTTCCTGCTCCACTCTATATTTCACCAATAAATACTTGCCACGTGTTTATCTAATTAATTAAATACTACTATTAATTAATAACTGTAATATTAATAAGTCAATAATGATAGTATTTAATTAATTAGGTGAACACGTGACAAGTATTTATTGGTGGAGTATAGAGTGGAGCAGAAAAAGTGGGACAGAAGATTTGGACTCTGCTATAACTCCACTCGGACCAACAGCTTCGTTCCTTCTGCCTCCGCACCGGAGAGAGAAAAAAAAAAAAAAAAAAAAAAAACTTCCGCTTCATTACCTTTTTATAAATCCTCCTCCTGCTCCTCACACGGTTTACACTTTTTGCGGAACGTCCTACGCTCTTCCGAGTTCCTATCCTTTGACAATTCTAGGCAATCGTATTTCTTGTCTCCTCCATGGCCGGGTAACACTAGCTAGCTAAAGTTATTTGTGTATGTGAGTGTGGAGAGAGACTTCTTATTCTTTTCCTGTAATATTCATACAATTTCTTTTTGCAACAGCTTGCACGACGTTAGGGAAATCCTGAAGCTCCTCATCTTCATTCTTAAACTCATTGCTCAACTCCGCAAGTTTATAAGATCTTTCAGAAGCGGTGGCCAAACGGTGGTTCGCAGCAACGTCACCGGCGGTGACGGCACTACCAACAACCAAATGGGTACATATCAAACTTCAGAATGTTGATGACACTCTATTGTAGCCTCTGTTGAAGCTTCTACATCTGCAGGAAAATGGTTTTCATGCATAAAATACTCTTTCTTACCATATTACTTAGAACTCCACGCTGCTTTTATTTATTTATTTATTTGAGGATTAGTTCAATAAGGTAGCATGGTAACTCTGAGGTGTTTTGACAGACAAGGGCCAAAGTATTCCTTTTTTTTTTTTTTCTTTTTTTGATAAGAAAGTTTTCCTAATGTTAGTATCAGGCTTAATCCCATTCTTGGGGCCTATTATACTATCCAGGTAGTACTATGGACCCAAAAATGGGCTTTGTTCCAGATCTTCTCAGCCGGCCCTTTCTTATGCACTGTGTTTCCTTATGGCTACGTCTGGGGTGTGTATTATATGGTTTGTGCTGTGATCGTATGCTGATTAATATATATTTAATCTCATTCATCCCCACCCAAAAAAAGAAAATTGAGATGTGAGATTGGTGTGACTCTACTTGCTTTGTAATGTTTTTAGTTATAAAAGTCGGTAATCTTAATCTTCTGGAGTGTGTGGCTTAATTTTTTTTCTTTTTTTAAAAGTATAGTTTTTAATGTTTATTATATATGTGCGTGTCAACATATGTTATTGGAATATTATGCTGGTGTTAGTGTATTCCCGGTCCATTTGAATTGATCTAATTAATTGGCAAAGTTCTGCCACGGATTGTGGACTTTTTTTAATTATTAATTTGTATTTTGCAAAAGATTTTGGTTTTACTTTTTGTAAAATGAACCCCAAAAGAATATTTTTTTAAATATTTTTTAGGGTTAAGATTTATGTAAAATTGTAAGGTAGTTGCTAGAATTTGTCATCTTCTTAAAAGCCTGAATTAAATTTGGGCTATGGTTGGGGCTAAAGGAGAGGTACATTAGGGGTTGTGCACACTGGACTAAAGTAGTGCAATTTAGTCCTGGACGTAAGTACTATGGGCCCAAAATGGGCTTTCTTCCTGATCTTGTCAACCGGGACCTTTATTGTGCTGTGCGCTTTGCTTTCTACTGGCTTCAGCTGGTGTGTATTGTGGCTGTCTTGTTGTGTTGAAATATTTATTTTCATTCATCCCAAAGAGTTTATGTAATTTGACATATACACGTTCTCTTCTCTTTAGTTTCATCTTCCTCCAAAGGTTTCAAAAAAAAAAGTTTTCATTTTCCTCGTCTTTTAGCCATCTAGCAACCTTTTAGTTTTCAGAACTAGCCACTCTTCAACCCCATTAAAATTGATCTTAAAAACTTTCAAGTACGGCCAACATCGTTAAAAAGATTTTGAAGCAATTATCCAAATCTACAAGAACTTTATTTAAGACCCAGGATGTGTTTCATTATTGATATTTGTTGGTTTAGGCTGTAAATTTATAAAAGTCATAATGTAAATCACTTAAGAATTTGCTTTGGTTCCATTTAACTATACAAAAGTATTCATTTATTGGTTGGTTAGTTGTAAACAACAAACTCTCTGCATGAGATCGAAATTGTCTTGAAAGTAGACACTACAAAAAAAAAAGGGTTTAGGCCACGTTTGTAAAACGTGGCCTTAGGTCCAAAAAACGTGGCCATAGGCCCATTTTGCCTATGGCCGCGTTTTTTTAGGCTGCGTTTTTAAATGTGGCCCAAACCCCGTGACTATAGGCCAGAGGGGGTCTATGGCCGCACTTTTCAAACGCGACCTAAGACCGGGGTCTATGGCCGCACTTTACAAACGCGGCCTAAGACGGGGTCTATGGCCGCATTTTTCAAACGCGGCCTAAGGCCCATTCTTAGGCTGCGTTTGAAAAGTGTGGCCATAGACCCTGTCTTATGCCGCGTTTAAAAAATGCGGCCATAGACGGTGTCTTAGGCCGTGTTTATAAAGTGCGGCCATAGACAGTGTCTTAGGCCGCGTTTATAAAGTGTGGCCATAGACCTTGTCTTAAGCCGCGTTTGTAAAATGCGGCCATAGATCCCCCTATAGCCGCATTCAAAACGCAGCTACAACCCGTTTAATATTTTTTAATATGTCTATAGCCGCGTTTTAAAAACGCGGCCATAGTTTTTTTTTTTTCATTTTTGCCCTTTTCCTTTACAGCAGATGGTGAATACACAAACGCTGCTATAAGTTTTACAAACGCTACTATTTCAAGTTGGAATATCAAAAGAATATCAAGCTGAAATTTTATTAAACTTATCACAATATCTTAAACTTGTCACAATTTAAAGTTATACACATTATACCTCAACTTGTCCATAATACACATTATACACATGACTTCCTATGGCTATCCCCATCTCCAAGCTTTTTGTCCATAATGGCACTGCAAGAATGGAACCAGACACAAGAAGTCAAGAATGGAACTTTTTTCCTAAGTACAAGAATTTAAAAAATAAATGAGTAGCAAACTTCCACAATTTTAAAAAGATTATCATTTAAATAGATATTATAACCAAAATCTTCCTAAAACTAAAACGTTTCTTCATTCCTAAAATTATTCAGCCAAAATATCACCACAAGCACCAATCACAACAAGAGTTGATCATTAAAAATTAAAGGAATTTCCTTGAGCTGAAAGCTTGTTACCTTTTCAATAAGCTGGAGAAGTATGAAACGAACAAAATATTTACGTGCAGATCTGTAGAAGACACTGCCCCTACAATCATTCCAAGGTATGATTAATAACTTGAGCAGCATCACTAAATTCACAATATGGACATATGAAACTCTCTATGACATGAGTGATGCAACAAGCAAGAAGTGTCAGACATAGACACTTTACATTGGGGAGGATGAGAAAGACATTCAACAAATAAGTATTTCCTTTCAACAAATGAGTACTTAAATTCTATCTCAATCAATCCACTTGCTTCAACAAAGGTTCATGGCTGCCAAGGTTCCCAATATTTCCAAGGCCAAGGTTCCTGAAGCACAAAACTGAATCATTTTCACACGAAAGAATTTTTCAAAACCTCTAAAAATACAAATGAGTAGGAATTAAGACTAGTGAGTCTTTTGTTTCCACTCTTAAGATTTTTCTTTGGCATAAAACTTAAGGCATTTACATTATCTTTGTTTTTCTTTAGTTTTTTGCTAGGACATGCACATAATAATTCAAACCCACTCGCTCATAATCTACAATGAAAATAAAAAAAAGCAATCCAAATCCACTTCTAGACAAGCGAAGAGAACCACAAAAGCATACCACATTGAGCTAAACTCTCCTTCACCATTCATTGAGGTGAACTCCAAATGCACCTGCAATCACATTGAAAGCACGCAATACACAACCATAAATTCAATTTTCACATCGCATTTCAAAGTCAAGAACAAAAACCACAAAAGTTCAAAATCTTTCAAGCGCATTGACAAAATTCGAGTCTAAAACAAAACAAATTGATCATGTATTTCTTCACTCATACTAATGGCCCACATAAAAGTGAATTATAAAAGACTTGAAAATCAAAAGAGTATACAGCAGAGATGTTAGGTTCTTTGGATAGCCTATCATCCACATTACAAGAAAAGATGAATACATAGAAAGGTTAAGGCAAATGTCATATTTCATCAAGGTTTTCATAGCCAAAGTGAAGCATGTAAGGCACAACATTAGCATAAGGGAAGTATAAATAAGAGAGAAACATCCAAAAAAGAAATATCTAATTAGCTCCTTAATGAAATAAGTTCATGAAGAGCATGGTAGCCTAGTTCATCTTACTGCCCAAGTGCATGAAGATGCCACCTCTCATAACTAGATTTTCAAATTTATGTTCTATTGCAATCATATGAGAGACACAGATTTTAAAATACGTGTAGATCTTTAGAAATCAAATGTGAGCAAGAGAGGGCAGCTGATTATGATTGTGCATTTAACTATATATTAACTAAAGGCAATGGCATCACATGACATGACATTACTTGTTTTTTTCTTAATACACGGACACACCAACTTCAACCAAATCAATAGTTTAATTATATGATGTCTATATATATAATCACGGGCTTGAGAATAAAAAGTTAATAGTATTAGGCTGAATGAGAGAAGTTAAAAACCACAATAAAACAGTTACAATGTCAACTCACAGACCAAAAATTACTCACAGAATCATTGTCAAACAACACAATTGCAATAATTTCAAGGCACCAAAAATTAAAAAATATATATATATAAAACACTCAGGAGGGAGAGTAGTAGCCTTTGTAAGACCACCCTTAAATTGTTAGTGGAATCGGAATTTGTTAAGCACTTCTTTAAATTTCTTAATTTACTCTAGTGTCTTAAATTGTCTTATAACGTTAGTACATATATTGAAGATAACTTTTCTCCTTAGGAAAAAAATATATATCTATTTTGAAGAGAAAAGTTACTTTTTAAACTTTTGCTCTCAACCATTCATAAATATTACATCTCATGCAATAAATTGGCTGTTGCATAGAATTTGGATAATATCAATCTATGATCTTTCTAATACCCTACCTACATACTAATGACCTACATAAAAGTGAATTATAAAAGACTTGAAAATCTGGACAGAGCAATGCATCACATATTATTATTAACAATGTGTCTGCATTGGGTTGAGATTGGAGTATTACTATTATTATTTTAACTGAACCCTACCTCATTAGGTTGACAAAAATCAAACCAAATCAAATCCATCATAATGAAAATCAACTCACCCAACCCCATCCGTGAGGGTGATCGGTCAAGTTGGGTTCAAGTCATTTTGTCAAGATTTAAAAACTAATAAAAAAAAGGTGGGTTTTCATTCAAACATTTAATAATCTTTTTATTTTTTGGTTAGTAAATAGTTCATTAAAAGTCAAAAGAAAAAGTGATATTGATTTACACAATAAAGCCTAATAGTTCAATTTTATCAAAATGAAGTCTGAAAATAATAAAATAAATAAAACTAACATGTATTTCTTCACTCAAATAACAAATAAATCAATCTAACAAATTTAAAAGACGTATTTTTTTAAAAATATTGTGTAAGTTGGGTTAGTTTACACTTCACAAAAGTGAAATTTTGCAAAACAATCCAACTCAACGAAGCTCTAAAAACAATACAACCAAACGTGGCCATCAGCTAATAAAAAACCAACGAGAAGAATCAAGTTGAAATGGTGAGTTGAATATACACTTGTAATATGTTGGTACCCCACTCATGAATTGTTCATATTTCGAACTTCATATCGACCAAGCCTAAAAGCGAAAAAGAAAATGAAAAATGTTACAACTCGGGAAAAAAGGTTGCCAAATTTAGTATTGTTTTAACACCTTGTTTGACCGTTAAGCCATGATACAAGGAATAAAAAATATATGCTTAAGATTTTAGATTTACGAGTTTGAGTTTTATATATGGTAATTTTAATAAATTTAGATTTAGATTAGGTACTTTCAACCCAAACATGTCTTTTCCCATTATATATAAGTGCACAAAAAAAAAAGATCAAAGTGGACCAAAATGAACTAAAGTGATCTGAATGGACCGAATTGGACCAAATAGATTGAATCGGAACTAGGTGGACTAAATAGGACTGAATTGGACAAACTAGACCGAATAAGACTGAGTACAATGAAAGTGGACGATCGAAGTGGATAGAATGGACCGAATAGAATCAAAGAGGACAAAATGGACTGAATAAGACCAAATTGGACGGTGGTGGATCAAAGTGAACAGAATGGACCAAATAGGACCATTGTGGACGGAATAGGACCAAATAGAATCAAAGTAGACAAAATGGAGTGAATAGGACTAATGTGGCCGAATAGAGCAAATGTAGATTGAATGGACTGAATTGGACCAAATAAGTATATTAAAAATAAATATATAGTTTAATTATATTAAAATAATTATACATTCTCACTAATATGAGAGAGAGAGTCAACTATGGTACCATCAGTAGTTAATGCTATAATTTTTTTACTTTATAAAAAAAATTATTTAAAAAAAAATCAGATTCATTTACATGTTATGCTAGTATTAGCCCAAACTTTGATGGTGGTATGAGTGGTCTTTTAATTTTGAGTTTAAAAACTCACTTGAAAAAAGTTGACTTAGAACACGATATCTATAAAAAAAATAATAATAATAATAATAATAAATACAAAAAAAAAAAAAAACTATTATATTGCCATTTATTAAGTAGGTATAATGATTATGTTATGTTGCCTATAGATCTCATTTGAATGTAGACTTCATGAATATAAACTTTAATTCTTAAGGTGGCCATTTACATGGCCTTACGTTTTCAATGAGGATATTAAATCCTAAGTCTAGAATATCCTGACTACTATTCAACCCAAAAAAAAAAAAAAAAAAAAAAGGAATATCTTGGCTACTGCCTCTCTAATAGTAATATGAGAAGAAACCCGCTTTAGCCTAAGAATGACTACATCAATGGCTGAGAAAGAACCATTTTCTTCTAAATTATTTGATTTTAACAATATTCTAGATTGGTCAGCTAACTGCTCTGTCAACATATAGTAAGACAGCCCACAATGTTATCATGATCTCCTATTTTCTCCCTCATAAATTGATTACATCACACCAACCAAAGGTTTTTGATCTCAACTGCATAAAACAAAATTGCTACAACCAATTTGTAGTAATTAATTGAGGTAATCTGCAATATTACCACCAAATAATAGCTACAGACGTAAGTTTTCTATAAAGTTTTCCAAGTGAACTACATTTGTAGCCCAGGATACCAGTTGGTAAACTGCATTCCAATCAGCAAATTGCTCCACTGGGGGGTAAAATGCAGTGAATTTGTGAATTTGACCAATTTAAACAATGCAAACCGCAATTGGACCAAAATTCTAAAATTTTCCCCAGTTTCCGTGTATGACAAACAAGAAAGCAAGTGCAATGATCAAACCTAGGCCAATTCGTTGGAGATGTGGGCTTGTTGGTATTTTACTTCTATTTAATAATTTACGACAAATAATATTTAATTCATTCAAATACGCAAATTATGTAAATAACTTGAACACAAGAATTTATCCAAAAACTTAAGGGAGATAAATATCTAGTAAATTGCGTGAGAGATGACAAAATGCTTAGGATCTAAATGGCATCTAAGGAGTATAGGCAGTTTATGACATAATTCTACAGACGACGTGAAGCATACTGTAAATTGCACAAGCCGAAATTGAAACAAAAGCACCAACAAGCATGTGAATTTTTAAACTACCAAAATCTTCCATAACTGATTTTCAGAAATAAAATCAGCATGTCATAAAATTTGCCAATCAGAAGATAATTGGAAAACTATCAGGTGAAATTACAGTAGTCAGTGCTTTTAAAAACTCCATATCTTAAAAAGAAACTCAGAAATAACCAAGTATTTTGGGGTCAAGTGGGAAATTAGGAAGAAAATTTTTCCATTAACTAAACAATCAATAAACTATTCCCAATAATCACTGTAATAATCAATAAGTTGTGAGCTTCTGAATGGCGCATAACAGTATAGGTTTATATGCTTGAAGACCAAGTTGCAACATACTAGGAGAGTCCTACCACAATGATTCCAACCCAAAAAACATTTATGAAACAAAACAAACATAATGGACAAACTTAGCTTCTACTAAATAATTTAATTCATACTTATGCTGTAGCTCACTTCTAGCCTCAACCAAGCAATTGGCAAAATTTCCAACCTGCAATATGCATACACAGAAAGTCATGACAACCACAAAATGAGGAAAGAGAACTAACAAGTAGCAAGAACACAAAAAGTGGAATTTTATACCAAAACAAGCTATGAGTAACATGGTCTCACCTCTATTTGTGCCCTTTGGCCACCTTGTCAAGTATGCAAGATGCATGAATCGCTCAATCTTTCTCTCTACAGGTTGAGCTCATTATCTACAACGAACTCCTTATTAGTATAGTTAAATATACTATACTTCTAAAGAAAATTTGGTAAAAGTAAAACAGTAGGTAGAGACTACAACTTTAGAAAACAAAAATCAGTTAAAAACTGAATATGACTTAAATTGTGGGAATCAGATGGAGTGGATATTTTCATATTGTAGATTAAGAGAATCTGTCAAATCTGTTTGCCATGTTCAACTTTCTATAATGTATTGTTAGCATGTAAAAAGAACTTAAAACTATATTTGGAATTTGCCTTTCTAGTTAGAGACGGTTTCAGCATCCAATGTTTCCTTTTTTTTTTTTTTAATCTATAATGTACTGCTTCTCTATTTTATTATATTGCCTAATTGTAGATCTTAAGGGGTAGCTGGATTGATTAGGAACTAAGCTTATAGGTTATTAGTTAGAATTTTCCTTTCTCCTATTTGGAATTAAAAAACTTCTAATGTTGATTCTATTGGTGGGCTTTTTGCTAGCCCATTCCATGACCTTAAGAAGAGAAACTGAACCTCAAAAGTCCACATCATCCTATGGCAACATGGGCCCAGTGATGGGCCTATTTCAACAGGTTTTTGACTTGGATTCAAATCCAAAATTGGTAGTGCAATCATTCCAAAGCCACCAATAATTGCAAAACCAAGTAAATCTCTAGTCGTTTGTACTTCGTAGCAAAGAGTTTGATCAAATTTCACTCACATGAAAGATTGAGGGTTTTAAGAAACGGGAAAGACTATATCTTCATCATGTAGCCGAACCATTGAGCAAATTACAGACAAAAAAAAGAAAAGAAAAAAAGAACAAGAAAAAAAGCAAGACCTCTAAAAATATAAATACAAAACCGATAGGAGAGGCTGCAATTCTATATTGCACTAACTAAAAAAATTTAGAGAAGAGAAAAAGGGAAAAAAAAAGGAGAGTGGAAGACTTTTTACTCACCATTGTTGAGATGAAAGTCGAAGAAGATAGAATTGAAATCTCTTTCTATCAATTTAACTCATAATTTTCTTTTTCTATAAGTATGTTTGGAACAGAGGAAAATGAAAAGATACAAGATGAAAAGAGCTGTTGGAATATGCTAAAACAACCCAGCCAAAGTAAAGATTCATCATTGAAAGCTCTTCCATGTGATACATAGCTAAATACATGAAGTACCTCAACTTTTTTTCTGTTTCTTACATTTCTAACTCATGTGGATCAATGCACCCACAAAGGAAGATAAAGAAATTAATTAACTTGAGGTTCATACCTAATTGCACCTTCACCTCTCTCTATATACCAACAATATTCAATGGGGTACAACTAATTTTTTTTTGAAGTATATCTACAAAACTAACAGTCATAACTATTGCTCTCCACTCCCATATAGTTAATTACTCAACCTTTGATTAATTTGGAATTCCTCCATAAGAAGCACTAACCTCAAGACTTTAACAATCCTATATGACTTTTCTATAACATGACCATTGAAAAATTACAAACACATATATATATGAAAAAAAAAAAATGGTTTGAAAATTCAGAAAACCCAAAATAAGTTAACATTTAAAGATCAGCTAACTTGAGCAATGTCTAACACTTGTTCTAAGACATGAATATCTTAAACTAGACATGTTTTTATACTCGGTTTGCTAACTTACATAAAATTAGTACCTAAACATTTATTCTTAAATATTTAAAACCTAACACACTCACTAATAAGTCATCAAATAAGTTGACAATACTTGAAGTTTTATTAGAAATAGTAACACACCAATAGCGTTATAGCTCAACTAGTTGACACCTCTTGGTATTTTTAAATGACACACTCAAGGTTTAAACAAAAAAACAACAATAACGTGTTCAGTGAAATCAATTTTGTTACACCCTCAGCCTTTCAAGTCCAAAGGCTAGTTTTCTATCTTTTTTAGTCAAAGAAAAAAGTCCAAAAGGCTAGCTCAATAAAAAGGTAGCTGAGCCAACTTGATTTGGCTATAGATAGAAATCATCACCATAACATGACTAGGCTAGCCTCTTTTTTTTTTTTTTTTTTTTTTGGAGAGAAATGAAATGATTTGGCTAGCTAGGAATGCCATGTCTTTACCATTATGTAATTGACCAAGACCTAAACCTAAGTTAGAGGTTCCTAATTTATTATGTAGCCCAATCTATAATTGGAACCCATAGTCAAAGCAGTCAATTCATTTTTTGTATGAATGCGATCGAAATTAAATTAACATATAAAAGAGATTGTAAAGTTTCAGTTACTTATAAAAAACGATTCCTTGTTAAATCATGAAATGAGCTATAAATATATAATCGATATTTATATATAATTGGACTCTTGGTATCCATTTTTTTTTCAATTTCCAAAAATAACATCATTATTTAATTAACATATAAAATAATAATAATATAAAAAAAATTGAATAACTTAAAATCGCCCTAGAACCATGATTACAAATACTACTTTTTCTCCAATTTCATAGCTGTCTAACTTTAGTCTTTGATTAAGAGATAAAACTGTTGGTAAGAACTTTGTAGTTTAGTTGACATCTCTTGATATTTGTAATGGAGATGTTGAGAATTTAAATCATTATCTCGATTGTAACTATTAAATTATTACAAAAATTGATAAAAAAAAACAATTAAGAATATTTATATAATTACTTATTTTTGAAAATACTATATTATAAAAATAAAATTTAAAATGAATTTACGTTAGTATTTCTTTTAATGCATTTGAAATTAGTGCATTAATTATATTACATGGCATGTAAAATACAAGGATTTCATGGAACCAAAATTTTCATCTATATCCTTCACAAAAAAATAAATTTTCATCTATATCAACTATCATTTATGCCTTCAATTGCAAATGGAAACAAAATAAACAAAACGAAATGGTTTTCAAATTTGCTGCATCACTGAATTGGAAACACACAAAAGGATTAGTGTGAATTCTGACCCCACTGCATTGACTATCAAATTTCTAAGCATGCAAGCAATGAAGACTAGCAGGTCACCATGTCAAAGAGCTGTTATGCCCTTGCAACTGTTAGTCCAAATCCCATCACACAGCAAAAACAGTGAGGTTATTGTAGTGTCATTGTGAGCCTTTCATATTGTCATTTTCAATATGTTTCGTGCCTATATATATTATCATAGGTCCCAAAATCTAAAAGAATCAAAGTAAATGAGCTTTTACCTTCTTTTTTGTTGTTGTTGAAAAGCTTGTACTTGATCTAAAGTTTAGGACGAAGACTATAGAACCAGAATGGTGTTACAAAACCCAAAATTATTGACTATATCTATATTGCTTTAGCTGCCTAGGACTCATGGCTTCTTGTAGGTCAAGATAAAGAAGCACAGCTTTAGCCTCAAATAATCATAGACTAACATAGCCAGCGGTGGAGTTACGTTGTAATCAGTTAGTTCAGTTGTACCTATTAAAATTTGTACAAATTTTTGGATTAAAATATCAAAAATAGGAGCGATTTAAACATTTTAGATTTTACAATTAGACCCAATGGAAAAAAGAAAAGAAAAGAAGAAGAAGATCAATTATAAGAGTTTTGTTAAAAATTGAAGCTCTTGGGAATTTTTAAAACCTACAGCTGGGGGCAGAAGAACAAAAAAAGAAAAAAAAAAAAGCATTTCTAAAGGCGATCTCCAATGAGTAAAACCTTTTTGTAGAACAAGGATTGCGCAAACTCAATGTTGACGCAATGCCGCATGATGCAGATGGCGTTGGATGTTGGCATCTTGGTACTCATATTGTCATCTTTGAAGAGTATTTAAAATATAACACAAACTGGTTTTAACAGACAAAACTAAATCTTTGTCAAGCTGGGGTAACATAGAGGTAAATCTTCGGTTTTGTTTGACTGGTTTTAGACTTTAGAGGTTGGGAGATTTGGCTAGAAGCTACAAACACTAACAAATCAGCAAAGAGTTTAGCCCATTTATGCTTGCCTCCTCATAGGAAGGTGAACAAGTGTGGATGGAGGACTATCCATCTTTCTTAAGGCCTTTGTTTTGGTCTTGGATTCTTGTACTACTATGTAATTTTACTTTATTCAATCAATAAAGTTGCCACATTTTAATTTTTTAAAAAAGTTTATCTTGGTGAGACTGCAGATCAACCCAAAACTAGCTATTAATCAACTCATTTATAAAACTCCCTTAAACAAACTCATAGCTTAAATAAAACAAGTGCAATTATATGACAGTACTTAATTGTCAACACTGCAATTATATAATCATAATTATATAACAATGTTTTAAAATGTGCTTGAGTCACAATTCCCATTTTTTTAATGTGCTTAATTTGTATCATTGTATATATATATATATATATATATTTTTTTTTTTTTTTTTTTATAGAATCAATCATAATTGGGCTAAACTCATTATATAAATGTAATTTGTTCATATAATATCCTTGAGAATCTTTTTTTTTTTTTTTTGAGAAGAATATCCTGGAGAATCTTAATATTGTTATTTATTTTTTTTTGAATCATCAATTACCTAGTAAGTAAACCCATTATTGATTGATGCACCTTATATTGGTTAGCACCCACCCTATATTTTAATCGGGTGCAAAACTTGGGGTTTATTTACATAAGATATGTTTTGGTACCGGTATGAAAAATACCAACAATATAATGATATTTGGGGCATTGTTATATAATCAAAATTAACCAATTAGCTCTCTCTCTCTCTCTCATTTCAATTGATAAGTTATTCACTAATTTGGTTGAGCTTTTTTTTTTCTTTTTTTTTTTTTTGAGGAAAAGGTAGGTGAGTTTTATTGGATTAATTTAGAATGGAATACATCTTTCAAATCACTAGGTAGCTCTTCTACCCAAACATCACTTATAAGAGTTTTGTTAAAAATTGAAGCTCTTGGGAATTTTTAAAACCTACAGCTGGGGGCAGAAGAACAAAAAAAGAAAAAGAAAAAAAAAAAGCATTTCTAAAGGCGATCTCCAAACAAAATTGTACCTTTATAGAAATTGAAAACCCAATACACAAAATTGAAAAACTACATATTAAAGAAAACCCAATACAGACCATCAAACATTTCCACAAAAAACTACATATTAAAGGCTCAGATCTCTACATATTAAACAAAACCCAATACACAAAATTGAAAAACTAAAACAAAAAACGACATACCCCTTGGATTGTCAACCCAGACCATCAAAAATCACCAATCACAAACGAAACTTCAAAAAATTTAGGATCTTTTCAATTAATGCAAATCAGAATCAACAACAACATAAACAAACACACAGAAAGACCCAAATGCAAATTGAGAAAAAGGGAAAAGCTAAGGGAAAGTACCCGTAGAAGAGTGGAGAAAGATCGGCGATGGGTCTTGGGTAACAGATCAGCGATGGGACGTGGCCTGCGATGGCTGATTGAACGGATGGGTGAGGATGATGGATGAACGGCACTGGGCTTCGAAGATGGGTGAGGAGGAGGATGAATCGGGTCGGCGATGGAGCGTGAGCTTCGGTGTGACTGTGAGGACGATGATGGCCGATGAGGACGAGCGTGAGCTTCAGTGTGACTGCGATGGAGAGAATGGCTGTGAAACGGCAAGGGGCGTTAAGGAACAAAAAAAAAGAAAGAAATTTCTGCCCAAAAGAACTAAATGGGAAGCTCTAATGAGGCTTGGGCCGCGTTTAAAACACGGCCTTAGACCCTTTCTATGGCCCCGTTTTAAAAACGGGGCTTTAGTTGTAGTATTTAGCCTCGTTTTCCAAAAACAAGGCTGTAGTTCATCTGGGGCCGCGTTTTTACAAACGCGGCCCAAAAAAACGCAGCCCAAAACCCCCGTTTTTTGTAGTGAGAGATCGTCCCTCTTCTTTGAATGTACTTTCACTGGAAGAGTTTGGGATGCATGATGAAGTTGTTCCTAGTTTCAAATGCTCAGTTTGTGTGAGAAGACTTGATTGTTTGGGGGGGGGGGGGGGTGGGGTGGGGAGAGAGTTAAAAGGGAAGGGCTAAGATTAATAAGCTGCAAATTTACTTGGTGGTCAATAGTCTACCACATTTAGCTGCAAAGGAATATCATAATTTATGAAGAAAAAATTTGGACTAAAGAGCAGCTCAAGAGAAACATCGATCATTAAGGATGTCAAAGCTAGGCTACGGTTTCAAACCAAGTTATTTTAAATGCTAACATCTGTTGTAATTAGGGGACTGATCCCAAATGGTATTTTAATTTGGTCCTAAAACTCCTATGTTGCTGTGTTTTGTCAAAGTGTTATTATGTTGTCCATCTGTTTAGATGTGTTGTTTAGTTAGTGCAATTCTTTACTACTTGCTTTCGCTTGTTTTGGTTTTGTAGTTAGATTTGTGATTTGGTTGATGTTGCAGGGAGGTTCCCTATGCTAGTCTTCTCTTCTTTGGTTTGGGGTTTTCCTATGTACTTTGTTTTGTTTCAATAAATATAGCTTAATTACCAAATAAATAAATAAATCACTTATGAATTATGAATATCAGTTAACCTAATTTTTGGAAAACTGTGTCATACTCAATTTGGACAACAAGGTGATCAATATGGTTGAGTTTTGATAGTCATGATATGAAATTTAAGTACTACTATGTTATACTTATAAGGGCTGTCTTAATGGGTTTAAAAAGTTAAGCACAAAATTTTAAGTGTTGAACCAAGTACTTATCAATAGTTAAATCCTCAGGACTTGGCATGAGACCTTCCTCTTCTTTAGTAACCACCGTCTCATCTAATTTCTTTGTGGAGTATATCCAACGGCTAGAAAATGAGATAATTGAGCTCAAAGAGGCAAGAGCAAGGGACCAAGAGGCACGAGCTAAGCAAGAAGAGGACTTTTTGAGGAGCAAGGGTTATGATAACGCTCTTACCTATGGGAGTGGTTCATCTTCAAGTTAAAACACTTATTGGTTAGTACTTTATTTTAACAATTGACCCATACTACATGGTGTGACTACATTTTTTTTATGCATTATTTGAAACTAATTGTATTATATTACACTTGAAAATCTATACTTGCTTTCTACAACTTATATATTAGAAGTTGTGATTTTAATTCATTGGTGTGACTACTCTTAATGCATTATTAGAAATGTTTCTTACAACATAGTTAATGTTTTTACTTTACGATTTTAATGTAGTATTTTTTTTTATATTTGTGCAGATTTCTTATTAGTGGCTTTTAGGGGATTTACTTTTGGCATTACTTGAAGGCATGTGAGGACATCTTCCGTTAGTTCTAATTATATTATACTACACTTTTTGTATTGTTATAAAATATCTTGAGTTATTGTATGTGTTGCAAACAATTATTGTATGGAAGGAGTTTGAATTGGATACTTGTTTTATTTTTTACTTGTGGAATGTATGGATCTTTTTTTTATAAATATGTTGTTGAAATAAATGTGTTATTCAAATGTGAAATTTTAATAATGTAATGACAGGTTACAGGTTAATATCAAAGCCATGAAAAAAATAAAAACAGAAAATAAATTTTAGCGACGAATTTTTCCGTCACAAATATAGCAACAAAAAATTGTTTTAGTGACGAAATATTTCGTTGCTAAATGTAGCAAAATTTTGTAAGAAATGGTTTTAATGACAAAAATTTTCGTCACTATATGTGCCTAGATTTTCTTAAAAATAGTTTTAGTGACGAATTTTTTCGTCACTATATGTACCCGTAAATAGTTTTAGTGACAAAATTATTCGTCACTAAATATGATTTAATAAACTAAATTGTTTTTAGTGATGAAATATTTTCGTCACTGAATAGTGTCTTTAGCAAGGAAAACATTTAGCAATGAAACGTTTTCGTCGCTAAAAGTTAAAAAAAAAAAAAAAAAATTCGGACTTTTAGTGACGAAAGTTTTCGTTGCTAGGACTTTTAGTGACAGGGTTTCAACGACGAAATGAGTTTCGTCGCTAATTAGTAGATTTCGTTGCTCAAGGTCCTTAACGACGAAAAACTGGACTTTTAGTGAAAAAAATTTTCGTCACTGAAAATATATTTTGTTGTAGTGCTTGTATTCTCTTACATATAATTTGAAGTGTTTATTTTCACCGAGTCATCTAATCTTGTATTAGGTTCTAGTTGATATTGTTTTGGGCTTTTGAAACATAGATTGTTTGTTGATTTGAAGTAAAATGGACTTTAAATAATGATTCCTCTCAAGATATTATATTATATATTTATAATTATAAAGAAGCTTTGCTAAATAGCGAACCTTTTATGTAAAATTTCTTTGTATACATAGACTATATGTAATCTTTGCCAACACAAGGCTAAGACTTGGTCTTTGGATAAAATATTGTTTATTGTGGTGTGATGCATTGTTATTGTTTGCTCTTCAAAACCATTGTTATTATTTGGTCTTCAAAGCTATTATTATATTTTACCTCTTTAAGGTTATTGTTTTCCATGGGATTCACCTGCCGACTGTTAAGGATGTCTTAGTTGGCTGATATTTTATTCACTTCATATTGGCTATCGCTATTAATTGACAAATTGAATGTGAAAAACGACTTTACTGTTAAGTGCATTATTATATGTTATTATAAGTAGTTTACTCAATGATGAAGTGATGTTCTTGTAATTGAACTATGGTTTATTGAAATTGGGTAAATCTTTTAAGGTGGCATTTGAATCCGAATTATTTGCGTTTTGCGTTTGCGTTTTCAGCTTTTCAGTAACTTTTTCATTAAAAATAGGTCTCACGATACTATTCATACATTTAAAAATTATTTTACTATAATATTTTCAGTTTTCAGCTATATCCAAACAGATCTTTAGTATTAGTTAAAATAAGGTAGCATGGTCTGAGTATGAGGTGTTTCACAGGTGTGGGGGCAAGGGTTGCCTACTATTAAAGTCTCAGGCCCAAGCCCATTCTTGGACCCATTATACTATCCCTTGTATAAATATGGGCCTAGTAATCGGCTTTTTTGTGACTTTTTCAATTGGGCTTTCTTTTTCTTTTTCTTTTTCCTTTTTTTTTTCTTTTTTAGGATGAACCAATCGGGCTTTTTGTTATGCAATGTGTTTTCGTATAGCTTTATTTAGTTTGTATTACATGGTTTGTATTG
The DNA here is from genome assembly GCA_032727855.1 of Quercus ilex subsp. ballota. Taxonomy (NCBI): domain Eukaryota; kingdom Viridiplantae; phylum Streptophyta; class Magnoliopsida; order Fagales; family Fagaceae; genus Quercus; species Quercus ilex. The sequence goes on from CM064918.1 coordinate 42,905,926, forward strand.
TGGTTATAATGTAGTAATGTTGAATAACTCAAATCATAATTAAAAACCAAAAACAATGTATTTGAGATTTGACGTTAGCAGCTTTGCTTACATACCACAACCATACACATACTCTAAAGAACCACATTACAAAGTCTAAACTATCTCAAAACTCAATATTATACAAAATGCTCCAAGTCTCTTTCAATGTGTTCCACAACCACACATACATCTAAAGACCACAAATTAGTATATTACCAAGTCCGCAATAGTTCCAAAATCCTAACATGATAAACTAAAACATCCAAGCAAAATAACAAAATACCACATTTCACCAAGTCCACAATAATCCAAAATCTTGATGGAGGCGTTCAGCCATGAGAGTAGCAAGTTCAGCTTCTTCGGCTGCAACAGACAATGGAAGCGTGCCTTAGCACTGGCAACCTCCTGAACCTTTGGTCTGTAGACTTCTAAGCATTGCCTCTCCAATTCCAACAGTCTGCTTCACTCTCACCCATGTTTATGTCATTCCATATTTGCTGGTCTCATACAGCAGCAGTCAGCAGCAAAACCAATTAAGGAATTTTCATATGCAAGTGTTACTTTTCATTCAAAAGAAACTAAAATCTAGCATTATTAATATTTAATAGAATTTGAGCAAAAAATATGAGGTCATATTTCACAGCATGCACGATCCAAAGTAGATGCTTAAATACAGCACCTACCTGGAGAGAGATAATTATTTGCAAAATTAATGAATCAGGGGTCTTACAGCTTATGTTAGGTTTAATAATTAGAATAAAGATAATAGATTTAGTACAGCTATTAAGCAGCCAGTTACACGAACTTTCCAATAAGCATAGAAGATGTTTATACATATTTTAATCAAGGGTAGTGAGGCAGGCCAACCTGAAGAAACAACACTTTGTAGATTAGCTTGCCCTGTGTACTCTGATAGTGCTGATACATATCTGTTCAACAGAAAAATGAAATAAAAAGTCAATAGATAAAGATTGCTAGTGTTATATAAAGCAGAAGCTTTCATAAATCTTACACACACACACACACACACACACATATATATACAAACAGTTGTTTCATAAGTTGGAAATTGACTGATGTCGACTACATGTTTTGTGGTAATAAAATAAATAAATAGATAAGTAAATAAACAATTGTAATACAAATTAGGAACTCAGAAGCTTAGCAAATTTCGAATTACTGAAGAAAAGAGTTTTTCCCTAGCAATGCATCAAGCCACACATATATGGTTTGCTTATTGTCATTAGGAACTAGGATGCCCCATTACACTGATGCTCGGGAAACGGAAAAAAAATCTCTTAAGCCACTTTTGATCCAGCTTTGCACCTTTAAGCAAAAAAGATTATAGAAGTGATTAATAGAAAATTCCATATAGCAAGATACAAAAAGGGTATTCCTAACATTTCATCAATAAATTGCCAAGGGGAAAGAGATGCAGAGAGAATTTTAGATTAAATTCATAAAAACTGATTCTCCTGCCAAGCATGATCGACATTTGACAGCAGAAGCACTATCAATACAGGGCATGTCACCAATAAATCTTTACCCAAAAGGCATATTTAAAGTATTGTTGGTTCAGCACAAAAACATTTTAAGGAATATATTAGCAATCATGGGCCATGGCATAATGACTCTTCAAAAAGAACATTTGAATGGAAATATCTATCAAATGCATTTTGTCATGTGTCTATAAATATAGCAATAGCTAATACAAATTTACTACAATAGTATATACACAATATGCTAATTATTATGCTTACAGCATTCTCAATCAGCATGCTCAGGCTCTTAGCAGGATACTAATCATGCTAAATGCAGCCCCCCAGAAAATCGTTTTACAGTAAAGCTCAAGAACAACTATTTAGGACATGCTAGATTGAGTTTTTTCATAATTACCTACTATCTCACCTCATTTAACTGGAAAGAAGGCTGAAAAAAATTTAGATTTTGTGTCAAAGTTTCTTCCAAGAATTTTTTATATTTTGATAGTGCAAAGTAGTAATTATCCTCTTTCTGCAGAGCACATGACTTCAGGTGCATAGGGCAAACAGTTGTTATCAAGCAATTCTTTCTCATCTTGCAGATTCATGGAGCTAAAGACATTACACTATTGTGGTACACATACAAAACGTCTCTCAAACAAAACGACCACAACAAATACATAAACACATACATTCAAACAAGACAGTGCATATGTGAAAATGGAAATCAGCGAGAACCTATATAAAATAAAAAAGGAATTCCACATAATGAGTAATCTCAACAAGTTCTTGTAAATATCAAAGGAGATACACAAATACTAGCACCCACAAAAATAAAAGAACTCACTTTTAATCAAATGCTCAATTATAGATAATGCAATAACCCCATCACTAATCCAAAAGTATGTATGTGAATATAAAAACAATAACAGATAAGGGAAATTAAATTTAGATAATGTTGCTACATCCACATTTACAAGTTCAAATGCAAATATTACCTGATACTCCTCACAGTAGACACAATAAATTCCTTCATATATATACATATATCACCATTGGCAAGAACCCTCAAGTAAAATTCCTTCACAATTGATTCATGCTTGGGATCTGACAAATTAATAGTCCGAATGAACTTATCATAAGATATGTCTAACTACAGGCAAAATGTAAACAATAAAACAAAAGAGATCATAAAAAAATGGAAAATATGCACAACAATTGGAACATTCAACAAGTCAGGCTAAAGTAAATTTAGAGTGCATTAGTATCTTGGGTTAATATTACATCTTTCCAGAGTGTCTTATATTCTTGTTAAATTAACATCGCAATGTTCACTTGGGTCAGAACCCCAGACTGCTGCAGCTGTAGCAACTTTCTCCCCACGCTTATCTGTGCTGCTAATAATACAACTTTCTTCCCTAACAGCCTCTGCCACAAGATATGAACCATAAAAGTTTTGCCCTTTACATCATATTTTAACACTAGAATTGTTCAAAAACATAAAATTACAACAATGCACATTTTTCCCTGATTTGCTTGCAGAAATATGTTACCTATATGCTATTAAAAATATATACACAGAGTTTTCAAATAAAAACACAAAGCTATTTGAATTTACTCTTCATTAGTAAAAGAGCCGAGCTTTTGATTTGTTTTTACATCTTCTCAATTCATGAAAAACATATAAACCAATTGAGGGCCATATTTGATAAATCAAGCATACAAGAAGGGATTTTCTATTTAATTGAAGCTCTGCAAAGTGTCCAGAAAGTAAAAAAGAAAAAAAGTTCGAGAAGAGAGAAAGAAAACTTTTTTTCATTTATGGTTTATGGTTCCTTATGTGGTTAGTGCTTGTTATATTCTTGAAATGTTTTCACACCTGTAACCAACTCACAAACAACACATCTAGGCTAACCCATCTGCCATAATCAATGTAAACTCTAAAGATGTTGGTTTATATCAAAATGGAAAAGAATGCATAACAGAACCAACCAAACCCATACTTCAGATTACACCAAATCAGAAAAAACCTCATAGATCCAATCCATATTGAAATTGATAGTAATGAAATACTTATCAACTCCATTTTAAGCATTTCTTCAATATAATATGTTCAAACCTCATAGACAGGGGCGTAGCTAGGAATAAATACATGGGAGGGCCGGGTTGTAACATAAATATACTAAATATAATTCTTAAGTCTATTGGATACAAAATTATCAACTTTCAAATAGTGAAAACAAAATGCCAAAAGAAAAACAATCACACGCACAAGACAGTATTTACGTGGTTCGGCAATTTGCCTACGTCCACGGAGTTGCAGGGATTTCACTATTATCAAAAAAAATTACAATGTGCGGCTACAGTGTTTTGCTTTCTCAAAAACAACAACAAGACAAAACCCTAATCACAAAAAAAAGGCTTTTATATCCTGCGCACAGGATTCACAATGGGCTACAAAACGGGCCAAAAAAATTTTGTCTGCCCAAGCCTCTGCTCCATGGATTAAGCCTCAGTAAATCTCCCATTAAAATCCACACAACATTATTCAAGTCAAGTCGGGTCATCAACCGGATCAAATCATGCCTGACGACGATTTTTCATGGAATAAAATTCATCCATTATCATCTCCATAGTGAAATTCCCTGCAATTTCCTTCTCTATATAAACTATCATATTATCTGCCAAAAACTCATCCTCCATTCTATTGCGAAGTCTTGTTTTTAACAACTTCATAGCTGAGAAAGCTCGTTCTGTAGTTGCTGTAGAAACTGGAAGGGTCAACACAAGACGAATAAGTCTATCAATCAAAAAATAGATATTAGACTTTCCTGAAGTTTTTAATCCCCTACATAGCTCGGAAATTGTACTCATATTCTGAAAATCTGGATGTTTTATCACATCAAGCTCATAATGTTGCAATTGAGACTCCAAAAGTTCTTGTTCATGTTCAGTAAAATCTTGAGGATAATATTTCTTAACTAAATTGCATATATGAACAATTTTGAATAATTTAAAAGCATCCTTGGGATTTAAAGCTGAACTAAGAATGACAAGTTCCGTTGTTAGCTCACAAAATCTACTTTTCAATTCTTGCAATTGAAAGTCTATTGCAACTGTAAATATGCAAATTCTAAAATGATGTTCCATTGTTAAATTTTCATCTTGACGACGATATCTACCTCGACCTTTAGTGTAACGAGCATTCATATCAGGAATATCAATTTTATGTTGCTCACAAAATGCTATAACACTAGCAAGTAAAGGCTCCCATCCATCATCTCTCAACTTTTGAATAAGTGATTTTGTAGTTGAAACTAAATGCATGGCATTTAAAAGGTCTTGAGAACGTTGTTGCAAAGCTTGACAAAGAACATTAGTAATTCCCATTATCTCTTTCATCAAATGCAAGATTAAAATAAATTCAAATGATGTTAATACCTGATAAGCTCCCTCGGCATCACCGCGTTGTTTATAGTTAGCCCCTTCCTCAGAGATATTGTTGATAACTTTGCAAGTAGCATCAAACATGTTAATCAAACTACAAATAGATTGAAAATGAGATCCCCACCTAGTATCTCCAGCTCGTTGCAAAGTACCAATCTGGTTTGCACCTCTTCCAGTCTCAATTTCATTAGAAGCAATCATATTCTCAACTTGTTCTGCTTGAGCATATTGCAATTCATCATTACGCTTACTAGAAGCAACAACAATATTGATAATATTAACCAAATGATCAAAGAACTGATGAACATCTTTTCCTTCTCTAGATGCTGTAACTAGAGCTAATTGCAACCTATGAGCCATACAGTGTATATAATAAGCATATGGGCACTCTTTAAGAAAAAGAGCTTGTAATCCATTCCATTCACCACGCATGTTACTAGCCCCATCATATCCTTGACCTCGAATATTTTCAATGTGGAGGTTGTAATGAGAAAGGACAGCACATATCTCATTCTTTAAAGTCAATGCAGTAGTGTCTCTAACATGCACAACATGAAAGAAACGCTCTTTAATGAAACCTTCTTTATCAACAAACCTCAAAATGATGGCCATTTGCTCTCTCTTTGACTCATCCCGAGCTTCATCAACAAGAATGCAAAATTTTGCATCCCCAATTTCTTCACGAATAGCATTTCGCACATTACTAGCAAGAATATGCAAAATCTCATTTTGAATTGTGGGTGATGTATATTTGGCATTTCCTGGTGCATTTTCTAAGACAACACTAGCTACTTTGTCATTGAAAGTTGATGTGAATTTTATCAATTCAATAAAATTACCTCTATTTTTTGAATCAAGGCTTTCATCATGACCTCTAAAAGCACAAGCTTGGAATGCTAGCCATCGAGCACACTCTACTGAAGTTTTGAGCCGCAACTGATTATTCTCTAATTCTTTTTACGTTTGTTTCTCAATCAGCTTGTCAATATGCCGTGAATGATTCTTTAAATTCTCGCAACAGTTCATAGCAATTTTATGTGGGGAGTTTGGTTCTTTCCCTTCATGACGAATTAAAGCACAATTCATTCCATCTTTCACCTTTTTCCAATTATTAAAACCTCGTGAAATGAATACATCTGATCTGGGACGACCTATTGGTTTCTTACTAAAAAGGTAGCAAGGTAGACAATATATTGCATCCATTGAAGGTGAGTATTCCAACCAATCCTTATGTGAACCAAACCATGAAGGTTGAAATCGACGATGATGAGTATCATCACTGTATGGATAGTCTATATTTTCAGGTTGATATGGACCTTCTTTGAGATAAGCTCGTCGGATTTCATCTTGTTGGTTGATAGGAAATTCACATATTTGTTTAAGTGATCCTGGATCACGATCTATCTCTTCAAATTGAAGTTTTGGACATTTGGAGGGGTGTTCATCAGGTATTGAAGTATTAAGATTTGTTTCTACAGCCACAGGTGTCCTAATTTCTGAATTGCTAGCATCTTTTTTCTTAAAGAATGCATCAATTGTTTTTCGTTTGCTCATAATTCTTTTAGCTTTAAGAATATGACTCAAAAATTAACCTGAAAAGAATTTTAAAAAAAAAAATTTAATTAGAAATTTTTACTTAGTTATATGAATGTTATTCATACTCAAGAAAAAAACAAAATTTTCACTATAATTTAAACAGTCAGCCTATTTTTAATACAACTTTAATTAATAATAACCCCTCAAACAAAAACAAAAATAATTTAATTAATTTGTCTTTTATAATATATTGGTTAATTTAATTATATAGCTTTAATTATTATTGTTTAGCTTTAATTTAATTTTCACTATAGCTTTAATTATAGAGGTTTTATTATATATTGGTTAATTTAATTACATTACTTCAATTATTATGCGGCACCTGGCCCATGTGCCCATAGCAACAGACAAGCACAAAATGCGCCCCAATCACAATAGCTAGCTGCAATCAGAAAATTTCGCAATGTCAATTATAAATCATAACACACGTTACACTAACTAAATGACAATTAATATTTTACCAAACACCAAGTCACTGACCAACAACAAAAAGGATAAGATAATGCCAAATTTAAAAAGACAAAAACACTAACACAGGTAAAAAGCAAAACCAGCCAATGAGCCAATCAGAGAGCCACAATTCAAAAGGGAGAGAGACACTTACCAAAATGTGAGACATCAGAGGCTTAGATAAAGAATAAAGAGTCTTCATAAATATTCATTTCAATTTTCTCCTTCATTGAAATAAAGAGAGAGAGACTGAGAGAGAGTTAGAGAGAAAAACCTTGAGGGAGGGCCGGGCCGGAGCGGAGGGAGCAACTGCCAACGAGCGCTGCTGCACCGGAGCACGATCTGCGATCTCTGATGAGGCACTGACAGCTACGATTTGCGAAAAAAAGATTTCAAATTTTCAGTGAGATAAAGAGAGAGAGACTGAGAGAGTTAGAGAGAAAAAGTGAGAAATACCTTGAGGGAAGGCTGGAGGGAGCACCGGAGCAGAGGTAGAGAACTCTGCGATCTCCGATCTCCGATCTGCGATGAGCGGCGACCGGGCTAGCAACGACGACGACGACTGAGCTGCGGCGACGACGACGGCGACGTGACCGTGGTTACTGGGTTTGGTTTTGGTTTGTGTATTGGGGGTTTTTTTTTTTTTTTTTTGAGAAACACCTCTGTTTTGCGTTTTGGGGTTTGCTGGAGTGTTTTGCGTTTTGGTTTGGGTTTGCTGGAGTAAGAGTTTGATGTGCATTGGGGTTTGATTTCTCTGCACTGCCAGCGACGTGATGGTTTCGACGTGATGCTTTGTACTGATTTTTTTTTTTTTTTTTTTTTTTGGTTGAGAATCCGTGGGCTCGCCGTGGGCTCTATCAAGCTCGCCGTGGACTTGGCTTGCCGTGGGCTTTGTTACATTTTTTTTTTTTTTTTTTTTTTTTCAGATTTTAGTTCAAATTTGTTTTGGGCCTTTTTTTTTTGCTTGAAAGTAGAACAGATACATATATTTTTTTTAATTTGAGGTGTTTCTAATTTTTGATTGGGGGCTAGGAAAATGGTTGAGAAATGGGTAGGGGGGCCAGCTGGTTAATGATGGGGGGGCCTATTAATTTTTTCTTCCTAGTCTAATGGGGAAAAAAAAAATTTTGCAGGGGCCTCGGCCCCCTCAAGCCACTACGTGGCTCCGCCCCTGCTCATAGACCCAACCCATACTTCAGATTCCAAGAGATAGGTATGCAATTTCTAATTCCAAAGTATACAAACTCTAGCTCCCAAATTATACTACTGCTTTCATACTTCGTAGTCTCTTTACTAAAAGAAATCTTTTTTTTTATTTTTTTTATTTGGGGAAACAAACAGAGTTAAAGTGAGACCTGTAATCGGAAGAAAAAGCGGCGGAGTGGAGATCGCCGACCACCGCGCCGTAGGATAATATCATACATATTCAAAAATTCTTAGAAATACCCTGAGTTTTTTTTTTTTTTTTTTCTTCTCTCCATTCTTTCTTCTTATCCTCACAGAGTCACAGTCAACAGCTCACCTCCACGCACACACTTGACACTTGGCCTTCTCTCTATCTCTTGTTTCTTTTCTTTTACCTCTATTTCTCACTTGATTCTCTCACTCTTTCTACTTTCTTTTCCTTTACCAGGCCAAATCTTACCCTCTTCTTCTCTCATGTCTCTATTTCGCTGATGGATATCCTTCGGTGGTGGCTGGTGGGTCAACCATTTTCGATGGGATAACTGAATTTGGGTTTTTTTTTTTTTTTTTTTTTTTAATTTAATTTTTTTGAAGAGAAACTGGATTTGGGTTTAATAGCAATTTGTGATGGAATTTTAGACCTTGGCTGGTGTGATTGGGTTAAGGTCATTCGGGTTTTCATGGGTTTCTTTGTGAAAGAGATGAAGATGTTCCTTTTGGTTTTCTCGGCAACCAAACACTGAGCAAAGGAGTCTAAAGAGCATATGAGACTATATGGGTTGTCCTTTTGATAATTTGGCTACTAAATTAGGAACGAAGAAGATTTATGGGTTGTACTTTTGATTTTCTTGGCTGCCAAACACAGAATGGGGAAGATCCATGTGACTTTTTCTTTGGATTTTCTTGACTACCAAACACAAAATTATTAATAATTTTATTTTAAGAAAAAATCTAAGAAAATCGTTGGTGTGATGTTTATATCAAAAGAAAATCTGAAACGGTGTGGTGTTGATGTCCCACTTGCCTGCTATCATTGTAGTCTTCCTTTAGAAATCCCAGGTAGCTTTGTACTAGGAGAGAATGCACAAATGGCCTATGGCCTTACACGCCGTTATTGTTTAAAGGACCAAATTGGACATTTTAAAGAAGTTTTAAATGCTTTTGGCATTATCTCAATCCTCAGGTAGGTTATTGTATTTTACCAATTATAATATTTAGTAATATTAACAAATAAAAAACAACTAAATTCTTGGACCAGTTTGCACAATTCTTAAATTTCCTTTCTTCATGAGACGCCCTCTTTCTCAAGTGTGTGTTTTAATGTGAGAAGGATTTAAAAAAAAAAAAAAATTTTGAGATAAAAGAAGGATTTAATTCATAGATTGCCTTGCATGGATCTTCATTCCTAAAACCTCTTAGCCAATAAAAAAAAATTACGCAAGGCACTACTAGGGGAAAAATTGGAAACTAACACTAAGTTTCAAACAATTTTGTTAGTTAGCAACGTTTTCAAACTATTTAGGAAAATAACATTTCGAGTATAAGAGACTTGATTTTGCTCTTTGAAATCGACTCTAAGAGGCACGATTTCTATCCGTAGAACTCGAGCATGAAACACTTGAGTTCCTGCTCTGCACATCTAAAGAAAAAAGAGACTGAGGAAAACCCCAAATGCCCGAGGAAGAAGAAATGCTCTGCAACAAATCCTTCGCTTGGAGCCCTTGCCATTGCTGCTTGGAGCTTTTGTCGACTGAGTTTAGTCCGAGCCGACTGTCGTCGCCTGGATTCAGTCTAAGTCGAAGGGTGGTTAGGGAGATCTGGGTTCATTGATCTCGCCTGGACCTAATATTGTTTTTGATCTCTTTGGGTTCATTGTTTTTGTTAGGGGTTTGGGTTTGTTGTTTTTGATTTTCCTTCTCTTCTTTTTTGTACCGCATCTGCTTCTTCTTTGTTCATTTGCATCTGCTTCTTTTTTGTTCTTTGATCTCTGCCTTCTTTGTTGCGTTGTTCTTTATTGTCAATTTCATTGTGGAACTCGAGCCCTAAAGACTTGATTTCCTAGTGAAAAATCATGAAAATCGAGGCTTTGTGGCTCGAGTTCAAAGAGCAAAATCAACTCTTATACACTTAAGATGTTAGTTTCTTAAATAGTTTAAAAATGTTGCTAACTAACAAAATTGTTTGAAGTTTGGTGTTAGTTTCCAGTTTTTCTCTGCTACTAGTCTTACAGAATATTCTCTTTTGGCCCACATGGTAAAAACAACATCACTCTTTTTGCAAGAAAAACACAAAAAACCAGTCCCCACACCCACAGTCCATGATATGGACATAAAATAGAGTTCAAATCTTCTATCTCACTTTTCCTACTTCATTCTATACTTCACCAATAAATACTTGTTACGTGTTCACTTAATTAATTAAATAATATAATTATTGACTTATTAATACTACAGTTATTAATTAATAGTAGTATTTAATTAATTAAGTGAACACGTGACAAGTATTTATTGATGAAGTATAGAGTGGAGTAAGAAAAGTGGGACAGAATATTTTGATTCCATAAAATAGGTAAACAAATCACGTGCATGTATAGACAGTATAATTGTACATTAAAAATCAAACCTTAAAGTCTCATGCATGTGTGGAAAGAAACATATTCTCTCTCTTTAGAATAATGACTCATTCAATCAAACAAATAATTATAGGCAAGGGTACGGAGGTGATCAACACAATACAGAACAAACAGCAAATCTCACACCACTGACACAGACAGTCATGCTTGCTTATTCTCAACTAACAACCAACAAAATTCAACCATGGAAATCTACTTTTTGAATGAACTTAATCTTCCTCTGGACGTGGAAGCTCCAAATGATGTAAAGCGTAAATTTAAGCACTACGTTGGTAACAAGTATCAGGCAGCTGAGGCTATGACAGAGCCATCGTCAGTATTCAGAGCTGAAAGTTGGTTACTGACTTGACTGTTGATGACGCCGCCACCTTCTCTGGCGCTGCTGCCACTGCTAGAATTACACTCGCGTAGTTTACGAATGAGTATGACAATGAAGATCATGAAACCAACTATTGCGACAGCGATTTTGACGCCTAAAAGAAGCATTTCCTCCCTGTTACAAAGTTAAAGTTTTTTGTGCATCATTACCAGAAAATATTCAGAAATTGACAATAAATAAAACACACAAACACGTGTATAAAATTTAATAATAACAACTAATAACTATATATAGATAGTGTTACCCGATCAAAGGAGGAGGAGAATCTGCAAAAGTGTAAGCGGTGAGAGGAGTTGGAGGATTTGCAAAAGCCCTACGTGCCATAGATAACTTGGAAGGCTTGAAGCTCAGATGTTATATAGGCACTTGGAAGACTCAATGGCGGGCTTGAAACTCTGAAGGATGAAGATGAGGCGTTATATAGGCCCTTTGGGAAGCGAAGTGCTCTTTTCCACACGGTGGGTTCCACTCATCTGGGGAGTTACCCGAACTGTTACACGTGTATTCGTATCGGTGGGTATCGCTCAGCTGTTAGTGGCGGAGAAAATATGCACCCTTTCATAATTGGTGAGACCCATTAATTGTGAGTCCTACCAGCTTATGAGAGGGAAGAATTATGCACCCTTACCAGCATATTATTCCTCAATCTAATGATTGTGCATTGGGCGTCAATTGCCCCGAAAAATCGCGTTGATGAAATTTTGACTAATGTAACGGTCGTAGATGGTCATTGTCAAGGGTAGCCAATGGAAGACCTGAAATTCACATATAATTCACGACATCGGTAGCTTTTGCTGTAAGGTTGTCATTGTCAAGGGTAGTCTTTGAATTTCATATACAATTCACGACATCGGAAGCTTTTGCCGTATCATTGTCATTGTCAAGGGTAGCCAATGGAAGACTTGAAATTTTGTTAAAAATAATTCTGGAAATTCACAGCATCTATACTTCTGGGCGTCCATTGTCATAGTCGTCAATGATACGATATCTATTATTACTATTATCTATCTATTTTTTCAATTTTTTTTCTAAACTAAATTAGTGGTACTCTTTCTCATTGGCTCATCCCTTATATGACATGAAGAGGGAGGCTTTCTTTTCTATGTGGGACAACAAATTTGCCTAGGTTACAACATGGTCTAGCCCTTGGCCTTGAAGCAAAAATTGTCCCCACATAAAAAGAGCCAATTCTCAAAGCACCAGTAATTTTGGATTATTCAATCCACACTGTTTCACGGACGTCCTTTTCTTTTCTTTTAATTTTTTTGGAAATATCATATATTGGACATATTTTTTATTTTTTATTTATCTACTTATGAGCTATTGCTCTAAATAAATAAAATAAAAGCCAATCTAGAAAGCAACAATAATTTTGGTTTATTCAATCTACACTGTTTCACTGGCTTCCTTTTCTTTTTCTTTTTATTTTCTTTTTTTTGTTGAAAATATTGCATATTAAACATACTTTTTATTTATTATTTATTTTTATCTAATATGAGCTATTACTCTAAATATATAAAATATTAACACAACAAATTACCACAATATTTTAACAATTTTTGAGGTGTTAATTCCTTATAAGAAAAAATAAAATAATGAAATATCATACTGGAACCAATCACAACTAAAAATAAATGAATTGTAAAAAAAAATGCGACATCTACAACATTTTTCATAATATTTTCATAACAAGTCATATGTTGTAAATTATTATTGGTTCTAATTTAAACTTACCAATGAAATTACTTTTTATCCACCAATAACAACTCGCAACAACCTAATACTTTATGATTTACTGTGAAAATGTAGTAGACATAGAATTTTTATTGTGAAAATATTAAGATATTTTGTTGTCATCATAATATTTTCACAACTACTTAAGTGTCAATTCTTTATGAGTCAAAATAAAATATAATAAAATTATAAATGTATTACAAAAATATTGTACTGTTATGTTGTGTTTCTAGAATTTTTTTTTTTTTTATTAACTTTGTTCAGCCAAAATTCACTATTTTATATATGGTTTTTTTGGATTGACTTTTTGTATTTTTTTTATTGTATTTTTATCTTTATGCATCATTTTAAGTAAAAACACATAGTTTTACACACGCACACACGCACACACTTTAGACAAAATCACTTTTTATTCTCTATGTTTGGGGTAGTTCACAATTCTTACTTAAACTTTAAAATTAAGCAACCTTCCCCTTAATATTTTGGAAAAGAGAAAATGTGTTATATTGTTATTCTCTTAGTTAAACCCTAATGAAAGTTTATGATTCTTAAAATATTATACTGTGTAATGTCTAAAATGCCCCTACTAAATTTTAACATTCCAAAAGTTTATTTCCTCACTTATTTTGAGTTTTAGATGGTAGTAATGCTTAGAAAGTTGGAATGGTGATATAAGGTTTTTTATTTATTACCTAAAGAACATTGATTTTCTAAGTTTAAATCTTCGAAACTTATAATTTATATAATGGAAAATTTGATGACACATGTCTTTTGTTATCCTTTTTTTTTTTTTTTTTCCTTGCCTAAAATGGGTGTTTATTAAAAACTATGTAAGCTAAACATTGCACCTAGACTCATGTAGAATGACAAAAAAAAAGAAAATATGAATGAAAAATTTTTCATTGTGTATGGTTGAAGGTATTTGATGAAAAGTTTCAATTGTAGCATATGAAATCATTCATTATGAAAATTTAAATATTGTGATAATGTCTTAGTAAAACTCGGTTGCTTATTATTGGAAGATGATGATATTCGTTATCATTTTTAAAAGTTTTTAGTGAGTGGATATTGCCTTTAGTAAATAAGTACTAAGAAACTATTATAGTGAAATATATATCTTCATATGCTAAATAGCAACTCTTACTTTGTTTGTGACATACATTTTTTTATGTATATAGTTTCATACTTCTTCAAATAGAAATTTTATCTTAATTTTTTCACTTAAGAGGTAGCACATGTCACCCTAAATATAATCTATCTACATATAAAAAGCGTGAATACTTAAAGCTACAGTAGTAGCTACAGTTTTTTTGGTTTGTGCAATTAACACTATTTACTGCCCTTTCTTTTTTGTAATATCGCTTGTTGAACTTTTATTTTTTAGACATATGAGCTGTTAGTTATTTGGTTTATATATAATAAGTTAATGACAAAATAAATTGTCACAATATTTTCATAATTATTAAGGTGTTAGTTCCTTATAGGTCAAAATAAAATATCATACTAGAATCATACTAGAACCAACTGCAACTAAAAATAAAGGTATTATGAAAAAAGAAATAATACATTCATAACATTTTTCATAACATTTTCATAATAAATCATAGGTGGTAAACTGTTATTGGTTTTAATTTAAACTTACGAATAAAATTACTTTTTTGCCTACCAATAATAACCCGCAACAACCTACTACTTATGATTTGTTATGAAAATGTTGTGAACATAAAATTTCTCTTGTGAAAATGTTAAGATATCTTGTTGTCTTCATAATATTTTCACAACTACTGAACTGTCAATTCTTTACCGTCAAAATAAAATATAATAAAATTATAAAGGTATTATGAAAATATAGTACCTTACTGTTGTGTTTCTAGAAAGTTTTTTTGGGTTTAGTCAACTTTGTTGAGCCAAAATTTACTGTTTCATATACAGTTTTCTTGGGTTGAGTTTTTATATTTCTTTAATTGTATTTTTATCTTTTAGCACCATTTTAAGTAAAAACACATAGTTTTACACTAAAAAAAAAAAAAAAAAAACTTAGGATAAAAAAACTTTTCATCCTTTATGTTTAGGGTATTTCACAATTCTTCTAAACAAAATGGTAGTTCACAATTCCTACTTAAACTTTAAAATCAAGCAATTTTGCCTTTAAGATTTTGGAAAATAGAAAATATGTTATATTGTTATTTTCTCAGTTAAATTCTAATGAAAGCTTATGATTATTAAAATATTTCATTGTGTAATATCTAAAATACTCCTACCAAATTTTAACATCTCAAAAATTTTCTTAACGTGTTTTGAGTTTTAGATAGTAGTAATGCTTAGAAAATTGAAATGGTGATATAAGATGTTTTATTTATTACCTACATAATGTTGATTTTATAGGTTTAAATCTTCGAAACATATATTTTATCTAATGAAAATTCGATGACACATACCTTTTGTTATCTTTTTTTTTTCTTGCCTAAAATGGGTGTTCATTTAAAAACTAAGTAAGCTAAACATTGGACTTGGACTCATGTAAAATGATAAAGAAGAAAGTATAAATTGCAAAATTTTTATTGTATATGGTTGAAAGTATTTGATAAAGAGCTTCAATTGTAGCATATGACATCATTCATTACAAGAATTTAAATATTGTGACAATGTCTTAACAAAACATAGTTGCTTATTGTCGAAAGATGATGATATTCGTTATCATTCTTAATTAGAATATTTTAATGAGTAGATACTACCTATAGCAAATAAGTACCAAGAAACTTATAAAAAAATAAATATTCAGATGTTAAATAGCTATCCTAACTTTGTGTGTGATTATATATAATTCTTATACTAATGAGATTAATTTTTTATAACATATATTTTTCATGTATACAATTTCATACTTCTTCAAATATAAATTTTATCTTAATTTTCTTACTTAAGAGGTAGCACATGTCTTGCACATGCTGCCAACACTAGTAACCACATAAAATTAGTGAATAGCCTTAGGAATAGTGTTTTGGTTTGTTCAAGTTTTATGTTTTAGTGAGTCTAAACGGTGCATTTCATTTTCAGCTGAAGAGACAAACTCATCACAAACGCACTGTTTGAAGAAGTGAGGGAGTCTTGCAAGGAGAGGGAGACACGGAAAGAGCTAGAACATCATAGTCGTCAATGGCGGGTGAAAGAGGATGAAAATGACATGTATGGGCTTTTTCATGGTTTTGTACGGTCAGATCAAGAGAAGAGGCGCAGAAACAAATCAAATGGAGAGAGAGAGGGACTAAGATTTAGAGGAACTCTAATTCAAGTATTTACCTTGGTTTTTTTTTTTTTTTTTTTGTTGAGAATCTATTAGAATTATTATTTGGGTTTTGAGATTTTGATTTGCAATATTTTTTCATGGAAAATCATATAATCTAGGCTTTTAATTACAAGGAATTAATTACTTCCTTAATCAACAAAAGCTCTCTCTCTCCCTTCCAATTGGGATTTTTTTCATCTCTTTCTCTCTCTCCCTTACCATGTGTTCGGATAAAAACAAAAACTTTAAGGGCGGAGCTAGAATTTTATAGACAAAAATCCTAGGTCTCTTCCACACTTACTCTATCAAAATTCACCTTTTCACACACACCCACACTTACTCTATCAAAAGATTTAAAACTCACATTTTCAAGAAAGGCAAAGGGCTGAACTTTCAAAGATAAACTCTTCAATGTCCAAAATTATCAACCCAAAGATATTGAATTCTAATATGAATGTAGAGATTTGACACATGAGAATACGTGTGTGCAGTACAAATTTGATGCAATATTTGTAGCTCATGTCCATGCATTGGCGGCTCCACGTTCAGTTTAGGGTGGTCACAGGACCATCCTGACCTGGGGGAAAAATTATTATATATAAATTTAAAAAATTTATGATTTTTTAATCTTTAAAAAATATTTGTGACCACCCTAAATTTTTTTAGGCCCAACATAATTAAATTTTAGATAAAATTTGGTAACAAACTTGGTTGTAAACTAAGGCTATAACCAGGGGCATAGCCAGGAATAAATACATGGGGGGGCCGGGTTGTAACATAAATATACTAAATATAATTCTTAAGTCTATTGGATACAAAATTATCAACTTTCAAATAGCGAAAACAAAACGCTAAAAGAAAAACAATCACACGCACAAGACAGTATTTACGTGGTTCGGCAATTTGCCTACGTCCACGGAGTTGCAGGGATTTCACTATTATCAAAAAAAATTACAATGTGCGGCTACAGTATTTTGCTTTCTCAAAAACAACAACAAGACAAAACCCTAATCACAAAAAAAAGGTTTTTATATCCTGCGCACAGGATTCACAATGGGTTACAAAACGGGCCAAAAAAATTTTGTCTGCCCAAGCCTCTGCTCCATGGATTAAGCCTCAGTAAATCTTCCATTAAAATCCACACAACATTATTCAAGTCAGGTCGGGTCATCAACCGGATCAAATCATGCCTGACGACGATTTTTCATGGAATAAAATTCATCCATTATCATCTCCATAGTGAAATTCCCTGCAATTTCCTTCTCTATATAAACTATCATATTATCTGCCAAAAGCTCATCCTCCATTCTATTGCGAAGTCTTGTTTTTAACAACTTCATAGCTGAGAAAGCTCGTTCTGTAGTTGCTGTAGAAACTGGAAGGGTCAACACAAGACGAATAAGTCTATCAATCAAAAAATAGATATTAGACTTTCCTGAAGTTTTTAATCCCCTACATAGCTCGGAAATTGTACTCATGTTCTGAAAATCTGGATGTTTTATCACATCAAGCTCATAATGTTGCAATTGAGACTCCAAAAGTTCTTGTTCATGTTCAGTAAAATCTTGAGGATAATATTTCTTAACTAAATTGCATATATGAACAATTTTGAATAATTTAAAAGCATCCTTGGGATTTAAAGCTGAACTAAGAATGACAAGTTCCGTTGTTAGCTCACAAAATCTACTTTTCAATTCTTGTAATTGAAAGTCTATTGCAACTGTAAATATGCAAATTCTAAAATGATGTTCCATTGTTAAATCTTCATATTGACGACGATATCTACCTCGACCTTTAGTGTAACGAGCATTCATAGCAGGAATATCAATTTTATGTTGCTCACAAAATGCTATAACACTAGCAAGTAAAGGCTCCCATCCATCATCTCTCAACTTTTGAATAAGTGATTTTGTAGTTGAAACTAAATGCATGGCATTTAAAAGGTCTTGAGAACGTTGTTGCAAAGCTTGACAAAGAACATTAGTAATTCCCATTATCTCTTTCATCAAATGCAAGATTAAAATAAATTCAAATGATGTTAATACCTGATAAGCTCCCTCGGCATCACCGCGTTGTTTATGGTTAGCCCCTTCCTCAGAGATATTGTTGATAACTTTGCAAGTAGCATCAAACATGTTAATCAAACTACAAATAGATTGAAAATGAGATCCCCACCTAGTATCTCCAGCTCGTTGCAAAGTACCAATCTGGTTTGCACCTCTTCCAGTCTCAATTTCATTAGAAGCAATCATATTCTCAACTTGTTCTGCTTGAGCATATTGCAATTCATCATTACGCTTACTAGAAGCAACAACAATATTGATAATATTAACCAAATGATCAAAGAACTGATGAACGTCTTTTACTTCTCTAGATGCTGTAACTAGAGCTAATTGCAACCTATGAGCCATACAGTGTACATAATAAGCATATGGGCACTCTTTAAGAAAAAGAGCTTGTAATCCATTCCATTCACCACGCATGTTACTAGCCCCATCATATCCTTGACCTCGAATATTTTCAATGTGGAGGTTGTAATGAGAAAGGACAGCACATATCTCATTCTTTAAAGTCAATGCAGTAGTGTCTCTAACATGCACAACATGAAAGAAACGCTCTTTAATGAAACCTTCTTTATCAACAAACCTCAAAATGATGGCCATTTGCTCTCTCTTTGACTCATCCCGAGCTTCATCAACAAGAATGCAAAATTTTGCATCCCCAATTTCTTCACGAATAGCATTTCACACATTACTAGCAAGAATATGCAAAATCTCCTTTTGAATTGTGGGTGATGTATATTTGGCATTTCCTGGTGCATTTTCTAAGACAACACTAGCTACTTTGTCATTGAAAGTTGATGTGAATTTTATCAATTCAATAAAATTACCTCTATTTTTTGAATCAAGGCTTTCATTATGACCTCTAAAAGCACAAGCTTGGAATGCTAGCCATCGAGCACACTCTACCGAGGTTTTGAGCCGCAACCGATTATTCTCTAATTCTTTTGACGTTTGTTTCTCAATCAGCTTGTCAATATGCTGTGAATGATTCTTTAAATTCTCGCAACAATTCATAGCAATTTTATGTGGGGAGTTTGGTTCTTTCCCTTCATGACGAATTAAAGCACAATTCATTCCATCTTTCACCTTTTTCCAATTATTAAAACCTCGTGAAATGAATACATCTGATCTGGGACGACCTATTGGTTTCTTACTAAAAAGGTAGCAAGGTAGACAATATATTGCATCCATTGAAGGTGAGTATTCCAACCAATCCTTATGTGAACCAAACCATGAAGGTTGAAATCGACGACGATGAGTATCATCACTATATGGATAGTCTATATTTTCAGGTTGATATGGACCTTCTTTGAGATAAGCTCGTCGGATTTCATCTTGTTGGTTGATAGGAAATTCACATATTTGTTTACGTGATCCTGGATCACGATCTATCTCTTCAAATTGAAGTTTTGGACATTTGGAGGGGTGTTCATCAGGTATTGAAGTATTAAGATTTGTTTCTACAGCCACAGGTGTCCTAATTTCTGAATTGCTAGCATCTTTTTTCTTAAAGAATGCATCAATTATTTTTCGTTTGCTCATAATTCTTTTAACTTTAAGAATATGACTCAAAAATTAACTGAAAAGAATTTAAAAAAAAAAAAATTTAATTAGAAATTTTTACTTAGTTATATGAATGTTATTCATACTTGTGGGGCCAAATAATCCTGCGGCCCAGCCCACTGCATTCCTGGGCCGAAGGCCCGAGCCAAGGGGACAATCCAAGTCCAAGGACGACCTCATCATCGGACGTCCGAGGGTTTAAAGGATAGGCTCGAACCAAACGGTCACCTCAGCATTAAATACACCTGACAGTCACCCTGACCGCCTTAATGAGGACATGACCTCCACCAGTGTCACCTTGGAGGCCGTGACTCCCAAAGAGACTGAGAAGGCGGCTGATGGGACAAGCACCTAAGCAAAGGGCCTAATCGCTCAACAAATGGAGGGCTAGGATCAATTGTAAGGGGAATATATAATGTATAGGAATCCCTCCGAATAGGGGGGATTCTGGAGAAAGAAAAAGGAAGGAAGAAGAGAGAGAAAAAGGGGTAAGAGCCTCCTCGGCCACGGGCCGAGGAGCCCATCCCAGATGTAATTTTATCTAAATCCTTTGTTCTTTAAATAAAAGAGGCCGGAGTCCACGCCATTCGAGCGCCGGCGGGTGCCTAGACCTTCAACCCACTCTCTATAAATTCATTGCGGGGTTCGTTGGGCTTTTGACCTGGGTCCATTGGGCTTGGGCAGCCAAAAAACCCAGTCCCCACAATACTCAAGAAAAAAACAAAATTTTCACTATAATTTAAACAGTCAGCCCATTTTTAATACAACTTTAATTAATAATAACCCCTCAAACAAAAACAAAAATAATTTAATTGATTTGTCTTTTATAATATATTGGTTAATTTAATTATATAGCTTTAATTATTATTGTTTAGCTTTAATTTAATTTTCACTATAGCTTTAATTATATAGTTTCTATTATATATTGGTTAATTTAATTATATAGCTTTAATTATTATTGTTTAGCTTTAATTTAATTTTCACTATAGCTTTAATTATATAGCTTTTATTATATATTGGTTAATTTAATTATATAGCTTTAATTATTATTGTTTAGCTTTAATTTAATTTTCACTATAGCTTTAATTATATAGTTTTTATTATATATTGATTAATTTAATTATATAGCTTTAATTATTATTGTTTAGGTTTAATTTAATTTTCACTATAGCTTTAATTATATAGCTTTTATTATATATTGGTTAATTTAATTACATTACTTTAATTATTATGCGGCACCCGGCCCATGTGCCCATAGCAACAGACAAGCACAAAATGCGCCCCAATCACAATAGCTAGCTGCAATCAGAAAATTTCGCAATGCCAATTATAAATCATAACACACGTTACACTAACTAAATGACAATTAATATTTTACCAAACACCAAGTCACTGACCAACAACAAAAAGGATAAGATAATGCCAAATTTAAAAAGACAAAAACACTAACATAGGTAAAAAGCAAAACCAGCCAATGAGCCAATCAGAGAGCCACAATTCAAAAGGGAGAGAGACACTTACCGAAATGTGAGACATCAGAGGCTTAGATAAAGAATAAAGAGTCTTCATAAATATTCATTTCAATTTTCTCCTTCAGTGAAATAAAGAGAGAGAGACTGAGAGAGAGTTAGAGAGAAAAACCTTGAGGGAGGGCCTGGCCGGAGCGAAGGGAGCAACTACCAACGAGCGCCGCTGCACCGGAGCACGATCTGTGATCTCCGATGAGGCACTAACAGCTACGATCTGCGAAAAAAAGATTTCAAATTTTCAGTGAGATAAAGAGAGAGAGACTGAGAGAGTTAGAGAGAAAAAGTGAGAAATACCTTGAGGGAAGGCCGAAGGGAGCACTGGAGTAGAGGCAGAGAACTCTGCGATCTCCGATCTGTGATGAGCGGTGACCGGGCGAGCAACGACGACGACGACGGCGACGGCAACGTGACCGTGGTTACTGGGTTTGGTTTTGGTTTGTGTATTGGGGTTTTTTTTTTTTTTTTTTTTTTTTTTGAGAAACACCTCTGTTTTGCGTTTTGGGGTTTGCTGGAGTGTTTTGCGTTTTGGTTTGGGTTTGCTGGAGTGTTTTGCATTTTGGTTTGCTGGAGTAAGAGTTTGATGTGCATTGGGGTTTGATTTCTCTGCACTGCCAGCGACGTGATGGTTTCGACATGATGCTCTATACTGATTTTTTTTTTTTTTTTTTGGTTGAGAATCCGTGGGCTTGCCGTGAGCGAGCTTGGCTTGCCGTGGGCTCTGTTACATTTTTTTTTTTTTTCAGAGTTTAGTTCAAATTTGTTTTGGGCCTTTTTTTTTTTTTTTTTTTTTTTTTGCTTGAAAGTAGAACAGATACATATATTTTTTTTTAATTTGAGGTGTTTCTAATTTTTGATTGGGGGCTGGGAAAATGGTTGAGAAATGGGTAGGGGGGCCGGCTGGTTAATGATGGGGGGGCCTATTAATTTTTTCTTCCTAGTCTAATGGGAAAAAAAAAATTTTTGCAGGGGCCTCGGCCCCCTCAAGCCACTATGTGGCTCCGCCCCTGGCTATAACTCTACTCAATATTTTTTTTTTATTATACATGAATTTTGACAAATCTACAAATATATTAAATTTTCTTCTTATATCCTCCATACTTGCAAAATTTTAAGAAAGCCAAAGATTAATAGTTATGTCATCAATCAAATCTTTAAATTTCTAGTTTTTGTAATCTAAAATTCTACATAAAAAATAAATTTATAGATCAAAAGTAAATAACATATGATTGACAAGAAATTTGACATTTGTTTTAAGAATATAAAGAACATACAATTCAACAATTAGAATTTCAAAATATGTGGCCATTTTAATTTATTTAATGAAAGTTGTAGCCTTAGGGTATAATTAAGTTTGTAGCAAAATTTTGTCCTTAAAATTTAGTCCCCTTAACAGCATATTCAGTCCTTAAAAAAAAAAAAAAATCCAAGGAAAATTTTTATCTAACTAAAATTTTGATAAAGATGTGACTTGCAACATTGGTAATAAGACTATCATGCAAAAATTTCAAAATAAAAAAATTTGTAGAAAGAAACTGTAAGACTTTAAGTATTTGTGTGTGTGTGTGTGTGTGTGTGTGTGTTTTTAAGATCAATATATGAAGTTCGCTTTTAATTAAATTTTGTGTAATTTAAGTTTTTTAATCACCACCCTATAAGTCGCAAGAAGGCCAAAATTGCAGGATTAGTCTTTTGTTGTTGTTGTTGATGTACCCAAGGTCACGGTCTTGAAATTTTTGTTACCCCCACAGGCCAAAGTTATCACTTGTCAATGGCATCAACATGAATGGACCCCAACAGGTTGAATATGAATGCATCCCAACAGACCAAAGATGTCACTTGTCAATGGCATTTTTGAAAATTTTGTTACCCGTTTCTCAAAAAAAAAATTCGAGAGTCTGTTTAGATATTATTTATTTGCTAAAAACTAAAAATTTATTACTAAAAATACTATTGTAAAATATTTTTTTAAAAGTCACGAATACTGTTCACAGTACCATAAAACCAGCTAAAAAAAGGCAATGCAGCTTAAACGCGGGTCCTGTGCTAGACAAACGCACACTGAATGTACGGGGTAATGTGCAGAATAGCACAGAATGGAGGGAGAATATGGTAAGTTAACCTGCGCTAGAAAGAAAGTTGGAAACTAGCATCTCGAGTCTCTAAGACTCGAGATCCAAAAAGTAAAAACCGAAGTGAAAATCGAGTATTTAAGACTCGATTTCCAAACTCGAGTTTCAAAAACTCGATTTCCAACATTTGATCTACACAAATCGAGACTTAAAAACTCGATTTTTATCTTGGAACTCGAGTTTTAGACACTCGAGATGCTAGTTTTCAACATTGTTTTGAAACGTGTCAACTAACAAAATTTTTTAATATTTAATGTTATTTGGAAATAAAATTCCTGAATGTACCCCAACAGGTTGAATATGAATGTACCCCAACAGGCCAAAGTTGTCACTTGCCAAAGGCATTCTAGAATCCCATAAAAAAAAAAAAAAAAAAAAAGGGGCATTCTTGAAATTTTTGTTAATGGCATATTGGTGGAGACGACGACCTGATCAATGTCATTCTTCAAATTTTTGCTCATGATTAATGCATTCTTGATTTTTTTTTCCGTACTCAAAATTCAAAACAAGAAAATTGCATTAATTTTAAAGAGTGCATGAATTTTATTTAGAGTAAATTACAAAGTTGGTCCTTATCCTTTATACTAGATTTTAATTTGGTCTCTAACTTTTCAATTGTGTCAATTTGGTCCTTATCTTTTTAGTACTATGTCAAAACAATCTCTACCGTTAAGTGATGGATAAAAAATGCTAATGTAGCTAACAACCAAAATAAAAAAAAATGATTTTTTTGCCGCATAGACTTCCATTTGAATTGCCACATCAGCATCATAATTAAATAAAATATTAATCTTTCTTCCTTAATTTTTAAAGAAAAAAAAATTTAATCTGCATTTTTTTTTCCCTTTCAATTTATTGGCATCCAAACACACTCCGAAATCAAATCCTACAAAAATCAACCCTTTCAAATTTCGAATGAGTTGATGTAAATATGACCTTCACATACTTAAATGAAAACATATTCAAACATTCACATTCAT
Source organism: Quercus ilex subsp. ballota (assembly GCA_032727855.1). NCBI lineage: Eukaryota > Viridiplantae > Streptophyta > Magnoliopsida > Fagales > Fagaceae > Quercus > Quercus ilex. The sequence goes on from CM064918.1 coordinate 42,930,401, forward strand.
AATCAAACCCACAACTCTAAAAAAACCAAAGATCGTAGATTGATTTGAACTGAAAATACCAATTTAGGTGGTTGAAACCCAATCAAATCCATATAGTCAACCAGTCTCCTCAAGCCAACTACAGCCCATATGGTGGTTGAAACCCCAAAACCCATAAAGTTTCAAGGAAGCTTAAGATTCCTTAAAAAAATTCCAAAACAAACAAGTTACAATTCAATCATAGTCCAGGTCGAAATCGAGCATTCCATATGTGTCGGTCTCCAACGAATCCGCCACGGGAGATCTAAAAACTGCTCGGAAGGTGGTGGGAACTGATCTGAGTTTGGGTCGATTTGAGAGTGAAAGAGAAAGAGAGAGTGATTTGGGTTTGAGTCAATTTGAGAGATCTAGCCCAGAACTTAGAGAGACTGAGAGAGTAATTATCGAAAGTAATTCTAAAGCTTGCACAAAGGCTATTCAGGGGCTGGGTCAGAGTTGTCCATGGAGGAGTTCAAGTTGCAGCTATATAGTTTGTAATCTAGCATAGCATAGGGTTTCAGTGCATGTATTTTCAATTGGGTTAGTAGGGAAGCTAATAAATCTCCTCATGTGTTGGCGTTGGCTTGGCGATCTTAGAAGAATAGGTTTTTTTGTTTCTTTGATTTAAGTTTAGGCCCCCAAGCTTTTGCACACGTTTTCTTACAGGAGGTTTGCCCTGGTTCTAACATGGGGCTCCTCCTAAGTTGTCTACGGTAGTTTTCCTCTCTGGATTTTTTTAAATCTACGCAGATATGTTTTTTGGTATACAGTAGATATGTTTGATTACCGAGAAGTGCAGAAAAAATTAAAAGAAAGTAGAAAGAATATGAAAAATTTTGGCATTTTTTTTAAAGATTTTTTTGGTAAACAGTAGATATGTTTTTTGGATTTTTTTTTCCCATATAAATACAGATGTGGCACATTAAAATGTTAAATAAATTTTTAATTATCATTTTATTTTGGATGTGAGGTTAGTCAATTTTTTTTTTAAAGTTATGCTGATATGGCAATCTTGATGGGGCATAAAAAATAATTTTTTATTATTATGTTTGCTACATCAGCTTTTTTCATCCAAAGAATAACCGTAGGAACTAAAATGACACAACACTGAAAAAGTTAAGGACTAATTTGACACAATTGAAAAGTTAGGGATTAAATTGAAATATGTTGTAAAGAATAGAGACTAACTTTGTAATTTATCCTTTTATTTATTTATTTATTTTAGATAAGATTGAACCCAGATAACCCTAGTGTGGAAATATTTATAAAAGAGAAAAAAAAAAAAAAACCAAAAACATAAACTTAATAATCTGTTAACTTTTAATATATATAAACGGAATAGTCATTCATTGCCTCTTTAAACATGCTTTTAATGGCATGGATTACTCACTTCCGTCCAGGATACGTACATAGAAGGAAGAGAGAGATAGAAGAGAAAATTTTATCCATATATAATAATATCAAAATTGTACAGTACTATTATCAACACTAAAATAATATAATAATAATATAATATATGCAAGCCGTTACCCACAGGTAGGGGGGGAAACGGATCAAAGGGAAATGGAGAGGCTCCATTTCATGGTGGAGATTTAACCCAGACAGATCCACGCTCAACATTCATCCACGTCATTTAAAATTTAAACCAACACTTAAACCATAGTTCAAGGAGCTTAACTCAGGTTTAACTCAACCGGACCAAAAATAACTCACACACCAGCCGTGCCAACTCTCTCTCTCTCTCTCTCAAATTTCAAAGTTCAAACTCTCTCAACCTCCCTCAACTCAAACCCATCAGCAAAATCAAAGAAAAATCCTTAGCTCACCAGAGATCTCGACACCCATACACGCATCCTTTTTAAACCCAGATCAGAGAGAGAGTAAGGGTTGGGGTTTGGAGAGAACCGGGTGTAGAGAAAGATTTCAGACCCAAATCAGAGAAGTTTAGAAGTTGACAGGTTTGATCTATGGAGGGAAGTGAGATTGAGGGACAGAGAAAGAGATTTTGGTCGAAGGAGAGAAGAAGCCACCATCGGAGGTGGTGGTTGCGGTGAGCCAGCCTTGCCGATTTGGTTCAGACCCAAATCAAAGAAGGTTAGGGTTTGGGTTTGGAGAAATATGGCCAATCGTTTGGTTCATCCTCTTACTCAGTCACTTGTGCCGTTGGTTTTGAGAAGAATTTAAGCTTGTTATTCAAAGCAAAGAAGGTACACACATTTATTTTGACATTCACTTCCTGGATAGATCTAGAAAAGAATCGCTCTGGTAAGGAAGAATTAGCTCATGAAAAATTAACTCTCAAAATACTTCATAAGAGTCTCTATGAAGCTCAAGTGGACGAGTGGAGGAGGAGGAGGCAGAGCCCCTCGGCGCTTGATATTGGGACTTTGCCGAGAGAAGTGCTTTGTATTCTGGGATGTGGGCTGAGTGAGTTGTGTGGAGGTGGAGGTGGAGGTGGAGGAGGAGGAGGAGCAAGATGTGGCACTCCCGCAGGTTTGGCCTCGCTCAAATGATCAACCTCTCACTCCCCCGGATGCCAGGTACTCTTTTCTTTTCACCATTTTCTTTCATTTTCATCTTTTTGTTGTTTGTTGCTGCTGCTGCTGCCGCCTTGGAAGCATTTCAGTACTAGAAATGGGTCCAAACCCCGTTTCCGTTTAGTTAAATATTTTGATTTTGATTATGATTTTTCTTTTCTTTTGGGATAGCATAACTAGAAATGGGTTCAATAGAGAGGGAGAGGGCTAAACATTATAGACTTCAGATTAAAATGCATTTGAAATGCATCCATTTCATGGTTTAGACTTCAGATTAAACATTATAGATCAATAATGACCCCTTAGTTTATCTCTTTGATTTAATGCTTTAGGCACCCGTGAAATCTATTTGAGGACAAACACTAGTCCACTACACCAAAAAAAATCCCCAATAATGGTATTATGATTATTATTAGGATAAGGGGATCACTATGGTACACACAACACGCTGTCCTTCCCTATTTGGATTTCAAACAGAGAGTGAAAAGGATGTTTTATGAGCTGCAGCTTGGCCTCCAAACTCTGTTTGTGTATAAAACTGATCAAAGAGCATGAGTTTCTTATTGATATACTTCCCTTATTTATGCTCTGCTTACATCAGTCAATTAAGATAAAAATAGGAACTAAGCTAAAAAAAAAAGGGGATTGGTTGCAATTTGCATGCCAAAGAATTAGGAACAAGTACAGACTTGATACCAAACTCAATTACTTGCCACATTTTAACTGACAATGTATATCATGAAACTCACTCTAGGAACTGATGCATATTTGTAGTCCTGTTGAAGCATATATAATTATCATTTTGTCCAAATTGGAGTATTTCTTGATCTGTTTTTTTTTTTTTTTCATGTATATGACAGTATGATGAGTTTAAGTGTTTATAGTCTAGCTGCTTGTGCAAACTGTGAGCAGAGTCACATTAAGACTAAACATGCCTTTATAGTCTAGCTGCTTGATCTGTTTTTTTTTTCATGTGTATGACAGTATGATGAGTTTAAGTGTTTATAGTCTAGCTACTTGTGCAGACTGTGAGCAGAGTCACATTAAGACTAAACATGCCTTTATAGTCTAGCTGCTTGATCTAATTTTTTTTTTTCATGTGTATGACAGTATGATGAGTTGAAGAACAAGTAACAATAATTTTGTGTATCATGGTGCAGGGCTTCGAGTAACAATTGATTGCAAGCCAGAAAATGGACACTTCAAGACAAGAGGGGTGGGGAAACTTGATGAAGTAAAAGATGGAAAACTGAATGAAGAGTGCTATGCACAGCTTCACAGTGCATCAGCTGCACCATGCCCTGCACATAATGGCCTAGAGTCTTCAAAAGTAGTATTCAAGTCCAAAGCCAAAGGAAAATACACGTTTGGGTTGGAATTTTTGTTATTTTAATCAAAGTGTTTATTTTAATGGAATTTTTGTTATGTGATCAAAGTGTACATTTTAATAAAATTTGTTCGATTGTAAGGATTGAATTTTGACTGTAAGGATTGTGACAGTTGTTATTGTAAGGATTGTAAGGATTGAATTTTGATGTAAGGATTGAATTTTGATTGTAAATAAGGATTGTGACAGTTATTGTAAGGATTGAATTTTGATTGTAAATAAGGATTGTGACAGTTGTGGGTTATTGATATTTGTAGGCATTTTTAAGTAGGTGTAAGGGTGTGTTGCACAGGTGGTATGATTAAAGCTGCTGTGTGTGTAAGGAGAGGAAAGGATTGTAAAACTCATGCAAAAGAAAAATTAGCACACCTATATCCATAAAAAACAACTCCTGCCCAACATAACAACAACACTTATATATAAAAACTTAATTATGCAGCAACACTTATGTAGCAACACTTAATCAAAACTTGGCTTATTTATATAAAATTTTTCCCCAAACAGCAACACTTACATATAAAAACAACTCTTGCCTAGTATAACAATTATGCAGAAAAACATGATTATGCAGAATGTGCAATATCAAACCTATGCAGTAACAGTAACATTAATTATGCAGTAACAGTGCAGTAACAGTATTATGCAGTAATTATGCAGTAACAGTAACAGTAACAGTCACAGTAATTATGCAGTAACAGTCACAGTAATTATGCAATTTGCAGTAATAGTCACAGTAATTATGCAGTTTGCAGTAACATTAATTATGCAGTAACGGTCACAGTAATTATGCAGTAAGAGTAACAGTAATTATGCAGAAATTATGCAGTAACAGTCACAGTAATTATGCAGTAACGGTCACAGTAATTATGCAGTTTGCAGTAACGGTCACAGTAATTATGCAGTAACAGTAACAGTAATTATGCAGTAACGGTCACAGTAATTATGCAGTAACAGGAACAGTAATTATGCAGTAACGGTCACAGTAATTATGCAATAACAGTAACAGTAATTATGCAGTAATTATGCAGTAACAGTCACAGTAATTATGCAGTAATGGTCACAGTAATTATGCAGTTTGCAGTAACGGTCACAGTAATTATGCAGTAACAGTAACAGTAATTATGCAGTAATTATGCAATAACAGTCACAATAATTATGCAGTAACAGGAACAGTAATTATGCAGTAACGGTCACAGTAATTATGCAATAACAGTAACAGTAATTATGCAGTAATTATGCAGTAACAGTCACAGTAATTATGTAGTAACGGTCACAGTAATTATGCAGTTTGCAGTAACGGTCACACTAATTATACAGTAACAGTAACAGTAACAGTAATTATGCAGAAATTATGCAGAAACAGTAACAATTTCTGCAGCAACAAATAATTATGCAGAAATTAACACCTTGCAGAGATACATCAGACATGTAGATTAAGTATTCTTTCCAAATAACAAAAAATATAAACATTTGAATGTGACTAAGTTTTGGACCATCAAAACTCCAGTCCTAAACTAGGAAAATTACAAAATATGAGCACTTAATCTCAGCATGTATCATAAATTATAAAACATGATCCTAAACTAGAAAAATGGCTTGACTTTATGAACCATCGGATTCCATCCACTTGTAATACTTTCTTGAGTCAAGGGACCTCCACTTGCAACACTTCCTTGAGTCAAGAGACCTTCAGCACCATTAATTTTGTTGTTGGAGCCTACAACACTTGATGTACTCTCTAAATGTGATGTTAATGCAACACTTGCTGATGAGCCTCCCTGATGTACTGCAGGACTTGTAGAAGCCGACTACAAAAAATCCAATTACACGTTACACATATCACAAGCTTAGCATTAAAATTATCAAATCATGCATCTAAACTATTATTAATATCAAAATAAAATATATAATTATAAATATCTTTACCATTAAAAGTTGTGTAAAACTAGTAATATTTCCAGAAGTATCTTCAATTTTCTTTTGTGCCATGATGTCAGGTGCATATATTTACTGTAAAAATTGTGCTAGTTTAGCAACAATAATAGTATACTATATTAATGTGTAAAAATAAAATAGAATGGTGAAAATAAAGATAATTGAAGATTACCTCCTGCACTTTTCTTTTCTTTGTTTGCTTCTTTGATGTGCCTTCCTTTGGTTTCCTCATCTTTTCTATCCATGATTTCGGCCTACGCTTTTTATTACGATAAATCTCTCTTTTTTTAATCTCTTTTGGTACAATCGTAATCGAAGCACATAATTGATCTTCTTTTTCTGCAAAATCGGCGGAAGGCCTAATGATGTCTTCTTCTACATTAGCTTTGCAATTCCTAAGGTCACTGAGTTTTTTTTTCAAATCTGCAATTGCTAAGCTTAGAAGATTATGGCCTTCTTTAGTTTCACATGCCTCATTCACCAATTGAATATATTTTGGACATAAATCTCGATACCGATCTACATATTCTAGTCGAGTATCCGGCTTAATGTTATGTGTTGTGCAATTTTTTCCACTTCCATCTTTTGCATCTCTTCTCCACCTCTTCATGATATATCTATTAGGAATCAACTTGATATCCAATGCATCAAGAACTTTCAAACCATGCCTACATAAAATATGAAATGACTCAAACTTTCTGCAACTACAAGATAAAGTCTCATCTAATGGATTCCACATGACCTCATATTTTCCATTTTGATTGAAAACTCCAATCACATAACTATGTGTTTGACTCACATTGCGTTCTAGGATGGAAAGTGCCATTACCTCTTCAAATTCTGTCTGAAATAAATCAAACAACTTAGGCGTGTACACTGTTGCTACTTGGTTAAGCATAGGAGAGGTTTTGAGCTTTAATCTTGGAAATTTCTGTCTAGAGTTGTATTCTGCTTCTAACTCCTTATCCCGCTTTTGATTGACAACTGTTTCAAAATGAGTGAAAAACTCTACTATATTGAGATCAGTACGTAAGCAATCCTTCAAGTCAGCATTGAAACTCTCACTAAGCTGGGTTGTCTTCATTCCTGCAGTGAAAGTTCTCTTAACATATGCTTGGGCCCATTTTTCCTTCAATTTAAATAGATCAATTAGCCATTTATTTTCACGAACATCGTACTTATCTAGCATTTCATTCCAAGCTGTAAGAAACTCATCTTCACCGTCATACTCATAGATACATGCTAAGAAATCAGCGTTAAATTGAGGCTCAGTTTTTAGTAAATGACTCAAGTGTTTCTCAGCATTCTGCCACATATGCCAACTACACAATGCATGATATGTCTCAGGCATGACTACTTTTATTGCAGCTAACATTGCTGCATCTTGATCTGTGAATATAGTGATTGGCTTCTTTTCAGACATTGCTTCTAAGAATGTCTCAAATAACCATACAAAAGATTCAATCGTTTCATCATATAAGAGTGCACCTCCAAATACAACAGTTTCTCTATGGTGATTGAGACCCAAAAATACTCCAAGTGGCCTTGCATCTCTATTTGTACTATACGTTGTATCAAACGTTATTACATCACCGAAGTGGCTATAGTCAATGATCATTCTTGCATCGGCCCAAAAGATATTAGTAATCAACTTTTCACAATCCAATTGAGTAGCGAAATAATATGAAGGATTTTCCTTAAGTTGACGACTAAAATATCTTCCCAAGCTAGCAGCTGCCCCATGCTCCATGGCTCTCTGTCGCTTAGTGCGTAAGTAGTTTTTATGATCTTGCTTGGTAAAACCAAGATTATCATATCCACCAACTTGCTTACTAAGAAGCTCATAAGATTGCTTTAATCTTAACCCCGATTCATGTGCCAAATCAATTTCAATAGCATGAGTTGCATCCACTTTCCGTTGTGATGGCATCATGTGCACAGTTGATGGAAGGTGGAGATAGTGGTTATGCTCAGCAATAAATTCACTCACCACATATTTTTTACTATCTTGATTAAGTATGATAACCAAACGTGCTTCACAGCCACATCTTGTTTCTGCTCGTGGATTCTTTACATTCTGATCTCTCTTGTCTTTGCCTCGAACTCCTTCCTTTGCGCACACAAATCTCCTTGAAGTAACCACTCCAGTCTTTTTACATTTATTTACATACTCTTTTCTAATAGTAAAACCAGCCTTTCTGCCATATTCATTATAAAAACCATATGCAATCTCATCCGCTTCAAACTCCATCCCTTTAAATGGGGTAGATTCCATGGGCACATTAGAGGGAACATGTATTCCCATCATTATCCCTAGAAAAAATTGAACATAAATTTATTATAACTTTCACCTATCATTTGTTTTCAAAATAGAGATGATGTAAAAAAAAAAAAGAAAAAAAGAGAGGATGTTATGAATGATCAACATACTAATAAGGATGTACCTCATATGAGAGAAATGTTATATATCTTTGTTACTAAACATAAAAATTCAAGATGACTAAGCATGATTTCAACTCAACTCACTCAAAGGCCAGTCAATTTAAACATGATAGTAATAAACATGTTCTTTAAAATCTTGCATCCATAATATGCCATCAAAAATCATTATAAAGGAATCTTCTTATTATGATTAAAGAACTTATTTATTATGAGATTTTTTTTTTTTTTCAAAAGAGAAATTTATTAATTTAAATATCTAAACCTTGTGATCAACACCACAATAGTATCCTTTTGATCACCTCTTTATATATGTCCATAATCCACATTAAGTGTACAAGTAATCATTTTTTACTTTCACATAAACTCATCATTGATGCTATTTTCTTATGAACCGATTATAGTTAGTCTGTGCATCATTGAAATATATATATATATATATATATATTTTTTAAATTGTGCCACTAAACTTATTGATTACACTATGAATTAGGATCATGTGTGTAAGGATTTTAGTGTTGATCCATTCCATAACATTTTATGGTAATAAATTCAAATTTATTGATGTAATTTTATCCGTTTGAAAATCTAGTTAATTTTTTAGTTTATACTTTCCTAATCTACTTTCCGAAGTGGTTTCTCCATTAAAGATATTATTTTTTGATTTTCCACTTCGTCACCAAATGTTATGTCATGCTTAATTGTGCTTTTTATATTACTTATTGATTTGTTAATTGCTTAACTATAGTGAAAAATTAATTGTTTGAGTGGATCACTTCACCAATATAATTTGATAATTTTGCTCATTAATTCACATTGGGGTCTAAACAGAAATTTCAATGTTCAATCTTATTTAATTATATGAAATTTTGTAGGAAGACTCTAACTTTCGTCCAGCCATCAAAACAACAATATAAACTTGTGAGCTTGTTTCTCTGTGTGTAGCTTTTATTGGTGGCCATCAAAACAACAATATCTTCAAGAAAGTTTCAATGTTCATTTTCTTATGTTAGGCCCACGTAAGCTTGTTTCTTTGTGTGTACTAATAAAGATTCAATCTTTATCTCAAAAAAAAAAAAAAAGATTCAATCTTTATCTCAAAAAATTAAAAATACTCCTAGAATCATCTAGCCATTATAAAAATTCAATCATTATCTCAAAAAATTAAAAATAAAAATTTAGATGAACTCTAACTTGCATCCAACCACCAAAACAACCATATAAACTCACCAAGACAACACTATAAATGCAGAAAAATTATCAAACATCAAATAAGATAAGCATAAACAAGTTTTATTGATATACCTCTGTTTGGTAAGATAGAAACAGAGATGTCTTCTCTGAACCTTTTGTGAAGTTTTTTTTTGGTTAAAATCTATGAAGCTTTGAACGTGGGCTATCTCTGTTTCACTTTTCTCTCTAAAAGGTTTTTTTGTTTTTGTTTTCCAGTGCACGGATATACTTCTGTGAGGATCCGATGAAGCTTTTTTTTTTGGTTAAAATCTGTGAAGCTTTGAACCACACTAACTCTGTTTCAGTTTTCCCTCTAAAATGTTTTTTTTTTTTTTTTTTTTTTGTTTTCCAGTGCAACTAACGTATCTACCTCAGAGTTTCTCCATTTCCAGTTCACGGATATACTTTTGTGAGGATCCGGTGAAGCTTTTTTTTTTTTTGGGTTAAAATCTGTGAAGCTGAATCGTGGGCTCTATTTCAGTTTTCCCTCTAAAATGTTTTTTTTTTTTGTTTTCCAGTGCAACTGATGTATCTGCCTCTGTTTCTCCATTTCCCTCCAAAAACGTTATTTTTGGTCCGGTTGAGTTAAACCTGAGTTAAGCTCCCTGAACTATGGTTTAAGTGTTGGTTTAAATTTTAAATGACGTGGATGAATGTTGAGCGTGGATCTGTCTGGGTTAAATCTCCACCATGAAATGGAGCCTCTCCATTTCAAAGGGAAATGGAGAGGATCCGTTTCCTAGGTAAGAGTGACAATTTTTATCCAAACCCATGAACTCACTCAAAACTCACTTAATTTGGATTAGTCTTGACCCAACCCAATTAGATATTTAGGTTAGATGGATAAGACCCAAATGGATAATTCAATTAAATGGACTTTGATGGTTAAACCACTGGGTTCCCAATTACCCATTTAAAATTTAAAGTTTAATACTTGAAAAAAGTCAGAAAACAAAAAGCCAAAAACCCTAACAGACAATAAAACATCACAGCAACTACAGCCTACAGCCAGCCGCCTCTTCCTCTATCTAATGTAAAAATTTTCTCCTCCGTTTTCTAGGCATTTTCTTAGCTACCAAACTAGAAAAAATCTAAACACCTTTCCCTCTTCAACTTTGCCTTGTAAAACACCCACAAAACCTCACTCACTCACGCAAAAAGAAGAATATCACAGAACAAAAATTGGGGGAAAAATCGTTGGGCTATGATTTGGATTCATGTGTCAAAAGCAACATTGGAGGGATCCAAGACGATGCGCTATGATTCAAACTCCATGGCATCAAAACCATGGATCTCATCCACTCGAATACGTCTTACCAATCTGTAATTACTCTATATTTTCCTTACTTTTTTACTAATCCTATGTTTGGCTGCCGAGAAAAGTTATGAGAAAGGTAAAAATAGCTATCTTAGGTTCAATTTGACGTTTGTGTTTTTGCTATTTTGCTCTGTTTTAGGGCATAGTTTGTTTTGAGGGAAAATATTTTCTAGAGAAAATTTGAATTTGTTTTGGATTGAAAAATCTATGTGATTTGTAATTTTGCACATTTTAGGTCAAGGTGGATAAAGACTTGAGAATGATACCTCAATTCTCATGATTTAATTAATATTTTTTTTTTACTTATCTTCTGTTTGGTTGCTAAGAAAAGTTGGGAGAAAAGAAAATCTGCAAGTTAGTTTCAGTGTTCTTATGTTTTGAGGGAAAGGTGAATTAGTTTTGCCCAAAAAAAAAAAAAAAAAAAAAACCTCGAATGATTTGCATAGTATGGGTGTGAAAAATTTTCACGAATAAGAGAATTTCTTGTTGAATTGCTAAATATGAATTTTATAGTGAGTTAAATGGGTGGGTTACAAATTAAATGGGTTGAGTTGGTAATGGATAATTAATTTATATATAAACAAATTATTAATGAATAAATGAATAATTACAAACCTAATCTATTTATGAGCCAACTCGTCCATTTGCCACCTGTATCCACAGGTCGACAACAAAACAAATACAAAAAGGTAGAAGATTCAAAAGTCAAAAAGTATAAACCGAAATAGAATATTCTTTTTACACTAACACAGTAACACGCATAAATCACAAACATAATCATAGAGAAAGAAATGCCCCTGCACGGTAAGGTTGGTACTTGGAAGCCTAAGGTTCAGTCAGGCTTAGGCTCAGGCGATGATTGGGAGAGGCAAACCGGTGAGTTGTGGAGGCAAACAGACAATTGCAGGCTAGAGAAGACGGCGGTGGTGATAAGGGAGATATATATATATATATATATATTCTTTTTTTTCTAAATAGATTTGGCTTTTTTTTAGTAAACAACATATATTTGAATTTACAGGAGACTTGATTTACAAATGATTTTTCTTTTTGGTGGATAATACTGTAATATAATATTGCTGATTTGGGATTTGTTGAAATTATTTTTGTTGTTTATATAAATTTGGACGTGCTATGGGAAATGAATGGGCTAGATTTTTTTTTTTTGGGTTCCTCGTAAGTTGTAACATTCTCATTTTCTTATAAGGGTTTGCAAACGAGAAACTAAAACCATTCTTCTTATTTTCTTCATAATCCTGAAGGCCAATAAGTAAAATTAACGAGAAACTGGTCCTGTGTGTTTTCTAATGGCTTTATCTAGTGTGTGTATATTGTGTTTGTGTGGTTTGTATTGTGGTAATGTGGTTGTCTTGTTATGTAAGAATAAAATTTATTCTCATTCATCACAAAGGGTTATATAATTTGAGATATGCACATTATCTTCATTTCAAATTTGGATATGGTGACTTGATTTTAGCATAACTTGAGATTGGCATGAAATTTGGGGTTAATTGAGTTAATTCCTTACACAAAGAAAGTCATAATTTTTGGGAATTTCTATTTATTTTAATTTTAAAGCCAAAGTGTTGAGGAAATTAATTATGTTAGGTCAAATTTATTGGGTCTCTTTAGTTTTTGGTTTTAGACTTCAAAACTTTCAAGTATGGGAAATGTCATTATTAAAAAGATTTTGGATAAATTAATCCAAGTATGCAAGAAACTTCATTTTAAGACCCATGATGTGATTCATTACTGATTTGATGGTTCAGGCTATAAATTTATGAAGGTCATGATGTAAATCGCTTATGAATAATGAATATCGTTAATCTCTAGTTTTGGGAAAATTGGGTTATACTCCATTTGGGACAACAATGTGATGGAAATGATTTAGTTTTGATAGACATAATATAAATTTATCCCTCTAGGAGTGTGGCGCATTGGTAGGAGTCCCGGACTAGGTCACACCTACCTACGGTTTCAGGAGTTGTCTAGTTTGAGTGGTGCGCTTCGCAAAAATGTTGTGCCACAACGTGGATAGCCCTAATGCAACTAGGGGTGCCCCACACCATGAGTTCAAGTAGGCCAGGTGAATGATCACACACTTGAGACTCTTTTTTGTTTATATATATTAAAAAAAAGGACATAATAAGAAATTTAGGTGTCATTAACCCAAACTTTAGGGTGGTTAACTATATTTTACCCTATATTATAAGAAGCTTTGCTAAATAGTTAACCTTTTTATGTAAAAGTTATTTCTAGAATGTCTGTAATCATTTCCAACACAAGGCTAAGAGTTGTTCTTCGGATAAATATTGTTTATTGTGGTGTGGTCCATTGCTATTGTTTACTCTTTGAAACCATTTTTACTATTTGCTCTTTGGATCCATTGTTATATTTTACCTCTTTGGGGTTACTGCTTTCCAAGGGATTCACATGTCGATTGTTAAGGTTGTTTTAGTTTGGCTATCATTTTGGTGTTGTGTGGATTGCGCATTTTGCGCGTTTCAATTTCAGCGTTTTTATTTTTTTATTTTTTTATTTTTTAGCGCATGAACAGTAAAATCACATGAATGTACTATGCAGAGACAAAAATCACTGTTCATGCACTGTAGCAACACTGTTTATGCACTGTAACAGTACTATTCACGCATTTAAAAATATTAGAAATGGGTCCCACGACACTATTCACACATTTAAAAATTATTTTGCTACAGTGTTTTCAGTTTCAGCAACAATAAGTTCAATCCAAACAGACCCTTTATATACTGATTATTGTTTATTGCTACTGAGAAATTGAATGTGAAAAAAACTTTACTGTGAAATGTATTATTATATGTTATTATGAGTAGTTTACCGATCCAATGATGAAGTGATGTTCTTGTAACTGAACAATGGCTTTTTGAAATTCGGCAAATCTTTTAAGAGATCATTTGACAAGTTATATGTTTTTCATTGTATTGTTAAATGTTCACTTCCAATTTTCAAAATATGTATTACTGTTTCTGCTGAATTACTTTCATACTATTGATAAATGTTTTGTAAAATTTAATAAATTGTTTATTATAATGCGCATTTTCACTTGACAACATCATATGATGTAGTCTCTTGTTTAACTATTAGCTCACCATAGGCCCCCCCTTTTTTCCACCATTTTCAGATTAGTGCTGTGGACTCTCTTAATGCAACTATTTGGTGACCATTGGAGCTATGAATGGAAGACTATACGTAGTAGAGAACTATGTAATAAAAATTTGCTCTGTTGTGCTTTTTTAGGGTTGTAAACTTGGTAATTGTAAGACTATTGGGATTTTGGGGATTTTCTGACTAGAGAATGGCCGGTTTCTTCAAAACTTGTGATGTCGGTGGTGTTGTGCCGGCGGAGACACTACCGCTGGGCATTGGCTGTTGGGATTTAGGATTGAGAGAGAATAAAGGCTATGGTGGCGTGTGGACTAGGGAGAGAGACATTGAGATTTGATTTTGAAAAGAGGAAAAGTAAAGTGGTTTTTGGTTTGGAGTTGAGAGAGAAAAGATGGAGTCATGGAGGTGCTAGTGTGTTGTGGAGAGAAAAACAGAGAGAGAGAGAGAGAGATGAACATTTTGATTTTGCAAAAAGGGGAAAAGCAAGAGAGGGTGGTCTTTGAATTTTTCAGGTTCATTTTTGTCTTTTTAATTTGAATGATTCAGTATACTAATACGTCTTTTTTAGAACAAATGTCAATTTCTTATTGGGCTTAGAAACACCAACTAGATGCGGAGGTGGAGTTCCTGAAACATCATATACTTTCTCGTATAAATCATAGATTCGCAAATTAATCCATCTCCCCAAGGACCCCAACCCAAAGCAACACTCCACAGGCCAACGGCACTAATCACTCATCAACAACAAGAACCTCAAAATTGTCAAATAATTATTGTTTAAAAAAAACAAAAAAACATTTTCAAGCGCACCTCAAGTATTTTGTACATTTAAAATCTTTAATTAGTTATAAATATAAATTAAACAAAGACCTGAGTTCTCAACTAGGGTAATTCTACCATACCCCCTTAAAAAAGGGGGTACGATACCCACTAGTAGGTAACCTACTATATCAGGTTTCATTTTTCTCATATTTGATAGTTTCATTCTCACATTGTGCAGTTCCAACATCACATGTGACAGTTCTTTTGTCATATTCAGTAGTTCCTTTACTTTTTTCTCACATTTGACAGTTCCATCCTCACATTGTGTAGTTTCAACATCACATGTGACAATTCTTTTGTCACATTCGATAGTTCCTTTACTTTTTTCTCACATTTGATGGATCCATCCTCATATTATGCAATTCCAACATTACATGTGACAATTTTTTTGTCACATTTGGTAGTTCCCTTTACTTTTTTCTTACATTTAATGGTTTTATCCTCACATAGTGCAGTTCCAACATCACATGTGACAATTCTTTTGTCATATTTGATGGTTCCCTTACTTTTTTTCTTACATTTGACGGTTTCATACTCACATTAAGCAATTCCAATATCACACGTGACAGTTCTTTTGTCACATTCAGTGGTCCCTTATTTTTTTCTCATATTTAACGGTTTCATCCTCGCATTGTGCAGTTCCAACATCAAATGCGATTGTACTTTTGTCACATTCGGTGGTTCCTTTATTTTTTCTCACATTTGACAGTTCCATCATCACATTGTGTAGTTCCAACATCACATATGATTGTTCTTTTGTTACATTTAGTGGTTTTTTTTTTCTCACATTTGATGGTTCCATTGTCATATTAGATAGTACCAATATTACATATATCTGTACTTTTGTCACATTTAGTAGTACCCTATATTTTTTCTCACATTTGACAGTTCCATCATCATACTAGGTAGTTCCAACATCACTTCTGACAGTACTTTTGTTATATTCAGTGGTACCTTATTTTTTTCTCATATTTGACAGTTTTATTGTCACATTGGGCAGTACTAATATCACATCTAACTGTACTTTTGTCACATTAAATGGTTTTTTTTTAACTCACATTTGACAGTTCCATTATCACATAAAGCCGTACCAACATTACTTATGGGCGTAGCAAACCTAACCCCGCCACATCGAATTACCTAATAATCGATGAATATATATAACAAAAATACTTCTAAAGTCTCTAAAATTATGAAATACCCGTAAATATACTAAAATTACCAAAACACATTCTAACAATTAAAAATTGCCAAAATAACCCTGAAACTCTCAAAAATTATTGGGATGTCCTTAAAACCTAAAAATTGACTGAAATGACCCTAAAATCTAAAAAATGATTGAAATACTCTCTAAACCTAAAAAATAATTGAAATACCCTTGGATACTAAAAAAAAATGACATAAATGACCATGAAACCTAAAAAATGACTGAAATGGCCTTGTAACTTAAAAAGTGACAATAATGTCCTTTGAACTTAAAAAATGACCGTAATGTACCTTAAACCTAAAAAATTACCGAAATACCCATAGAACCTTAAAAATTACCGAAATGAACTTGAAACCTTAAAAATTTTTGAAATACCCTTGAAACCTATAAAATGATCAAAATACCTCATTAAACTTGAAAATGATCAAAATACACCCGAAACCCTCAACAATTACCGGAATATCCTTAGAACCTGAAAAATGATCAAAATACCTTTAGAACCTAAAAAATGGCTGAATGGCCCTAAAACCTAAAAAAATGTCCAAAATTACCCTAAAACATAGAAAATGATTGAAATAACCAAAAAACCTAAAACAATGACCAAAAATACCCCATAACACTTGAAAATGACCAAAATACTTTTGAAACCCTTTAAAATTACCAGAAGACCCTTAGAACCTAAAAAATAACTTAATGACACTGAAACCTAAAAAATGACCGAAATGACCCTACAACCTAAAAAATTACTTAAATACGCTTAGAACCTAAAAAAATTACCATACTTTTGTCACATTCGGTAGTACTCTAATTTTTTTCTCACATTTGACAATTTCATCGTCATATTGGGCAATACCAACATCACATTTTATTGTGCTTTTGTCACATTTGGTGGAACCATTATTCTTTTCTCACATATGATGGTTCTAACGTCACATTGGGCAGTACCAAATCACATATGATCATACTTTTGTCATAACAATCTTGGTAATAATTAAAATGTTAACAATGAATTTTTCCAAAATAGTTATAAACTTGAAAATTAACAAAAATACCTAGAAATTAAAGATTTCAAAAAATAGTCCTAAAAATATATAAAATTACTAAAATACCCCAATGCCTCAAATATTACCAACATACCTTCATTAATTTGTAAAATGACTAAAATACATTATTAAACTTACAAAATTAATAATAATAATAAAAAACACTGAAAATGAACAAAGTAGCGCTAATATACCTAGAATGATTAAAATACTAAATATTTTGAAAATTACCATAATAGCATCAAAACCACTCAATTTGGCCATGTTAGAATGATATCTTGGATTTTTTTTAGTGATTGTAAAGATATTTGGGTCATGTTAGAGGTTTTCAAGACAACTTGGTGAATATTGATATCTCATGGGTATTTTAATCAAACACATCTCATCTTTTTTGGTGTCTTTATGGTGTTAAATTTCTTGATGAAGTTGTTTTATAAACTCTAAGGATTCTTATATATGAAAGCGTGATAGCCTTGAAGGACTCAAAATGGTGGTCTTGGTCAAACTTTGATTATTTTAATGTTTTTTGCCCTTGAATATTCACTTCATTAACAGGAATCAAGCAAAAGCTGGCTGAGTCCGTACCATCTCATTCTTCTAGTAGAGGAATTTGTTTCACACAAAGTGACATATGTGGCTCTCACCATAACATAATGGCTCTTCGCGTTCAAGGCATACCTCCTTCTAAAACGACAGAGCTGAGGTCACTTTCTTGATGTTTATCTTTTTCTAATTAACATTAATGTGTGAGATTAAGATTGATATATTAATTAGTTAATTAATTATTTAATTATGTAATTATTTAATTAATTATTTCTATATATATATATATATATATATTTTTTTTTTTTAAGTTATGTTTTATAACAACTTAGTGCATTAGCTTAGTGGTAATAAGGTCATCATACGTATCTTCTTTCCTTCGATATTAGTGCTAACGGCCACAATTTTTCCTCTCTCACGCTGCTCTCACCGTTTCTTGTCTCTAAATCTCAATACGTCTCATCCTTGTTCTTTATTTTTCCATCTAGGTTTTTTATTGTTGCCATTTGGCTTTTGTATTGCTGAATTGTTTTTAATTTTGTTTTGTTTTTGTTTTCCTTTTAGTTTCGCAGGGTTGCTAGGAACAAAACCCAGAAGCTCCCTTTTTTTCTATTATTCCTTTTGGTTCCTAGTAGGTGAGAGAATAAGTAATTGTATATTCTTGAACTATTAAACTTTTAGTTTTTATTTATGCTATTGATTTCCTTTTGGTTTCTTTTTCTTTATTTTTTCCGGCTGGGTTTTTTACTATTGCTGTTTGGTTTTTTCATGGACCATTGTTTTTAATTTTGTTTTGTGTAAATAAATAAATTTTTTTTAAAAAGTAGTAAGGGCTGATGAGTAGTAAGGTTTTTTCATGGATTGGAAGAGAATAAGTTTATTCCTAAATTATAAATAAATATATAAACTTGTACAGTAGTAAAAAATAGTGTTGATTTGTATCTGATGAGTTAGGGCTAACAATCCCCCCCACCCCCCCCCCCCCCCCCCCTTTCTTTTTGTTTTATTTCTTCTTTTCTTAGTTTTGTGTGTGTGTGTGTGTGTGTATATATATATATATATATATATAGATGACTAATTTTCACACCAATCTATAGAAATATCACCCATATTCACTTAAATCTACACCGGCTTACATTTTACTTCTCTGGCTCGTGTGTTTCTGTGTAAATCAACAGGGTCATCCAAATGTGAAGGCCATCCATTCATCTAAAGCTGTTGGTGAGCCTCCATTTTTTTTGGCCTCAGCTATCTTTTTGGCCATTAAAGATGCCATTATAGCTGCAAGAGCAGAAGTGGGTTGTCATGACTGGTTTCCTCTGGATAATCCTACAACACCTGAAGGCATCTGGATGGCTTGTTTGGATGAGTTCATTGCACCGTTTATTAGCTCTGATTTCCACCCTAAGCTCAATGTTTGAAGCACTAGAGCACTAGTCTTGTTTCATTTTAGCATATCTTAAAATTCTCACTTTGTACAGTTTAATTGTCTTTAACAATGCTTCCTCCTCAAAATAAAATAAAATAAACTGACTCCATTAGTCAGGAGAGAGCAAGGCAAAAACCCTTTTTGTAAGTTAAATGATGGTATTCTCATTGTTTAGTATGGTACAAGATGTACTTACAAATGCAAAATGTAATTACAAGCAGTCATTTTTTTTACCAGTAAAATCAGCCTAGCATATGTATACATAGCCGCTTTTATAGGTCTTTGGTTTTTTTTCCTAGCTAAATCACAAATTCCAGAAATCAAAACCAAATACAAAGCAAATAATTTACTATTGCAACAACAACAACATAAAGATATATATCCATCCAATAATGAAATTTTATTAGTCAAAAGGAACATAAATAAAATTTTATTCAAAATTTTACACATAAATATCCACACAGGATTAGAGATACAGAAAATCATTCTAATCGTTTTGCAGTTGCCAAAAACTATAGAACATAGCAACAAAGAAAACTCACAGCAAGGCCAACAGCACCCAATCCAAATACGGTACAGATTGACCCTTTTTGGTTTTTGCAACATTCAAAGTGGCACCCATACCTTCAAGCAAATAAATAAATAGATCAATGAAAATAAAAATTATTAAGAATATTATCACTTATATCATTATTGTTCTTCAAATGCAGAACTCCTACCTGTGGATATTCCACAACTAAGTACACAAACTTCGTCAAGTGGAGCTGCAGGGTTGATCTTGGCAACTTAGCCAACATGAACAACAGTGTATTCGCTAAATGTGAAGGTGCCAACAAAGTGGTAAATGGGCTGTCCATTTTTGGAGTATCTTGTCTTTCCATCATTGAGCATAACACCCCTCTGGTAGAACATGGTGTCCTGGTTTGAGCTCAGTCACACCCTCATCTACACTCTCCACAATTCTGAGCAACACAAACAGAATCAATTAGTACTTGTTCACGTAACTAAAAATCTATTTACTAAAATCATTAGGATTTTCAGTTGTAGTCTGCAGATAGAGGAATTAGAAACTAATTCAGTTAAATATTGGAAATAAACTTAACTAAGAAAGCACCATACATACCCCCCGGCTTCATGACCAAATATTCTGTTAATTAATGTATTTCCATTAATGTTAGCTTGGAATTTGACATTTTATGTTTATGGTAGTTAATAGGCAATTATAATGAATGAATGAATGTACCTACTACCCTATTTAAGAAATATCTGATGTGGCAACATGGGTTAATTTATTTAATGTATTGCCATTAATATTAACTTGGTAAATACTCATTTTATAGGCATTTATATTGAGTGTTAACATGGGGTTTTATAGGGAACTGTTATAGAATTAATCTAAAAAATAAAAAAGTTAGGGAGGAAAATAATAGAAACGAAGAACTTCATCAATGAATTAACATTCTAACCTATCAATCTATCATAAACTCTTTTAAGGTCACCGTCAAAAGCTTCAAATTCATAAAACTTCACGGGTCTTTATTTAAGAAAGTGATGGACTATTTCTTGACTAAATGGTAACGTTATTAGTCGATCTTGAACTAGATACAAAAGCAGATTGATATAGAGAGAACTCCGAGACAGGATTGGTCACTTGCACCAAGCAATAATTGTTATGACAAGCTTGTAAGTGGTATTGCGTAAGCCAATGGGTCAATATCCAATAATGAAAGCATTGAAAGATAGATATATTAATTAATTAGGGACCACAAAAGTTGGGGATTAAAGAAATTAGAGTCCAGTTCATATAGTCAGGAATTTTTCTGGGACATGTCTGATAGTAAAACTTAACAAATGATGAGACAGGAAAAAATAAGGTACACAACATTTGAAAAAACAAAATAGGAGGGCCTAGCTACTTCGATGTCTGACTAAGAGTATTATGCTATTCAATTTTCAAAGTCAGAGAAGAAGTAGAATCACACAAACTTGGAAAGAAACCCAATTAGCCAAAAACAGAAGATGTGAAAGACACTGACTACTGATCACTGAACTGAAACCATCAAAGTGAAGTATATATAAAAAGCCAACCCCATATCAGAAACAGAGAAGAACCGAAAAACAAAAACAAAAATAACATGGTCATATTGAAAAAAGGTGGAAGAGTGTGGTGGCTGGTTCACCTTTGCACTTAATGACCTGACCAGTTGTGCTTGACATAGCTTAAACTTGGATGATTTTTCGGAGTGAAATTAGATCACTTTTGTTTTGATTGTGGGTGCTCTGTCAGTCAGTGGTGGTACTATATATACACTGTTGGTGTAAGAGAATAGATGGACAAAAGTACAAATATACCCATTCTGGTTATGTGATAATGTCAAAAATTCCTGCTTGGTGATCACTCCAAACAGGTGTCAAACATGCAAAACCACAGTTACTATTTGAAATGTCAACTCAATTAAGCAAAAGAAATGTCTAATAGATCTCAGCTTTCTCTTTGAAATGTCAAGGATGCTCACTAGGGAAATCCATTGCAATACCACAGTTACTAATTGGCCCTTGGTTCTACCATTTTTGTCTTCTTGAGGACCCAGTGGCCATCAGTGGATATTATGTACATTATTTTGGTCTAAAGAACATAGCAAAACAACATATACCAGAGATCACTAGCAGTACATATTATTGTAAGAAAAAGAGAACTAATTGTTCATATTATGGCAAAAAACAGAACTGTAACATAAAATTTGTTACAATGTGGAGGATAACTGCTTCAATAGTGGTACTAGCTTATATGTGAAATGCTATTTTCTTGGCTTCAAATATGTAATTAAAAAAGTTTAATCAATCATAAAATATTATTGGAAGGTGTAAGCTAATCACTGGTAATGTTTAGTGGGTCCTATTTTTCCTATTTTTTATTGGCTACTACCATATAGATTAGCCTAAGCTATATTGGCAATTACATTGACACTTGCATAAACTGTGTACGCTTACACTACACAAAATTGACTGTTCCTTTAGTTGGTCTATGGCTGAATAATAAATGTTCTTCCAACATAAAAAATGGCATCAATGCAGTCAAGCATAGCACAATATATATCTTCTTTAATCATAAACCCAAATGAAGTAAATAATGGCACAATAGAGATACTTATAACAACTACCCCAAAAAAAAAGCCAAGTAATGCTGGGATTAATTAAAACAAAACAAATGGAGCCTAAACCCCCATTTTCACTAATGAAAATTCACTTTCCACCTCCAAACTTTTTTTTGACCTTAGCTATGCTGTAACCATGAAAAAAAAGTTCATCTTATTTTTATTTGTTTTAAAATGGGGGCAGGGGATGCATATTTAAGACTCATCATATTCATGCACGAACACTTGAGAATGAGATGATGCTTTCAACATATTTTCACACTTCATTGAAAAAGGCAATCATTGGAAGAGCTGTGCCAATTTTGTACTAACAGGGGGGAAAGAAGAAGGAAGCCAATAAAAACTATTGGTTGGCAGGCAGCACTAAAACTAATTCAATTAATCACTCAAGTATCAACAGAACTAAGAAGTGGTGTCCCACTTCTGAATTGGCTCAGGATGATCCTTTAAGACCTGTTTTCCAGACTTGGGCTTCTCATTTGGAAACCTGACAGAAGAATGAGCTGGACAGAGCATGAGAAAGTTTTCCTGTAAGAAATCAAAAACCAACAAGCCAATTAATACTTAATGCTTAACTCACTCATGTTTCAACTGCCTCTTCCTATCTTCAAAACTTTTGTTGATGGCTACCTTGCTCAAAGAATTTTCTGGACTCTGAAAATGGAAAAAGTTAAACATAAGAATTCAAGCAACTGATAAAAATAAAATTTAGAAGAACGAAATACATCCATTTGCCACAAGATAGCTGACATTTTAATAACAGTAAATATCACCAAAATAGAACAATGTGTGGAGGATAAAATAAAACATATGAAATAAATCTTCATTTGTCAAAACTGTTCATACTCCCTATAACTAGTGGTGTCTACAATATTTTCCCCATTTCATAATTTTGCCAAGCTTGCAAAACACAAATACATGGGTCCAGTATTTGTCTATGAAGCTGCTGCCATTGTGGAGATTATGAATAAAACACAGAAAAACAATTGGGGCAAATCAATAAAGAACTGCAAAACAACTAACAATCACCTCAGCTTAATCACTTTACTGAAAAAAGAGAAATGTAACAAAGTAGCAATAGTAGTAGTAAACAGAAAGAAAATAGAAACAAACTAAAAACCTAAGTAACAAAGAAGTTATCAAGTCAACAGCAGTTAATTCCTACATGCTCACTGCCCCGATCACAGCTGTCATCATCCGAACCCTTGGCATCACCAAATGATAGAGGGCTATCTGGTAGTGACTGTGCCCCCAGATTCATTTCTAACAAGGCAAAACCCAAATACATAAACGAACTAATAAGACAAAACACAAAACCAGCCAAAACCCACTAATCCATAAACGAACTAATTCCAAATATCCAAAAATCACGAAACCCATAACGCATGTAAAAACTTCATATCACGTTAATTATCAAACAGCCCAAAAAGGAATACAAAGCAACATGCTTTCTCCTATCAATGCATTAAAGGCACAACTTTTCTTCTAGAAAAGGATTTGAAAGGGTTTAATATTATATTTCTAATAATATTAAAAAATTAAAAAAAGAAAAAAACATACAGCCTCATGAATCTTGAAAACCCAAAGCAGCTTTTGGGTGGTGGTGGTGGTCCGCCGAGTGGAATCGAGCAGCCCCATCTAGGCACAATGTTTTTGTATTCTTAATCATACATTATGTTAACTTTGTTTTAATTTAAGACTCTGGGGGACATCCTGTTTAGGCTGATATAATTTCCGAGCTTGGATCTTTGCCCCCAAATCATCACAGATAACTAGCAATCATATAACCCAAAATACCCAAACAAATTAACCCAAAATCAGGAAGAAAAAGAAAACAATTCTTACACAAGATCGATCTTCTCAATACTTAAATACTTAAATCAAATCTAATCTAAAAGTAGTAACCAAATCATATATATATATATATATATATATATATAAACAGCTTCTCCCACAAAAATTCTCACCGGTGGCAGTAGCGGACTATCTGAAGTTGACGGATGGTGTGCGGCGGCTGCAGCGGTGGTGGTGGAGGCGGCGGTGGCAGTGACACAGAGCTTTATACAGTACCTATTCTACCGGTAACAAGTTTACCTAATAATTTAATTTAATTTAATGACAGGATTGAAAATTTTAAAATACACGACCAAGATTTGGGTGGTACCATACCCACTGAAAAAAGAGGTGGGTATTGTACAACGACCCCACAAAACTAGTCAACTAAACTAATGTGAATTCAAATATGGGGAAGGTCAACCACAAGGGTCAACTAAACTAATGTGAATTCAACAATGGGGAAGGTCAACCACAAAAGACGCGTTGACGTCGTCAACCATGACTTTTTAAATTTTATTTTATTTTACATTCATTATAGCCTCGTGGCTAATGAGTTCACATATTTGCATTTCAATTTTCCAAATGTGGCACGCAGCCACGCAGTGCGCACAGAGCGAACTATTCTTTCGCCTTTTACTAAATTTTTTTTCCAAATGTGGCGGCCGGTAGGCGTTCATATACGAACACCTTGATAGGCAAGTTGCAAACTATAATTATTTTTAAATTAATCTATTTTATCTATCGTAAAATAATAATAATAAATAAATAAATTGAACACTCTAACTTAAAAATTCTAAGAATTTGAGTTAACCAAAATAAGAGTGTATGTGCGAGTTAGATTTTAGAGAGGATTTTGAGAAAATCTCTAAACCACAATTGGAGTACATTTAAACATTATTTTTGTTAAAGATTCTAAAAATGATGTTTTTGTGTTTGGAAAGAAATGGAAGAATAAGGATTAAAATTGAGCAACAAAGATAGAGGAATTACATAAAAAACCCGTGAATCAGGGGTGAAAAACCACGGTAGGAGTAAGGATTTTATACCCTTATCCCTATAAGAATATTGTATTCCTTCTCATAAACCGACATTACACACTATCTATTGTACATCTAGTGTTTTTATTTTCATCTTCTTCCTCCTATCCTTTCTATCTCATTCTTCTATATTTTTTGATACCTTAGATCATCAGTGTACATTGTGCTTTTATAGTACAAGGAATGTTTACTAGTATACAAAGACATCTGGCAGCTTTCTATTAGTGCCTACAAACCCTAAGGACAACTAGCCTACAATATGTGTCTTATTGTTGGATGAGAGAGAAGCTTGCTGCATGAAGGGTGCATGCTGGAAGGACAATGTTGGATGGTACGATGAGGGAGGCAAGATTAGGGTTGTCCACGGGTAGAGCTTGGTTGATTTTAGACCCAGCCCGAACCTGACCCACCAGCGTTGGGTGGAAGGAAGAAGGACCTGAAACCAATCGTCGACGTCAATCAATTAAGTCGGTTTTGGGTTCAGGTGGTGCTTAGGTTGGTTTGGTAGGTGGAGAACGTCGCTGAAACCTGCAAATATCATCAAAATCTACAAAAAAAAAAAAGCATCGAAATTTGCAAAACCATCTCTAAAATCTACAAAAACTCACCAAATCTGCATTGAAATCACCGAAATCTACACTAAAATTGCTGAAAATTTGTTGGGATTTGGCCAGATTTATCTAAATCTTACCAAATATGGTCGAGATCTTGCTGGATCTCCTTGAATTTGAGCTTAATCTTGCCGGATTTGGCTGGATTTGTATATAACATCCATCAGGTCGTGTGGCTCGAATTTTGGAGAAGAAAACTCGCCACTCAACATGCTTGCATCGGGTCTTGGGCGCAGAAGCTAAAATTGGGTGGGGATCAGGCGATTTGGTCGGTCCGGCGGGTGTGGGTTGGGTCTGGACACTCCTAGGCAAGATCGTGAGACTTGTCTCTTGCGTCATCCTAGGGGAGCATTGCACATGTCCTATTGTGTTGCCCAACGAGGAGGTTGGTGCAACACCAAACTAGGAGAGGACTAGTACCTCTCTCATGGTAGTGCTTGGTGACCAGCATATTGTATCAGGTTGTGTCCCTCTTTCCTCCAGTTCCTTGTAGATATGGAGCTCACGCTTTGGAGATACTAAAGGCGTAACTCCCTTCACCCAAACTTGTTGCTTCCATAGCTCAATGACACTCACATGTAAGGCCATGATGTAATCTTCATGGACAAACCCTCACACTTATCTTTTTGGGCTTGGTGATTGTACAAAGAGTAATGCTAAGGATAAAAAAAATTGCAACAATTTCACAACATTCCTAAATTAACGCTAACTCACACATGAGCGGATGAGCCAATCACAATCTCCAATTTAAATTGTTTTAATGATGTGGCATACTAATTTAAAAATGTTTTGAAATTCTTTTGGCCTTTTGTTGTCTCCATATCATTACTCCAAAACTAATTTTGGCCCGTCAAACATAATCCTTAAACGACAAACATTAGGCGATAAAATGGATGATGAAAGTGTTTTTCGCCTAATGTAATTGTCGACAAAATAATTAAGAGCTATAGTTACAAAACATTTCGTCACCATATATCTTATTTGTTGTAGTGCAAGTTATACACAAAACATGTCCTAGGTTTTATTTTTGCAATATCAATTGACAATGTAATATGAAAAGGGTTTATAAAATATTGCTCAAGTATTGAAGATCATATTGTGTTGAAGTAGTTCAAAGAAATGCAATGCATGTAACCTCAACTGCCATTTGTTCGAGTTTTAGTTAAACAAGATGTGCTGCTTGCTTGTGTGTCCACACACTCGTACATATGATATTCACAATTTTATATGGTGATTACATAGTTTAAATAGCAAAAAGCTGATGTCCACATTTGAAGATCAGTGAATGTGCACAAAGATATTATGTCTAAAACGTAAATGGTGGATATGTATGAAAGATGAGAATTAAGTTGAATGAGAGAATCATTACCCTAACTCGTAATATCTTTCTCATTACTATATATCTTTGCTTCTATAAACTATTGATTTGCAAGTTCATCCTCCCATTCAAACCCAAAGCTACATTCCTCTTTGTGCATCTTTCTCAATACACAAGCCAAGGTCAAAGAACCCTTAACTAGCAATCCAAAGCCAAGATTAGTTACTTCAATGGAACCCTCCAAGAAACATCCTCTCACAGAACCCAGTTGGCTGCATCCTTTATGGCTCAGAATCCATATATTGATGAACATCAACTCTAACGTGCCCCTCATCCCCCAAAGCAAACATCTACAACGCTATTCATAGCCACGTGCTCTAATCCTTTAAGCTACAGGCCTCACCCTAGACAAATTGGTCTAAGTGTTCATGTTCACACACAATGGAGGAGTCGCCCCCACCAGGCAGGTAGCCATAAGTCATAACGCACTCCGCACAACAAATCCACTTTGAAGTTGACTTATTTGCTCAGCCAATCATCAAAATATGTACGAGATACCATAAGAGCCCAATATCTTAGTAGCACCTTTGTCTAAAAGCCTCGAATGAGACTTCATAAGAGAGAGTTAGTTTCCCAAAAAATTTTAGTGGAAAACAATTTCATTCTAAAAAAAACTCATTCTTTTTATGTTGAGCAAAAGTAGTTTTTTGTGTTTTTCAGTATTAGGTAGTATTAGAAAAAATGAGTCAAAGTAAAACTACCATTACACAAAGTTTTCCTATGAAACAAATAGTATGACAAAATATTATTAGGAATGCTATATTTACGTTTAAATCCCTCAGTTCTTTCTCCTTTTTATTTAGATGTAACATATGGCATTTAAAAGTTCAATAAATGCCACATGTCTTAAATTCAGTTAAAAATAAGAGAGGATTTGATGATTTAATGAGAGAAAGATTGACCCTATATATTCTTTCAACCATTAAATTCTAAACTCTCTCTTTGGGTTAAAATATTATACGCTTGTTCTAGCGTGATGCACGTAAGGTTGTGCATGGGTCGGTTGGGTTAGATTTTTTTCAATCCAACCTGACTTTGATGGGGCGAGAAATTTCAACCCAACACAACCCATTATATATGTAAAAAATCATACTAAAAAATTAAAATGAGAATAATATTTATTAGATAGGTAGAAAAAACTATTAACTTGAACCCAACCCAACTTAAGGCTCAAAATAAAATTTCAATCCAGCCAAGCTCACTAACCCATGAAAAGCGAACTTAAGACATTAGATTGGGTTGGTTTTTTCAATTTGGAAAATTTCATATGTTATAATCATCATTTTTTTGCGACATTGCAAATCCTAAGTGAAGAATATATATTGACTCTGTTCTAGTTATTCTTCCCTTATAGGATCATATGAAACTAGTGGTGGCTTTAGGAATTTTTTTAGAGTGGTCACTAAAAAACCTAAATTATATATACAAAATTTAATAAAGAGACAATTTGAATACATCAACGTCACCAAAAAAAAAAAAAAAACACATACATAAAATATTACAATTTTCTGTATTAACAAAGAGAATAAGAAAAAAAAAAAAATAGACTAATAAAAGATAAAGTGCAAATTGAAAATGCTGAAATGAGAATAATAAAATGACCACAACAATTTTATATTAGTGAGTAAAACATGTCAATATTGAACCCAAATTAAAAATAGTAATAGCTTACTACATAAAATTTATTGTGAAAATATTGTAGATATAACATTACTCTTATATTTATTGAACTCAAATTCTTATAAGTCTTAAGTAAAAATATTCAACACTTTTATTAGGGTAATCAAAATAAGTTAATTTAGTAAATAATATATTTTTTAAAAGTATATATATACAATTTTTTTTTAAGTCAGCTGTTTCTAGAACATATCAATTTAAAATAATTATTTATATAAAATTTTTTTTGCATATATAATTTTTTTTTTTTTTTTT
This sequence comes from Quercus ilex subsp. ballota, assembly GCA_032727855.1. Classification (NCBI taxonomy): domain Eukaryota; kingdom Viridiplantae; phylum Streptophyta; class Magnoliopsida; order Fagales; family Fagaceae; genus Quercus; species Quercus ilex. The sequence continues at coordinate 42,959,402 of CM064918.1, forward strand.
TTGACAAGGGAGGGTGGTCACTCTCACAGACAAGTAGTGCCGCCCGTGTATAAAACCGCCAATCCTCTTCTTTCAATTAGCTCTACTCCGTCAATCACAAAACCTTTACACTGCCGCACCCTCTCTTGGTTTGTCCTCTCTCTCTCTAAAAGAGAGAAAACGAGTTGGGTTTTTTGAGATTAATTAGTATCTGTGTATTATTGGGGTCTCAGAGATGGCAAATAAGAACCACACATCGCACAACCAATCCTACAAGGTCCACAAGAATGGAATCAAGAAGCCCCGCAAGCACCGCCACACCTCCACCAAAGAGGTACTTTGCCATTTTTTTTTTTTCAAAATTAATTGTGTTTTTTTTTTTTTTGGTTATGTAAATTGTGGTTGCGGATAGATCAGAAGTTCCTAAGGAACTAGAGGTATTCGAGGAAGTACGACAACAAGAGCGTTGAGTCTGATACCAAGGAATAGTAGAACGGACAGACACGAAGACAATCCAACATGAACTCATTTTTGATTTCAAGAGTTGTTGTTTACTACTTTATGTTTTAGATAGGGTTTTGATGGTGCTTTAATGCGCGTTTTTGTTTCAATTCTTAGCAGGCCAGGGCAGTATTTCTCATGCCTTGTTACTGATATCTGTTTACATAAAGCGTAAGTTCATTTCAATTGATAAACAACTATAATGATTGAATTTTTTCAATTCATCCATTCACCTGTAACCCTATCATGAATACAGTTCCAAAGATGTCTTGGGCTACTATTTCGGGGAAAAAAGAAATTCTCTCAGCTACGAGAAACAGATGATCAGCTGTTTCCGCAAACTACTGCAGAAACAAGAAATTTTGGTAAGATAAAACTGTTAACAATATATAAATTCTCAGTATACTGAATTAACTTTTTTGGTTATAAGATGATACAAGAGAGTGTGGTTGGTTGTACAGGGAGGATGGTCCTGCCATTTGAGTCTCTGACGATATCATTTAAAGACGTGCAATGCTTTGTTGATACCTCTCTGGTAATTAATGAAGTGCAACTGATGATTCATCCCTTCTGCACAGGAAATGAGAGAGACGGGTTTCAGTCAGAAAAATGCGTTAAGTTTCAAGGTACTAATTGTGGTTTGGAGCCTATAGCCTTCAATTGTGGTTTTTTGGAATTGATTATTGTGGGTGGAATATGTGAAGTTGTGAATGATTTGATGATGCTTGGAAATAATTTTTTTTCCTGATTTAAGAAGGAAATTGGAATTAGATGGCATGATTTCTGTGTTGGTCAAGATATATTGTTTATGACGTGTTGTAGAATCGTATATGTTTCACATTAGATTATTGGTATTTTCTATAGCGGTTGCTTTTGGTAATGAGTGACGTATATTTATAATTTATGGAAGTTGGTGAGATAAGTTTTTCTTAAGAGGCTTTTAGATACCCATGTTATTTAAACAGAAAACTGTGACATGCGTAATGTCTGCAATCTACATAACAAAGGCAATCTAAGTCAATTAATAAAGTAACATTCTTAAAAACACATGTAAGGTATATACATATATATATATACACCTTGCCTAATTCATTCTAGAATGCACTTATTTGGAGTCAGGTCATCTTAATTGATTATTGCTAAGATGTTGTGGTATAATCAGGGGCGACTCTACATTTAAGTAAGGGTGGCATACACACACATACATACATTTGTGTGTATATGTATATACACACACACACACACACTAAATTAATTTATTGTAACTACCTTAATAAAAATGTTGAACATTGTGATTTGAGAATTACAAAATTTTGGATTCAGCGAAAATAAGAATAATGCTACATCCAGAATATTTTCAAAATAATTTCATAACAAATCATATGTGGTAAGTTGTTAATGATTCTAATTTGGACTTAATACTAACATCACTTTTTTACCCAACAATAATAACTATTTGCATAAGATTTATTGTAAAAATGTTGTAAACGTAATATTACTCCAAAAATAATTTTGGGTCCCCAAACATAATCCTCAACTCCTTAAAAAAGCTTAAATAGCATCAATAAAAATGTTTAGATCATCACTTTGTGAGTGATATGACCCATGAAAGAGTGAAAATTGAAATTTTTGCATCAGCATAGATTAGAAAATTTGATGGATAGTGAATAGAAAAGCGTAAAAAGAAATGATAAAACTGAGTAGAAAAGTCGAAGAGCTAAGGGCTAGTTTGAATTGAGAGAGAGTACAGTTGAGTTGGCAGAAAATTAGCTGATTTTCAGTCAACTCTACTTTACTCTCTCTATTCTCCCTCCATCGTTAATTTCTGGTTAACTTTACTCTATTTTCTTCTACTTTTTTTCTCTCTCCCTCTATCAAAACTAGCCATACAGAAGAGAAAGGTAGAGTTGTAGACAAAATGAACAAACAAAAACATAAAAGAAAACATCCTTCGTTAAAAACGCGTCAAACCGACCCAATTCAAACTTATGTGGGTTCAAGCCCCATTTTTTGGCTGGTGGGTCCAATTTTATAAATTCTACTAGTCAAAATTGGTCTCCTTAAACTTTCTCCCAAAAAAAAAAAAAGCTTTCTAGTTAAGTTTAATATAATATCTTCTTACGTTTTTGTCGTATTAAATTAGCCTCACACAAGCTTGATCATAATTAATGTATATTTAATAAGAACGAGAGTTTAATGTAGGAAGGAGGACGGAAGGACATTCCTCAATTACAGAAGGATAATTTTTTCAAATTTTTAAAAAAGAACACATGAATTAAACCTTTAATGACGGTAAAACAAGAAATTATTTTTTTTTATTTGATAGTAGTAAAACAAGAAGTGTGTTTTTTATGGTTGAAAAAGATAGATATTGGGTTAATCTAGTGTAGTACAACGTGATTACAAGTATTTAAAGAATAAGCACAAGGAATGAAGGAAATATTCCTAGAGCTTTACAAAAAGAAACAAATAGTTCACTCATATGAAAGAGAAACAAGCAGCGACGTCCCTACTACTCCACTTTTTGCATGCTATCTCCGATCCATCGCATTGGAAATGCTTCAGAACAAGCTCGCCACACACACAATGCTTAACCTTAGGCGGAATACTAGCTCTCCATAGTCTTCTCCGAAGTCCAAACCCTAGGACCATATGAGCTCTCACTCCATCCTGACCCAACCTAATTGAACAATCAACAATGCCAAATATAATATATACTTATGGGACAGGCTCACCTCCTGTTTTCTTCCATTTTTATATGTAGCAAATAACTAATCCAAAGGTTAACAAAAAGCTACGTCACATGCTGTGAGTAGTCTTTCTTGCTCTCCTCTTTCGTCTCTTTCTCTATCTCCAAACGCGTTAGAGACACCAATATTAGACCTGCTGGAGAAGAAGGCTCCACCCTAACAAAAAGCTACTTTCTCTGTTCTTTATTATTTTTCTCAGATCCGGTGATGTTTCCGGCTTCCAACGGATCCTAGTCGTTCATTGCTAAGTGCAGTTGTGTGTGGGTAGTGGCGGCTCTAAGAAATTTTTTTAGAATGGTCACTAAAAAAGCTTAAATTATATAAAATTTAATAAAGAAACAATTTGAATACATCAACGTCACCAAAAAAAAAAAAAAAAAAAAAAAACACGCAAATACATAAAATATTACAATTTTTTGTATTAACAAAGAGAATAAGAAAAAAAAAAAAAAACTAATAAAAGATAAAGTGCAAATTGAAAATGCTGATATGAGAATAATAAAATGACCACAACAATTTTATAAAAAATCTTATGCAAAAAATTGTTAGCCTGTTATTGGTGGGAAAAACATATCAATATTTAACCCTAATTAAAATTAGTAATAGCTTATCACATAAAATTTATTGTGAAAATGTTGTGGATGTAGCATTACTCTTGTTATTAAACTCAAATTCTTATGAGTTTTAAGTAAAAGTGTTAAACATTTTTATTAGAATAGTCAAAATAAGTTAACTTAGTAAATAATATATATTTTTTAAGTATATATATATATATATATATATAAAATATTTTCAAGTCTGGATGGTCCTAGAACATATCAATTTAAAATAATTTTTTATGTAATTTTTTTTCTTTTGCATATATAATTTTTTTTTTTAACAAGTGAGTGTGGTCCTAGGACCACCCTCACATACAAATAGAGCCGCCTGTGGTGATGCGGGCAGTGTGTTTATTGCTGAAGAGTGTGGGTAAAATATAAATAAATGGCGTTGTGATGTGGCTTTATTTTTTACCATTAGATTTTTTAGACACCGCGTGTCCTTAGCTGGAATAGTAGCTCTCCATAGTCGTCTCTAAAGTCCAAACCTTGCGCATTCTAGGAACCAGCCTGACCCAGCCTCATTGGACAATCAACAACGCCAAGCGGTAGGCACTTTGACCGTGAACACTCCTTTAGGGTACCATGCCAAAAATGTAGTTCCGTGAGAGAGGTCAGTGGAATGGTTTTATAGCTGTAGCAATCTGTGGCTCGAAAAAATCTACGACCAAGTCCACCTTTCAACACTGGTTCCCAAAGTCCAAACATCAATAAGATCACTAACCATCTCGCCTTCTTCCTCCCATCTTCAATTTCCAAATACTTCCCTTACGTAATAAATCCCGGGTGCAATGTATGCTAGCTTCTCCAAATGTATGAAGAGTTATGTCCTAGTTTTGCTTGCAAGAAACTGTTGTGAGGAAAAAACCTTGCTTTGAGATTGAAATCCGGTAGAACAAGGAGTGTGGTTTAGTTAAGAGTCATCGTGCAACCTTTTTTAGCTAGAAAAGCCAAATTAAAATAGTGAAGATCCCTAAAACCAAGGCCCCTTTTTTTTCTTTTGAATAACAAAGTTTGGTCCAATTCTTCCGATGGATCTTCCTCCGTCCCCCCTTTTTCCCACCAATATCTAGCAATCAGTGCATTGAGCTTATCATACCATGTCTTAGGGAGTTTAAAACAAGACATGTTGTAGGTTGGTATCGCCTGAATCACTGATTATGTAAGGACCGCTCTACTAGCTTTTGTCAAAAATCCCTCCTTCCACCCTTGAATCCAACTACCCTCTTCTTGATGCCATTGAATGTGGGTTACTTAGATCTTCCAAATAAAATATGAGGCCAAGCTATTTGTCATAGCTGGCATTAGTATACTACTACCTATCAAGGAAGAGATATCATGAGCCATAGTATCATATGTGTTACTGGTAAAATAAATGGATATTTTCTCCCTATTAATTTTTTGACATTAGACAATGGCACACTAATATAAAATCTGTATAATATTATTGCACTCCTCAATTGTTGCATGCCCAAAAGGTAGACTGTCTTTTGCAAACAATAAATGGGAGCCTTTTGGTGCCTCCTCTACCCATATAGAGTTTGTATACATCTAGTCAACATCAACATCAGTTAGTTTTTAGTTTTTAGTTTTTTTTTTTTGAATAAAGTAGATAGGCCCTCAACACAAATTAGGAATTAATACAACTGATCAAGAGAATCACCTTGCTTGATGCCTCTTCTAAGTACCCCTAGGTTTCCCATTATTAAGAAATGCATATGATGGTGTAGTTACACATTCCATTACCAATTAAGGCTGTCCATTGTGGGTCAAAACCCAATTCGATCATCGCATCCCCCTTAAGAAGCCACACTCCTCTTAATCATAGACTTTGCTCATATCATGTTTGATGACCATATGCCCTAGCTTTCCTCTTCTCCTAGATTTCATGCCAAGCAATAACTTATAGGCTATAGCCACACTATCAGAAATAAGATGTCTTGGGATGAAAGCATTTAATTTGGAAGTCTAAAATAATGAATGGAAGAATGAACTGCAATCTATTTGTAAGGACTTTAGAGAGTAGAGACTATTTTATAAAGTACATTGCATAAGCTAATCGATCTATAATTAATAATTTTTTGTGGGTGCTTGATTTTAGAAATTAAAGCTATATATAGAGAGTCATGAATTAAGGCAATATGAGTGAAGGTCTTTAGACACTATTTTAAAAATAGACATACCATAAGAACCAGGAGTTTTTGATGGATGCATATGAAAAACAGCTTTCTAGACTTCTATGGTTGTAAATGGTTGAAGCATTTGCTGCACATTCAATTTATTTTTTAATGTGACGTAAATATTTAATGCATGGCTCTAATGTACTAACGTTTTCAAATCACCATTTGTTTCCTTCTGATATGAAGTTTTCAAATTACGGAAAGGCGATTCACACAAATACCCATAACTTGGGTCCTGCTTTTATTAGAGAATATTTACATAAGAATTGGATGGGTGGATCATAGATCTTGCTAAAGAAGCTGTTGTCCTTAAAAGCAAGTAGGAAGTTGAACTCGAATGAATTTTAGTCCACAAAGAAAAATTGAGGATTTATAAACTTGGAGGAATTAATTCATTAGATGAAGAAAATTTGATGCTTATTTTTCTCTTATATCTAGTTGGATGCTAGCTGCATGCTAGTGGAGACCAATGATTGGTATAATCCCATGTGGAACGAGTTTAAACTTTTTTTTATTATACCCTCACGTTTAGGATCATCATGACTTTCCCTTAGAGTACAAATGACTCGTAATAATTTTTGTTAATATGACTTATCAAAAGGAAAAAAAGAAAATGTTGTAAATACAATTTGCTCAAATAGTAATGATTGCTCTTGTGAATTATTGAAAAAAATTATTCATGTCCCAATGTTTCACAAATGTGAAGATCATCAAACTAATTTAACCACCATGGGGACTTTTGGAAGGGAAAAATGGTGAAGTTACAATGGCTTTTCCTTAAATTAACTATAACTTTCATCTTGGTTTTTTTTTTTTTTTTTTTTTTTTTTTTTTTTTTTTTTTTTTTTTTTCAGTTTAATTAAAACCAACTTTGTATTGCTGATAACTCGTTTCTTTTTTAAAATGAGTAGCAAAATCAATCTAGAAGTTTGCCAAATAACTTTAGGGAACAACTTTTGTCACAATTTCTTAAAAAGATTGCCCACCCCTCTGTCGACCATTTCAACAAAAAGTGTATCCTTCAATTTGTTGATATTTGTTGCCACCATGTTGGTCCTCATATCAATGAAAGGACTAAACAATTGTTTAATCTGCTAAAGAATTTTCATTAATAATTAATGTATGAAGTATGAACCAATTTCTTATTGCGGATCACAAAATTGTTGAATGATCGAAAAAAATATTTGTATTTATTTATAATCTTCAACTTTGTATTCCCTATTATTGAATACTAGCTCCGTAAATTTATACATATGTATATGATACATTTTTGAATAAGTATAACTAAATACGTATTAAAATTTTACTAAGTTTATATATATATATATATATAATATGTTTGTATATTTCAAAATATATAATAGCTAGCTACTAATAAAATAAATATAGGTTTATTTAAAACATATAAAAAAAAATTAATTGCTATCCATGAAATTCTCAACTTTAGTTTGTCCAACCACTATTAGTATAATAATAATAATAATATAAGAAAAATAAATTAATTGTGGGGATTTTTGTGGTGATGTTTTTAAGGTTTATTAATTTTGATTCTATGGTTTTCTTACTTAATAACTTATTTAGCACAAAAAATTTAAGAAACTTTTGTGGTGATGTTCTTATGGTACCCCACTTCCCCAACCCAACAACACACAACACCACCCCCACCCCCACACACCACCACCCCCCCCCCCCCCCCCCCCCCCCCCCCCCCCCCCGCGTGATTTGAGGTTTCTTTTCTTAGTAGGGCGCATTTATAGGTGTCTGTAGATATGTTTCATTTTTTCTGCCTTCAAATTTTGATGGGATGATGGTAGATCTAAAGTAAACATCTTTATATATATTTATATATATATATATATATATATCTTTTTTTTTTCTTTTTTTTTTTCCTTCTTCATCATTTTTTATTTTTTATTTTTTTATTTTATGATTAATGGAGCCAGATAGTTGGTAAGGATTAAAAGATCAACAATCCATCAAGTTGTATAGAGTGATTCTACTTGCACTTGCTCTTTTTTGTTTTTACTATAACTATAAGACGACCATTTTTAGTTATAAATATTGCCAAAACTTGTTTTGCAACAAAAAAGCAAATGATTTTTTAAATGAGTAGTTGATTTGTACAACGAAAGGGAAATTATCACGAGTTTAATATATAATTAATCTTAGACTATTTTTTATATTTTAAAGAATGTGAAATTCTTTTTGGTAAATGATGGATTTAAAATGTATTGAGAAATGAATATTTTATGTTTTTTTCTTTTGTATATATGGTGTTAATATTGAATGGATATTAGTTTCATTTTTTTTTTTTGATGTGATATTAGTTTCATTTTTAGTTTTGAATCTTAGTATATTTTTAAATTTTTTTAAAATAATTGGCTTATAACTAGCCTCCCCAAAGCTAAAATCCTGTCCCTGGCAGTGCATCTATAAGGTTTCAAGAACATTCACCACTATTTTGTCACCGTTGAAATCCTTGTGATTCCATTTCCTTTCAGAAATTTTACCCACTTATGCCAACCCAAAAAAAAAAACACATCGGACAATCACAGAGAATTAAAACAGTCACTCAAATGGCTCTTCTTTTTTTCTTTTCTTTATTTAAACTCATAAGAAATCATGGTATTCTAATTAAACTCATATTTTAAGACGAACGTAAGACCTAAAAGCTCCATAAATAAGAAGCCATATACAATACGTTGGTATGGGTAATTATCACAGAGGCTAAGACAAAACTGTAGTCAGTATTCAGAGCTGGAAGTTGGCTATTGACTTGGGTTGCTGGTAGTGCGTTAACACGATCGCCATTGCTGGAACTATACTTAAGTAGTTTAATGAAGAGTGCAACAAAGAGGATTAGGAGAAAAAAGACTTGCTCCTTCGTCTCAAAGTGTTTAAAATATCAAATCTAAAATGCACCTCCTCGGCCCATTTCGCATAACAATCTCTCATTTTCTCCCCATTTAGCCCTAATCCCAATACTACCATAAAGGTCACAGAGCTCTTAATCCAACAACTACCTTATACAATGATCCTTCCTGTGATTACACAGACAACAACTACCTCATACACAGTCCGTGACAAGATAATTAATCACACGTACGCATGCCTACGTACACCGGTACACGCACATGTACGTGTAGACAGGAGAAATCTTTTTTAAAATTTTGATTTTTTTGTTTTTTTATCGTAATATAATCATATTTACTAGAGGTTTTTAGGAAAGATATACTTGGCCTGTTCAATTTTTTTTTTTTTATAGATATTTATATTCTTCTTAGTTTAAATATATTTATAGACCATATTCAAACAAATTATATGATAACCCTTTTAAGATTATTTCAAGTGAAAAAATATATATAACAGATGCTTTAAATTTGGCATAAATTTTTTTGTTCGCAAAATGTAATAATATCTCTCCAATCTATGACTCCTATTTTATTAGTATATCATTTAATTTTTATTTTTATAATCACATATTTACAATTTATAATTTATTTAATCACAATTTTTTTTAAATAATTCAATTGTGGTGGGAGGGCTTCAGAATCTTGCTCTCATATACATTCAACAAATTGTTATAGAAAGTGTTTTATATAATATTTATGAGACATGTAAATCATTGAGCACATGACATATGATTTATATATATATATATATATATATATAATTCTTTTCTATAAAACTTTCGAAATTAGAACATAATAAAAAATTGTACTACATATAAATGATAATGATGTAAATTTTTTTCTTCGGCTCATAGTTTTGTGATGTTTTACTCTTGTAGATAAGATATAGAATAGTTAGATTCAATTTTTATATTTACATATTTATACATTAATAATATTAAGTTCTCATTTGGCCTCAGCGATTTTGCAGGGAAAACTGATATTTGAAATTATGTGTGTTTGGCATTGTGTTTATAAACGGACTGCGTTTTTGTAAGTGCTATAAAACATATTATTGAAATCACACAACCACAAGCTTTTCATAAATGTGTGTTTTTAAGATTTCACACTACTGTATTTTTATGTATGCAGTATCCAAAATACCTCAAAATATATAAAACAAAGGGAAAACAAAATACTATCGCACATAATACAAATGCTCAAAATAATAGGGAAAATAGGAAATAGACATGACTTGAAGTCACAAAACATAACCGGTGCATGTGAAATAAACAGTCCTCAAAACTAACCGTTGTACCCTCTCATTAGTGTCACCGTCTCCTCCCTTGTATCCTGTTCACCTTTTCTTTACCTTTAATGGCTCAAACCATGAATTTGTTTTATCTATTTTGAATGCATGATATTTTACCAAAAGGGGATATCCAGATTCTTTCAGTTTTACATTATATTATGTCGATAGTGAAGGAGGAAGACTGAAAATTTTACTGACTCTTTAGTAATTGGATTTAGATCACCCTATGCTTATTGTGTCATAGAGAATGGGTGCTTTATACAGCTATTTGTATTGACTGAAGCAACATAATCCTTTTTTTTTCTTAAATAGTATAGTGCAATTAGTTATAAATGAACTGTTCTTCAGTCTTGAATTTTTGCCTCATGCATGGTCAGAATAGATCTTTTAATCAATTTTAGGTCAAAAGTCACCTTGATCAACTAAGTGATTATCTTTATATATGAAGTTTCGTCAGATGATGATAATAATAATACTAACATATTGTTATTATTATTGGTTTTTATAAATTTATTATTATTGTTGTTATTAATACAATTTTTAATATTGATTTCATTAAAAAAAAATGACAAACAACATAGTTAAATCTTTTTGGTAATTTATCCTAGAGACACCAATCTTCAATCAGTGTTATTCAAATGCTTAGTTGTGATTTTGAAAATCAAAATTTCACTTTTTCACATTTTTATCAAATACCTATTTATAATTTTAAAATTCTAAAATTGCTATATATATATATATATATATATATATTTTTTTTTTTTTTTCATGTGTGGATAGGTTCTTTACCTATGGATTGTTGTACTGGTTGAACTAATTTTTTTCTAATAAAATTGCTATATATTTTTTCATGTGTGGATAGGTTCTTTATCTATGGATTGTTGTACTGGTTGAACTAATTTTTTTCTAATAAAATTCTAACTTGATTCTGAAAAAAGAAATGCTATTTTTTTAGAAACCTTCTTTTTAAAACAGTTACCCAAATGAACCCTAGGGTTCTCTCATCCCTTTGGTGTTTTCTTACACAGTTGTATATGCTGCAATTTCAATAAATTTTCTATCGCTTTGAGAATCACCTGACTTCGCCACTCTTGTTCTATCTCTGAGAATCATCCTGTCCTGTTGCTGACAGTCACAGAGAATTATATAAAAAAATCAACACAATAAAAAACAGGCAGCAAATCTGCAAATCTGCAAACCTCAGACCAAAGACACACACCCTATGTCGCTCACACACAAATGAATAAAAGATCAAATTGTACTCAACATAACAACCACATTACAAACTAACAAAGAGGGACTGGACTGCATACAATACACCACACATGACACACCAGTCTATTATAACTACACGATCATATTAGCAAGTAAAAACAAAGAGGTGGGGAGATATACCCAAACCCAACCAAAAGAAAAGAAAAACTACTTTCATAGTTTCATATGCAACAAAGGGCCCGGTTGAGAATCGAATTCTGAATCTATGCACTTTGTAGCGAACCTTTCCCCTCACACCTGTGAAACACCTGAGATAGTCGATGCTCCTTATTTAACAAACCTACAAAACAGCGTGGAATTCTAACTGATAAGAAATTCTACTTCATGAATGAAGATAATTTTCGTACACACGTACGTAAAAGCTGCAAATAATGAGAAGACTTACACAGAATATGTTGGTAATTATAAGACAGGGAATGAGACAGAGATGTCGTCAGTATTCGCATCCGACGTTGGGGCATTGATTTCGTTGCTGGTTCTGCCGTTACCACCATCTATATGGCCGGCACTGCTGGAACTACACTGGCGTAGTTTGATAATGAGTTTAACAATGAGGATCAAGAATAAAAGTCCACACACAGCGAGTTTGAGCAACTTTTCCTCCCTGTTATTAGTTACAAAAAGAAGTTGTATTAGTAATACCGGCGACAAAAAATATATCTAGTTATTAGTTGTTAATGACTTTAGCTATTGTTACCTAGTAGGAGAAGGAGACATGGATGATTGAGCGGAAATGATCATTGTAGGAAGAGACGGAAGAGGTGGAGGAGCCGGAGGGTTTGCAACTGTGCAAGGGGTGGAAGGAGGCAGAAATGGTCGGGTCATGGTACCTGACTTTGAAAATTGGATAATCTGCAATGCTTGAATTGAAAGTGTGGTAAAGTGTTTGAAAGGACTTGTGAGTTGTGACTTGAAGAACAAAATTTATAAACATATATATAGAGTAATGTTTATTTCATAGTCAGGTTTTTATGTTATTTATTAGAGTATGTATTAAATTTTGTAAAACAATTTGTTTGTAACAAATTTTTTTTTTTTGTTTGTCTAAATAAAACAAGAGATATAAATTTTTTTACAAATTATTGATGTGGTGAATAATTATTGGTAAATAAAAAAGTGATGTTAATAGTGAACCTACACAAAAATCAATAAAAAACTTATCATATCAGCAATTTGTAAAAATATTATAAAATAATTTGTTCATGTAGTATTACTCTCTTTTGTATTATACAAGAGATTATGCAAGGTTTGAGTAAAGAAACCTATTTTTCAGATACATATACATAATTAATTAATTAAGTATATTCATCGAGGTATTTACGGTGGGATTTAGCAATTAGCACGTAGCACGGGCGGAGGGAATGGGGGGCGAGGGGGCCCTTCCTTCCACAAAAATTATAATAGTACTATATTATGAAAAAAGACTATTGCTCTCATAACACAAAGGACTTCAGTCAAATAGCTTTAATAATATGTATAAGCTTGTCAATTCCGTTACATTCACTGCATGTATTAAATAATAGGCCCACCTAATAATAATGAGAAGTGTTATATCTACAACATTTCACAACATTTTTACAATTATTCAAAAGTAATAAGTTGTTATCGGTTCTAATTCCATACACCTTACAAGAGTTACCGGCTTTTGTAAGGGGTAAGTTGTGTGATATTATGCCTTTATCCTCATTCCCTGTGTGTGTTGTAAAAATTTACATTCCTTCTCAAAAAAAAAAAAAAAAAAAAAAAAATCCACCACTTAAATTATTTTTTTACTCATCAATAACAACCAATAACAACCTACAGTCATTTAAGATTTGTTGTGAAAATGTTATGGATATAGCATTTCTCAACAATATATAATAAAACCAATTGTAGTGTACATACTTTTGCATCATTATTTTGCTGAAAATCTAAAAACAAAAAACCCTATTTTTATGTTCTTACTGTAATGCCAAGACTGTCTCCTATATTTTTTCCCCATTTTGTTACCAATGTTTTTAGTCTCAAATCCTAAGTTTTTGCTATAAATCTACGCAACTTCACATGAATATTACTATATTCTTAATATTTTTTCATTGATTTATTTTCACAATTTATTTTAGATAATCAAATTACATGTTCGAACTTTGTTTAGTTAGATTAATCTCTTGATTTGATTGTTATAAACTATGAACTGATAATAATTATTTTTTATTGAGTGAATATTTTAAATTAAACTAGGTATGAAAAAATAAATTAAAGTTTACATTTTATATTAGATTGTGTATGGCAATTACATTAACATATAGTGTTTTATTTATTATGTTATTATTATCAATTAATATTTCTGAGATTAATGTTATTTTCAATTTTGTCTTTTAATCTTGACCCCCTCCCGCCAAAAATCCCAATTCCTCCACTAACATGTAGTATCTAATAATTTATTTTTCTTTACTAGCCAAGCCCCGAAATCAGCCACAACTTTATCAAAAATAAATAAATAAATCAGCCACGTTCATTTTATTTTGTTGGCAAGGGGTTTTGAACAATATTGGATATACAGACTGTAAGGTTGAATTTAATCAACCATCTAATTGGCTTTATTCCGTGACCAATTTGCTTGTAATTTAGCACTTAGTAACCCTGTATTTAGGTGGGAAAATTGTAAGGGTAGTGTGTGAGAAGATGTGAAGAAAAGCTCAAGAGTGTGCAAGAAAAACAGAATCTCGCAGCTAGGGCTCGCGGGTGGATCGCGACTGGCAAGCCGCGAAAGGCAGGCATGTGAGAGGCACACTGGGAAGCTGAAGGGTCGCGCCAGCTGTCACGCTACAGGACAAAAGTTCCAGGCTGGCCAGGCCGTTACGTCGCGACTAGAACTCTTGACTTGGACAAGCCGCGAGGTCAAACCGCGAGTTAACCCTGTTTGGCAAAAACTGACGTTTTGCATCCCCTTCTCACCCTACTATATATACACCCTTATACCCTCTAAATTGAGAGAGCTTCCAGAGAGAATTTTGTAAGAGAAACCCTAGAGAAAAATAAGATTGCCTCATCCCCAATCTTTACCTTAGAGACTCTTCAAATTCCTCTACTCTCTTCCTCTCCATTGTCATACCCTTGAGAGGTTTTTTACCAAATCCTTATCTCACCACACCCACATCTGTGAGAAGGTTCATTTGGTGCTTTGGGAATCAGTTTGGGAAGGAACCAATACACATTGGTTGATACTATGGTCAAGTAGCGGAATCCGGGAAGCTAAAGAAGAAATAGGTTCAGCGTAACCTCGTTGGAGCAAGAAGCTTGGAGGACTTAGGTACTTGGGTAGATTAGGCTTGGAGGGTCTTCTGTTGTTTATGTATCCCAACTATATTCTTTAGTGGATTTTATCACCGCTTGGAGGGCGGCGGAGAGGTTTTACGCCAAGGACTTCGGTTTCCTCTTCGATAACACATCGTGTGTTGTCCGTGTGTTTGCATCTTCTTTCCCTTTATCTTTGCCTTATATTTGCTGCTGTGGATGTGTTTATATTTGGCTTAGATTGTTTATCAATTCTGTTTTAAGCTTGTTATCATGTTCCGCACATTAGTTGTTTGATATAAAGCTTGAATTGGTAATTTCATTATTTGGGGTCTAAACATTCAAGGGTGATTCATACCCATTTTGAACTCTCAATTGGTATCAGAGCAGGTGCACTTGTTGTGGTTTTAATACCTGAGTGTGATCCTTGACCCCTTGTTGAGATGGATAGGTCTCAATCTCTCAATGTTCCACCATTTTTTTATGGTAATAATTATGCATTTTGGAAAGTCCGAATGAGGGCGTTTTTGTGTTCTATGGATGAGACTGTGTGGGATGCAGTTGAGATAGGTTGGACTAAATCGGAGGCTCCTAAGGCAAATTGGGATAAGGCTGCTCTTGCAGCGGTAAATGCAAATAGCAAGGCATTGAATGCTATTTTCTGCGATGTCTCTCTAGAAGAATTCCACCGGATTTCTCACATCTCTATTGCTAAGGAAGCATGGGAAATTCTGGAGATAACCTATGAGGGAACTAAGAAAGTGAAGGATACAAAACTTCAAATGCTGACCACTCGCTTTGAGGAGTTAAAAATGAGTGAGGAAGAGTCGTTTGATTCATTTTACAGCAAATTGAACGAAGTGGTTGTTGGTAAATTTAACTTAGGGGAAAAGACGGAGGACTCGAAGATTGTAAGGAAGATCCTCCGGTCACTACTAGAAAGTTTCCGGCCCAAAGTTACAGCCATTGAAGAGAGCAAAGATCTTGACGAAATCAAGGTTCAAGAGTTGGTTGGTTCTCTACAGACATATGAGTTGTCCCTGCCATCTCAGAAGAAGAGCAAATCACTTGCTCTTAAAACAATTGATGAGAGAGTAGCATTTCATGACCTTTCGGAAGAAGATGGAGTGGAGAAAGAAGTAGCATATCTGGCGAAAAACTTCCGAAAATTCCTGAAGATGAAAAACAGTGGGAAATCATTCAACGATAGGAAATTTTCATTTGCAAAAGGTGATAGGAAAGAGTTTACAAGGAAAGAAGGGAAGGAGTCTCAATCTTCCTTGGACATTGTGTGTTTCGAGTGTAATGGACATGGACACTTCAAAAAGGAATGTCCAAATTATTTGAAGACAAAAGGAAAGGTCTATGCCACAACTTTGAGTGATGCAGATTCATCAAATTCTGACTCTGAAGATAGTTGTGACGGAGAAGGAAATTACTCCGCTTTCATGACCGTTGCACATGTGGAGACCTCGGATGATTTGGGTACACTTGTGAAGGAGCTTGGGGAATATTCTGATTTGGAGTCTATGGGAATAGTCGAGGAGTCTGAAGATGAGGAAGTTGGAGAAACAGTGGGATTGCAAGAGACTTACAACTCACTCCTTGAGAAGACCGGTGAATATGCTAAGGTGGCTAATGCAGCCATCAAGAAGATGAAGAGAGCTGAGGAAGATTACAAAAGTCTCCTGGCACGATATAAGGAGGCTAAATGTGAAATTGAAACACTTAATGGTGAGCTATCAGAAGCTTACACTAAAGTGAGATTCCTTGAGCAAGAGGTAGTACAAGCTCATGCCAAGGTAGATAGGATCTCCTCCAGGAAGCTAGATGATGTTATTTCATCCCAAAAACATGCCTCAGACAAGTCCGGGTTGTGATATACCGGAGGGAGCAGCTCATCAGCCAAAGTCACCAAGGAAGTAAAGTTTGTGAAAACCAAAGAGACGGCTGTTGATAAGCCTACTCCAGAGATAGTTGAGGCCGAGAAGAAACAGAATGTGGCTAATCAACGGGTGTTTAACAAGTCCCGAAATCAATCTGAAGACAGATTTGGAGTTAGAGGAAAATCTCTTCCAAGACAGCAGCAGGGTCCTAGAATAAATTATATTTGTCACTATTGCGGACTGCAAGGACACACTAGACCCAACTGTCAAAAGCTAAGAGCAGAGAACAATGCGAGTGTACCTCGGTCACGAGGAAGAAGAAATGACTTGAGGTCTTGGGGTGGTGAGCAATCAAGGAGCCAAAACCGTGATCCGAATGACGGACGTCATGAAAATGATTGGCGCCTTCACCACTTGCTTGGAGAGCTTCAACAGGAGGTTTGAAAGTTCTAACTCTCGTACCCGATCCGTCAAGGATATCACCCCAAACGCACGTGACGTGTGGGTGACAAAGGGTTCTCATGCATAAGCATTATAACATGTTCATGCATCAATTCTTCCTATGCTTTGTGGATAAGATTGGTTATTTACTTTGTGTTTTTGAGCATTTGTTTAATTTGTGGTTTGTTTGTGTTTAAAATGCTTTTATTCTTTTTGTTTTTGATCTTTCTTCTACTGTTTTTGTGTCAAAAAATCCAAAAAACACATAAAAAGTTGAAAATCCAAAAAGTTTGTTCACTTTGTTGAGTTTTTGTCTCCAAGCATGTTTTGCCTTGTACCTTTGTACTTATGGTTGTGTGCATTTAACGAGCTTAGCTTGTCTCTCATGCACTCATATCTTTGTGGAAGAAATTCTGAAATCTATGTGATTGTTGTAAATAGATCTTCAACCTTGTCATGAATGATTAGTGAATGGTTTTGTTGATCTTGAGATATGCATAGACTCATGCCTATATATCTTCCCACCTTTTATTTTTTTGCTTTAAAAGAGCTCTCTAAATATAAATCTCCAAATGAAAAGAGATATAGAGCTGCAAAAGCCTGTCGCACATACAAGTATTTGACTAGGAAAAAGGGAAAGCGACCAAAATAAAAAGTGTGATGCTCAAAAAGGCCAAAGGCTAATTCATCAATTGAAATATCAAAAATTTCAGGCATCTATCTCACAATGAGATTTTCTTTGCTCAAAAGTTGCAAATGATATGTTGAATACGGAGCCAAATGAAAAGTTTCAAAGAATTGTTATTAAGTACTTGTGGGAGGTCATATATGCATGTTTCTATAATTGAGATAGGTCACATTATCTAGTGCTAGTTGTGTATGCCTTGATTGAATTAACCATTGAAGCTTCACATTGGACTAAGGACTATCTCATTTTCGATATCCACACATAACACACAAGTCTATGTTCAATGAATGCCATATTCATTTGTGTGATTGTACTTGATTAAATGTGTTTTCACATGCTCAATCTTTGTTGATCAAACACAAAAAGATTTTTGAGTGTTTTGTTTTGTTTTTGGAAAGTACTTTGTTTTCGCAAAATGTCAAAAATTTCAAAAACAGTGTTGCCCTGTATTGGCGACTAAGTCACGGGTTGGCCCAGTCGCATGTCCCAATCACGAGATCACTCAGAGATTTTTCACAGTTTACTGGCGAGTCAGTACTCTAGTCACGAAAAAGACTTAGAAAATTTTTGAAAAATTTGAGTTTTGCTCTTTTCGCAACTCATTTTGGCGGCTTGTTTGCGGGTGGAAGGTACAATAGTGAGGTTTACTCAGAGATTTTCGCAGCTCAGCTCGCGACTCCTTCACGGCTAAATCTTCCAGTCGCGAAAAACACTTAGAAGATTTTTCTAGAATCTTACCTTCACAGTGTTTCGCGGCTTGATCTGGCGACTTACTGGCGACTTGGACAAGTCGCGAAAAATGCGTGTTTTGAGTTTTTGAAGAAAGTTTTTAAAATTGATTTTCAGTTTTCCCTCGATTTTCAGTGACTGTTCATTATCTTCTTCAATCTCTCTCTCAAACAGTTCGTTTCTAACTGAAAAAATCTCTCATTTCTGCATAAATCTCCAAGACTAAGGTATGGGTTTTCTTTCCCTCATTTCATTCTTACTATGTTTTCCATTACCTTCTTGTGTTGAACCTTGCACATGTGCTATGCGTTTTTGTTCATATATGGGTTTGCATTAAATGGTGATTATGTCTGTTTGAGGTTATTTTCCTTTGTTGCTGAGTTTATTTTATATCGTGTTTATACTTCAGCATGTTTGTCTCTAGTCTGAACATTGTTCATTTGATAGAGTTTCTCATTCTTTTTAAACATATGGGTTTGAGATCTATGTGGTAATCTCTGTATGTGGCCGTGGGTCATTTGTCTATAGTTCTGTGGTATTTATAGTTTTTGTGCTTAAGTGTGGAGTGTGTTTCATTTTAACAATCTGGTATCTTGTTGTTGATTTGATTCTTGTGTTTGTGATTAAAGTGAAATTTTTTTTCTCACATTCTTAACTGAATCTAATCAAGCTGTTGTTGATTCCCTGTGGTATTGCATTTGGTACTTTTCTGTGTGTTTGCTATCTTACAGATGTCTCGACAATCCTCGAAAGGAAAAGAGATGATGACAGAAGAAGAAACTGTGCCTGTTGCAAAAAGAACACGGTCCTCCTCATAGCCATCCACTGAACTCAATAATGAATTATTTAGATCTCCTCAGCACCAAGATGCCTACTTCAACATTTTTGACCGAGGAACTCCTATAGTGGAACGGGAGGTCAGATTTGACACTTTGGACACAATTTTTGTCCCTCGGATCTTCGAGACAAAAGATTGGGCAGCTCTATTCGAAATTTTGTTGTTCCGATGATTGAACTTGTGAAGGAATGTCTCGCCAACTCAGTTGATCTTGAGACTGAACTACATTGTCTGGTAAGAGGAACGGAGTTCATCATTAATCCAGACACCATAGCTGAACTTCTCAAAATCACACGTCCTGCGGATGCTGACCTTACGCCGTATGATGATTGTACTCCAGAGATTCAGGACATTCTTCAAATTCTTGGTCCTGACCATGACATTTCCAGCACAGGGACATTAATTAGTACTTCCAAGTTTTCACCTGAGTTGACTACATTGAAGCTAATTATGTTTTCAAACCTCTATTCGCTGACCAACACGGTGTATATAAATCTTGGAAGGGCTCAATTTCTATGTGATCTCATCACTGGCACCACCATTGACATCTGTGCCCATATTTATCACATCATAAGAAAGACAGCAATCAGATCAGTAGCATGAGGGTGCCTTCCATTCTGTAGTCTTATTATGAACTTCGTTTTACGTGAAGGTGTTACTCCTCCCTCGATTGGGAACGTGATTGCTCATCCTCGACCAATCTCCATGTTCACTCTACAGGCCAGCAAGAGTCACTCATCCAAAGCTCCAAAGAGTGCTCATCCATTTTCTACTACTTCCTCTACTTCTGAGCAACCAGGCACTACTTAACCACAGTCTACCCCTTAGCCTGACAAGGTGCAAATGCTCTTTGATAATCTCCACAATCGTCTTACGGAAATGGAAAAGACCCTCAGAGATGGCCAGAAAGAGCAGTCGGAGAGATTGGTTGCCATGCAGGACCAGATTGATGTGGTAGCAGCTCAAGTTGATGGTATTTTCACAAAGCTGCAACTGTGACCCTTTGGCCATTCCGGTCAAAAAGGGGGAGAACTTTTGGGGGCAGCTCTTGAGGGGGAGTGATCGTTTTGAGGGGGAGATTTCTTCATCATTCCTTTTTAGATTTTTTTTCGTATATAAAACTCTGTTAACTCAAAATACTGTGGTAGTAGTTGTTTATTTCAGCATATATATAGTTTGATGTTTTTCAGCTTCAGCTCTTTAAGTTGTTGTTTTGTACCCATTGTTGCTTCTGTAAGCTTTGAGGGTTGTTTCTAGCACTTTTGCATGTTTGTAGGCTTTTATGGTTTGTGCCATGTATTTGCAAATCTTTGCTTATGCAGCCTTTATGCTTTGTATTTTGGTACTTGTTATTGCTTTGCATTATCTTATGTACAAAACTCTTTGCCCTTGTAGGATTGTTCCTAGATGCATATATGTTTGTATGCATTGGTTGAGTGTTGGACTTGCAAATGGTACCCTTCAATTGAGTTTATCATTTTTGCATGTCCGGATGTTCATTCCTTGTGTGAATGAACATAGTAATCACTTTTGCTTAGTGACAACTGTTGCTGATCTTGCCATGAATTATTGCTTTTGTGCTTATGTTCATTTTTGCTTGATCTTGCTTACTTCGCTCCATATGCTTATTAAGTTTTCTGCATACAATGATATTGCTATGTTATTGTGTTTCAGGAGTTACTTATTCATATGTTCAAGAGCTTTACAGAATCTAGAGTTAGGTGTGAGTGAGTTTTCCAACTGTTCCCAACTCACGTTTAAGTCTAGAGTCTGTTGTAGGGTTTTGTCACGGAATAGCCAAAGGGGGAGATTGTAAGGTTGAATTTAATCAACCATCTAATTGGCTTTATTCCATGACCAATTTGCTTGTAATTTAGCACTTAGTAACCCTGTATTTAGGTGGGAAAATTGTAAGGGTAGTGTGTGAGAAGATGTGAAGAAAAGCTCAAGAGTGTGCAAGAAAAACAGAGTCTCGCGGCTAGGGCTTGCGGGTGGATCGCGACTGGCAAGCCGCGAAAGACAGGCACGTGAGAGGCACACTAGGAAGCTGAAGGGTCGCGCCAGCTGTCACGCTACAAGACAAAAGTTCCAGGCTGGCTAGGCCGTTACGTCGCGACTGGAACTCGCGACTTGGACAAGCCGCGA
Source organism: Quercus ilex subsp. ballota (assembly GCA_032727855.1). Classification (NCBI taxonomy): domain Eukaryota; kingdom Viridiplantae; phylum Streptophyta; class Magnoliopsida; order Fagales; family Fagaceae; genus Quercus; species Quercus ilex. Next base: position 42,980,892 of record CM064918.1, read on the forward strand.
GGTCAAGCCGCGAGTTAATCCTGTTTGGCAAAAACTGACGTTTTGCATTCCCTTCTCACCTTACTATATATACACCCTTATACCCTCTAAATTGAGAGAGCTTCCAGAGAGAATTTTGTGAGAGAAACCCTAAAGAAAAACAAGATTGCCTCATCCCCAATCTTTACCTTAGAGACTCTTCAAATTTCTCTACTCTCTTCCTCTCCATTGTCATACCCTTGAGAGGTCTTTTACCAAATCCTTATCTCACCACACCCACGTCTGTGAGAAGGTTCATTTGGTGCTTTGGATAGCAGTTTGGGAAGGAACCAATACACATTGGTTGATGCTATGGTCAAGTAGCGGAATCCGGGAAGCTAAAGAAGAAATAGGTTCGGCGTAACCTCGTTGGAGCAAGAAGCTTGGAGGGCTTAGGTACTTGGGTAGATTAGGCTTGGAGGGTCTTCTGCTGTTCATGTATCCCAACTATATTCTTTAGTGGATTTTATCACCACTTGGAGGGCGGCGGAGAGGTTTTACGCCGAGGACTTCGGTTTCCTCTTCGATAACACATCGTGTGTTGTCCGTGTGTTTGCATCTTCTTTCCCTTTATCTTTACCTTATATTTGCTGCTGTGGATGTGTTTATATTTGGCTTAGATTGTTTATCAATTCTGTTATAAGCTTGTTATCATGTTCCGCACATTAATTGTTTGATATAAAGCTTGAATTGGTAATTTCATTATTTGGGGTCTAAACGTTCGAGGGTGATTCATACCCATTTTGAACTCTCACAGACAATGACGGCTCCATGAATTGTTTTCAAGAGGTATTAAGAAACTTAATTTTAATAATAAAAAAATTGAATATATTGAATTATCAGCACCAAACACTACAAAAAAATGGGTTTCTAGCCTCGTTTCAAAAACGCGGCTATAGGATTAGAGCCGCGTTTCCTTAGCCGCGTTTGCAAATGCGGCCTAAACACCGCAGCAACAGGCCTATAGCCGCGTTTTTAACCGCGGCTATAGGATTCTGGCCTATAGCCGCGTTTCTTAAAAACGCGGCTATAGGTTTTTGAAAAAACAAAAAAAAAATTTTGGGTTTTTTTTTTCTTCCAGAAAACAAAAAAAAAAAAAAAATTTTGGGTTTTTTTTTTTTTTTTTTTTTTCCAGAAAACAAAAAAATATATATATTTTTGGGTTTCTTTTTTTTCCAGAAAATTCAAAATTTGAAATTCAAATAAAAAAAATTCAAAATTAAACGTAAATATCCAAAAATTTCAAAATCAAACACAAACCCAAAAAATTCAAAATCAAACACAACATTCTCACAATACAAAAACACCCAGAAAATTCAAAATCAAACACAAACTCAGAAAATTAAAAATCAAACACAACATACTCACAATACTAACACACCCAGAAAATTCAAAATCATACACAATGTGCTCCAAAATATAAGAACACAAACTCATCTAAACATAATCACAATATCAGCAACACAGTAGCACAAATTCAAGCACAGATGCAAAAAATTCAAAATCAAATATTGCTAGAATATCCACTTCATTCAAAATTTTCAGTAGATCTATTGACAAATTAGTGTGCTTGAGATGAAGAAAAAAAGAAACAGCAGCTACAAAGAAACAAAGAAAAAAAAAAAAGAGTTACCCAAATGTGAAGAACAAAGAAAGAAAAAGGAAAAAAAAAGAAGAAGTGTCACCCAGATGTGAGGAAGGAAGGAAAAAAAAAAAAAAAAAAAAAAAAAAAGGAAAGAGAGAAGACTTACGGTGGAGTACTGGAGCATTGAGTGAAGAATGAAGAAATAAGGAAAAAAGAAAGAAGAAGAAGAAATAAAAGAAAAGAAGAGAGTGGGGTAGGTGGGGATATAGGTGGGAAAGGATGGGGCACGTGGGAAAGCTGAAGAAATTTTTTTTTTTTTTTTTGGTGTTACATATAGCGGCGTTTTTAAAAACGTGGCTATAGGTTACACTTTAGTGACATATTTATACGGCTGGACCTATAACCGCGTTTTTTAAAAACGCGGCTATAGGTCATGTCACTAAAGGTGACCTATAGCCGCGTTTTTTAAAAACGCGGCTATAGGTTTTCCTGTAGAAAAATTATTTGGCTGTACCTATAGCTGCGTTTTTGAAAAACGCGGCTATAGCTTACGTTTAGCTGGGTTTTAAAACGCGGCTAAAGGTCAGCTATAGCTGCATTTTTTTAGAAAACGCAGCTATAGGTCCGTTTTAAAAAGAATTATTCAGTTGGACCTATAGCCGCGTTTAAAAACGTGGCTATAGGTTAGCTATAGCCGCGTTTTTGAAAAACGCAGCTATAGCATGAGGATTTAGCTGCTTTTTGACAAACACAGCTATAGCTTGAGGCTTTAGCTGCGTTTTTGACAAACGCAGCTATAGGGTAGCTATAGCCGCGTTTTTTGTAAACACAGCTAAAAAAAACGCGGCTATAGCCCGCGTTTTTTGTAGTGAAAGTAAACATATGTAAATACATAAAGTTTTACAATTATCTTCTATGAGTTTTAATATTTTAAAATTGTTACATAATAGTTTCTTATTATTTGTAATTATTTATTGTCAATGTTGGGTAGGTGTGTCCATTTTATTTTGTTAAGTTTGTATAACATTTTTATTTTTATGCAATTGTCACTTGTCATTATTTATTTGTCATTATTTTTATTTAAATATATTTTAAACTAAATGATAAAATTTAACCTAATGAAATTGTATTAATTATTGACCCACATCTACACCCATTTGTACATAAATAATACACTAATTGGCATAGTTAGTTATGAGTCATGTACAGGCGCCGTGGAAGCTTAGTTAGATTAATTATGTTAGGAAGTTAGTTAGTTAGATTTTTTTTTTTCTCTCTTTCATACTATGTAGACAGAGCTGTACTTTTACATTAAGCTTAATGCAAATATTCGTTCAATATAATATAAATTCTATAAATTCACAAGTAAAATAAATGAATATCATAAAATTACAACAAAATTTTTGCTAAATAAAATCTTGTTACATGTCTTAAAATTTTGAATATTTTTAGAAAAGGCAAATCTCAAACTACATAGACAAAAGAAGAGAAAGAAAGGTTAAAGATTTAAACTTAAAGCAATAAACAAATAAAACACAAAAAATGTAAAAAAAAAAAAAAAAAAAAACAGAGAGAGAGAAAAGAAGGTTTAAGATAACTATATAACATATATGTGTTACTAAGTGAAATTGAAAGTGATATGTTTTTAAATTACCATATTATCATACATTAAACAATAACGAAGTGAGAGAACAATGCACTTTTTAAAATTAAAAAAAAAATTCATTAGGTTTTTTCTAATTTAAATTTTCATATTTTCATACATTAAAAAATAATGGGATGGACCTATTAATGTAATTTCACAAAATTCACAAACCAAGCTTGGTTAGTAAAATACAACTGGGTCACACGGTTTTCTTAAAACTCACTTGGTTTCACCGGTTTTGACTAGGTCTTATGCATATATGATCCAATTGATGATCCCAGACTTGTCTATGTGTTAGGTCATCAGATTACCAATCCGACTGGCTGGGCTCAGCCGGACTAATAACACTAATTGTTAGTCTTAATGTTTACGTTGCTAACGGAGTAATAATATGATAACTTAATTTTAAATGATGTGGCGCTAATCTAGTATTAAATTTTTTATTAAAAAAAATATGACCTGTAATAATACGGGCCAACTTGTGAATGCACTTACCTGACCCATTAAATCAAATCTCCATTTTGAAGCTGAAATGAAAGAGTGAAACTAAAATTCATGCCAAGATGAAACGAGGATTTTGCGATGAAACGAGGATTTTGCAAATCTATGCAAATAAACAAAGGTAAAACTGAATATTAAATCCACCATGCCGCACAATCTTAGTTCTTCCACCTATTGTTTTACCAACCGGCAATGACTGTTCCCTTTTGTTTGTTGTCTAGGTCAGAGGATTAGAGTCAAAAAGCAAAAGATGAGATCACATATCACAAGAGAAAACCCATTTCAGCTAAAAGGTTCTAGTGATTAGGTTCTCTCTCTTTCTCTATTTGAAGCCTAAGTGTGCGTTTGGTATTGGCTTAAAAAGCCAACATTTTTACTATTTATCTTATTTTTGTTACTATTCATGAATCTCATTACATTTTTTGATACTATTTATGGGCTTCACTGTACTATTTTAGCTACATTTTAGTTTTATTTACAGTACTTTCAGCAAAAAAATTTCAATTTTAGTTAAATAAACTGTTTTCAAATAGGTCATAAATGGACCAAGCACAAGTTCCAAGAAGCTGATATTGGAACTGGTTAAAAATCAATGTTAATCTAATTTAATACCGTTCATTAATAACTAGGTCAAGAATGAATTATTGGGTAGTAACAATATGACTTAGGTTCAAGTTAAGTAATTTACACTATTCAATCATTTGTTACTAAATTCATATTTTGAAAATCTCACCTTTAGATTACATGTTCTATATATTTTCAATATGCATGTCAATTTTTATGTCAACCATATGTTATTTACCATTCAATCTAATAACTTATCTTTTATGCTACAAAAATTTGAATTTAAAGAATTAATTGATAAGATGACTATCAATATTTAATCATTTTGAAATTTTGTATGAAGAATATATGAAGATGGTGTAATTCAACGATAAATTTGTCAAAATTTGCATTCAATTAAAAAAAATATTGAGTGGTGTAATCTTGCAAATTTTCAAGACTATCAAATATCAATAACTAGGTTATTGATCAAATATAAATGTAAGTTTTTATAGTTTAAAATTATGCATAAAAAATGAATGAAATGATTAAATAGTAAATAATGTCCGATTAATATGAAATTTAATATGCATATTAAGAATATAGAGAATATGTAATCCAACCATTACTCAAACTATTTATCCAATAAAAAATTATTAGTGGGTGTAATATTCTTTAAAATTACATGTGCAACTTGAACAAACACACATTCTCTTTTAAAGTATGGGGGTTCATTATAAACATGTAGCGCGGCCCCTATATGCATGCTCACATCACACGAGTATACCCAAACGAATTGAGCTTGAATCATAAACATGAACTAATATAAGATTTAAAGTTTTACAACCCTTTACGGAGACAAATAGAGTGCTAGGGGGGAAAAAAAAAAAAAAAACATAGTGGACCAAGTTGGACGGTCTTCGGTTCAGCGTGTAATGCAAGCCAAGTCTTGAACCGGTACACACAAATATGAAATGAAAGAGGTAAAGTTTTGAAATCAATACACACAAATATGAAATGAAAGCAGTAAAGGATATCGAGAAAATTTTTTATAATCATTCTTAACTGGTAGCAGTATCTTGGAGGATTCTGTTTTTTATTGTTGTGTTGTTTCTGTTTTTTGTTAATAAAAATTTGTTTTAAAAAAATAATAAAAGAAAAATGTGGAACATCAACGCTGTGGAGGACCTTATTATAGAGTTTGAGCAAAATTTAGATACAATACTTAGGTGCTGTTTTTTAGGTTCTATTCTTAAGATTTTGCCATGTGGATTTTTCTCTTAGGGTTCGTTTGGTTGGAGGAGTGGAAAAGTAGAAGGATGGAAAATTATGGGAGGATGGAAAAGTGAGAGGATGAAAAATATTTAATTTTCTCTTGTGTGTGTTTGGTTGGAGGGATGGAAAAGTGGGAGGATGAAAAACATTTTTTGTTTGGTTGAAATGAAAAGTGAGAGGATAGAAAAAGTAGTTTATATAAATTGACTATTATACCCTTGTTATATAATAGGTAAAAAAATATATTTATTTATACTCATTAAATAATATAAAATTTACAAACAATTATATTTTTCAATAAGAACTGTTACGTTCACAACATTTTTCACAATACTTTTACAACAAAATTTATGTGAAAGTTGTTACTAGTTATAATTTGAACCCACTACTGAAATTATTTTTTTACTCACCAATATTAACCAATAACAATCTGTTACTTAAAATTTATTGTAAAAATATTATAGTAACATTTTTCAATTATGATTTTTTTATGCTTTATATTATTTCTCTTTTCTCCCTTTTCATTTCATCCACACGTTTTTGTTTTTGTTTTTTTGTTTTTTTTTTTCTACACTATCTCCTCCACACGTTATCTTTATCCCCACCCCCCTTCTTTTTCTTTTTCTTTTTCTCCACACATTCCAGGCTTCCAGCAAATCATCCATCACTCTCATTCTCTCTTTCTTTTCTCCAGCTTGCTCTCTCTGTGTTTTTTTTTTTTTTCCCTCCATACCCGTTGGCAAAGGAGGACTTGGGTGCTTGGCTCATAGTCATGTGGGCTTTGTAATTGGATTCTTGATGGCTCCTTTTTCTCCCTCATTCAAGAAGTTCTTTCTCTCTTTTTTTTCTACAGCTCTCGGTCTTTTTTTTTTTTTTTTTTTTTTTTACTTGATTCCAGAACAGCCTTTGTGGTTGTGAGGAGGGTAAGTGGAGAGGGCATTTGTGTAATTTCATGGTAGGGGCAGTTTTCTCTCCACAGTTTTCCTCCCGATTTGGGAGGAAAAAAATTGGTGGGCCCGGGAGGAAAATTTTCTCCCGGTTTTCCATCCTCTCTGATTTTCTTTCCTTCCCAAACAGTGGAAAACACACCATTTTCCACCCATTGTTTTCCATCCTCCCTATAATCCTTCCAACTAAACATAGTGTTAAGGAACATAAGTATATTTCTTAGTTAAGTAGCCACATGACTTAATGTTAAGAGGAGAACCTAAGGGAGACTACCCCTAAGTTTTGCCTTTTATGCATATCTAGAAGCAGGTACAGGCTGTATAGCAGGATCGATTTTTGTATATGGAATTCACATCCCCAAATTATGCTTTTGCATCTTCTTCTCTAATGATCAATGACACATTATGTATACTTTAACTTTACAAAAGTAACTTTAATTGATTCTTTTTGTGACTCAATTAAAATAAATTCACCTTTTCTTTTACACTATAGGATACTGATATATCAATGTTTTTGTTCCGGTCGAAACGGACAGAATATTTCCTATCAATATGCAAACTGAAATGCCATACCCCTTGTACCATCTCAAATATAATTTCGGTCTATTCTGATTTGTTTCCGGCATTACGGGGCATTTCGTTAAATTTCAGTCGAAGTCCAAGATTTGGCTGGTACAAATGCACAACGTAGTCTTCCGTCTTCTAAGAAAAAAAATTTGCACAGCGTAGTTGGAGTTGACCAAATCGGAGAGAGAGAGCGAGAGATGAGAAAAACATCAACGTTAGAGTATTAGGAAGAGAGGAGTTAGAGGACGAGCGCCATTGTTGAAGGCTTGAAGCTGAAGCCATTGTTGTAGTTGACTAAGTCCGAGAGAGAGAGAGATCATCAGACTTTTGAATAAAAGAGAGATAAAGAGCTAAAAAAATATTTTTGAATATTCGGTGGGATGAGATTTGGTATGCGGCAATATTCGGATTTGGGGTGATGGATAGTATTTAGAAGGAAGACTTGACCATCGAGGAAGACGTGTGACATAGAAGAAGAGAAACAAAGAAACGATGGAGGCTTCCTATCAAAAAAAAAAAAAAAAAAAAAGAAACGATGGAGGCTAGAATGTAATGGGGCAGGGTAATAGTGTGGTCCATGCTTTAGTTAGAGAGGTTAGAATATCTTTTCTTCCATGCTTTAGTTAGAGAGGTTAGAATATCTTTTCTTTTGATATTTGGATGGAGGATGTTTTACCAAATGTTTTGTTTTCTATAACTAAAGACTTTCTGGTTGAACAAATTTATCCCAGCTGGATGGATTTCTCAAAAAAAAAAAAGGAAAAAGATATGGAGTGGTGGGACATGGGTGAGAGAAAACAAACGAAGAGAGAGAATGGAATCGGGGAAGCAGGGGGAAATGATGAAGTCAAAAGTAATGAAGGAAAGTTATAAAAAAAAAAAAAAAAAAAACGTGTAATGGAGCGATTAAAAAAAAAAAAAAATAGAGAGAATTTGAACCTGTGGAGGTGAGAATGTAAGGAAACAAATTAAAGAAAATCTAGTGTTGGGTTTGGGCTTATAATGAACTTTGATATGTTATAGGCAAAAATAAAACAAAATTATTGACTAGTCTAATAATTGTTTATATCAAATAAATTATTATTCTAATTAGAATTTACTTTGTACAAATTTATATTATTAAAATGCCTAAACTTATTTTTTATAAGTCTATGAACATAATAATAACTAATTACTAACCCATGCAATGCATGAGAAATGTATTGAATGCGATATATATATCTATATATATATATTTTCTTCTGAGAATACTAAGTATTTTTAACACACACAGAAAAATGAGAGAAGTTCTTAAAGAAACTTACAGTGGTGTATATCCAAAAGAGCCTAATGCAATGTATAATTTAATCTTAGTTTATTTTACTACAACGCCAAAATTAAATTAGTAAATAGCAGGGTTTCAAAAAAAAAAAATTCATAAATAACACCATATGGCTAAAACATATATGTTTTATACATTTATTAATATAAATAATAGTTCATGAAAATTTCATTAAAAATGACAATTTTTTTTTTATTTTAGAATAAGTTTAATGCATATTATTAAGTTAGGGTCATGTGTTTTGGTATTGTTAAACTATGCCAAATTACGTGTTTTTTATTAAGTTTTGATGTGTCTTAAAGTTGTAATTAAAGTCTAAGTTGAAGACGCAAAACTCAATTAAAGCTCAAGAAAAACACATTTTCAACATGTATCTCGATAGCAGTCTTGATACCTCTTGATAGAAGCTCAAAAACCTATTGTCTACTCGATAGAAGTCTCAATACCTCTCAATCGATCGAGCGTCGCAGATCAATAAAAATCAACAATGTGAAAAGCCCATAACTTATTCGTTTGAAACTCGAATTGAGATCCGTTTGAACCAAAATTTTAAAAACATTATAAGTCATCTATTAGAAGGCTTTTTAGAGAGAGAAACACTCTGTTTATGCAGCTAAGGTTTTGTAACCATGTTTTCTCTATTTTACCATACCAAAGATTTTCAAAGTAAATCTAAAGATTTCATTGGTGAAGAAGCTGAAGTTATTGCAACTATCATAGACTTGTTACTGTGAAGAAAACCTTCAAGAGTTTCTTGAAGTCAATTGGAGGTTCCAATTGTGATTGTGGTGAAGCGTTCATATATTGGAGAGTTCAGAGGTTCTGAAGTGGTAGAAGGTTTCCGCTGTAAGTTCATCTACTAGGTTTGTAGAGTCTAGGGACAAAAGTTTTGTACTAGATTTGAAACTTCTCTTTATTATAGTGGATTGCTTTTTGAGAAGGTTTCTCCCCAGGTTTTTTTACTGTGAAACTAGTTTGTTTAAGTGGTTTTCTTGGATCATCATTGTGGAGGACTAAATTTCTAGTTTGAAATAAATCAAACAAATAAAATAGTTTCACAAATGCGAATTTGTATTGATGAATGTGTGGTACAATTCTCTGTGATTACAAAAGAGTGATCATCTGATTCGATCTCCTTGAAAGATTTGTTGATTGGAGTTGTGGTAATGTGATTTTGATTTGAACACCAAATATACTTTAATTTGGCTGAAGAATGGATCGAAGATCTTTGAAACAGAATTACAATGAATTTCTGACTATGAGCTTGTTAGAAATTCTTTGTTCTTCGTGTTCTTCAGACGTTCTTCGTGTTCTTGGTGCATTCTTCGTCTTTGAAGATTTGTGGTGGAAGTTCTTCGGGGCTTTAGAGGCTTGAATCCGTAGAGCTTCACTGATTTGTGGTTTGTGAGGTTTCTAGAGGCTTTTGAGCTTGATTCCAGTGAACTTTGAGATCTAGGAATATGATTTGGATGATTCCTCTTTGAATATTATTCGTATTTGAAGGTTTGTGTTGGAAGTTCTTTGGTGCTTTAGAGGCTTGAATCCGTAGAGCTTCACTGATTTGTGTTTATTGAGGTTTCTGGAGGCTTTTGAGCTTGATTCCAGTGAACTTTGAGATCTAGGCAAGTAGTTTGGATGATTCTGCTTCGAATGTTCTTCATGTTTGAGGGTTGAAGTTCTTGAAGTTGCTAAAGGCTTCAGGGCTTGATTCCAGCAGAGCTTCTGGACTTCTGAATCTTCTCTGATGCTACTTGTGCTTCAGATGGCTTGGTGCCTTTTTCTCCCAGATCTTCTCAAATGCCTTAGGAAGGCTTCTATTTATAGGAGTTTAGGGGTAGGTAAGCGACACGTGGCGGAGTCTGATTGGTGACACGTGGCAGAGCTTGATTGGTCTGCTTATGTCATCGCTTACACGTGCTGGACTGATTGTGTCATCGCTTACACGTGCGAGACTGCTTATGTCATCGCTTACACGTGCGCTGATGTGTGATTGGTTTTTGCATGACACTTGGCAAATTTCTATTGGTTTCTGAATAATGATAGCAAAACCTAGCAGCAATATGTGGCGCTTTGTAATTGGCTATATTTTGTGGACTTAGTAGTGTGACGTGTCAGCTTGTGATAGGTCGAGAATTTTCCCTCTCTACTAATGCCCCCTCGAGACTTGTTCACACACACAGTTTCAGAGTGTGGTGTAGAAATGAGTTTCGAAAACCGATTTTTGCACTTGACTCTTTAAGTGAAGAAGGTGGTGGAGCTTTCAGCAGGATGAGATAATTTCCGAGGAGTAGACCCACCCATATGAAAGGATTTGATAAGACCGAAAAGAGGTCTGCGAGTATTTGAATGTACTTGCGTGAATGAGCCTTCTCAGCAGAGGTTAAGTTGAAATAACTTCAGAAGAGTGTTTTTGGATTGTTGGCGGCGATCATAGCGTGTAGAAGATGGGGAAGACGCGAGGATGGTGGTTGGGTACAGCATACAGGGTCATGGGGCTAGCCTTGTGTTTTTAAGAACTGCTGGTGAAGTCATCTCAGAAGAGTATACTTCAGATTACAGCGAGGCCATGTGGGAAAGTGGTTGAATGCACATGTGTAATTGTTTCACTCAAGTTAAGTTGAGGTAATTTCAGAAACTTATGGATTCTGGGGATGTTGATGAGGGTGGTGAAGAATTTTTGGTGAGAATGGTAGATTCTCGACTGGTAGGCACCGAACGGTAGGTGGGAATGTTTGGCACCGAGCGGGGAACGGTAGGCTGAAGACTGGTAGGCACCGAGCGGGAATGGTAGGTTGGACGGGTGACCCGATGTGATTTCAAGTTCAAGGCACACTTGTGAGAATTCATCTGTACTTTGAAAGGGAAGCTTTGATGAAGTTTGGAGAATAACCTTGAGGGGATCCAGACCAAGTGGATGAATCTCAAATCTTGATCTTGGGAGCTTAAGTTTTGGACATTGTCAGTACTTCAGAGATGTGTTTTAGATTGGTGATTTCCGAGTTGTGAAAAACTATGCAAGACAAGTCTGGCTTGAAAATCTTGACTTTGGGTTGATTTCAACATAAAAGACAATTATCTTGGAATTGAGTTATTTGTGCAATTTTCGAGTCTTAAATGATGGAACGGACTCCAAAATTGGAATGTACGTGAAAAATTGAGCAATATAGGTCCATCTTAAAAATTTTGACTTTTGATCAACATTTACGCAAAAGTCAATTTTTTGAAAATTGGACGTTTGCACAATTTTCGAGTTTCGAATGAAGAAACGGATCCCAAAATCAGAATGTACTCGAAAAACTGAGTGGGACAGGCCCCTTTTGAAAATTTTGACTTTTTGGTCAAAGTCAAAGGTCAGCTTGGTCAAACCTTTTTTTCTCTTTTTTTTTTTTGCAGGCGGTTCAGACCGGGTTGGATTTCCAGGTCGGTTAAACCTGGTTGGATTTCCAGGTCGGTTAAACCGGGTTGGATTTCCAGGTCGGTAGAACCGGGTAGTGGAGGATGACATCATCATGACGTCATATCGTTGGGGCGTGTGCAGCGCATGTACGCGTGTGGAGAGTGTACGCGTGGGTAGAGTGTACGCGTGTGGTGCGTGCAACGCGTTGAAGCTTTGAGCGCGTAGCAATCCGCGTCTGCGTGTGTAAGCGCGTGAAATGACGATGTTGATCACCGAACCTTTTGACGGCGCGTGCCTTACTCTTTGGGCCTGAAATTTTCAGGTTTTGTCGAGAAAAGGCTGCTGAATCTAGTGGTATGATTTGTTTTCTGAATTGGTGAGCAGATTTTTACAGATTTGAAGGAGGAGGCAACGATATTCGAAGATTGTTGCGGCGCGTGGAAGCGCGTGCTTGCTCCGGTGAGATTGAGCTTTCCTGGGTTTTGTTGATTTTTGTGCACCGGGTTGACTAGTATGCTTAGTTTTTTGAAATGATGTCTAGGTTCGCACAGATTTAAGTGAGAAAGCCATGGGTCACTTATGGCCTTTGTCTACTTTTGCGGTAGCTATTCTGACAAGGTTGTGCCAGGTTTTAGTCTTGAGGGTTAGAAGGTAGGTGATGAGCCACCATTTTTTTGTTTCTCTTCGTTGAACGCCATCTTTTATCTTCAAAATTCAGTGCAGACTTCCTTGACTTTGAGGGCTTTTGAGTTTGCAAAAATGACTTTGAGGTTCTGCCATTTTCATGTGAACACAATTTTTTCCACTGTTCGGTTGTTGGAACCATTTACTGGTTTGCTGACTTTCTTCATTTTTCTCGCCTGTTATTTCAGAAGTTTTCTATATAAAGGCATGTTACTGCCTTCATCACTGAGGCACATGCTCAACCTTCAGCTTCTTTCTCTTGCATTCAAGGATTTTTTTTTTTTTTTTTTTTAATATGTGCTCTGAAACCTTTTCCCTGACAAATTTTTTTTTTTTTTGGTTGCTTGTTTTTGTTTTGCAGCACAGTTTTCTTGATCTTTGGGTTTTGACATTAAACTTTACACTGATGTTCTCATAGAAGTGTTTGCTTTCATTTGGTGGCTTTGTATTTCATTGATAGCAACGTTCTTGCAGTGATGTATGCCTTCATGTTGTTACATTATTTTCCTGCAACAACAATCTTTTAGTGATATTCGTCTTTACAACGACGTTTCCATGAGGATATCCAGCCAAGCAACAATGCTATCATCGGTACTTGTCTTTGAAGTAGTATCGCCTCTGGTGTTGGTAATAAAGCAATACTAGTACTGGTCGTTAATGAAACTATGCTAGCACTTTTTTGCATGAGCATGTTCCACACTTGTCTTTGCAACATAGCCACACCAATTGTTCTGATCATGAAGCCGCGCAAAGTTTGTATTTGCATTGAGGCTACATCCATATCTTTCTTTGTGTCGAAGTCACGTCTCCACTTATCCTTGTCATGAAGCTGTGCCAACTCTTGCATTTGTATTTGAAGCATCACAACTACTTTTTCTATTGAAGCAATATTTGTACTTGTCTTTTTTAATGAAGTTTTTTCAACATGAAGCCATGTCAACACTTCATTTGCATTGAAGCCACGCTGACATTCATTTTTGCCATGAAGCCACGTCAACACTCCATATTAGCACTTGCACTCGCATTGAAGTTGCACCAATTTTCAAAGGCAACATAGCTCAGACATTGAGGGTGTATAGCACTGTAGCCAGACATCAAGATTTCAGAGATGCCAACAAGACTTTGAAAATGCAAGGAGATGTCAATAAAACCTTGAAGTTCCAAGAAGCTCCTATCAAGACTTTGAAGATGCAAAGAGATGCCGACAAAACCTTGAGTGTGAGAAGAATGTTGCCGAGACTTTGACATTGCACGAACATGCTCTTAGAGGAGAGATGATGCAACACCAACTTCAAATGCTAAAGGAAGGTGACGTTGTCTAGATTTCAGAGACATGATGTAAAACGACACCACTTAGAAGGGAGATGATGTGGTTCAAATTTCAGAATTATGAAGTGGCATAACCTAGAAGAGAGACAATGTAGCTTAGACTTAAAAGGTACAAGAAGATGCCCCCAGGAGATAAGTGATGCAAAGCATACTTCAGAAACGTGGGAGAATGTCCATAGAAGATGGGCAATGCCATGCAAACTTCATTTCTTGCAAAAGAGATTGAAGATTTTATTTTGCTCCACAACCAAGAATCAACTTATGTTTATCATCATTTCAAGGAAAGCTAAGCCACGTCAATTCCTTACAGTCTTCATCTTCGACTACAACGATCTTCAATCATCCTATTAAGCAGTTGACTACCTTTAAGCAATGCCTTGCCAACCAAAGAGACCTTAAAAGCATATTGACAACCGTTGCAAAACTCTTCAAGCCAGACTGACAATCCATCTTCTTTTCATGTGACTGAACTTAGTGACAAGTACTAAGCTGCCTACGTACCCCGGAGAGGGATCAAGTCATCACGTAGTTCAACATAAATTTTTTTTTGATGTTTTTTTTTTTGATATTTTCTTTTTGGATGATTTTTTTTTTTTTTCATAATTTGATAACTTTTTTTTTTTAGTGCGTGACTGAACTCAGTAAAAGATACTAAGTTGCCTACGTACCCTGGAGAGGGATCAAGTCATTACGTAGTTCAATAGTTTTATTTTTTTGTTTCTTTTGTTTTTTTTTTTGTTTTTTTTGTTGTTGTTGTTGTTTTTTTTTTTTTTTTTTTTTTTTTTTTTTTTTTTTTTTGCAAAAAGGGGGGCTCAGTGTGTAATAGTGGGTATCATCACTAATCGAACTCGAGACCTCTCAAGGGCGATTTGGGCATCTAACCACTACGCCACACTAGCAATTGGTGACATAGAGTGGGATTAATTTCTCCTTATTGGTATGCTGTCAAAGGTACTGGGAAGACATTATATACTCTTGCAGCGTTACAGTGGGCAGTTTAGACTCTTACCAAGGAGCAATCCTTGATTTTCATGCATAGAAGTGTTTGAGGAACTTCCCATCGATAGGGTCGATCCTTACGCTATCATTGTCAATCAATTTGTAAGTTTCGTTGGTGTTTGCCCCCTGCTTGAGAGTTGGAAGTACATCACAAGCAACGGTGACATGGTTTGACTCGACAACTTCATTGAAGTCTAGATCAATCTTGTTTTCTTTGGCAAGCTTCATGATTTGTTCTTTGAAGACGAAGCATTTTTGGATTGGGTGGCCAATGATGCGATGATATTTGCAGTAGTTAGGGTCATCTACTTTCCCTATATCTTTTGGTTGCTTGCATTCTGGCAATTCAATCAGGTTCAATTGCAATAATTGTTCTAAGATGTTTGGCACATCTTCATCGGGGAACGGATATACTTTTTGCTCACGTTCCTTAAAAGTTAGGCGACGCACTTCGTTCTTTCGCCATCCTTTAAGCTGTTTTTCATTTGCCTTCGCTCCTCTTCTTCGAACCTTGACTTCAACAGTGTTAACAACCATTGGGTCTTTGAGGTTGACTTTTGCATTCCTATCATTCTTCCTTACTTCCTTTTTACTTTCCTCAAGTATGGGAGGATTTGTACTCCTATGGCTAGCAATGCTCAACTCCATGTCATGTGCACGAGTTGCTAACTCTTCAAATGTTCGAGGCTTTATCCCTTGAAGGATGTAAAGAAGTCCCCAATGCATGCCTTGGATGCACATCTCTACAGCAGAAATTTCAGAAAGTCGATCCTTGCAATCCAAGCTCAAAGAACGCCATCGATTGATATAATCGACCACCGGCTCATCTTCCCATTGCTTGGTATTGGTAAGCTCCATCATGCCTACCGTGCATCGTGTGCTGTAGAATCGGTTGAGGAATTCCCTTTCAAGTTGTTGCCAATTGTCGATTGACTCGGGTCCTAAGTCTGTATACCAGTCAAACGCATTCCTTTTGTGATACCTCAGATCATTAGTGTACATTTCCCTTTTATATATAGTGTAAGGAATATTTTCTGGTATACAAGGACATGTGGCAGCTTTTTATTAGCACCTTCAAACCCTAAGGACAACTAGCCTACAATACTTATCTTCATGTTGAATGAGAGAGAAAAAGCTTGCTGCATGAAGGGTTCGTGTTAGGAGGATAGTGCTAGATGGTATGATGGGAGAGGGAAGATCGTGAGACTTGTCTCCTGTTGTGTTGTCCAAGCAAGGTACTGTCCAATGAGGAGGTTGGTGCAACACCAAACTAGGTAAGGACTAGTACCCTTCTCATGGTCATGCTCGGTGACCAGCACAGTGTATCAAGTCGTGTCCCTTTTCGTTCCAGCTCCTTGCAGCTGTGGAGCTTGTTAACGTGTATAGTGTTGTGAGCTTTAGGCCCACCCAGATTACTTGTATAGCACACATGCTTGTACTATACTTTTACTTGTACTGCACACATATGCCTCCTATATAAAGGCTCTTATGTACATTCTTTAACAATGAAATACAATATTATTGCATTCAGTATTTCCAACATGGTACATTCCACCTCGTCACTCAACTTGGGTAATATCCATTCCTACACATTTACTTGACTATCATTATTACCTATCGTGAGGTTTCCACTGACCCTTTATGGTAGATTGCAATGAAAGAGGAACTTAATACATTATCTAAAAACCATACTTGAGATTTGGTGACTCTCCCCCCTGGGAAATCTATGATTGGTTGTAAGTGGATCTACAAGATTAAGACTCGCTTTGATGGGTCCATTGAGTGCTACAAAACTCATCTTGTTGCAAAAGGTTTTACACAAGGGTATGAGATTGATTATGAAGAGACCTTTACTCTAGCTGCTTGTATCTCATCTGTTCGTGCCCTCTTAGCTGTTGCTACTACTATTAAATGGGATATTTTTCAGATGGATGTCAAAAATGCATTCCTTAATAGGGATTTAAGTGAAGAAGTTTATATGCAACCTTCTCCTGGTCTCTCTGTTGAATCAAATAAGGGTTGTCACCTTCGACGTGCACTTTATGGTCTTAAACAAGCTCCACAAGCTTGGTTTGCCAAATTCAGCTCTACCATCTCTTGCTTGGGTTACATGGCCAGTCATTATGATTCTGTCTTTTTTCTTCGTTGCACTGACAAAGACACTATTTTACTTCTCCTGTATATGGATGATATGATCATAACTGGTGATGACCTTAGTGGTATTTAAGAACTTAAGGATTTTCTTAATCAGCAGTTTGAGATGAAAGATCTTGGACATCTTTGCTACTTCTTGGGTCTTGAAATCACTCATTTTACATATGGACTTTATATTACTCAAGCCAAGTATGCATTTGAACTCTTGTCTCGAGCTGGACTCACTGATAACAAGACTGTTGATATTCCAGTTGAGTTTAATGTGCATTGACTCCCTCAGAAGGGAAACCATTGTCTAATCTCTCTTTTTACAAACGCTTGGTTGGCAGCCTAGTTTATCTCACTATCATTTGTCCAGACATTTCCTATGCTGTTTACCAGGTGAGCTAGTATCTGTCTGCTCCACGATCGACTCACTATACTGTTATTCTGCGCATTCATTGATATCTAAAAGGCACTCTCTTCCATGGTTTTTTCTACTTTATTGAGTCTCATTTTGTTCTCTGTGCATTTCCTTATGCTAATTGGGCAGGAGATCCCATTGATCGCAAGTCCACCACTGGCTATTACTTTCTTCTTGGTTCTTCTCTGATTTCTTGGTGAAGTAAGAAACAAACTCATGTGGCTCGCTCCAGTACTGAAGCTGAATATCGTGCCCTTGCTGATACCACATCTGAGCTCCTTTGGCTACGATGGCTTCTCAAAAACTTAAGTGTGTCCACATCCTCTGCTACTCCTTTTTATTGTAACAACCAGAGTGTCATTTATATAACTCACAATGATGTCTTCTCATGAACGGACTAAACACATCAAGATCGATTGTCATTTTATCCGTTATCATCTTATCCATGGTGCTCTCAAGCTCTTCTTAGTTTCCTCCAAAGACCAACTTGCAAATATCTTCATCAAGTCACATCCTAAGGGACGCCTCCGTGATTTGGTTGACAACCTCAAGTTGGTCTCACACCTACCTTGAGTTTGAGGGGGGCTGTTAACGTGTATAGTGTTGTGGGCTTTAGGCCCACCTAGAATACTTGTATAGCACACATGCTTGCACTGCACTCTTACTTATACTGCACACATATGCCTCCTATATAAAAGCTTTCATGTACATTCTTTAACAATGAAATACAATACTATTGCATTCAACATTTCCAACAGAGCTCATGCTTTGGAGATACTAAAGGTGTAACTCCCTTCACCCAGACTTGTTGCTTCTGTAGCTCAATGACACTCACATGTAAGGCCATGATGTAATCTTCACAGCATTCCTAAATTAACATGCTAATTCACACATGGGCGAATCACAATCTCCAATATAAATTATTTTAATGAC
This sequence comes from Quercus ilex subsp. ballota, assembly GCA_032727855.1. Taxonomy (NCBI): domain Eukaryota; kingdom Viridiplantae; phylum Streptophyta; class Magnoliopsida; order Fagales; family Fagaceae; genus Quercus; species Quercus ilex. The sequence goes on from CM064918.1 coordinate 42,999,193, forward strand.
GTGGCATACTAACTTAAAAATGTTTTGAAATTCTTGTGGCTTTTTGTTATCTCCATAGCATTACTCCAAAACTAATTTTGGCCCTTTGACCCCTCATACATAATCCTTAAACTAGAAACATTAGGCGATAATCATAAAACTGGCAATGTAAGTGTTTGTTGCCTAATGTAATTGTTGACGAAATTAAGTGTTATAGCTACAAAATATTTCGTCACCATATATCTTATTTGTTGTAGTGCAAGTTATACACAAAACATAACTTAGGTTTTATTTTGCAATATCGGTTGACAATGTAATATGAAAATGGTTTATAAAATGTTGCTCAAGCATTGAATATCATATTGTGTTGAAGTAGTTCAAAGAAGTGCAATGCATGCAACCTTGACTGACACTTGTTCGAGTTTTGGTTGATCTAGATGCCCTGCTCGCCTATGTGTTGTTCACACACTTGTACAAATAGTATCCAAAATTGTATGTGGTGATTTACATATTTTAAATTGCAAAAAGATGATGTCCGTATTTGAAATGTGATAAATGAATGTGCACGAAGATATTATGTCTAAAACATAAAAAGTGGATATGTATGGAAGATGAGAATTAAGTTGAATGAGAGAGACATTACTCTAACTCGAAATATCTTTTTCATTGCTATATATCTTTACTTCTACATTGATTTGCAAGTTCACCCCCATTCAAACCCAGAGTTACATTCCTTTTTTGTTCATCTTTCTCAATACACAAGCCAAGGTGGGAGAGCCCTTAACTAGCCATCCAAAGCCAAGATTAGTTTCTTGGATGGAACCCTCCAAGAGTTTGAGGCACCTCTCACAAAACCTTATTAGCTGCGTCCTCTGCAGCTCAGAATCCATGAACTGATGAACATCAACTCCAACGTGCCCCTCATAACCAAAAACGAACATCTACAACGCGGTTCACAACCACGTGCACTAATCCTCTAATTTACATGCCCCACCCTGGGCAGATTGATCTGAGTGTTCTTGTTTACCCACAATGAAGAAGCTGCCCCCACCAGGCAAGCGGCCACGGATCATAACACACTTTGCACAACAAATCCACTTTGAAGTTGACTTATTGGCTTGGCCAAACATCAAAATGTGTACGAGATACCAAAAGGGCCTGATATCTCAGTAACACCTTTGTCTAAAAGCATCGAATGAGACTTCATAAGATAGAGTTGGTTTTTCAAAAAATTTAGTGAAAAAAATTTCTAAAAAATAACTCATACTTTTTTTGTTGACCAAAAATAGTTTTCAATATTTTTCAGTATTAGATAGTATCAGAAAAAATGAGTCAAAATAAAACTACTTTTACACAAGGTTTTTCTTCGAAACAAATAGTATGAAAAAATATTATTAGGAATGCTACATCTACATTTGAACCCCTCAATTCTTTCCCCTTTTTATCAGATGTAACATATGACATTTAAACCACCGTGCACCCTTGGTGCGGTGGTCACTCCATAAGTATAAATGCTTGTAGGGTGTTGGGGGCAAGGGCCAGGGTTCAAATCTCCAAGAGGGAGATTCACACATATATACACTTAAATTAGGCTAGAGTAGAAATTCTATCTTGTAAAAAAAAAAAAAAAAAACATATGGCATTGAAAAGTTCAATAAATGTCACATGGCTTAATTTTTTATTTTATTTTATAAAAACGTCTTAAATTTGGTTAAAAATAAGAGAGAATTTGATGATTTAGTGAGAGAAAGATTGACCCTATATATTCTTTCAAACATTAAATTCTAAATGCTCTTTTTGGGTTAATATATTACATGCTTGTTCCGGTGTGATGCATGGGTCGGTTGGGTTGGGTTAAATGATTTTTTCAATCCAACCCGACTTTAATGGGGCGAGAATTTTCAACCCAACATAACCCATTATGTATGTAAAAAATCAAACTAAAAAATTAGAATAAGAATATTAAAATTTATTAGATGAATAGAAAAAACTATCAACTTGAACCGAACCGAACTTGAGACTTAGGATAAAATTTCAACCTAACCAAGCTCACTAACCCATGAAAAGCAAACTTGAGATATTAGATTGGTTTAGTTTTTTCAATTTGGAAAATTTCGTATGTTATAATCATCATTTTTTTTGCAAAATTGCAAACCCTAAATCAAGATCATATATATTGACTTTGTTCTATTTATTCTTCCCCTACAGGATCATATAAAACCGCCAATCCTCTTCTTTCAATTGGCTCTACTCCATGAATCACAAAACCCTCTCTTTGCTTCCAGGTTTGTCCTCTCTCTCTCTAAAAGAGAAAAAAACGAGTTGGGTTTTTTGAGATTAATTAGTATCTGTGTATTATTGGGGTTTCAGAGATGGCAAATTCAAAGAACCACACATCGCACAACCAATCCTACAAGGTCCACAAGAATGGAATCAAGAAGCCCTGCAAGAACCACCACACCTCCATCAAAGGCGTACTTTGCCTTATTTTTTCCCCTTTTTTGGTTATGTAAATTGTGGTTGAGGTTAGATCCGAAGTTCCTAAGGGACCAAAGGTATTCGAGGAAGACTGTTGAGTCTGCTACCGAGGAATAGTAGAACGGACAGACACGAAGACAATTATAATGATTGAATTTTTTTAATTCATCCATTCACCTGTAACCCTATCACGAATACAGTTCCAAAGATGTCTCGGGCTACTATTTCGGGGGAAGAAAAAAATTCTCTCAGGTACGAGAAACAGATGATCAGCTGTTTCCGCAAACTACTGCAGAAACAAGAAATTTTGGTAAGATAAAACTGTTAACAATATATTAATTCTCAGTATACTGAATTAACTTTTTTGGTTATAAGATGATACAAGAGAGTGTGGTTGGTTGTACAGGGAGGCTGGTCCTGCTATTCGAGTCTCTGACGATATCATTTAAGGATTTGCAATGCTTTGTTGATTCCTCTCTGGTAATGAAGTGCAACTGATGATTCATCCCTTCTGCACAGGAAATGAGAGAGACGGGTTTCAGTCAGAAAATGCGTTAAGTTTCAAGGTACTAATTAACCATTTTTTTGGGGCCTATGGCCTTCAATTGTCGTTTTTTTGGAATTGATTATTGTTGTGAATGATTTGTTGATGCTTGAAAATAAATTTTTTTTTTTTTTGCCTGATTTAAGAAATAATTTCGAATTAGATGGCATGTTTTATGTGTTGGTCAAGATATATTGTTTATGAGGAGTTGTAGAATCGTAGAAGGTTCACATTAGAATCATTATTGGTATTTTTGATAGATGTTGCTTTTAGAGATGAGTGATGTATAGTTATAATTTATTGGGGAAGTTGGTGAGACTTAAGTTTTTCTTGAGAGGCTTTTAGATCCCCATGTTACACAGAAAACTGCGACATGGGTAATATATGTAATCTGCACCATGAAGACAATCTAAGTTAATATAGTGAGTCCAAGACAAATTGAGACTAAGAAAATATCGTTTTTTTTAATTATCAAAAAGTGATATTTTTCAAACCACGTATAAGTAAAATTACACCGGTTGATAAAGTGCAATTATTCATTTTACAATGCACATATTTGAAGTTAAGTCAACTTAATTGATTGTTGCTACGTACCTAACTTGCAAATATATATATATATATATATATATTTATTTATTTATTTATTAAATTAACATATTATGACCATCCTAATAAAATTGTTGAACACCATGATTTAAGAATTACAAAAATTTGGATTCAACCAAAATAAGAGTAATGCTATTTTCACAATATTTTCAAAATAATTTCACTACAAATTATATATGGTAATTTGTTAATGATTCTAATTTGAACATAATATTAACATCACTTTTTTACTCACCAATAATAGTTTTTTGCAAAAAATTTATTGTAAAATTGTTGCGGATGTAGTATTACTCCAAAAACAATTTTGGGTCCCTAAACCTAATTCTTAACCCTTCAAAACAAAGCTTAATAGTATCAATAAAAATGTTTATTTCATCAATTTGTGAGTAATATGAACCATGAAAGAGTGAAAATTGAATATTTTGTAGCAGCATAGATTAGAAAATTTGATGGATAGTGAGTACAAAAGTGTGAAGAGAAATGATAAAAGTTAGGTGGAAAAGTCAAAGAACTTAAAGCTAATTTGGATGTAGAGGGAGTAGAGTCAAATTGACTGAAAATTAGCTAATTTTCAGCCTATTTTATTCTATTCCTCTCTATTTCCACTTCCTCTCCCTTCCAAAATGAACAAAAAAAAAAGTAGAAAAGAAAATTTCCTTTGCTAAAAGCGGGTCAACCCGACCCAATTAGAACTTACATGGATTCGAGCCTCATTTTTTGGCGGGTTTATAAAGCTCCAACCTAGACCCATATTTTTCCTTTGGGTTTGGACGGATTAACAAGCTTGGGTCCAATTTTATCAAATCTACTGGTCAACATTTGTCTCCTTAAGCTTTCTAATTTAGTTTAATGTAATATCTTCTTACTTTTTTATCGTATTAAGGTAGCCTCAGCCAAGCTTTATCATAATTAATGTATATTTAATAAGGAGAGTTTATGTGGGCAGGAGAACGGAAGGACATTCCTCAATTATAAAAGGATAATTTTTTCAAAATTTTTAAAAATAACACATGAATTAAACCTTATCCCCAATGATGGTAAAACAAGAATTTTTTTTTTTTTTAATAGGAGTAAAACAAGAAGTTAAGTGTGTTTTTTGTTGTTAAAAATAAGATAGATATTGCGTTAATCTAGTGTAGTATAATGTGATTACTAGTATTTAAAGTAGCGCAGGGAATGGAGGAAATGTTCCTGGAGCTTTACAAAAAGAAACAAATAGAAATAGTTACTCATATGAAAGAGAAACAAGTAGCGACGTCCCTACTACTCCACTTTTTGCATGCTATCTCCGATCCATCGCATTGGAAATCCTCGCCCCCCATCCTGACCCAGCCTCATAACAATCAACAATGCCAAATATAAGTATATATTTGGCATTGTTCTTTTATAAAAAAAAAAAAAAAAAAAAATTCAAATATGTACTTAAGGGACAGGCTCACCTCCTGTTTTCTCCCATTTTTATTTGGATGGAAGATATGTGGCAAATAATTAATCCAAAGGTTAACAAGAAGGTACGTCACATACAATAAGTAGTCTTTCTTCCATCTCCAAACGCGTTAGAGACGCCAATATCAGACCTTCTGGAGAAGAAGGCCCCACCCTAATAAGAAGCTAGCCACTTTCTCTTTTCTCTATTATTTTTCTTCCTTGGAAAAGAGGATTGCGTTCCTTTTGTTGTGCAAATCCACACAGTTGCTCGTGAAGCCAAATCATTACAATGGATGTTTGGTTTTCATAGCAGCAAAATGCTTTCTTTAAGGCCACCAAGTCCGAAACCAACCAAATCCCAACAGAAAAAGGGTGAACAAACCAACAAGTGCAGATCCGACCCTCCCTCCCATTCTTCGCCCAATCTCTCTCCCTCTCTTGTGGCTCTGTTTGTGCTTATGGGTTCTCAGATCTGTTGATGTTTCCGGCTTCCAACGGATCCTAGTCGTCCGCTACTAAGTGCAGTTGTGTGTGGGCAGTGTGTTTATTGCTGAAGAGTGTGGGTAAAATATAAATAAATGGTGTTGTGATGTGGCTTTATTTTTTATCATTAGATTTTGTAGACACCGCGTGTCCTTAGCTGGAATACTAGCTCTCCATAGTCGTCTCTGAAGTCCAAACCTTGCGCATTCTAGGAACCAGCCTGACCCAGCCTCATTAGACAATCAACAACGCCAAGCGGTAAGCACTTTGATCGTGAACACTCCCTTAGGGTACCATGCCAAATATGTAGTTCCGTGATAGAGCTCAGTAGAATGGTTTTATAGCTGTAGCAATCTGTGGCTCAAAAAATCCACGACCAAGTCCACCTTCCAACGCTGGTTCCCAAAGTTCAAACATCAATAAGATCACTAATCATCTTGCCTTCTTCCTCCCATCTTCAATTTTCCAAATACTTCCCTTACGTAATAAATCCCGGGCGGAATGGATACTTCTCCAAATTTATGAGGAGTTATGTCCAAATTTTGCTTGCAAGAAACTGTTTTGAGGAAAAAACCTTGCCTTGAGATTGAAATCCGGTAGAACAAGGAATGTGGTTTAGTTAAGAGTTATCAAGCACCCTTTTTAATTAACTAGAAAAACCAAATAAAAATAGTGAAGATCCCTAAAACCAAGGCCCCCTGTTTTTCTTTTGAATCACAAAGTTTGGTCTAACTCTTCCAAAGGATCTTCCTCTCCACGCCTCTTTTCACCACCAATATCTAGCTATCAGTACATTGAGCTTATCACACCATGTTTTTGGGAGTTTAAAACAAGACATGTTGCAGGTTGGTATGACTTGGATCACTGCTTTTATGAGTACCTTTCTACTAGCTCTTGTCAAAAATCTCTCCTTCCACTCTTGAATCCGCTTAATTACCGTCTTCTTGATGCCATTGAGTGTGCTTTACTTAGATCTTCCAACTAAAATAGGAGGCCAAGCTATTTGTCATAGCTGGCATTAGTATACTACTACCTTTCAAGAGGAAGGGATATCATAAGCCATAGTATCAGATGTGTATCTGGTAAAATAAATGGATATTTTCTCCCTATTAATTTCGCGACGTTAGACAATGACACACTTATCAGAAATCTGTATAATATTATTGCACTCCTCAATTGTTGCATGGCCAAAAGGTAGATCGTCTTTTGCAAACATTAAATGGGAGCCTTTTGCGGCCTCCTCTACCCATGTAGATTTTATATCCTTTCTTGTCAACAACAACATCAGCTCAAGAGAATCATCTTGCTTGATGCCTCTTGTAGGTTTGATATAATCCGTAGGTTTTCTGTTAATAAGAACTACATATGATGGTGTAGTTATACATTCCATTACTAGGGCCATCCGTTGTGGGCCATCCGCAGCCATAGGACGTTTTTTTTGTAGTGGACTTTGCACATGTCATGTTTGATAGCCATATGCCCTAGCTTTCCTCTTCGCCTAGATTTCACACTATGCAATAACCTATAGGCTATAGCCACATTATCACTAATAAGATGTCTCGGGATGAAAGTATTTTGGGAGTCAAAAATAATGAATGGAAGAGTAGACTGCGATCTATTTGTTAGGACTTTAGAGAATAGAGACTATTTTATAAATTAAGTACATTGCATAAGTTAATCGACCTATAATTAATAATTTTTTGTGGGTGCTTAATTTTATAAATTAAAGCTATATGTATATATATATATACATTGAGAGTCATGAATTAAAGCAATATGAGTGAAGGACTTAGAGACCATTTTAAATAGACATACCATAACAACCAGGAGTTTTTGATGGATGCATATGAAAAGCAGCTTTCAAAACTTCTATGGTTGTAAATAGATGAAGCATTTGCTACAATACAATTTATTTTTTAATGTGACGTAAATATTTAATGCATTGCTCTAATGTACTAACGTTTTAAAATCACCATTTTTTTTTTTCCTTTTGATATGAAAATTTCAAATTACGGAAAGGCGATTCATACAAATACCCATAACTTAACTTAGATCCTGCTTTTATTAGAGAATAGTTGCATGAGAATTGGATGGATGGATCTTACAAAAGAAGCTGTTGTCCTTAAAAGCAACTAGGAGTTTGACCTCGAATGAAGTTTAGTACATAAAGAAAAATTAAGGATTTATAAATTTGGAGGAATTAATTCATCAGATGAAGAAAATTTAATGTTTATTTTTCTCTTATATCTAGTTGGATGCTAGCTACATGCTAGTGGAGACCAATGATTAGTATAATCCCATGTGGAACGATTCAGCAAAAAAAAAAAAAAAAAAATCCCATGTGGAACGAGTTTACACTTATTTTTTTATTGTACCCTCACGTTTAGGATCATCATGACTTTCCCTTAGAGTACAAATGACTCGTAATAATTGTTGTTAATACAATTTGCTCAATTATGTGAATTTATTATAGTAATGATTGCTCTTGTGTATTATTGAAAAAAAATATTCATGTCCCAATGTTTCACAAATTTGAAGGTCATCAAACTAATTTAACCACCATGGGGACTTTTTTGGAAAAGGAAAAATGGTGAAGTTACAACAGCTTTTCCTTAACTTAACTGTTACTTTTCTTTTTTCTTTTTTCTTTTTCTTTTTTTTTCATTTTAATAAAAACCAACTTTGTATTGCTAATAACTCGTTTATTTTTTTAAATGAGTAGCAACATCATTCTAAAAGTTTGCCAAATAATTTTAGGGAGTACTTTTTGTCACAATTTCCTAAAAATATTGATTGTGAGTGGTTTTAAAGAAGAGTTGAGTTTATGAAAAAGTGATTGCCCACCTCTCTATCGACCATTTCAACAAAAATTGTATCCTTCAACTTGTTAATATTTGTTGCCACCATGTTGATCCTCATATCAATGAAAGGGCTAAACAATTTTTTAATCTGCTAAAGAATTTTCATTAATAATTAAGGTATGAAGTATGAAGCAACTTCTTATTGTTGACCACAAAATTGTTAAATGATCGAAAAAGATATTTTTATTTATTTATAATATTCAACCTTGTATTTCCTATTATTGAATACTAACTTGTAACCTCATATATATACATAGGATACATTTTCAAATAAGTATAACTAAATTTGTATTAAAATTTTATTAAGTTTATATATATATATATATATATATAAGTTTTGTATATTTGAAAATATATAATTGCTACTAATAAAATAAATATAGGTTTATTTAAAACAAATAAAAAATTGTTAATTATTATCCAAGAAATTCTCAACTTTAGTTTGTCTAACCACTATAATAATAATAATAATATAAGAAAAATAAATTAATTGTGGTGATTTTTTTAAGGTTTATTAATTTTGATTCTATGGATTTCTTACTTTTTTTTCTTTTTTTTTTTTTTTTTTTTTGAGGGAACTATGGATTTCTTACATAATAACTTATTTAGAACAAAAAAAATTAAGAAACTTAAAATAGACTCCTCGATTTTTGTGGTGTAGTGAATAATTAATTTCACAAAATTAAGAAAATTAGATAAGACACATGGCATAAATGTATCGTACCTTACGTCTGTTATTTGAACCCACTTTCCCATCCCCCACATCTATGATTTAAGGTTTTCCTTTCTTAGTAGGGCGCATGTATAGGCGTTTGTATGTATGTTTCCTTTTTTCTGCCTTCAAAATTTTGATGGGATGATAGTAAATCTAAAGTAATTTTTTTTATTTTTGTTTTTGATGTTTCTATTCTTCATTATTTCTTTTTGAATGGAGCCAAATAGTTGGTAAGGATTAAAAGATTAACTATCCATCAAGTTGTATATAGAGTGATTCTACTTGCACTAACTTTTTATTTTTACTATAACTATAAGACGTGCATTTTTAGTTATAAAAATTGTCAAAACTTGTTCTGCAACAAAGATGAAAATGATTTTTTAAATGAGTAGTTGATTTATATAACGAAAGGGAAATTACAACAAGTTTAATATATAATTAATCATGTAGTATTTTTTATATCCTAAAGAATCTCAAATTCTGTTTTGATAAATGACAGATCTAAACGGTATTGAGAAATAAATATTTGTGTCTTTTCTTTTTCTTTTGTATATATTGTTAATATTGAATGGATACTAGTTTCGATTTTAGTTTTGAATCTTAGTATATTTTTAAATTTATTTAAAATATTTCGTTTATAACTTAGCCTCCCCCAAAACTAAAATCATGTGTCCCTGGCAGTGCATCTATAAGTTTTCAAGAACATTCACCACTATTTTGTCACCGTTGAAATCCTTGTGATTCTATCTCCTTTCTGAAATTTTACCCACTTATACCAACCAAAAAAACAAAAACAAAAAAGTTTAAAACTTTAAGTCACATACACTTTGGACAATCACAGAGAATTAAAACAACAAAAGCAGTCACTCAGATGGCTCTTTTTCTTTTCTTTTTTTTCATTTCTTTATTTAAACTCATAAGAGATCATGGTATTCTAATTAAACTCATATTTTAATTAAGATGAACGTAAGACCTAAGGCCCGTTTGGATTGAAAGGAGAAGGAGGGGAAGTAGAAAGGAGTAGAGTATAGTTGGCTAAAAATAAACTAATTTTGAGCCAAATCTATTTTATTCTACTCTACTTCTCATCTCTCCTCTTCAATCCAAACGGATCATAAAAGCTCCATAAATAAGAAGCTATATACATAGGGGCATAGCTATGTACATGGGTGGGGGGCCAAGGGCGCCCCCCCACAAAAAATTTGAACTTTTTAATATATATATATATATATATATAATTATTTTAATGTTTTCAAAATTTAGTACAAAAATAAGAGTTGACCGCCCCTCCAATATTTGAATTAGTCCAATGATGTTCTTAAAAAAAAAAATAATTGGTTTAATAGTTATAGAGATATAATTTTATTTTTTTCAATTATATTTTTTATTGTAAAATGTGCTCTTATATTTGTTAAATATTTGATACAATTTGACACCAAACATATTTGATTTTTTTTTTTGAACCCTTTATGTGGCGATTAACAAGTTATTAACACATTAAAAAAATATTGTCATTAAAACTACACATGAAATATCTCTTTAGTTGCCACATAATGAGTTAGAGCAAGATAGCTTCATATATGTTTGGAACCTAACTTATTCCTCCAAGTTTTGGATCATTTATGTTTTTGAAAACTTTATTAATTCAATTGAAAGATTTTTTACTTATTTTAGTACTCCCTCCGTCCCCTTTCTTTTTTTTTCTTTTTTTTTTTCCTGTTTGAAAAGTCAAATTTTTTAAGAGAACATCATTTATTGTCTTGTCTACCTTTTAAAAATGTATAAGTTTCCAAAACTACCCTTAAAAAAATTTATCAAAAAATTAAATTGGTAAATTAATAGGGGTATAATAGGAACATTAGTAAATTAATGACTTTTATTTTTAGAAATACGACAATATTTTGGGACATCTCAAAATGGAATAGAGGAAAAAAAGTGGGACGGATGGAGTATAAAATTTAATAATTTGTATTGAAAATGAAACTTTTTAATAATTTCACTATAAAAATGGTAAAAATACATTTTATTTTATGAAAGATTGCCATTAAACATAATTTTGATTGAAAATACTAAGATTTTTTTTTTTTTTTTTTTTTTTGGTGTGTGTAGATATATTACTTATTAAATTAAAAAGTGTGTGTGTATAATAAAAAAACATGTGTGTGTATATATATATATATATATATATGGACAAAACTTAGGTACAGTACCTTAGGTGCTGTACCTTAGATTCCCCTCTTAAGATTCAGCCATGTGGCTACTTAACTAAAAAATACACTTTCTTCCCATGAGAGAAAATCCACGTGGCAGAATCTTAAAAAGAGAACCTAAAGAACAGCACCTAAATACTGTACCTAAGTCTTGCTCTATATATATATATATATGTTTATAAGGGTTGTCTTTATAAATATATTAATACCGCAACTTGGTCAATCCAAATAAAAATTCCTGAGCCCGTAACACGGTTGCCATTGCTGGAACTATAATTGAGTGCAACAAAGAGGATCAGGAGAAAAAAAACTTGCTCCTTCATCTCAAAGTGTTTAAAATATCAAATCTGGTCGTCTTCGCCCCATTTGAACATTGAACCAAGGCTTAATTAAAAAGCATCCCCTTGGCCCATTTCGCGCAACAATTTCTCAAATATCTCCCCATTTAGCCCTAATCCCAATACTAGCTACACAGAGCTCTCAATCCAACAGCTACCTTAACCTTATACAATGATCCTTCCTGTGATTACTCAGAGAACAACTACCTCATACGCAGTCCGTGACAAGATAATCACACGTACGCATACCTACGTACACCGGTACATGTACAATTTTAAATTTAGCATAATTTTGAATAATTTAAATTTAGCATAATTTGTTTTTTGGTGTAAAATGTAATAATATCTCTTCAATATTGACTCCTATTTTATTATACCATTTAATTTTTATTGTTATAATCAAATGTTTACAATTTATAATTTATTTAATCACTTTTTTTAAAAAAAATAGATCAATTGTTTGGGGAGGGGGATTTATAATTGATTTATTTATAATCTTGCTGTCATATACATTCAACAAATTGTTATAGAAAGTGTTTCACATAATATTTATGAGACATATAAATCACTGAGCACATGACTTGTAATTTGAATACAGATATATATATATATATATATATATATATATAATATTCTTTTATATAAAAATTTTGAAATTACAACATTAAATAAATAAAAAATTAATTATACTACATATAAATGATAATGATCGTAAAAGATTTTCTTCGGCTCATAGTTTTGTAATGTTTTACACTCTTAGATAAGATATAGAATAATTAGATTCAATTGTGAGTTCCAGTTAGCTCAACTGGTAAAGTATCTAATGGTTGTATAAGAGATCTGGGATTCAATCCCCGCCTACACCAAAAATCGATTGGTGTCTTGGTCTGATGATAAAGAGCTATCATTAGGAGCGGACGTCATAGGTTGAAACTCTCTAAAAAAAAAAAAAAAAAAAAAAGAATAGTTAGATTCAATTTATATATTTACATATTTATACTTTGATAATATTAAGTGCTCATTTGGCCTCTGCGATTTTGCAGGAAATTAAAAACTAATATTGCGAAATTATGTGTGCTTGGCATTACATTTATAAACGGATTGCATTTTTGTAAACTCTATAAAACATATTATTGAAATCACACAACTTACAAGCTTTTTCATAAATGCTGTATTTTTATGTTTGCAGTATCCAAAGTACTTCAAAATATATAAAACAAAAGGGAAAAATACTATCACACACATAGTACACATACTCCAATAAATAAGGAAATAAACATGACTTGAAGTCACAAAACATAACAAGTGTATGTGAAATAAAGAGTGCTCAAATGATGATAATAATAATAATAACTTATTAGTATTATTATTGTTGTTGTTGTTGTTTTTTTTTTTTTTTTTAATTTATTATTATAAGAAATTACAGTAAACTCACCTGTGATTAGGTTTGTTTTGACTTTGCCTACCCGTGGTTCAAAACTTAACACTTTGCCTACCTAAGGTAACTTCCGTTAAGGATCTGTTACTCACATCTCCCTTTGCCGTTAGAAAAACATATTTTTAGGAAAAAACAAACATAACAAACATAAAAAAGTTAGGGTTTTTGATTGCTTAAGAACTTCTATGAGAATACAGTGGAGGAATATAAATTAAAAGTGATTTCATTGAGCCTTAGTATAATGAGTATAAAAGACAATTATCATAAAAAGTGAATGCCGTAGTAAAGCTATCTTTCACGAAGGGAAAAAAAAAGTCAATAGAGAAGTAGAGATTAATTAAAATTCAATAAAGCTACGAAAATTGTATCCAAAGAACCCATAAGTGATCTTAAGAAATTTTGTTGGTTTTTTTGTAGCATAGAGAGAGAAGTGAGGTTCCTTAGTTGGCAGAGGGTCTCAACTTCGTCTTTCAACCTCGGAAGGTGGTGAACTGGTCTGAAAATTTTTTGTCACCTTCCGAGGTTATCATGCTTGTCTTTTTTTTTTTTTTAAAAGCCTACAAATAAGAAAAAAGAAACAAAACCCTTCAGCTTTACTTAAACCCAAACAATACTCTTACAGTCACAAACAAATATGAATAATCTGTGTCTATATGCTCCTCATTCTCACTGCGTCTCCATGATGAAACTACCACCACCACCGCTAAGTGTTCCAAAGGTCAGTATCACTCTCTCACATTGTAACATTCACCTCAACAATCTGTTTGGTTGCTCAAAAAATTTTAAAATATAGTTCAATAAAGGAACTGTATATATATCTCAGTTACAGACTAGGTGCTCGTTTGGTTCATCATTATGAGATTGTTGATATTGATATAGATTAAAAGTGATTTCATTCAGCCTTCTGATTTGTGTGTTATTTCTCCACTTTGTTCTTATAGAAGTTCTTAAGCAATCAAAAACCCTAACTTTTTTATTTTTGTTATGTTTGTTTTTCCCTAACAATATGTTTTTCTAACGGCAAAGGGAGAGGTGGATAACAGATCCTTAATGGAAGTTACCTCAGGTGAGTAAAGTGTTAAGTTTTGAATTACGGGTAGGATAAGTAAAAACGGACCTAATCACAAGTGGGTTTACGGTAATTTCCCCTTATTATTATTATTATTATTATTGTTAGTAATGCAATTTTTAATATTGATTTCATTAAAAAAAAAATGACAAAAAATATAGTTAAATCTTTTTGGTAATTTATCCTAGAAACACCAATTTTTGAGATTTCGTTGAGGAAATTGAGTGGATGGAAGAGTAAATGGCGGCAGCTTGTCCAATCAGAAAGTTACACATGTGTTTAGAGAGATTCACTACAAAACACGTGGGTTTATAGCTGCATTTTTTTTAGCCACGTTTACAAAAAACGTGACTATAGGTTAAATCTATAACCATGTTTATAAGTGGTTTTAGCCGCGTTTTTCAAACATTGCTATTTTTCAAACATTGCTATAGGTCCAGCCAAATATATATATATATATATATATATATATATATATATATATATTTTAAAGGAGGACCTATAGTCACGTTTAAAAAAGGCTGCTATAGCTTAAGTCTATAGCCACATTCATAAACATGGCTATAGGTCCAGCCAAATATATATATATATTTTAAAAGGATGACCTATAGCCACGTTTTTAAAATGTGGCTATAGGTTAAGTCTATAGCCATATTCATAAACGTGGCTATATGTCCAGCTGAATATATATATATATATATATATATATTTTTACAGGAGGACCTATAGCCACATTTAAAAAATGCGGACGTGGCTATAGGTCTAGCCGAATATATATATATATATATATATATATATATATATATATATATATATATATATATATATTTAAAGGAGGACCTATAGCCACGTTTTTTAAATGCGGCTATAGGGTAAAAAAAAAAAAAAAAAAAAAAAAAAGAAGCTCTCTCACAGTCATTTAGAAAAAAAGGTGCTCTCAAAACTCCCTCAATCTCTCTCTCATGTTATCACCAATCTATGTCGCCAGAGATCCAAAAAGTGCTGACCCACGTTGTTGATTCCTCTTTCCCACTGATGTTGTATGAATGGGTTTGTAAAAATATGGGGTTTTGTTCATTGTTCTTTGAGTTTTGTTCAATAGATCTGATGATTGAGTTCCTTTAACTTTCTGTCTCTATTTGCAGTAGATCTGATGATTGAGTCTCTCTTTGCTTTAGATTTGAAGATTTTGAATCAATGAAGCTAAAATGCCTCAAAAAATTATCTCTCTTCGCTTTTTTTTCTCTGACATGGTTGAAAATTATTTTCTTTTGTTTGATTGTGTTTTGATTAATTTTGGGTTTGAGCATTTGGACTCTTTTTGGTTGTGTTTCTGTTATAGGGAATTTTGTATTTTTGAGCTTGTGCTTTTGTTTTCCTTGAATAGATTGTGTCAATTTGGGTTGATTTTGTTGAAGGAGATGTTCTGTTTGTGTTCTTGTACTGTTTTCTTGTATTTTAGAGCATGTTGTGTTTGATTAATTTTGAAATTTTCTAGGTTTTTATCTAAATTTGAATTTGCTAGGTTTGTATTTTTGTTTTGAATTTCTTAATTTAATTAAAATTGAAATTTAAAAAAAAAAAACTTTTGACTACCGTAAATTAATTTTTGGTAATCAAAATTTTTTTTTTTTTATAAATATAAGGGTCTATAGCCGCATTTTTTAAATGCGGCTGTACATTGAGGATCCTATAGCCACGTTTTAAACGTAGCTATAGCTATCACCAATAGCCACATTCTAAACGTAGCCATTGGTCCGATCCTATAGCCACATTTCAAACGCGGCTATAGCTTTCACCTTAGGCCACGTTTTAAATGTGGCCATAGGTTCTGGTCTTAGGCCACGTATGAAAAAGTGCGGCCATAGACCCCTCAGGCCTATAGTCACAGGATTTAGGCCAAATTTGAAAATGCAGCCTAAAAAAATGCGGCTATAGGCCAAATTGTCCTATAGCCACGCTTTTCTGACCTATAGCCGCTTTTTAAAAACATGGCTATAGAACCTTTTTTTTTTTTTTTTTTTTTTTTTTGTAGTGATTGATCCTCATGGTGGGATTTCACTTTGGACTAGTGGAGTATCTTTATAATTTTCCTTCTCCCGAGACAAGCAACAAAAATGAGCCATATCCTTTAGAATACTTTTTATTTATTTATTTATTTTTATACAAGATAAAATTTCTACTCTAACCTAATCTAATTGTATATATGTGTGAAACTCCCTCCTAGAGACTTGAACCCCAGCCCTTGCCCCCCACACTTCACAAGCATTTGTACTTGTAGAGTGACCATCGCACCAACGGTGTGCGGTGGTTGGAATACTTTTAATTACTCTAGGATTACCACTTTTATCACACATGATAATTATGATTATTTATTACTTTTATATAAATTCATTACTTTTTTTTTAAAACTTTTATAGTCAATAATATTAGGTGCTTATGAAAATAACTATGATATTGATTGTGGTCTTAAAATTTTCCATATTTTTTTTACTGGGGTTTTTGAGATTTTTGAGGGTTGGATCATAAAAATAAAGGTGATATACTATTTTGGTCTTTCAATTTTACTAAAATTTTGCTTTTTATTGTAAAACTTTAAACAGTTCTCTTTTCCTTCCTTAAACTTTGTAAAGAAGTTTTTTTTATTTTTTTTATTTTGTATAAATAGTTTAGAATTTAAAGACAAAAATAAAAATGAAAGAAAGAATCTTTTTAATAGTTTAAGGACAAAAAAATTAAAAAAATTAAGGCTTAAAATGATAAATAAACCTTTGATAAAATTTAAGAATCAACGTAATATTTTATCCATAAACTCACGACCATGGAATTTCCATAAAGCATTACGACCGCAAAAATCAGAAAGGAACTTTGTAAAAAAGCACGGCTAAACTAGTGGCCCTACCTGTTGAAAAATTATCTACGTTGGACGGGTATCCAGTTCTGCGTTTAAATTGTAAATTGGGTATAAAAAGATAAAAGTTAAGTTAGCATTTAAATTGTAAATCAGAAAGGAGCCTTTTTTTTTTTTTTTGAGCAGTCATTTTTTACTTTGTTGCCCATACATTGCTCACACTAGCAATTTGAGGTGGACAATACACACCAGTGGATCCATGCACTGTTCACAGGAACTACAAATCTCACTTTTCAACAATTCTTTCATTAAAAATAGGTCACACGGTACTATTCACACATTTAAAAATTATTTTGCTACAATATTTTCAGTTTTTGGCAAAATAAACAGTATCGAAATGGACTCTCAATCAAAAAAAGATATTCGTCTGATCCCCTCCCATGGACCCCATCTAATAAATTTATTTTTTCTATGAACAAAATGATGGCATTGAGTCCAATGACGGGTCAATATATATTATTATTACTTTTTTAAATCAACACTTTATTTAAAAGTCTCTGGTAATTCAACTGTGGTTAAGAAATGAAACATAAAGGTTTGTGACTTTTTTCAAACAGACCAAAAATTAATTAATTAAACAAATATTTAGGGTCCGTTTGAGATTCATTTATTTTGTTGAAACTGAAATTTTTTTTGCTGAAAATACTATAGATAAAGGTAAAAGTTAGCTGAAATAGTACAGTGAGACCCATTAATAATATCAAAAAGTGCAATGAAATCCATGAATAGTAGTAAAAATAAGCTGAATAGTAAAATAAGAAGCCACTAACTTGTAGAGATGCTCACCTATAAACTCCAGCATCACCTCCTTGTTGCTCAAGTTGGGTTTTGCAATGAGCAATCAGAGATGATATTGGTATAACACAGATAGTTTCTCTGCTTCAAGGAAGCTCAAAAATTGTCTTAGTTCTTGTTCTTTGATGGCCATACCCACAAGACAAGTACTCTTTCAGCAAGCAATGTTTTGAAAGGGTTAAAAAGTTTTCTTAGGTATAAAATTGCTATTCAAATCAGTATTCTAAAAGACTAAAACCACATATTGCAACCAAAATCCCAACCTAGATCCATCAAATTTGTCCTCAGTGAAATTGAAATCTAGGAATTTTAGTAATAACAAGAAAATAGATCAGGAAATTGAGCGGCAAAGAACGCAAAAATGGCTGTGCCATTAGACATCCTCACATCCAGTCCAATTCGCCACTCCCACCACCAACCTTTGCCAACCACCGTCGACCATGATGTTCTTGGGGGCAATGAAACCAACATTTATTAAATTAATTAATGTTTGGTCTATTAACTAACCATAACATTTTATTTCTTAACCATGGTTGAATTGCTATCAGTTAACTTAGTGACTTTTAAATGGTGTAGCAGATTCTAAAACCCTAGATTTATTTGAAATAGATTCTTTCCTTTAAGTGGGCATTCTCCATTTCTAAATGAAATGGAGAGGATCCAGATCCAAGAAATCTTTGATTCCTATGATTAAAGTGTTAAAAGCCTTTAGTCCTTTACTCACTTCAATCCTCGAAATCCAAAGAAAGAAAGAAGGAAGAAATTGTCGAGTTAAAGCATTCTATTTAAACCTTGTAACTAATTGTAGTTTAGTGTAGATCCAAGAAATCTTTGATTTCTATGATTAAAGTGTTAAAAGCCTTTAGTCCTTTACTCACTTCAATCCTCGAAATCCAAAGAAAGAAAGAAGGAAGAAATTGTCGAGTTAAAGCATTCTACTTAAGCCTTGTAACTAATTGTAGTTTAGTGTTAAGTCCTATAAACATTGTTTGGTAACGCATGATGTGCACGAGTCTTACTAATATAGCTGTCTTGTTTTTATTGATTAACTTGTATTTAGGCAGTTAGTTAGAGTTGGTTTTCTGTTAGAGCATGTGCATGTGATGTGCACTAACTCTCTGAGTATAAAGTATACAGCGAAATGCAATGTATACAACATTTTTATAATAATTTTATAACAAATCCTATATAATAGACTGTTACTAGCTATTATTAGTAAGAAAAATAATAATTTTAGTGATAAGTTCATATTAGAATTAGTAACAACTTACTACCTAAGATTTCTTGTAAAAATATTGGCGTAGCACTTCTCATAGTATATATAGAACAGTTCACTAAGTGAAATAAGATTTCAGTTTTATATATCTTCTTTATTATTTTTTATTGTGCTGACATATATCTTCTTGATTTTGTTATACAGGAACAAGGAGAATAGTTTATATTAATGTTATGAACATGGTTTAAAAAAAAGGGGAATGGTGACGGAATCGAAAAAGGTAGTGGTTCTCGGTTTTTTGGTTGAACCGATGATATCATAAATAATTTAATTAATTATTTTAAAATTATAAAATAAATAACAACTCATCAAATATATCCAAACAAATATTAAAAAAAAATTATAAATGAGTTTCATATCTTATATTAGATGGGAAAGGAAAAGAAAGTATAAATAATCAAAATTAACATTGCAAAAATAAAGCAATGTTATATCTTTTTTTGTTTTATTTATCATTTTTTTACAACGGTATTAAGAATAAGTAATTTAATTGTACTTTAAAGATCTATTCTAAATAAAAGGGTGTTTAATTAGATGATAGTAGCCTAAATGTTAAAATACAAATCATTCTTTTATTGTTTAAAAACCTTTTTTTTAGAAGGATTTAAAAACTACGTTTGTATTTGTATTCCTTTATTAATCAAAATTAAGTTATTAACACAAAGTTATTCAGCAAAAACAAGAAGTAACACAAACGTACAATACACAGTAAAAATAAAAAATGAAACACTTGGCTAACATGTGTCGTTGTACATCTCCCAAAGAACCCAACCAAATTGCCAAGTGCCAACTGCCAAGCATTAATACCCTAATAGATGGCCTTTTATGCCTTTCATTGATACTTTGACCGTTCTGGTTCCTGTGTTTCCTAGCTGAACTGCAGTCTTCTAGGTTTTTTCGCTTTTTTTTTTTCATATTTCCAGTTTTTTATGATAACCGAACCAGTATACATACATGTTCACGGTCGGACCAGTTGAACCAACCGGTCCGGTCCCGTTTTTAAAACCATGGTTATGAATACTATTTTAGACTCCATTTTAATTTTATCTATTGGAATGGAATAACAAGGAGAAAAGTTTATATTAATGTCTGTCCTCGATTTGCGTGTTGGACCCTGAAAATTCCAAAAATATTAAATTTCTTCTAAATGGTTGCCGACCCCAACTAGTGGCCACTACCAGAAGCCAAAGGGTCACTTTTTACCTATAAATGCGCCCAAACCCCACGCGGATATTAAATAAATAAATAAATAATAATAACAAAAAAAAAAGGCATTTTGGAGCACTTTTTTTGGCAGATTCTCTCACTTTTCCTCTCTAAATTCTCTCCCAAACACATCCAAAATCCTTTGATTCCTCTCTTTTCTCAACAATCAAGAGGTAGTGTTCTTGCACTCTTTTTCATCTCCTTGGCCTTAGGACCTTGGATTTGAGGTTCTAAGGGTGTAGATGTGGTTTTTTTTTCTTTCTATAATCTACATCTTTTGCTTTATCTTACTTCATAACATGCTTTATTGCTTTCCTTATTATATCTTTACTTTATCTTGCTTCCTAGCATGTTTTATAGCTTTTCTAGCATGTCTCCTTACTTTCTATCATGTTTTATCGCTTTGATGATGTTAGCCTAGCCTTCTTGGGCTAGGTTATGTCTAAATATTGTGTTTGTGCTTAGATCTACATACTTATGTGCTCCTTGCTATGCTTATGCTTAGATCTATGTGTTTATGTGCTCCTTGTCATGTTTATGTGTCTAAATCTACATGCTGGTTGCTATGCCATGTGCTTATATACCCTTTTTGTCTCTTGATATGTCTCTTTCTTGCGTTTTGGCCCCTTTGGGTAGGGTGTAGATGTAGATCTTGTAGTCTAGGCCTACATCCATACACTTAGGCTGAAATCAAAGGGTTTGGATCATTTCTTATATGCATGTGTTTGCTTGCTTGCTTATATGCTTTATATCCATTTATGTCTGTCTAGATCTAGGCTTTGCCATGCTTTCTGCCTTCCATGGGCTTATGCTTGTCAGTTTTTGGGGCCACTTGCTTGTGTGGTTGCATCTGTCCCTCTTATAGCTTGTTTAGATGTAATTGATTGTGAGACACATCTGCATGATGTTGGTGTGCTTGATACACACATTTCTCCACTCCATGCGATGATGATATGCTTACCTTGTTTGCTTTGTGCCACCCATTTGGCTTTCTTTGCTTCTTTGTGTTTTTTCACGGTTGCCTACATGTTCATGCATGAGTTCTTGCTTGCTTGTGTCATCAAGCCTAATTCCTACTATTTCGTGTGGGTTCACACCTGTCTTTGATACAAGAGACCCTGAGTCCCTTTTAGGAATCTTGCTTGATGGCAAGTGTGTCGTCCATACTCCAATCTCATGGAACTATGGACACTTGATCCAAACATATATTTGTCCTTCTAGGACACCCTCTTTTGTTTGATAACATGTTCGTGTGCCCCCATTTGGCTCTCTTTGCTAGTGTGTCTCTTTGTATGCTCTCTTTACCTTTCTGTTATCTCCTTTGCTTGTCTGTTGGTTGCTTCCCTTGTTTGTTGCGTGTACACATATGGAGCATGATGCTTGGAGCGAAGGCACAACCTCCTAGGCACAAGCAACAAGGGCAAGGATGCAAGCAAAAAGACGCAAGCCCAAAAAGGAAAATGTTCAGTAGATTTGGAGGCCTACCCTCCCTGAGTGGTTACATTTTTCTCCCTCTCTCTTAGCCTCTTCTCTAGAGCATTGTATTAAGGTTCCCTTGTCCATGTACTCTTTATCTTTCCTATACCTTGTTAAGCCATACCCTTGGGATGTTGGCAATGTATGTTTTACTTTTTTGCTCTGTATGATAGCATTATGCATGATGTATGTGTGTGTGTGTGTGCGCGCACGCCTATATGTGGTTGATTGTGCACTTTGTATGATGAACCCTCATGGCTACGTGTGAAACCCTCTCTAGCCATGAGCACTCTTGACCTTGTAGAGTGGGTATGTGCCCAAGGAATTGTAAGTGCATATTCATGGTATATTGTGTGCATAATCGTCGCGGTGTGATCATCTTGATTCATGTCACCAAGTGACATCAATTTCCCTGTATACGCAACACACATCAATATGTTTGATGCTTTAAGGGGCTCTAGCTTGTCCTAGCACAAGCATGTTGGCATGTGTCGTATACACAAGCATGAAATCCTATCGGTACGTGTACCATAGCGCACCAAACGTGAAACTCTACCAGATTTTTGCCATGAAAATGGTGCACCTCTATTGCTGTATTCTCACAGCAAAAGCTTGGGGAGAATAGTATTTTGTGTGTGTATGACACACCTGAGGCGAAGCGTTGTCAAATTTCTGCCACGAAAGTAAGGCGAAATGCTGCCAGATTTTTGTCATGGAAATTTGGCACTGATTCCAAACACACTAGGGAAGCATCAATCCAGACCACACCCTTTTTGAAACCAAACCTCAAAGCCCAATTCGATTAAAGCCCCGAAAGCTAATGCCAATAGCTTGATTTTTAATTGCCAATGTCCTTAAATTAAGATTTTACCAAAACAAAGGATTGTCTACGGACAGGCGTTGTGGGATGCCTAACACATTTCCCACACGTAACCAGACTTTCGAACTCAAGATTCAAGACTTTTTATCCATCCATATTAGATTAGAAAAAACGACATTTTTCTTAGCTTAAGATTGGTAATAAAATCAAATAAAGTCAGGTGACCAATCACACCTTAGAAAAAAAATCCAATTATTGGTTGCGACTTCACTTATCTTTGGTAACTCCTTTAAAATTGGCTCATTTTCTAGTCACACACCAGAGGTATAACCCTCCTCCACAACACCCGAGCTCTTGAGCCTGCATGTTTCAGGCACGCACGAGCATCGCCGTGATGGGTGGTCGAACTGCCACGAGGCATCGACAATTATTAATGGTCTTTTACTTTAATTGTGACGATAATCTAATGAATATTTTAAATAGACTATAATTTATTTTAATTAGAATAATTACATATAATTTTGTAAAACCTAAACCTGTTCAACAAAGAGGAAAATTTAACAATATATGATTTTATCTTTAAAAAAATGATTTTCTCTCTATTTTATTTTATATATATATATATATATATATATATGAAATATGATAATTATTATAGTTATTGATAAACATTTATTATGATTTTGTTTGTATGTGAAATATTAAATATTATTTTTTGATTATGGTATATGGTAGTAATTAATAGGTATTTATTATAGTTTGGTTATATTTATATATGGAACTATATATTTTATTGTTTAAAGAAAAATAATGTGTCAAGAGCAATGCTGAGAAATAGAACTTGTAATCTTTTTTTTTTTTTTTGTTTGAGAAGATAGAACTTATAATCCAATGTGTCATCAATCACTAGAAAACAATTTTTTTAATAAAATTTGTAAACTTTAAATCGTATCACATCAATTTGTAAACTTTATTTAATAAAATTTGTAGTACCTTTAACATTTTTCTTATACTATAAATTAGAGATTATACCTTTGACAAAACTGCAAGTTAGATGACTGAAATGAAAAAATGTGAAAGTTAGAGGGTCAGTTTTGCATTTTTGCAAAAAAATAATAATAATAATAATAACGTTCATTATATTTGTCAATTGAGTTTGAGTTGTGCACTATAAAACTTGCAAAAAACAAAAAAAAATTAAAACATTAATGTCTTAATTTTATTATTATTTTAACCAAAAATTGCTATAAAAAAAGGGTCAGGTCAGTTTGATTTGGAATTTAATATTATTTCTTAAGTTTAGTTGCCTTAACAATAATTGAAACAAAAAATGCTAAAAGATAAAAGCAAAATTTAGCACATAATACGCATAATCAAGAATATAAAAAATTATTCTTTGATTAAGTTAATTGAAATAATCAATACTTGTGAATTTACTCAAATAATAAGTGAAATATCATAATAAACACATATGTAAGCCTTCTCCTCACACACACACACATAGTTCTAAAGTACTAACACTTCATTTGAGGTATTGTACCTGTGGGTGCATTTTTTGCGCTAAGGCATGCTTGCAATGTCCGACCCTTTGGGTGGCATGCTTGCAACGTCCTTAGGCTCATTGCCTATCCCACATCGAAAGAAACTCCCTCCCCCCTCTACCTTATAAGCGTGAGCTGAAGAGAAAGGAGTACCATTAGTTGGTTAACCAACTAATGGTACTCCTTTTTAACCAACTTATGGTACTCCTTTCTCTTCGGCTCACGCTTATAAGGTAGAGGGGGGAGGGATTTTCTTGTCCCACAACCAACTAATGGAACTCCTTTCTCTTCAGCTCACGCTTATAAGGCAGAGGGGGGAGGGAGTTTCTTTCGATGTGGGACAAGCAATGAGCCTAAGGATGTTGCAAGCATGCCACCCAAAGGGTCGGACGTTGCAAGCATGCCTTAGCGCAAAAAATGCACCCATAGTACCCATGTTGGACGTGAGACAGATTTAGGATATTTCTAGCTACAGGGGTGTCCAACCCTTTTCTTTTCTTTATTTTTTCGAAAAAAATGTGGGACATGGGTGGACATTTATCTTTTTATTTCCTTTTAGTTTCAATCTTAAAAATTTATCTAGTTATCTTTTATTTTATCTTTTTGATCTTATTCTTGATTTGTTTTCTAATTTCTAAACATTATTTATTAGTCATAAATTCATTTTATTATTCATTATTACTCATAAATTAAAATACTTTTAGCATTAAATGCAAAAATAAATGCTTAGCAATATATTAAAATATAAATAAAAATAGATTTAATAATTAATTGATTGCATATCCCAGTCCACACCCCCACAATACTTGTAGAGTTACCATCGCGTTAAGGGTATATAATGAAAAATTCATAAGATCTTGTAATAATTTTCTATGAAATTTGAACATTGTTACATTTATAATAGAAATTTATTATGATTTTTTTTTATGTGAAATATTAAATATGCTTTTTAATAAATTAAATAGGATAATTATGGTATATGGTAGCTATTAATAGATATTTATTATGATTGTTTTATATTGAACTATTAATTATATATAATTATAATAACTATTAGTAGGTATTTATTATGGTTATGTTTATATATATTTTATTGTTTTATATTTAAGCAATGTTACATCACTCAATAATTTTTAATTAAATGAGAAGTGATACGTCAACAATATTTTTACAACAAATCATGGGTGATTAGTTATTATTGTTTTAAATTTGAATTTAGCACTGAGATTACTTTTTTAACCCAATAATAACAACCAGTAACAATCTGCCACTTAGGATTTGTTGTAAAAATGTTGTGGACATATCATTTTTTTAATTAAATATGAATTTTGACAAATCTATCGTTAGATCACATTATCTTTATATATTCTACATGCTTGAAAATTTTCAAGATGAAAAAAGAATAATTGTCATGTTATCAATCAATTATTTAAACTCAAGTTTTTATAGTTTTAAATAATGCAAAAAAATGAGTTTATGGATCAAATGATAAATAACATCCGATTGGTATGCATATTAAAAACATATAATCCAATAGTATGATTTTCAAAATATGAATTCAATAAAAATTTATTGAGTGGTGTAATATTGTTTGGAGTTACCTGATATAACTTTAAGTAATGTTACACTACCCAATATTTTTTTAATTAAATGTGAATTTTGATAAATCTATTACTGGATTAAATTATCTTCGTATATTCTTCATGCTTACAAAATTTAAAAATGATCAAAGATCAATATTCATGTCATTAATCAATTGTTTAAATTCAAGTTTTTATAGTTTAAAATAATGCATAAAATATAAATTTATGGATCAAATGGTAAATTACATCTGATTGGCATGAAAATTGGCATTCATATCAATATCATATAAAACATGTAATTCAAAGGTTGAATTTTCAAAATATGAATTCAACAAGAAGTTATTGGATTATCTAAGATTGCTTAGTGTAACTCTAAGCAACGTTACAACACCCAATAACTTGTTATAGAATTTATATTTTGAAAATCCCACCGTTGAATTACAAGTTCTAAATGTTTTCATGCTAATTTTCATGCCAATTGGATGTTATTTACCATTTGATCTATAAACTCATCTTTTATGCATTATTTCAAACTATAAAAACTTGAATTTAAACAATTTATTGATGAGATGTCAATTAATTTTTTATCAATCACTAGAAAACAATTTAAACATTCATTTATTAGGTAGTTTAAATCTTATCACAAAAATTTGAAAACTTTATTTAATAAAACTTGTAATACCTTTAAAAATTTCCTTAATTATATTATAAATTATAGATTGTAAATAGATTAATAATCCATTTTTTTTCTTTCCATTTCTGAATCTTATGTTACCTTTCTTGATATGCTTGTTTTTTTAATTAAGATATTTCCATAATCTACTTGGTTTATTTTTCTTGAATTAATTCATGAGTAATGCTATAGATATAAACTATTTTACAACATTTTTACAAACTGCTAATGTGGCAAATTCTTAGTAGTTTTAATATGGATCCATCACTAACATCACATTTTTACTTATAATATCTATTTGGAAAATACTATAGCCACATCAGCAGTTTGTAAAAATGTTATGAATTAATTTGTGTCTATACCCTATAGCATTACTCCTAATTCACTTACTCTTGATTTCTTTTCTTAAAACATGGTTTTTGCTATAAATATGAGAAAAACAAATGTATTCACCATTCTTGTGAGGATAAAGAGAAATACTGTAGTGCATTATTGCAGTTGAAGTCTCAACATGAAATTCTCCGCAGCTTTCCCTCTTCTTTTGGTTCTCTCACTGGCTTTCTCTTGTGGTAATATATATTTCCTAATTCCTATAGATAAATCAACTACCTTCTTCTTCTTCACATTGGGGTTTCCTATTATTTATTAATAATTATTAAGATTCAAATGATAACTACTCAGTTTATATTGTCACGAAAATTGCAAACTTTAGAACTTAAGCGGCTCTTTCCTCTTAGTCTTGGTCTTCCTTTTTTTGGCTCACCACAACAACATGGTGCCAAAACATCCCAAGAGGTGCGCATTTATTCCGAAAAAAGAAAAAATAAATTCCTATGTTCTCTTTCTTGGTTTTTTTTTCTTCATACTATTCACCTAAAAACATATCAAGTTTGTTCGTTGCTACTAAAAAACATGAGAGAGAGAAAGAGAGAGTCTTCTTTCTTATTCCTTTGAAGTTAAGGTTAAATGTTGCAATCCATTTTCTACAGCTTTCTCCTAGTTTTTCCCTTGTGGTGATAATTCTGCCCCAAAAAAATTAAGCCATCGATCTTTGAGAGGGAGATTCTTTACATTTTGGGGTAACTCATTTTCGCATGTTTGGGTGCCAAGTTGAGACTAAAGTAACAACACTTTCATACAATTCACCGTTGACATTTTTATCATACACAGATTAAACTTGACACCATTAGCATGTTGTGCAATTTGGTATGTCCCTAGAATTATTGATAGTCATATAGCATCATATTTCCTACTTATTCTAATCACACTGTTTAGGCTTAGAGCTTGTTTGATTGAAGATTTTTTCCTTTTTTCATGAGAATTGTATGTTTCTGTAAGTTTAAACTTGGTTTTCATTGAAAAATTAGATATCAGTGTTTGATCGATAGGTCCTAAGAAATTAGTTTTATAATCTTTAGAGTTTATGTAATTTTCATTAGATTACATCTTCTTCTTATATCCTCCATGCCTGAAAAATTTTTAAAAAATTAAAAATCAATAGTTATGTCATTAATAAATTGTTAAAATTACAAGTTTCTGTAGTTTAAAATTATGTATAAAATATAAGTTTATAGATCATATAGTAAATAATATATAATTGACATAAAATTTGAAATGTGTATTAAGAGCATATAGAACATACAATTTAACGGTCATATTTTTAAAATATATAATAATGTTTATTTTATTGAGTAAGATTGTAGTCTTATGCTACAACCAATTTTGTAGCTAAACTTTGTCCTACTTGGTTTTACTTTTTTTGACTCACCAAAACAACATGGTGCCAAAACATCCCAAGAGTTGCGCATTTATTCCCAAAAAAGAAAAATAAATTCCTAGGTTCTCTTTCTTGGTTTTTTTTTTTCTTCATACTATTCACCTACGGTTACTATATTCTCTTAAAACATATCATGTCTGTTCGTTGCTACTAAAAAACATGAGAGAGAGAAAGAGAGAGACTTCTTTCTATTCATTTGAAGTTACGGTTAAATGTTGTAGTCCATTTTCTACCGATTTCTCCTAGTTTTTGCCTTGTGGTGATATGTCTACCCCAAAAAATAAAGTTATCAATCTTTGAGAGAGAGATTCTTTACATTTTGGGGTAACTCATTTTTACATCTTTGGGTGTCAAGTTGTGACTAAAGCAACAACACTTTTATGTCCACCATTGATATTATTTTTATTATACATAAATTAAACTTGACACTATTAGCATGTTGTAAAATTTGGTGTGCCCCTAGAATTATTGATAGTCATATAGCATCATATTTCCTACTTATTACTAATCACTGTTTAGGTTTAGAGCTTGTTTGATTGAAGATTTTTTTATTCTTGAGAATTTTATATTTCTATAAGTTTAAATTTGGTTTGAATCATTGAAAAATTAGATATCAGTGTTTGATCAATAAGTCCTAAGAAATTAGTTTTAGAATCTTGAGAGTTTATGTAATTAGTTTTAGAATATTGAGAGTTTAAGTAATTTTTTTTTTTTAATAATAATCTTGAGACTTGAGAGTTTATGTAAAATATAGTATGCATAAAACAACACACGTGACAATTATGATAGGTGAGAGCCGATAAGAAATGGTAACTAATTTTATGTATGATTTGTTATAATTTTAATTAAGTCTAAGGTACGGGAGATTAAAATGAGCAATGCTATGGACACAACCAACAAACAAAAAAAAAAAAAAAAAAAGAACTTTTGCTGCAATTTGACGCTTAGTGAATTGTGAGTGACGTAGGTAAAATAGTAGGTGCATACTTCTACTACTCACAACTCGTTACATGTCAATAGTTTTGGACTTTTTTATGTCCCTAGCATTTTGGGATTAAAATTTTAAACTTTTGGAAGACTCTTTAGAGCAATATAATTTGTGGGACAACTTTGTTCTAGATACAACTTTTTTCACAACTTGTTGAGATGACAAGTTCTGAGTGATGGATAATGCTTTAGCATGTAGTCTCCATTTGCATCATTTTTATTTTTGCTACTCATGCTATTAGATGCTATTAAAGCAAGATGTGGAAAAAGTGAAATAAGATTCATACAAACTAAATAAACAAAATTTTAGAACTTAAATACTAGAAACTATAAGCCGCTTCCTATTATAAAAAGGGTACCAAACCATCCCTAGTTAAGCATTTATGCTAAGCATTTCATTTACATATTACTGTACTTTTTTGGTAGTAATTAATGTACATATATCCCACTTAAACTCAGGATACTGTAATTTCCAGGAAATGAATTGTGAGAAATCTAGTAGTCATGATCAGCTCAAGAATGTACTCTCTCTCTCTCTCTCTCTCTCTCTCTCTCTCTCTCTCTCTCTCTCTCTCTATATATATATATATATATGGTTGGGTTAAAGTTACACCTAATATAACTTTGAGTAATGTTATACCACCTAATAACTTGTTATAAAATTCATATTTTGAAAATCTCACCATTGAATTACATATTCTATATGTTTTTAACATTTATGATAATTTTTATGTCAATTAGATAATGTAATTTAACAGTAAATTTGTTAAAATACGTATCCAATTAAAAAATATTGAGTAGTGTAATATTATTTAGAGTTACACTAGATGTATCTTGAATATATATTTGAAACAAAGTATGGATCCTTTGGAGTCTGGACACCAAACATGATATGATTTGGGGGCAAAAGTCCTTAATTAAGATGAAATTCCAGCTTATTATTTATTATTATCCATTATGTATTGTATTGAATCTTAACTTCTTATAGTTTGGAGCTATAGAGTTCCTCAAAAATTTGACTAATTTAGGAGTGGTAGTGGTAGACAAATTGATTGAACCGTGAAATTCTTTTGTACATGTCTGTGTCTAATCTGACATTTTCTTTGTTTTGTGATAAACAGAGGGAAAGGGAATCATATCAGCCTTACCAGAAGATAAATCAAATTGCAACCTCCTTAGTTTTTGCACAAAACAGAAATGCAGCGGTTATTGCAATTTATATTACGGCCCAAATTCCGAAGGCAATTGTGAAAGTTGTGATCGTCGTAGCATTACTCATGATTGTTCCTGTTGTTGCAACACATGACTATGACTATGAAACTAGATTACCCTACCTATCATCGTGTACTAGCTTGTAATTTCATGCATATGCATGAATATACTTAAAAAATACAAATTACGATGCATAGTATAATAATCTTACATATATAATTTAAATATTATTGATAATAATTCTTATATATTTTTTTAACTCTTTAAAAAGTCTTGTAAAAATGTTATTAGGTAGAAAATGTAAATTGTCCATTTTTTAAATATTTTTATGTTCATTAATTATAGACTCTTTGGTTTTTGTACACAATAACTCACTTGAATGGATATTTATGATATGGTTTCACATTTGATTCCAAAATTAAGAAATAAAACTCTCTAAAAATAAATAATTTAGAACATATGGCGCAAAATTGAACTTCAATTGTAGAATCTAATTAGATTTTCTTTTAAACTTTATCTATTAATATATATATATATATATATATATATATATTTATATATTTATACACACACACATATATAATTTTTGTGCCAAATGTATTGTTTTTAGTTATAAAAAAAGGCTCATAAATATAAAATCATTCAACCTCTCTCTTCCTCTAATTTTATATATAGTGTTAGATATATGATTATGTTTTTTATGATTTATTTATATTGGACTTCTCGTTTTCTACTCTAAATTAACTTATTTGACACAAAAATTAAAAAACTTCGATTAGATGGAATACGTGCCGTAAAATTAAACTTTTATTGAAATTTAATTTTTATACTGAACTAACTAACTTGGTTCAAAATTTTAAAATTTTCAATTAGATGAGACACATGGGGGTCTAATTCCAATTTAAAATCTAATTGGATTTTCTCTCAGCCTTACTTATTAATATATATATATATATATATATATATATATATATATATATATGTATAGATGACTTATAAACTTGAATTGTTTTTAGTTCTAAAAAAAAAGGTTCATAAATATAACATCATTCAAAAATTATGTTTTTTATGGTTTACTTATATTAGATTCCTTGTTTTTTACACTAAATTAACTCATTTAATACAAAAATTAAAAAACTTAGATTAAATGGGACACATGTCACAAAATTAAAATCTAATTGAAATCCAATTTTTACATTGAATTAACTCACTTGGTACAAAAATTTAAAAACTTAGATTAGATAGGACACGTGACACAAAATTAGACTTTAATTGAATTCCAATTTGAAATCTAATTGGATTTTCTCTCAGCTTTACCTATTATTATATATATAGATGAGGAAAAATAAAAGAAAGAAAGAGAGGAAATTTTTTTGGGCAACAATTTTAAATGAAAAGAACTATTTTCTGGCGGAGTAATGTTAGAGCTATAGACTATTTTACAAATTGATGACTTGACAATGTCCACATCAGCTATTATAATACTACCAAGTATTATAATAAAATGTATAAACTCAAATAGAATGGTCAAATAATATATATATATGTGTGTGTGTGTGTATGTAAATGGCTTTAAGTTACACCAAGTGTATCTCTTTTAAAGTTATTATAACAAATCTACTATTCACATATCATTTAAATATTATTTTTTCTCTTTCCAAAAATCATTCCAACCAACCACCACATCCCAAAAATTTGTCGAGAATCAGCCCACAAATTAATCATCACAGCCACCACAAGCAACCACCGCACAAATTAACCCACAAAAATCAACCCAAACAAAGAACCAACCCACACATCTTCGACTTGCGAGCCAATGATGGTAATATCAAGGGAGAGAGTGTTCCCAATGTTGAGGGAGAGAGCTAGATCGAAGCAAAACCATCACCGTGAAGCAACTCACACCTCACACCATCACCAAACCACTAGCACCGACGTGTCAAAATGGGTGGGTTAGGTCGAAAATGGGATCATGTAAAAAACAAGTCATTTTAAGTGGATTAGAAATAGGTTGGGTCAATCGGTTTGCAATTCAGGCTATATTTTTCGCATGATTTTTTTTTTTTTTTTTTTAAGTATTTGTCATTTGGTAAGTCATGTAGCAAATTACTTGGTATAAAATGCATTACTTTAAATTCATCACTCATATCAAAGATGATCTCAGCTCAACAAATTAATATTTGTTCAATAATCATAAAATTATAAAAATCCCAACATTGCTAACCAAAACAAAATAGCACAAACACAAAGGAGTCTAGTCTACCATTTGAAGATCTAAATTAAACAAACACATAAGTTTCACTTCTACACAATGTCAATATCCCAAAACATAAACTAAAGTACAAATGCCCTATTGAATAGCTAATTTGACAAATATAAAAACATATAAGAAATTTACAATCTTGAAAACTAATTTCATAATCTAATATCAACTATGGTTAACACTCTATTTCTTCTTCTTCTTTTTTTCTTTTTTTTTAGTAAGAACACTATAATTTTAATTAATGATAGCCAAATCGACTTGAATTACAGCAAAAAGATGTGGAGGAACATCCTCCATCCACATTAAAAACTCGTTAGCATGTCTTGCATGTCTAGCAATGTTGTGGGCTGCCTTATTTCCTTCCCTCTTAAAATGCCTATATTCTATTACATTGAACTGGCATCCATATAGCTTTGCTTCTTCTATAAGATGTCCTATGTTTGCCAATGACACATCCTCACATTTCAGAGAATCAATAGTGTGCTTTGAATCACCTTCAAGAACAATGGCTGATAAATCAAGCTCTTGAGTGAACTTGAAGGCTTCCTTGCCTGCAAAAACTTCCACTGCATCAACCAAAAAGAGTAGTGGATAATTATCTACCATGAATGCTATAACCCTGCCCTGCTTATCCCTTATAATTACCCCAACACCTACCTTTTGATCCTCCCTAAAGATGGCCCTGTCAAAGTTTACCTTGAGCATGTGATTATTCGAAGGAGTCCACCCCGTGTGGCTAGGAATGTGACTGCCTCGATTAGGAGGCTTCAGAGGGATTGATCGAACATAAGAAGCGTGAGCAGACCATGCATCATGAAGAACCCGTTGAATTGGAAAAAGCTTATCACTAGTCCGAAGTGCATTCTTGCGATGCCAAATTGTCCACACTACGTTGGCAAAGTAATTCAAATCCACCCCTGCTTCTATCAAATGCTCTACCAGGTACTTGAAGCTCGTGAATGGCTGGGAAACTCTGAAGTTTCAGCATGGGTCTTGGGTACACACCGGTGCGAGGAGCAAACAAGACCAGAGTGCATGAACCGTGTCTTCAGGTGAGCTTTTGCAGTGATCACAGACATCATTAGAAATTACCATGCGCCGCTTAAGGTTAACTTTTGATTGAACTAAGTCTTTGATGGCTCGCCAAAATAAATTCCTAACTTTAGGCTACACCTATAACCCCCATACCTTCTTCCATAAATTTGTCTCAACAGGTTGATAGTCATTATCCTCAAAGTTTTGCAATCTGCATAGGAACTGTATCCCGACTTGATAGAATAAACACTCATTGGAGAATAAGGCCACACTAACTTATCTTCCATAGGAATAGAGCTCAATGGAATGGACATAATCAACTCAGCATCACGGGGAGAAAAAATGGATTGTATAATGGCTGAGTGCCACCCTTTGGAGGCTGGGTCAATGAGGGACACTACCTTGGCTTCCTTAAAAGCTTGTGCTACGGGTGAAGAGACAAAAGGCAAAAACTCTGAGGGCAACCACGGGTTTGTCCAAATCCAGATTGAATTTCCATCCACCACCCTCCATCTCATACCCTCCTTAAGCACTCCCCCCCCCCCCCTTTAAAATGCTCTGCCATGCATAGGGTGCTGTTGGTGAGTCTACTACCTCTATGAAAGAACAGTGAGGGAAAATTTTGGACTTGAACACTCTATGGAGCAGTGAGTTTTTGTTTTGGAACAATCTCCATGCTTGCTTTGCTAGTAGAGCATCATTGAATAGAGCCAAGTTTTTGAACCCCATCCCTCCTTCATTCTTTGGTTTGCATAATTCCTCCCATTTAACCCAATGAATTTTCCTATGATCCCCTCGTTGTCCCCACCAAAATTTGCAGATTAGACCCTCAATCTCATTACACAAACCGATGGGGAGTTTGAAACAATTCATTGTATAGGTAGGTATAGCTTGGACCATCTTTGATGAGCACTTCTCTACCCACTTGAGAAAGAAATTTTTCTTCCCACCCTTGTAGCTTTCTCCAAACCCGCTCTTTGATATAATTGAAGCTAGCTTTCTTGTTTTTTCCCACTAGAGAGCGCAATCCCAAGTATGCCTTATAATTTCGGATTTCCCCCACTCCCAAGGTATCTTTGATCAGCAATTTTTCTTCTTCACTAGTAGATTTGCTAAAGAAGATGGTTGTTTTGGCCTTGTTGTTTTGTTGACCTAAACTCCTCTCATAAATATGGAGAATCTCCAAATTTTTTTGGCATTCTTCCACATTAGACTTGCAAAACAATAAGCTATCGTCTGCAAATAAAAGGTGGGTTAGTGGTGGACTTCTTTTGCTAAGTGAGAAGCCATGAATATCTCCTCTCAAGGCTGATTGGGTGATTAGCCCATGAAGCTCTTCGGTGCATAAAAGGAATAAGAATGGTGATAGGGGATCTCCTTGCCTTATCCCCCTTGTTGGTCTAATGAACCCATTTGGCGTACCATTGATGAGTATAGAATAAGAGACCGTTGACACGCAAAGCATCATGTGTGTGATCCATCTTTCATCAAACCCCATTTTTCTCATAATACACTCTAAAAAGGGCCACTCCACACCGTTGTAGGCTTTGCTCATATCAAACTTGAGTGCCATAAAACCCCCCTTGGTAGATTTGCGATTTTTCGTACAATGGAGAGATTCGAAAACCAAAAGAATATTGTCTGAAATGAGCCTATCTTTTGTAAAAGCACTTTGGTGCGCAATGATGATTTGAGGGAGAATCTTTTTCAACCTATTTGCAAGGACCTTTGAGAAAATTTTATACAACACATTGCATAAACTTATGGGACGAAATTCAAATACAAGTTCGGGGTTTTTAACCTTTGGAATCAAGGTGATAAATGTATGGTTTAGATGCTCAGGTTGTGAAGTTGAATTAAAAAAAAAAAATAAATAAAAAAAGAAGAGGACAGAAATAGTGATTTCCTTACCCACCAAATCCCAATAGTGTTGGTAAAAAAGGGGTGGCATGCCATCCAGTCTAGGTGCCTTTAGTGGGGCCATCTAATTGAGAGCCAGCTTAACTTCTCCTTCTAAAAATTCAGCCAACAATTGTCTATTCATGTTTTTGATCACTGTGGTCTAAACTGAATCCAAGGCCAATTCGAGTTGAATAGAATTCTAAAAACAAACAACAATTCATTGTCAATTCGTCCATTTTCAGGCAATGGAAGTGCTCACTGAATCCGAAGGAGAGAATTAAAATTGTTTCCCAAAGACCCCATAAAAAACAAAACCACTAGCTCAAGGAGAATACTTGATCCTCCTAGAGAATACTAAACAAAACTCTCCTTAGGAAAGGGACGAAACTTCTACAGCCTAAGTGAAGTAGGGAAAGCCTACTCTCTTAGTAGCTGAGAGACAGCAAGAGTTTTTTTTTTCTCCGTTGATAACTTGATGGGCTGCACTGGTCCTTTTGGTTAACACTCTATTTCAATTTGAGATATATATCAAATTTTGATTGTTTATTTATTTATACATGGTCTCTTTTATGAATATCATGTCATTATTAAGAAACACACACTCTAAGAAATATCATCTTTTATTTTGAAAAGCCGTTAATTTTGGCCATATGTTGTTAAAAAATAGGTCTAAGCATCCATGATTTATACCAATTTTATTGATAAATTCCAGCTTCACTCTTCCACACTTATGTGCTTCATTATTTAATATCTAAAAATCTTTACTTATTGTGTTATTCAAGCAAGAGAATGCATCAACCATTCATCTTTCAATTCATTTGCAAGCAACTAGATAAATGTCTCCATTGTTTTCTTAAGGACATTGTATTTAAATGATGTTAAATATATATATATATATATATATTTAAATGGTGTTACCCAAAATTTATTTAAAAATTTGATTAAAAAAAAAGGCAAAAATGCAAAACTGACCCTCTAACTTTCACCTTTTTTTCATTTCAGTCCTCTAACTTTCAGTTTTGTCAATTCAGTCCTCTAACTTTCAATTTTTGTCAATGCAGGACTCTGTTACAACTCAGTTAGTGGCTGCCATTAGAACTCCTAAAACGACACCGTTTTGCATTTTTTTTTTTAATTCAGAATTAAAAGAAAATAAGAAAAATCTGAAGAAAAAAAGAAGAAAGAAAAAGAAAACAAAGTACTCCACTTCCCTTGAAATCAAAACAAAGGACTTTGCCAGAACACCCAAATCCCTAATGGGTTAGTTTGAGAGAGAGAGTGAGAGAGTGAGTGAGCTGGTTTGAGAGAGAAATTGAGTTGGACTGAGAGAGAGAGAAAGAGAGAGAGACCGAGTAGGAAATTGAGTCCGTTTGATTTGGTTTAACTGTTTGAGACCAATTTGCGGAGATATTATGAATTGGTTTGACTGAATCGGTGATTGAGTTCTAATGAAGACCGATTTGCAGAGATTGAGACCGAGATATTGAGACTGAGAATCCCTATATTTACTGAATCGGTGATGGAGTTCTAATGAAGGTGATGGATTTTTGACATTGTGATGTTCTAGGGTGTACTCGCTCTAGCTCTGGCCAAGTTTTGGGTAAGTGATGAAAACCCCATTTTTTTAGTGTGTTTTTTTTTTTTTTTTTTTTTTTTTTTTTTTTTTTTTTTTTTTTTTGGGTATAAGTAGTAGCAGAACAATGAATTGCTGTGTGTTTGGTGTCTTTTTATGTTGAGTATTAAAACTTACATTTATAGGAGCATCAAACGTTGAAAAATTCAAAAGCTTGGAGGCAAAAAATTGGACTAATTTAGCTAGGATGTGGTTTTGTTTAGTTGAGTTGTGTGGTGTTATTTATAGCTCTCTCTTTGTTAGAACTCATTGGCAATGTTTTCATCTTTCAGTAAGGAATGAAGACCCCTTGCATGAACAACTCTATTTGCTATAAGAGCAGTGAATTGCCGTAGTTCTATCTAATTTACTCTCTGTTTTAAGATGAATAGTTCTCAAGAAAATGGGTATTCTTCTTAATTTGAGTTAACCAGTAACTAATACTTTGATAGAATATGATTGTTGTCTAGATGTGTTCAAAATTTTTACAGTTATTTGATTGACTTATGTTATCGTAATGTATAAGAAACAGAGCAAACACATATAATTTATATCTAGACGAGTTTCAGAAGGATATACCTGTCTATTAGAGATTATCTAGTTTATTATTTATTAAAATCTATAGATCTTTTAAATTTACATAAACTTCATGGAAGCATTAAAATGATGCATACAAAAAAGACGCAAACCTTTTACGTTTGCCATCACTAGTCTCAACTTTTTGTAGAGAAATTATTCTAACTCTTGGCATACAATGTAGTGATGTGCTAAACCTTCCTCTCACATAAGGGTAGACTGAATACTTTATTTTACATTGTAGTTCCTATACTTTCAGCTTCAGTTTTAAAATTTAATAGGGATTTGTATTTGATAGAAATCCTTTCTATATTTTGTGTCATAAGGTGAACTAGCCTTGCCTTCTGGTTGTTTTGTTGTTTTCTATTTTCTATTTTCTATTGGAGTAAAAGAGTTACTGAAAGAATTTGGAATAGAGTGTTACAATGGGATGTTAGTAATCTGCAGAAGTGTAGTTTCAGGCCCTCTTTATGCACTTTAGCTTCGGTTGCCTCTTGGTACAATGTCTAGCGGTCAATCATACAATGGTTATAATAGTGAGGTACGTGAGTGTAGATGCAAACTTCCAGCCATTGTGATCACATCAAAGACTAATAAGAATCCATGAAGAAAGTTTTGGAGATGTCCAAATTA
Organism: Quercus ilex subsp. ballota; assembly: GCA_032727855.1. Classification (NCBI taxonomy): domain Eukaryota; kingdom Viridiplantae; phylum Streptophyta; class Magnoliopsida; order Fagales; family Fagaceae; genus Quercus; species Quercus ilex. The sequence goes on from CM064918.1 coordinate 43,037,620, forward strand.
TAAGGCAAGTAGTTTGTATCCAACTTGTAATGGGTTTTTTTTTTTTTTTTTTAAATGTGTTTTGAGTAATATGTTAACCATAGTTGTTATTTGCAGAGACAGCGCAAATGTGATTACTTTGAATAACTTGATATTGAATTATGTGACAAAGGGCAGGATATTATGAATGGATTAGTAAGAAAAATTCTAAAAGTATCCCAAGAAAGTCAACATTTGGAAGAGATGAACAAAATGAAAGATTCCATTATTGTAGACATGGAGAAGACAATCAAAAGACTGGGCAACAACAACATGTCCAAAATCCATGTCCAAGTCTCCTTATTTTTTGCCTCAACAACAGCATAAGCAATTGGGTACATACCATAATTTCCATCTATACCCACAGCTGCTAGAAGTTGGCCAGCAACTACACCCTTCAAATGACAAGCATCTAAGCTTATCAATGGTCTACAATGACTAACAAATCCCTCTTTACATGCAGCTAAGCACACATAGACCCTCTTGAAATTATGACCAGGGACAACAACTGTGACTCCAGCTGTGGTACTTGGGTTAGATCTTCTCAACTCCGCACAATAGCATTTGACCTTGGTGCATTGCTCACGAAAGTCCCCTCTTACCATGCCTCTAGCAATGTCTCTAGCTCTATATGCCTTCGACAAGGCAATCTCCACAGTAACATCTCGCCCCACTATAGCTACCAAGTCTTTAGCTTTAAATTCAATATTAGTCCGAAATTGATCAACAAACTTTTCTGCCACCCAATGTGCAGAACCTTGCCTGCTATGGAAAGATCTAATGCATGTATGAGTATCATACAACACACTAATCTGGAAGTTTGCCTCCTTATCAATACCTGCAGACACTTTCCAAGGACAACCTTCAACACAATTATACCTTACTCTAGACTTCTCATTCTTTGACAACTTGATGCTATGTCCATGCTTCAATTTGTAAGCTCGTGCAAATTCTTTGAACTACTTGTTGTCCCTAAATGACATCCCCAACACAAACTCAGGATCCTTTAAGTATTCACTTATGAATTCGGGTAATTTTTTCTTTTGATCACCATCAGAATTGTCAGGAGAATGCAACTAGTCCGAGGATGCATAGTCGAATCCACTTGGAATTTCGTCCAACGACCAATTAAAAAGAGTTGGAACTAGATCTAAGTGGGATAGTGATTGGTTTGCAAAATTAGGTGGGTGTTATAATGGATGGATGTCATTTGTAAGTTCTTGTGAGGGCTGATTGTTATGGGTTATGGTGAGCTAAATTGTGTAGTCATCAACCTCATCCACAGTAATTTCATGTAATTGTTCATTAGCTAGGTCATCACAGTCAAAGTCATACCCTTCATAATCCACATCTCCCATGGCACCATTCCCATCCTTGCCCCTAACATCATTCTCTTCATCAACCACATTACCACCCTCCTTAAACTCAACATCAATAAGAGCCTCATCCCCATCCTCAACATCCCCATTCTCCACATCAACTTCATTATCATCACAATCACCATCAATGTCATCAACACCCACACCCTCCACACCAACACCATAACCAACCAAATTTGCAGCATCAACAACACTAACATCCCTGACTAACAATTGTTTCTAAATAGAGGTTGCATGTTCTACATAAATGTCTATTTTAGGATCAATGGGATCAAGACACTTAAATAGTTCATGAGTATCACCATCAGTAGACAAATATCTTAGGCCATTGTCAAGATCCAACCGAAGCACAAGATAATAAAACTGGACATAATCCAATACCCCCAACTCTGCACAATAATTCTTAACCTTTGGTACAGAAAAGCAATTCAAATCCACATTATCATAAACTTTCACCTTGCCACCTATATACTTCCTCTTCTTAACCCAGTGGTGCAATACTCCATTGTAGTGAAGAACTAATGTAAAATTCTGACCAATCATCTTCCCTCTGAAAGTTTAAAATAAAAAAGTCAGCACACAACATAAGTATTTTACCCGACAAAGACAGTGACAAAGACAGTGTTAAATAACCCCACACACACCATTAGCCCAATAGAAAAATAAAGTGCTGACATCTAAATACCCCACAAAGCAAACAGTTCCTCCAAGTGGGGACCAAGTTGTTTCAAAACAATAAAATTGCATGTGAAAATGTTCAACAAAAAAACAAAAAAATATATATTATCCACTCAAAAAATGAAAAAATAAACCATATAAAGTATATTATCCCAATGCATTTAATCTCATCTATCAGTCAACAAAGTCCAACATAAACAAACAAAATACAATAAAAATACTCGTCAACAGAAAAAGTCATCAGCTTTATATAACACATAACTCATTGTTCTGCTACTACCTATACCCAAAAAAAAAAAAAAAAAAAAAAAAACACACACACACACACACAAACTATTCTTGTGCTTATTCTTTGTTGGGTGAAGGTATTTATGAGAGAAGTGTTGGTGGGGTGCAATGCAGATGACCCATTTATGTACAGATTAGTTTAGTTTAGTCGTTAAGCTCTAACTAAAAGCATCACCAAAAATATACTTGCAAAGTGCTTAGTAGAAGCTGGGAAAGAAGCGAAGGACAAGCAAGGAGATGCTACAGTAAGGCAAGGCAAAGCAACGAGGGGGGTGGTGTATTACACGGTGAGCAGAGCAGCGAGCAGTGGTGGTGGTACTAGTGATAAGATTGCAAGCAACGTCGTTCTCTCTCTCTCAAACTGACCCATTAGGGATTTGGGTGTTTTGGCAAAGTCCTTTATTTTATAAATTTTTTCTTATTTTCTTTTAATTTCTAATTTAAAAAAAAAATGCAAAATGGTGTCGTTTCAGGAATTTTAATGGCAACCACTAACTGAGTTGTAACGGAGTCCTGCATTGACAAAAATTGAAAGTTAGAGGACTGAATTGACAAAACTGCAAGTTAGATGACTGAAATGAAAAAATGTGAAAGTTAGAGGGTCAGTTTTGCATTTTTGCAAAATAATAATAATAATAATAATAATAACGTTCATTATATTTGTCAATTGAGTTTGAGTTGTGCACTATAAAACTTGCAAAAAACAAAAAAAATTAAAACATTAATGTCTTAATTTTATTATTATTATTACCAAAAATTGCTATAAAAAAAGGGTCAGGTCAGTTTGATTTGGAATTTAATATTATTTCTTAAGTTTAGTTGCCTTAACAATAATTGAAACAAAAAATGCTAAAAGATAAAAGCAAAATTTAGCACATAATACGCATAATCAAGAATATAAAAAATTCTTCTTTGATTAAGTTAATTGAAATAATCAATATTTGTGAATTTACTCAAATAATAAGTGAAATATCATAATAAACACATATGTAAGCCTTCCCCTCACACACACTCATAGTTCTAAAGTACTAACACTTCATTTGAGGTATTGTACCTGTGGGTGCATTTTTTGCGCTAAGGCATGATTGCAACGTCCGACCCTTTGGGTGGCATGCTTGCAACGTCCTTAGGCTCATTGCCTATCCCACATCGAAAGAAACTCCCTCCCCCCTCTACCTTATAAGCGTGAGCTGAAGAGAAAGGAGTACCATTAGTTGGTTAACCAACTAATGGTACTCCTTTTTAACCAACTTATGGTACTCCTTTCTCTTCGGCTCACGCTTATAAGGCAGAGGGGGGAGGGATTTTCTTGTCCCACAACCAACTAATGGTACTCCTTTCTCTTCAGCTCACGCTTATCAGGTAGAGGGGGGAGGGAGTTTCTTTCGATGTGGGACAAGCAATGAGCCTAAGGATGTTGCAAGCATGCCACCCAAAGGGTCGGACGTTGCAAGCATGCCTTAGCGCAAAAAATGCACCCATAGTACCCATGTTGGACGTGAGACAGATTTAGGATATTTCTAGCTACAGGGGTGTCCAACCCTTTTCTTTTCTTTATTTTTTCGAAAAAAATGTGGGACATGGGTGGACATTTATCTTTTTATTTCCTTTTAGTTTCAATCTTAAAAATTTATCTAGTTATCTTTTATTTTATCTTTTTGATCTTATTCTTGATTTGTTTTCTAATTTCTAAACATTATTTATTAGTCATAAATTCATTTTATTATTCATTATTACTCATAAATTAAAATACTTTTAGCATTAAATGCAAAAATAAATGCTTAGCAATATATTAAAATATAAATAAAAATAGATTCAATAATTGATTGATTGCATATCCCAGTCCACACCCCCACAATACTTGTAGAGTTACCATCGCGTTAAGGGTATATAATGAAAAATTCATAAGATCTTGTAATAATTTTCTATGAAATTTGAACATTGTTACATTTATAATAGAAATTTATTATGATTTTTTTTTTTATGTGAAATATTAAATATGCTTTTTAATAAATTAAATAGGATAATTATGGTATATGGTAGCTATTAATAGATATTTATTATGATTGTTTTATATTGAACTATTAATTATATATAATTATAATAACTATTAGTAGGTATTTATTATGGTTATGTTTATATATATTTTATTGTTTTATATTTAAGCAATGTTACATCACTCAATAATTTTTAATTAAATGAGAAGTGCTACGTCAACAATATTTTTACAACAAATCATGGGTGATTAGTTATTATTGTTTTAAATTTGAATTTAGCACTGAGATTACTTTTTTAACCCAATAATAACAACCAGTAACAACCTGCCACTTAAGATTTGTTGTAAAAATGTTGTGGACATATCATTTTTCTAATTAAATATGAATTTTGACAAATCTATCGTTGGATCACATTATCTTTATATATTCTACATGCTTGAAAATTTTCAAGATGAAAAAAGAATAATTGTCATGTTATCAATCAATTATTTAAACTCAAGTTTTTATAGTTTTAAATAATGCAAAAAAATGAGTTTATGGATCAAATGATAAATAACATCCGATTGGTATGCATATTAAAAACATATAATCCAATAGTATGATTTTCAAAATATGAATTCAATAAAAATTTATTGAGTGGTGTAATATTGTTTGGAGTTACCTGATATAACTTTAAGTAATGTTACACTATCCAATATTTTTTTAATTAAATGTGAATTTTGATAAATCTATTACTGGATTAAATTATCTTCGTATATTCTTCATGCTTACAAAATTTAAAAATGATCAAAGATCAATATTCATGTCATTAATCAATTGTTTAAATTCAAGTTTTTATAGTTTAAAATAATGCATAAAATATAAATTTATGGATCAAATGGTAAATTACATCTGATTGGCATGAAAATTAGCATGCATATCAATATCATATAAAACATGTAATTCAAAGGTTGAATTTTCAAAATATGAATTCAACAAGAAGTTATTGGATGATCTAAGATTGCTTAGTGTAACTCTAAGCAACGTTACAACACCCAATAACTTGTTATAGAATTTATATTTTGAAAATCCCACCGTTGAATTACAAGTTCTAAATGTTTTCATGCTAATTTTCATGCCAATTGGATGTTATTTACCATTTGATGTATAAACTCATCTTTTATGCATTATTTCAAACTATAAAAACTTGAATTTAAACAATTTATTGATGAGATGTCAATTAATTTTTTATCAATCACTAGAAAACAATTTAAACATTCATTTATTAGGTAGTTTAAATCTTATCACAAAAATTTGAAAACTTTATTTAATAAAACTTGTAATACCTTTAAAAATTTTCTTAATTATATTATAAATTATAGATTGTAAATAGATTAATAATCCATTTTTTTTCTTTCCATTTCTGAATCTTATGTTACCTTTCTTGATATGCTTGTTTTTTTAATTAAGATATTTCCATAATCTACTTGGTTTATTTTTCTTGAATTAATTCATGAGTAATGCTATAGATATAAACTATTTTACAACATTTTTACAAACTGCTGATCTGGCAAATTCTTAGTAGTTTTAATATGGGTCCATAACTAACATCACATTTTTACTTACAATATCTATTTGGAAAATACTATAACCACATCAGCAGTTTGTAAAAATGTTATGAATTAATTTGTGTCTATACCCTATAGCATTACTCCTAATTCACTTACTCTTGATTTCTTTTCTTAAAACATGGTTTTTGCTATAAATATGAGAAAAACAAATGTATTCACCATTCTTGTGAGGATAAAGAGAAATACTGTAGTGCATTATTGCAGTTGAAGTCTCAACATGAAACTCTCCGCAGCTTTCCCTCTTCTTTTGGTTCTCTCACTGGCTTTCTCTTGTGGTAATATATATTTCCTAATTCCTATAGATAAATCAACTACCTTCTTCTCCTTCACATTGGGGTTTCCTATTATTTATTAATAATTATTAAGATTCAAATAATGACTACTCAGTTTATATTGTCACGAAAATTGCAAACTTTAAAACTTAAGTGGCTCTTTCCTCTTATTCTTGGTCTTCCTTTTTTTGGCTCACCACAACAACATGGTGCCAAAACATCCCAAGAGGTGCGCATTTATTCCGAAAAAAGAAAAAATAAATTCCTATGTTCTCTTTCTTGGTTTTTTTTTTCTTCATACTATTCACCTAAAAACATATCAAGTTTGTTCGTTGCTACTAAAAAACATGAGAGAGAGAAAGAGAGAGTCTTCTTTCTTATTCCTTTGAAGTTAAGGTTAAATGTTGCAATCCATTTTCTACAGCTTTCTCCTAGTTTTTCCCTTGTGGTGATAATTCTGCCCCAAAAAAATTAAGCCATCGATCTTTGAGAGGGAGATTCTTTACATTTTGGGGTAACTCATTTTCGCATGTTTGGGTGCCAAGTTGAGACTAAAGTAACAACACTTTCATACAATTCACCATTGACATTTTTATCATACACAGATTAAACTTGACACCATTAGCATGTTGTGCAATTTGGTATGTCCCTAGAATTATTGATAGTCATATAGCATCATATTTCCTACTTATTCTAATCACACTGTTTAGGCTTAGAGCTTGTTTGATTGAAGATTTTTTTTTTCTTGAGAATTGTATATTTCTGTAAGTTTAAACTTGGTTTTCATTGAAAAATTAGATATCAGTGTTTGATCGATAGGTCCTATGAAATTAGTTTTATAATCTTTAGAGTTTATGTAATTTTGTATGGAGAAAACAACACGCGTGACAATTATGATGTGTGAGAGCAGATAAGAAATGTTAACTGATTTTATGTATGATTTGTTACAATTTTAATTAAGTTCAAGGCACGGGAGATTAAAATGAACAATGTTATGGACAAAAAAAGAAAATTATAATAATTTACAACTTTTGTCACAATTGGTCACGTAGCAAATTGTGAGTGATGTAGGTAAAATGGTGAATTCACACTTCCACCACTCACAATTCACCACATAACAAAAGTTGTGGACTTTTTAGTACTTAAATACTAGAAACTATACATCTATAAGCCGCTTCCTGTTACAAAAGAGAAACGTTATGTCTACAATATTTTTACAACAAATCCTAAGTGGCTGATTATTATTACTGGTTGTTATTATTGGGACAAAAAACTAATTTCACTGGTAGGCTCAAATTTGAACCAATAACAACAAACCACTTATGATTTGTTGTGAAAATGTTGTGAACGTAACACTTCTCTGAAACGGTACCAAACCAACCCTAGTTAATGTACATATATATCCCTCTTAAACTCAGGTTACTGAATTTCCAGGAAATGAAATTGTGAGAGATCTAGTAGTCATGATCAGCTCAAGAACGTAACTTCTCTCTCTCTCTCTCTCTCTCTCTCTCTCTCTCTCTCTCTCTCTCTCTCTCTCTCTCTCTCTCTCTCTATATATATATATATATATATATATAAATATAAACCGAGAAATTGTTTTGTGATGAACAGAGGGAAAGGGAAGCATATCAGCCTTATTAGAAGAGAAATCAAAGTGCAAGCTCATTAGTTTTTGCACAAAACAGAAACGCAGCGGTTATTGCAATTTATATTATGGCCAAAATTCTGAAGGCACTTGTGAAAGATGTGATCTTTGTAGCCATACTTTTGACTGTTACTGTTGTTGCAACACATGACTATGACTATGAAACTGGGTTACCTTATCTATTATGACTTCGAGTGGATGAGGAAAAATAAAAGAAAGAAAGAGAGAAAATTTTTGTTGGCAACAAATTTAAATGGAAAGAACTATTTTCAATTAAGGTCTTTTCATTAATGTTTGTTAAATGTTGTGGTTAATTGTCCAAATTTTTATTTTTTTCTTCAAATCTTTTTAATTAAAAAATCCATTTTGTCATTGAAAATATTTTCATAAATTTTTTTAAAAAAAACTAATGGAAGTTGATAATGAGGCCTTAATTGAATAAACATAAAATTTAGAGGACTAAAATGAATTCTAATGACATTTAGGGAGTGTATTTTGCATTTTAGCCAAAAATAAACAAAATATCTATCCCCCAAATAGGCTGATAAAGTTTATTGCACTTGAATGCATGAACAACCTTCAAAATTTTGAGAAAAGTAAAACATAAAATTCTCCTCTTTTAAAAAAATAAAAAGCCAAGAATCTTGTATCTTAATTGTGTGACACTTGGTGGTGTTTCTAATGGAGACATCCAAAGTTGAAATCCTCCATCCTCTATTGTAACCATAGAATTATTAAGAAAAAAAATACTAGAAAAACAATAAATGGATAATTCTCCAATGTAATAGTTATTCTTTTAATGTAGTGGTCTTTTTTGTCTTGTCTCGTGTAATTCTACTTTGATGTAAAACATTCAACGCTTCTAATTGGCATTGAATTTAATATATATTCCACTGGATTCTAATAAATTAAGAATACTAGCATTGGGTTCAATCACTTTTAGCCAAACTGATCCCCAAAAATTCCATTTTTGTTACTATAACTAATTTACTATCACTGACCATTCAAATATTATTTTTCCTCTTTCCAAAAATCAATCCAAGCAACCACAGAAACTTAAGAAATTTATCAAGAATCAACCCACAAATCAATCATCGCACCCACCGCAAGCAACCACCACACAAATTAACCCACAAAAATAATCCAAACCAATAACCAACACACAAATCTTCGACTTGCAAGCCAGTGGTGGTAACGCCAAGGGAGAGAGTGTTGCCAATGCTGAGGGAGAAAGCTACATCAGAGCACTGCCATCATCATGAAGCACCTCACACTTCGCACCATCAACATAGATGTTAGGACATATGTGTTTCACATGTTAGGAACATATGTCATTATTTTATATAATTGTCTAATCTTTTGACCAAACACACTTTACTTGTATTTGGGTAGATCTAGGATGTGTTTGATGCTTCAAGAAACCTTGTTTCAAGTTCAAGTGTTAAAGCTATGCAAATCTGCCCAAGATTCAAGTCAGAAAGTGCTGTTCATTAAATCTCAACAGCTAGCATCTATCGAGCCTTGAAGAGCTGTTCCAGCCCGTGGCTCAATAGCAGCTCGACAGATAGGGCATCTGTCGAGGTTTATGAAGCTCAGTTTTCCAGGACTATTTTTCATCCAATCCATGATTATATGTTTGGGCTTTCTTTTCTCACAACCCTAGACATATATAAGGATTATTTTAAGGGCCGTCAAAGGTGACACAAGTTGTACAGTGTTCAGCAAAATTTGTTCATGCAAATTGTGGCCGGAGACCTAGTTTGCCCTAGTTCATCTTTCTTGTGAAGAAGCTGCTACATTTGTGCACCATAGGGCTTTATGACCAAGCAACTTCTTGATCTTCATTGTGTGATGAACTAAAGAACTTTGCAGCCAACACCCTTCTCTAGTTGGTGATTGAAGTTGCGTACTGGAATCTGCGCAATTGATTAGTCACGTATTAGGAGCCGTGTATTGAAAATGAGAGATTGTCACTACAGAACAAGTCCAATTGGGTATTTGTAAGGTTGAATTTAATCAACCATCTAATTGGCTTTATTCCGTGACCAATTTGCTTGTAATTTAGCACTTAGTAACCCTGTATTTAGGTGGGAAAATTGTAAGGGTAGTGTGTGAGAAGATGTAAAGAACAGCTCAAGAGTGTGCAAGAAAAACAGAGGTTCGCGACTAGGGCTCGCGGGTGGATCGCGACTGGCAAGCCGACAAACTCTGGTACGTGAGAGGCACACTGGGAAGCTGAAGGGTCGCGCCAGTTGTCACACTACAGGACAAAAGTTCCAGGCCGTTACGTCGCGACTGGAACTCGCGACTTGGACAAGCCGCGAGTTAACTCTGTTTGGCAAAAACTGACGTTTTGCATTCCCTTCTCACCCTACTATATATACACCCTTATACCCACTAAATTGAGAGAGCTTCCAGAGAGAATTTTGTGAGAGAAACCCTAGAGAAAAACAAGATTGCCTCATCCCCAATCTTTACCTTAGAGACTCTTCAAATTCCTCTACTCTCTTCCTCTCCATTGTCATACCATTGAGAGGTCTTTTACCAAATCCTTATCTCACCACACCCACGTCTGTGAGAAGGTTCATTTGGTGCTTAGGGAAGCAGTTTGGGAAGGAACCAATATACATTGGTTGATGCTATGGTCAAGTAGCGGAATCCGGGAAGCTAAAGAAGAAATAGGTTCGGCGTAACCTCGTTGGAGCAAGAAGCTTGGAGGGCTTAGGTACTTGGGTAGATTAGGCTTGGAGGGTCTTCTGCTGTTCATGTATCCCAACTATATTCTTTAGTGGATTTTATCACCGCTTGGAGGGCGGTGGAGAGGTTTTACGCCGAGGACTTCGGTTTCCTCTTCGATAACACATCGTGTGTTGTCCGTGTGTTTGCATCTTTCTTTCCTTTATCTTTGCCTTATATTTACTGCTGTGGATGTGTTTATATTTGGCTTAGATTGTTGTATCAATCTGTTATAAGTTTGTTATCATATTCCGTACATTAATTGTTTGATATAAAGCTTGAATTGGTATTTTTGTTATTTGGGGTCTAATCGTTCAAGGGTGTTGCATACCTATTTTGAACTTTCAATTGGTACCAGAGCGGGTACACTTGTTGTGATTTTAATACCTGAGTGTGATCCTTGACCCCTTGTTGAGATGGATAGGTCTCAATCTCTCACTGTTCCACCATTTTTTGATGGTAATAATTATGCATTTTGGAAAGTCCGAATGAGGGCGTTTTTGTGTTCTATGGATGAGATTGTGTGGGATGCAGTTGAGATAGGTTGGACTAAACCGGAGGCTCCTAAGGCCAATTGGGATAAGGCTACGCTTGCAGCGGCAAATGCAAATAGCAAGGCATTGAATGCTATTTTCTGCGGCGTCTCTCCAAAAGAATTCCACCAGCTTTCTCACATCTCCATTGCTAAGGAAGCATGGGGAATTCTGGAGACAACCTATGAGGGAACTAAGAAAGTGAAGGACACAAAACTTCAAATGCTGACCACTCGCTTTGAGGAGTTAAAAATGAGTGAGGAAGAGTCGTTTGATTCATTTTACAGCAAATTGAACGAAGTGGTTGTTGGTAAATTTAACTTGGGGGAAAAGACGGAGGACTCGAAGATTGTAAGGAAGATCCTCCGGTCACTACCAGAAAGTTTCCGGCCCAAAGTTACAACCATTGAAGAAAGCAAAGATCTTGATGAAATCAAGGTTCAAGAGCTGGTTGGTTCTCTACAGACATATGAGTTGTCCCTGCCTTCTCAGAAGAAGAGCAAATCACTTGCTCTTAAAACAATTGATGAGAGAGTAGCATTTCATGACCTTTCGAAAGAAGATGGAGTGGAGAAGGAAGTAGCATATCTGGCAAAAAACTTTCAAAAATTCCTGAAGATGAAGAACAGTGGGAAACCATTCAACGATAGGAAATTTTCATCTTCAAGAGGTGATAGGAAAGAGTTTACGAGGAAAGAAGGGAAGGAGTCTCAATCTTCCTCGGACATTGTGTGTTTCGAGTGTAATGGACATGGACACTTCAAAAAGGAATGTCCCAATTATTTGAAGACAAAAGGAAAGGTCTATGCCACAACTTTGAGTGATGCTGATTCATCAAATTCTGACTCTGAAGATAGCTGTGACGGAGAAGGAAATTACTCCGCTTTAATGACCGTTGCACATGTGGAGACCTCGGATGATTTGGGTACACTTGTGAAGGAGCTTGGGGAACATTCTGATTTGGAGTCTATGGAAATAGTCAAGGAGTCTGAAGATGAGGAAGTTGGAGAAACAGTGGGATTGCAAGAGACTTACAACTCACTCCTTGAGAAGACCGGTGAATATGCTAAGGTGGCTAATGCAGCCATCAAGAAGATGAAGAGAGCTGAAGAAGATTACAAAAGTCTCCTAGCACGATATAAGGAAGCTAAATGTGAAATTGAAACACTTAATGGTGAGCTATCAGAAGCTTACACTAAAGTGAGATTCCTTGAGCAAGAGGTAGTACAAGCTCATGCCAAGGTAGATAGGATCTCCTCCAGGAAGCTAGATAATGTTATTTCATCCCAAAAACATGCCTCAGACAAGTCCGGGTTGGGATATACCGGAGGGAGCAGCTCATCAGCCAAAGTCACCAAGGAAGTAAAGTTTGTGAAAACCAAAGAGACGGCTGTTGATAAGCCTACTCCAAAGATAGTTGAGGCCGAAAAGAAAAAGAATGTGGCTAATCAACGGGTGTTTAACAAGTCCCGAAATCAATCTGAAGTTAGATCTGGAGCTAGAGGAAGATCTCTTCCAAGACAGCAGCAGGGTCCTAGAATAAACTATATTTGTCACTATTGCGGACTGCAAGGACACACTAGACCCAACTGTCAAAAGCTAAGAGCAGATAACAATGCGAGTGTACCTCGGTCACGAGGAAGAAGAAATGACTTGAGGTCTTGGGGTGGTGAGCAATCAAGGAGCCAAAACCGTGATCCCGGAATGACGGATGTGATAAAAATGATTGGCGCCTTCACCACTTGCTTGGAGAGCTTCAACAGGAGGTTTGAAAGTCCTAACTCTCGTACCCGATCCGTCAAGGATATCACCCCAAATGCACGTGACGTGTGGGTGACAAAGGGTTCTCATGCATAAGCATTATAACATGTCCATGCATCAATTCTTCCTATACTTTGTGGATAAAATTGGTTATTTGCTTTGTGTTTTTGAGCATTTGTTTAATTTGTAGTTTGTTTGTGTTTAAAATGCTATTATTTTTTTTGTTTTTGATCTTTCTTCTACTGTTTTTGTGTCAAAAATCCAAAAACACATAAAAAGTTGAAAATCCAAAAAGTTTGTTCACTTTGTTGAGTTTTTGTCTCAAAGCATGTTTTGCCTTGTACCTTTGTACTTATGGCTGTGTGCATTTAATGAGCTTAGCTTGTCTCTCATGCACTCATATCTTTGTGGAAGAAATTCTGAAATCTATGTGACTGTTGTAAATAGATCTTCAACCTTGTCATGAATGATTAGTGAATGGTTTTGTTGATCTTGAGACATGCATTGACTCATGCCTATATATCTTCCCACTTTTTATTTTTATGCTTTAAAAGAGCTCTCTAAATGTAAATCTCCAAATGAAAAGACATATAGAGCTGCAAAAGCCTATCGCACATACTAGTATTTGACTAGGAAAAAGGGAAAGCGACCAAAATAAAATGTGTGATGCTCAAAAAGGCCAAAGGCTAATTCATCAATTGAAATATCAAAAATTTCAGGCATCTATCTCACAATGAGATTTTCTTTGCTCAAAAGTTGCAAATAATATGTTGAATATGGAGCCAAATGAAAAGCTTCAGAGAATTGTTATCAAGTTCTTGTGGGAGGTCATATACGCATGTTTCTATAATTGAGATAGGTCACATTATCTAGTGCTAGTTGTGTATACCTTGATTGAATTGATCATTGAAGCTTCACATTGGTCTAAGGACTATCTCATTTTCGATATCCACACACAACACACAAGTCTATGTTCAATGAATGCCATACTCATTTGTGTGATTGTACTTGATTAAATGTGTTTTCACATGCTCAATCTTTGTTGATCAAACACAAAAAGATTTTTGAGTATTTTGTTTTGTTTTTGGAAAGTACTTTGTGTTTGCAAAATGTCAAAAATTTCAAAAACTGTGTTGCCTTGTTTTGGCAACTAAGTCGCGGGTTGGCCCAGTCGCATGTTCCAATCACGAGCTCACTCACAGATTTTTTGCGGCTTACTGGCGAGTCAGTACTCTTGTTGTGAAAAAGACTTAGAAAATCTTTTTCAAAAATCTAAGTTTTGCACTATTCGCGGCTCATTTTGGCGGCTTGTTCGCGGGTGGAAAGTCCAATCCCGAGGGTTACTCAGACATTTTCGCGGCTCAGCTCACGACTCTTTCGCAGGTAGACCTTCCAATCGCGAAAAACACTTGGAAGATTTTTCTAAGAATCTTACCTTCACAGTGTTTCGCAGCTTGTCCTGGCGACTTACTGGCGACTTGGTTAAGTCGCGAAAAACGCGTGTTTTGCGTTTTGAATACAGTTTTTTTTAAAATTGCTTTTCAATTCTTCCCTCGAAGTTTTGTGACTGTTCATTGTCTTCCCCATTTCTCTTTCAAACACTCCGTGTCTCACTAAAAACGAATCCATTTTTACATCATGTCCTCATCAAACAGCAAGAAAAAGGTATGGGTTCTTCCTATCTCCCTTCATTGTACTTGGTTCAAGTATCTTTTTGGTGTAAAAAGTGTCCCTGTTTTGATGAGTTTTAATGGGTTTGAGCATATGTTAATGAGTTTGGTGTGGATGTGTTTTGATGGTTTTATCTTGACTATGCTGTGGTTCTTATGTGCTTTCACGTGTTTGTTTATTGAGAGACTGTGATATATAATGTGGTCAAGATTGTGTTGCATCCTTCATATCACGCTCTTGGCATTTTGTCATGAGTAATCTTGTGAGTTTTTACTCAGAGATGTTACTTGTACTCATTTTTTCTGGAGTTCCGTGTTGTGGTTAGTGTAGTTAATATTTTGTTGTTGTGATTTTGTGAAAACTCCTGTCACTATTTAACCGACACTAAGTAATCTAATGTTTGATTCCCTGTGGTATTGCATTTGGTACTTTGCTGTGTGTTTGCTCTCTTACAGATGTCTCGACAATCCTCTAAAGGAAAAGAGGTGATGTCAGAAGAAGAAACAGTGCCTGTTGCAAAAAGAACACGGTCTTCCTCACAGCCATCTACTGAACTCAATATTGAGTTGCTCAGAACTCCTCAGCACAGAGATGCCTACTCCAGCATTTTTGACCGGGGAACTCCTATAGTGGAACGGGTGGTTAGATTTGACACTTTGGACACAACTTTTGTCCCTAGGATCTTCGAGGCAAAAGATTGGGCAGCTTTATTCGGAAATTTTGTTGATCCGATGATTGAACTAGTGAAGGAATGTTTCGCCAACACAGTTGATCTTGAGACTGAACTACATTGTCTGGTAAGAGGAACAGAGTTCATCATTAATCCAGACACCATAGCTGAACTTCTCCAAATCACACGACCTGCGGATGCCGACCTAACTCCGTATGATGATCGTACTCCAGTGATTCAGGACATTCTCCAAATTCTTGGTCCTGTCCATGACATTTCAAGCACCGGCACATCAATCAGTACTACCAAGTTTTCACCTGATTTGACAATATTGAAGCTGATTATGTTTTCAAACCTCTATCCGTTGACCAACACGACATATATAAACCTTGGAAAGGCTCAATTTCTATGTGATCTCATCACAGGAACCACCATTGACATTTGTGCCCATATTTTTCACATCATAAGAAAGACAGCAACCAGAACAGTAGCACGAGGGTGCCTTCCATTCTGTAGTCTTATTATGAAGTTCGTTCTACGTGAAGGTGTTACTCCTCCCTTAATTGGGAACATGATTGCTCGTCCTCGACCAATCTCTACGTTCACTCTATAGGCCAGCAGGAGTCATTCATCTAAAGCTCCAAAGAGTGCACATCTATTTTCTGCCACTTCCTCTACTCCTGAGCAAGGTTCACCTGTTCATACCATCCATGCATCATAGCAACCAGGCACTACACAACCACGGTCTGCTCCTCCGCCTGACAAGTTGCAAATGCTCTTTGATAACCTTCACAAACGTCTTAAGGAAATGGAAAAGACCCTCAGAGATGGCCAGAAAGAGCAGTTGGAGAGACTGGTTGTCATGCAGGACCAAATTGATGTGTTAACAGCTCAAGTTGATGGCATTTTCACAAAGCTGCAACTGTGACCCTTTGGCCATTCCGGTCAAAAAGGGGGAGAACTTTTGGGGGCAGCTCTTGAGGGGGAGTGATCGTTTTGAGGGGGAGATTTCTTCATCATTCCTTTTTAGATTTTTTTCTGTATATAAAACTTTATTAACTCAAAATACTGTGGTAGTAGTTGTTTATTTCAGCATATATATAGTTTGATGTTTTTCAGCTTCAGCTCTTTAAGTTGTTATTTTGTACCCATTGTTGCTTTTGTAAGTTTTGAGGGTTGTTTCTAGCACTTTTGCATGTTTGTAGGCTTTTATGGTTTGTGCCATGTATTTGCAAATCTTTGCTTATGCAGCCTTTATGCTTTGTGTTTTGGTACTTGTTAATGCCTTGCATTATCTTAAGTACAACACTCTTGTACCCTTGTAGGATTGTTCCTAGATGCATATATGTTTTTATGCATTGGTTGAGTGTTGGACTTGCAAATGATTCTCTTCAATTGAGTTTATCAGTTTTGCATGTCCGGATGTTCATTTCCTGTATAAATGAACATAGTAATCACTTTTGCTTAAGTGACTACTGTTGCTGATCTTGCCATGAATTATTGCTTTTGTGCTTATGTTCATTTTTGCTTGATCATGCTTACTTTGCTCCATATGCTTATTAAGTTTTCTGCATACAATGATATTGTTATGTTATTGTGTTTCAAGAGTTACTTATTCATATGTTCAAGAGCTTTACAGATTCTAGAGTTAGGTGTGAGTGAGTTTTCCAACTGTTCCCAACTCACGCATTAAGTCTAGAGTTTGTTTTAGGGTTTTGTCACGGAATAGCCAAAGGGGGAGATTGTAAGGTTGAATTTAATCAACCATCTAATTGGCTTTATTCCGTGACCAATTTGCTTGTAATTTAGTACTTAGTAACCCTGTATTTAGGTGGGAAAATTGTAAGGGTAGTGTGTGAGAAGATGTGAAGAAAAGCTCAAGAGTGTGCAAGAAAAACAGAGGTTCGTGACTAGGGCTCGCGGGTGGATCGCGACTAGCAAACCGCCAAACTCTGTCACGTGAGAGGCACACTAGGAAGCTGAACGGTCGCGCCAGTTGTCACACTACAGGACAAAAGTTCCAGGCTGGCCAGGCCATTACGTCGCGACTGGAACTCGCGACTTGGACAAGCCGTGAGGTCAAGCCGCGAGTTAACCCTGTTTGGCAAAAACTGACGTTTTGCATTCCCTTCTCACCCTACTATATATACACCCTTATACCCACTAAATTGAGAGAGCTTCCAAAGAGAATTTTGTGAGAGAAACCCTAGAGAAAAACAAGATTGCCTCATCCCCAATCTTTACCTTAGAGACTCTTCAAATTCCTCTACTCTCTTCCTCTCCATTGTCATACCCTTGAGAGGTCTTTTACCAAATCCTTATCTCACCACACCCACGTCTATGAGAAGGTTCATTTGGTTCTTAGGGAAGCAGTTTGGGAAGGAACCAATATACATTGGTTGATGCTATGGTCAAGTAACAGAATCCGGGAAGCTAAAGAAGAAATAGGTTCGGCGTAATCTCGTTGGAGCAAGAAGCTTGGAGGGCTTAGGTACTTGGGTAGATTAGGCTTGGAGGGTCTTCTGCTGTTCATGTATCCCAACTATATTCTTTAGTGGATTTTATCACCGCTTGGAGGGCGGCGGAGAGGTTTTACGCCGAGGACTTCGGTTTCCTCTTCGATAACACATCGTGTGTTGTCCGTGTGTTTGCATCTTTCTTTCCTTTATCTTTGCCTTATATTTACTGCTGTGGATGTGTTTATATTTGGCTTAGATTGTTGTATCAATTTTGTTATAAGTTTGTTATCATATTCCGCACATTAATTGTTTGATATAAAGCTTGAATTGGTATTTTTGTTATTTGGGGTCTAATCGTTCAAGGGTGTTGCATACCTATTTTGAACTTTCAGTATTAGGGTAAGGGTTCATCTGTAGGTTGGTATATATTGAGATTCCTTTACTTGTAACCGCTTGTTGTGATAATAGTGGATTCTCAGGAGTGGTGACCTTAAAATCACCCGGTGGAATTTTTATTGTGTAGGTTTTCCCCATTCGTAAACAAATCACCGTGTCAATTTATTTTCCACTGCATACTTTAGATAATTGGTGATTTGTTTGTGCTACCATGCATTTTGCATGTTAATTTGATTAATTAATAAACGTGGCTAATTAATCAATTAATTCATCACAAGGGGTCAATACGTTTTTGGCCTATCAAGTGGTATCAGAGCAGGCACACTCTGATTTGGTTATAATCTTTGGTCTGTAATCCATTGACCCCTGATTGTCATTAATAGAGGTCGGTCTCTTATTATACCTCCATTGTTTGATGGAACTAACTATGCATACTGGAAAGTACGCATAAGAGTTTTCTTGCAGTCTCTAGATGAGAAGATGTGGCAAGCTGTAGAGGTTGGCTAGACCAAGACAAAGGAAACGCCAGCGGATTGGGATGATGCTAAAATCAAGGCAGCAAACTTCAACAACAGGGCATTGAATGCCTTATTCAGTGTGGTCACGAATGAAGAGTTCAAAATGATATCCTTCACTGAAACTGCGAAGGAAGCATGGACCATCCTCCAGACAACCTATGAGGGAACTAAGGCTGTCAAAGATTCAAAGCTTTAGAGGCTCGCTACAAGCTTTGTAGAGATCAAGATGGAGGAAGATGAGTCGTTTGATGAGTTCTATGCTAAGCTCAAGGACATAGTGAACTCAACTTTCAATCTTGGGGAAACCATTCCTGAACCCAAGATTATGAAAAAGGTGCTCAGATCTCTACCCGAAAGATTTCATGCCAAGATCACCGTGATTGAGGAATCAAAGGATATTGACAAAATTCCTTTGACAGAGTTAGTTGGCAATCTGCAAACCCATGAGTTGGGTTTGACAAGGATCGGGAAATCAAGTAAGAGCAAGAGTATGGCATTGAAGGCTAAGAGCAGTGACACTGATAAGTTTTCAGACGATAAAGATTCTAAAATGAAGTCCTATATTACAAGGCAATTCAGGAAGTTCACGAAGAATTCCAATGAGAAGGGCTTCGACAAGGATCGTAGGCAATCTAGCTCCTCACAGTTCAAAAGCCAAGACAAAGGAAAGAAGGATGCTAGGGATGGCAGTCAGTACACTGTTCCCTCAGGACCAAAGTGCTTTGGGTGTCAAGGTTTCAGTCACATGAAACAAGAGTGCCCTACGTATCTCAGGACCATTAGGAAAAGCAAGGCACTTACTACTACATTAAGCGACACCAAGCCTGAGGATGATTCCGACAATAAGGATGATAGAATCCAGAATGCCTTCACTGCTACTGTCAATCCTACTGAAGGAATTGTTGAAGATGTGGATGAAGAAGAGGACTTTGTGGAGTATAAATTTGAGCAGATGGATGAACAAGATGACACCCATACAACCTATGCAAAGTAATACAAGGTCTCAAAAAAGCATGAGAAGATGTATAGGTTGGCCACCAAGAAGCTTAGTGATGTGGAGCTTGAACTTGAAGAACTTTCCACAAAGTTTGATTAAGCCAATCAGATTATTGGAGCATTGAGGTTTGAAAATAATTTCTTAGCTGAGAAGACCAATAAACTTGAGGCAGAACTCTTCCAAGTCAGAGCTCAGCTGGAAAGGACTTCAAGTGCTAAGCTCGATGAGATGCTCAGTCTTTAGAAATCTACTTCTGATCGAATCGGTTTAAGGTATGATTTCTCTTCTTCTAATATTACTTCTACTAGTACTACTGTTTTTGTTCCTCCTAGTAATAATGTTGAAATTGAGAACACTAATGTCAAAACTGATTTAGTTAGTGAGAACATAGACAAGGGTAAATCTATCTTAGGAGCACCCCCTAAACAGGATAAGAAAGAAGCTAAAAACCCTAGGGCTAAGAAGGCTAACTCTCAAAAGCCTAAATAGAATAAGCAACATCTTTATCATCACTGTGGAGCAGCCGGTCATACTCGACCTAATTGCTATAAGTGGTTAGCCACTCAACAGAGCAACGACATGATCGCATTGGGAAACCAGAATCAGTTTCCATCCTCTTTTTCTCCCCTTGGAGATCTTCTCAAAGCCCTTATGTTCCTTCTGAATTTGAACGGTTTTAACTCTTCCCCTTCACTGCTGGATCAAGGATCTGCTAGACAGAAAGGTTCTTCCAAGATGTGGAAGGAAAAGGGCTCCAAGTGATTCTGTCACTTCTTATCTCTCTCCCTTTCTTTTTTGTTTGCATCACTTGTATGTTTTGCTTTATTGTTTTGAGTCATTCTAGTTTTATGCATTGCTTTGCTTTGTTTAACATGTTTTTGTTTGTTTTCAGTTTTATTTATTTTGTTTTTCATATAAAAAAAATTGAAAATCAGAAAAATACAAAAAAAGTGTGTGTTTGTGTACATTGGTACTTGTGTACCTTGGATGGCCATTGAAACAAAGTTTTCTAAACTTAGTATCTTTTGTAGCTTAGATGAGCATCTCTATACACAACTAAGTAAGTGAGCTTTGTAGCTCATGTTTGTGATGAGTAAGATTAAGTAATCTCTTGTACTTAACACTCGTATCACTCTTTTTAAAGAGAATGACTAGAAAAACCTAAGAGAAATGCATAAATAATTATCTCACCACTGTTGCCCGTCAATCATGAAATGACATCCGTATGCTTCGGCATAGCAAAAGTGTAATGTCAAATGCTTAACATCATTGGGTATTTCTTTTCTTTCTCTTATATGCCCATGCATGATATGCTTATTAAAAGAAAAATATTGTTAGGTTCTAAGGAATTAGGAACTAATTCCTTAGAACTTCATTTTGTAATGTTGGCAAACCATGATCAAAACGTTTTAGTCTTATTTAGACTTGCTCAAAGTATGTTTAAGTGTAAAGTTGGAATCGAGTGTTCTGCAGGATTTACTGTATAAATCTCTCTGGCTCGATCGATTGAAAATTAGGCTCGATTGATCGAAAGTCGTGCAGATTGTTTTTCTGTAGAATTTTCCAACTCAGCCCAAGCTTGTTTGACGTGTAGGGTTTTATGTTTTGCCCTAGGTATAAAAGGGTAAACCCTAGTAACATTTTGAGGTTGCTCTTTATGCTGTGTGTGTGAATCTCTTGTGAGATCTAGAGGTGTTTGCCTTCACATACACTTAGGGTTTCTAACCTCAAGATTGATGTTGAGAGCTTGGTGATCAATTCAGTTACTGATTCAAGAGCTTAAAGATACACAAACGGGAGTGCTTGTACTTGCTGGGAATCTAAGAAAAAAGTAGTCCATAGACTCGGAGCTGTCACGTGGTCATGGTAGTAAGTTTCCTACTCGAGGTAGCAATAAGATGTTAGTGGTCTAAGTCGCTATTGTGTAAATTTCAATTCTTTCATAGTGGATTCGTTTTACCTTGAGGATAGTTAGGTTAAATCCTTCCCAGGTTTTTTACCTTGTTTGGTTTTCCTGGGTTATCATATTGTTGTGTTCTTTATTTTTCTCACTTTACAATAATATGATATATGTGTGTTAACCTAAATTTGATAATTTGACTAAGTAATCACTTGGCTAATTAACTAAGTTAATCTGGTTGTTTTTTTAAGGGATCTAAAAATGAACAAATATGCAAAGAAAAATAAAAAGCAAAAAGATCAAAATGTTTTATATGATTGCAAGCGTGTATTCTAGGAGTTGTGGGAGTTATAGGATGTACCTCAAAGGTGATAGTCTCCATCAAACAGTTATGATTGTGTGTGAGTTAAAGTGATTTTCTCATATCTCAAATTGTCATAACATGTATACACTTATGCAATCTTGCGATATTTTTCACACACAACACGCAATATTCTTTGCTACTTTTGATAAATGTGCAAGCACAATGTGATTTGGCCATCACAAGGTTTACATGTGTTAATGTATGCTCACTAAACTGTCTTGACTTGTTTTTGAAATATAAAATTGGTTAGACTTGTTTTGTGTGTGTGTGTGTGTGTTGGGATATATGTGCTTAACCATTTTTGTTGAGAGATGTTTTTGAGAGATCAAAATGTTGTTTGGATCCTTAGTTGAGTTGCATGTTTGATTGCATTCATATCTGTGTTTTTCTCTTCTTGAAAAACTGTTTTTAATCAATCTTGACAGCTCCTCGACACCTCTCGATACTTGGCTTATCTATCAAGCTCTTTAGTTGCTTTTTATCGCAATCTCGACACCTCTCGACAGCTAGGTGGATTGATCGAGAAATTTTCTGTCCCCTTAATAGCCCCTCGACAGATCCTCGATCCATCGAGTTTCTGTTCATGCATTCTCATGCATACGTTCCTTTTCAATATATTTTGATATATTTAAACTGCTTGGGACTTTTCTAATTGTCTCTTTCTCCCTCTCTCTCTTCTATTTGCGTTAGTCAACTTCTATGGCACGCAAACACAAATTTACTCTGACCTGGAACCCTCTTCGTTCCAGGGCATCCACTTCTACTGATCCTACTCCCTCACACGTCCGATTCCGTGATGAAAAGGCTAAATCGGACTTCTTTGAGAACTTTTCCTGACGAGGCATTCATTCTGAATGCCAAGTCATCTTGTTGAACTTCTCCGACACTAACCTTCCCACCGTCATTCACAGTAGGGAATGGGAGTCACTGTGTGACGTCCCGGTCACATGTCCATCTGTGCTGATCTAGAAGTTTTACTCCAACATGCATGGATTTGATTTTTCAGTACCTCTTTTCATTACTCGTGTTCGAGGTACGCACATAGTTGTCACACCAGAGATTGTCTCCGATGTGCTCCGTGTCCCCAGGGTAGAGCATCCTAACTACCCTAGCTGTGATTGTCTTAGGACAATATCTAAAGACGAGCTTATTTTTGCTTTCTGTGAACGCCCTTTTGATTGGGGCAAGCGTCAGTTCACTTACTGTACGGGCTTTGCTAAAGGCCCTTGGTTTTTGAACATGGTTATGACTTTGGTTATCCATCCCCTATCTCACTATAACTCTATCACAAAGCCCTGTGCTCAATTTTTTCTTTCCCTTCTTGAGCATCTTAGTATAGATTTCCCCTCTCATTTCATTCTTTCTATCATAGATGTGTATAGGGATTCGACGGTCCGTGATAAGCTCATCTTCCCTTCGGCTATCACGAGGATTTTACGCCATTTTTCTATTCCCTTTTCGGTGTCCAACCACTTCTCTATCATGGGTGCTATAGACACCGCTACCGTTAAATGGAGCGAGGCATAGTTTCGGTCGAGGCGGTCCGGGTTAGCAACTCCTCCCATTCCTTTTGTTCCATCCACATCTGTTCCCTCTTCTTCTACAAGCGGTGTGACTCTCGAGGACATCATGGCGCAGCCTCAGCGCATGGATGCTCGCCTCGACACTCTCAGTGATGATTTGTATCAGGTGAATACTCGTGTTGGTCGTATTGCACGATGGCAGGCGATCATGGGTGGCTTCGTTTCTTCTCCTCCACCTACTTCAGAGGCTTATGAGGATGAGGTTGATGATGATGATGCTACTGCTTCCGATGATGAGGATGATGGAAATGCTAGCTCTTCCAGTGCTGACGAGGTGTTTACTTGACACTCTTACCCTTTGTCACTTGTGACAAAAAGGGGAAGTAGTTTTGGTTATAAGAATAGTCATAATTAGGGGGAGAGTTAGTATAGGAGATTTTTTGTTAGGGGGAGTGGTGTTAAGATTGAGGGATGTAGTGAGAATTTTATGTATCTTTTTCTTTTCTCCACTTTAGATACATTTATCTCTTGTACATGGGTCTTGTGACCATTTTAGACATACATTGTACTTATATTCTTTATATATTGATGTATGTTTTTCACCTACCCTTACATGTGTTGTTTCTTTTCTCTCTTTACGCACATGGTTTTTATTACTTGTATGCAATCTATTATTTCTGTTTCACATAAAGATGCCTTGATGAGTTTTGTTTAAAGTGTTTTAGAAATACATGTTGTTAAAGTTTACTTGCCATAAAGTCTCTTTTTGCAAAGTTTTTCAAGAGTTTGTGTTAGGATAGATTTTATTGTATTCAACAAGTGAATATGAGTTTAGTGATTTATGACTTCTCTCATATCTCATTTGTTTGTTGTGGTTTTGTCACAGATTGCCAAAGGGGGAGATTGTTAAGATATATGTATTTCACATGTTAGGAACATATGTCACTATTTTATGTAATTGGCTAATCTTTTGACAAAACGCACTTTACTTGTATTTGGGTAGATCTAGGATATATTTGATGCTTCAAGAAACCTTGTTTCAAGTTCAAATGTTAAATCCATGCAAGTCTGTCCAAGATTCAAGTCAGAAAGTGTTGTTCATTAAAGCTCGACAGCTAGCATCTATCAAGCCTTGAAGAGCTATTCCATCCCGTGGCTCGATAGTAGCTCGACAGATAGGCATCTGTCGAGGTTTATGAAGCTCAGTTTTCTAGGACTGTTTTTCATCCAATCTGTGATTATATATTTGGGTTTTCTTTTCTCACAACCCTAGATATATATAAGAATTATTTTAAGGGCCATCAAAGGTCACATAAGTTGCACAAGTGTTAAGCAAAATTTGTTCATGCAGATTATGACCAGAGACCTAGTTTGCCCTAGTTCATCTTTCTTATGAAGAAGCTGTTGTGTGTTGTGCACTATAGGGTTTTGTGACCAAGCAACTTCTTGATCTTCATTGTGTGATGAATTGAAGAACTTTGCAGCCAACATCCTTCTCTAGTTTGTCAATGAAGTCACGTACTGGGATCTGCACAATTGATTAGTCACGTACTGGGAGTCGTGCATTGAAAATGAGAGATTGTCACTATAGAACAAGTCCAATTGGGTATTGGGGTAAGGGTTGAACTGTAGGTTGGTATAAGGTACTAGGATTCCTTCTTGTAACCGCTTGTTGTGATAATAGCGGACTCTCGGGAATGGTGACCATAAAATCACTCAGTGGGGTTTTTGCCGTATAGGTTTTCTCCATTCATAAACAAATCACCGTGTCAATTTATTTTCCGCTCCATATTTTAGATAATTGGTGATTTGTTTGTACTACCACGCATTTTGCATGTTATTTTGATTAATTAATAAACTTGGCTAATTAATCAATTAATTCATCACAAGGGGTCAATATGTTTTTGGCCTATAAATAGACATGGCAAAATGGGTGGGTTGTGTTAGGTCGAAAATGGGTTTGGATAAAAAAACAAGTCATTTTAAGTAGGTTAGATATGGGTTTGGTCAATTGGGTTGTGGGTCAAGCCGTATTTTTTCACATGAATTTTTTTTTTTTAAAGTAATTATCATTTGGTAAGTCATGTAACAGATTACTATATATAAAATACATTACTTTAAATTCACCACTAATATAAAAAAATGATCTCAGCTCAACAAATTAATATTTGTTCAATAGTTATAAAATAATAAAAATCCCAATATTGCTAACCAAAACAAAATAGCATAAACACAAAGCAGTCTAGTCTACCATTTAAAAATCTAATTTAAACAAATGCACAAGTTTCACTTTTACACAATATCAACATCCCAAAACATAAAACAAAATTACAAATGCGTTATTGGATAACTAACTTGACAAAGAATAAAAATATATAAGAAATTTACAATTTTGAGAATCAATTTTATAATCTAATATCAACTATGATTGGCACTCTATTTCAATTTGAGAATATACATTAAAGTTTGATTGTTTACTTATTTATACATGGTATCTTTTATGAATATCATTTCATTGTTAAGTTACACACACTTCAGGAAATATCATCTTTTATTTTAAAAAGTCGTTTATTTTGGATATGAATTGTTAAAAAATAAGCCTAAACATCCATAATTTATGCTAATTTCATTAATACACTTTGGCTTCACTCTTTTCACATTTATAAATGTTGCTTACACATGTCTATAATTTTAAATATATGTTTTTAACTCTATTATAACTAAATTATTTTGGCATGTACCTTGTTATTTTGATATCTAAAAATCTTTGCTCATTACAAAATGCCTCAATCATTCACCTTTCAATTTATTTGCATGCAGTTATGTAAAAGTCTCAATTGTTTCTTTAAGTCAATTGTATTTAACTGACATTAAATATATATATATATATATATATATATATTTGAATGGCATTATCCAAAAAATGTTTAAAAAAAAAATTTGTTGATGTTTTTCTAAAAACAAAAATAATAATAATGTCCATTACATATTGCCAATTGAGTTTGACTTGTGCAATGTAAATATCACTAATAGACCAAAAATGTATTGACCTCTTTGGTAAATTAATCAATTAATTAGCCAAGTGAAATTAATTAGATTCAATTTCATGCAATAAGTGTGGTAGCACAAACAAATCACTAACTAATTTAAATGTAGCAGAAAATAAATTTGACATAGGTGATTTATTTACGAATGGGAAAAACCACCGAGACAAAACCCCATTGGGTGAATTTAAGGTCACCACTCCCGAGAATCCACTATTATCAAAACAAGCGATTATAAGTAAAAAGAATTCCAATACCTAATACTAACCTACATTTGAACCCTTACCCCAATACCCAATTGGACTTGTAATATAGTGGCAATCTCTCCTTTCAATGCACGGCTCCCAGTATGTGACTAACCAATAATGCACGGATTCCAGTACTTGATTAACACACCAACTTGAGGAAGATATTGGTTGCAAAATTCTTCAGTTCATCCAACAATGAAGATCAAGAAGCTCCTTGATTACAAAACCCTTGGCGCAAAGACACAATAGCTTCTAGAGAGAATATGATGAACTAGAGCAAATTGTCTCTGGTCACAATATCCATGCAACAAGAAGTGCAACAACCTTTGTATCACTTGAGACAGCCCTTAAAATAATCCTTATACATGTTTAGGGTTGTAAGAAAAAAAACCGTACACAGATACACATGGATATGCATGAAATCAAATCTGGAAATTCTAATTTCATAATTCTCGACTGATGCATTTCTGTCGAGTTGCTATCAAGCTACATCATTAAACCTCGATAGATATGATTCTGTCGAGTTTTAATAAACAACACTTCTTCACTTGTTTCTTGGACAAATTTGCATGGCTTCAATACAAAACTTGAACTCTTGTTCCTTGAAGTACTAAACACATCCTAGATCTACACAATTACAAGTAAAGTGCGTTTTGTCAAAAGATTAGCCAATATACATAACATATGTTTCTAACAAAAAAAAAAAAAAAAAAAAAAAAAAAGGCATTTTCAAAGACAAGTCGAGTTGCATGTTAGTTAGATCAGGTCGGGCCACATGAGTTTGGGCTAGATTGGACTGGTTTGGGTTGATAATTTTGAAGGGGAGAAGGGCCAAGCTACTTAAAAGAGGGGCCTACACATAAATTGTTTTGGGGTTAAAAATATACCTAATATAATGTTTTTTATTCAAAAGCTCGGGAGGGGGGGCCTTTGGGCCTTCTCCTAGGTCCATACCATATATATATATGAGTGAGATATATATAATTTCTTTTATATCTACGATGAACAGATACTTTATTTAGGAGTTGTACTTGTGGGACTCAGCCTGGACACGAGAGGAACACTTTTTTTTTATTTCTTTTTGGGTTCAATCTTAAACAATTATTATTGGTTTGCATTTTAATTCTTTTTTCTTTAATTTTTTTTATAGAGTTTCAACTTATGGCGTCCGCTTCTGATAATTGTGTTCTTCATAATTAAACCAAGACACCAACAGATTGGTGTTTTTTTTTTTTTCTCAAAAAAAAAAAAAAAAGACACCAATTGGTTTTTGATGTAGGCGGGGACTGAATTTCAAATTTCTTATTCAACGATCAAATACTTTACTAGTTGAGCTAACTAGAACCCAATAATTTCTAAACATCATTTATTAGTCATGAATTCACTTTATTATCCATTATTGCTCTTAAATTGTAATATATTTAAAATTAAATGCAAAAATAAATTCTTAATGATGTTTTAAAATAAAAATATATATTTAATAATTAATTAATTGCATATCCCCCACAGTATCGTGTCCTAATTTTTCAAAAGTCCGTTGTTTCATATATTTTTTTTCCACTTTTTGGTATGAATTATTTATGTAAAAGGAATTTATATAGTCATTTTTATTTTTCTAAAATTCAGATGATAAATAACTGATTTGGAATTTGAAATTCTTTCTTAAGTTTAGTCGTCTTAACAATAATTGAAATCCTTCTATAAAAAATAAACAATAATTGAAACAAAAAACAGTAAAAGATAAAAGTAAAATTTAGTACGTAACTCACATAATCAAAAATATGAAAAATTATTATTTACTTAAGTTAATTAAAATAATCAAATTTTTTTGTGAATTTAATCAAATAATAGGTTAGTATTCTTAATTATGATATGTTTAATAATTTACACTCCTCTCTTTTTAATAACAAGTGATTTATGTAAATCACATATCATAATAAAACAATAATTGAAACAAAAAACAGTAAAAGATAAAAGCAAAATTTAGTACGTAACTCACATAATCAAAAATATGAAAAATTATTATTTACTTAAGTTAATTAAAATAATCAATTTTTTTTGAATTTAATCAAATTATAGGTTAGTATTCTTAATTATGATATGTTTAATAATTTACACTCCTCTCTTTTTAATAACAAATGGTTTATGTACGTAAATCAAATATCATAATAAACATATATATATATATATATATATATATATGTAAGCCCTATACACAAACACACACACAAACACGTAGGCCATATATATAAATTTTTAGTGACAAGTATATAATTTTTTATCTAAAAAGCACATACACTTTTTTTGGAGTGTAGTACTATGTCGAAAACAGGACACATTTGAGACATTTTTGCATGCATGTTGGACACAGGACACATTTAATTATGACACTATTAAAAAATTGTGGGACATGACCGGGACATGGGAATGACACTTTTTTTTTTAATTTCTTTTTAGTTTCAATCTCAAATACTTAATTAGTTATTTTCTATTTACTCTTTTGGATCTTCTTCTTGTATTCTAATTTCTAAACATCATTTATTAGTCATAAATTCACTTTATTAACCATTATTAAATTGATATATGATGAATATTATACGCAGAAATAAATATTGAACAATATTTAAAAATATTAAAAAATATATTTCATAATTAATAAATATGAATATCCCCATGTATCATGTCCTAATTTTTCAAAAATTTGTTATGCCATAGTTTCATACCCATATTCATACTCTTGGCATGTCCGTGTCTGTACTTCCTAATTTCTTATAAAAGAATATTTCAAAATATGAACCTATATGGAATGGGCGCATTTCGCGCTAGTTGTACAAGCACCATGATTCTATGAACACTTTTATATAAAGTAGCACCGAAGATGAATCACTGGACAACATGGAAATTTGCAAACTTACTTACTTTGCATGTAACTGGTGTAAGTATGTGATAATACAGAGTTTTTGGTTTTCTGTTCTGGCATTGTTTTTTACCACATCCTACCTACATTTCCTTGTTTCTTTGTCGGTATGTGATAACACTTGTATTTCTTTCACCAGGATTTGGATTGTTATTTCTTTCTGTGTTACAAATTGAGCAAAAGGCTGTTACTGTCGTGAAGAGATGAAGTTTTTCACAAAAACCTGCATCTTATGGCTCTCATGTATTTTACTGTTTTCAGGTCTCTCTCTCTCTCTCTCTCTATGTGTGTCAGGCACTTATCATTGAAAACATACTATACGGTTTCTTTCTAAAAATTGTCTATTATGGTAAAATCGTTTTAGTTTAAAGAAAAAATTTCATAAATGTTGTGAAAATAAACATTATCGTATATGGTTCAGCAATACATTCACATCTACAAGCGGAGACCGAGAAAGTTCCATTATAAATTAAAGAGACTACTCCAATACACAATAGCACTCTCACAAGACTCAAACCCCAGATACACTCTTGACTCTCACTCACCAAGAATAGAGTATCCTATTGTATTTGCAACTGGTCTTTGTAGCACCACTCTTTCTCACACTACAATTCTTATGCAAATAACCAAGCCATATATATAATTTTCAAGATTAGGAGTAGATGCATGTCCTTTCTATTCGAAATAGATGTCCACCGACTATCAAAGTCAAGCCACAATTTTAACAATAAATGTCTTTTAATATTTTTCTTCCTTTATATTTCCTTAGGATAATCTAAAAATTGGTTATCGATAAATACCGGCTAACATCTTCATTTCAACTAATTAATGCAGGGATGGACGTCAGTGCTTTCTCCTACGATATCTCCCCAATAACAAAGGCAAGAAAGAAAAATGCTTTCCATTTCGTATTCTAGAAATTTGTGTATTGGGATAGAGTTTATTTTGTTTTTCATTTTTTTTTATTTGAAAATAAAAAAATGGAACTCGCGTGTGGCAGTCATTGTGTGAAAATAGAGTTAAGAGGCATGAATTTCGTGCACGCATTTTCTAGTATGAAAAAGCATTTGGTCAAACCCATATTCAATTAGACAACGCATTTCATTCTTCATGACCCCTTTTGCCAAAATTTTGATAAAGCAGTGCTTGGTAGAGCCCCAGACAGCTCAATATGGAGGAGGGATAATAGTCAATCCAGAATTTAATCATAGCTTAGAGGGATGGACCATGTTCGGACAAGGAGAAATTGAAGAACGAATTTCAAAGGCAGGCAACTGCTTCATTGTGGTACACAGTAGAACACACCCATTAGACAGTTTGTCCCAGAAGGTTCAACTTGAGAAAGGAAAGCTCTATAGTTTTTCTGGTAATTATATTTTCATTGTGTAAAGAAATAAAAGACAAGAGTAACATAGATTCTATCTTTTTTTGCCTCTTCAAATTGTAGAAATTTTATAGTGAGCGGAATGAATTAAATAAATGATATGCTTCACATTTAATTTCCATGAAACTAAGTATGTACATGATACCATCTCATTTTTCAGCTTGGATTCAAATCAGTGAAGGAAAAGAGACAGTTTCTGTCCTCTTTAAGACAACTAATGAACTGGTACTAGGTGGTATGGTCATTGCTGAGCATGGATGCTGGTCTCTGCTAAAAGGTGGCATAGTTGCAAATTTCTCAACCCCTGCAGAGATTCTTTTCGAGGTGAATTATTTCTTGTACTTATCGTTTTTCTTTAAATTTTATTTTACCAAGCTTTTTTTTAAACTGAATGTATACTCATGCTTCAATTTCATCAATGTAGAGCAAGAACACAAAAGTGGATATATGGATGGATAATGTATCATTACAGCCCTTCACTAAGGAGGAATGGAAATCCCACCAAGACATAAGCATCAACAAGGTAATTATAGGTTCATTCTCCATTCCTCACATCAAGTACAAATATGCTTCAACTTCCCTTCCTCTTCAACACAGTTGACCAAACATTCAGCAAGTCCATCATGCATGAGGAGGCTCACCCTCCATTACTCACATCTATAAAAATTTTAAAGTGAATTTAAAACACATGAGCAATCTCAATAATACTTTAAAACTCAACCATCATGTTTAAAATTATGGTTTAAATTGAATCCTGCAGATACGTAAGAGCAAAGTGAGGTTCAAGGTAACTCATGCAAATAAAACTGCAATGCAAGGTGCTATAGTCTCTATCAAGCAATTGAAATCGGACTTCCCTTTTGGGTGTGGTATGAACTACCATATCCTAGAAAGCACTGATTATCAAAACTGGTTTGCATCGAGATTCAAATTTACCACTTTCACCAATGAGATGAAGTGGTATAGCACTGAGATAATACAAGGCCAAGAGAACTATACTGTCCCAGATGCCATGGTAAAATTTTCCAAACAAAATGGCATTTCCATTAGAGGACACAACATATTGTGGGACAATTTCATTTATCAGCCTAATTGGGTCAAATCCCTTTCTTTTGATGATTTACGTAAAGCTGTAGAAAAAAGAATCAATTCAGTGGTATCAAGATACAGAGGGCAGCTAATTGCTTGGGATGTAGTTAACGAGAATCTTCATTTTAGATTTTTCGAGGATAAACTCGGTGAAAATGCTTCTTCAGAATTCTATTCCAAGGCTTACCAACTTGACCCAAACACAACTATGTTCATGAATGAGTTTAATACCATAAATGGGGGGGATGACAAAGCAAACCCAGCCAACTACAAGAAAAAACTTGAAGAGATTCTGCAATATCCAGGGAATGAGAAGATATTGCTAGCTATTGGCCTGCAAGGAAATTTTGGTTTGGACCAGCCGAACCTAGCTTACATGAGATCTTATTTGGACATTCTAGGTGCCACAGGACTGCCCATATGGCTTACTGAAGTGAGTGTCGGTCTTGCCAAAGACACTGATCAGGTATTCTACTCTAGAAAGAAAAAAAAAATTAGACTAACACAAAAATGTCTTGGTTCACCTGAGTAAAAATTGGATTAAAATTACAACTACAAAAATGTGTCAACAAATTAATTTGGTTTCAAACCAACTAATTTTATTCTTAGTACTATTAAGATTTTAGTTTAATTCTGACACTGGTTTCTGGACAGGCCCAGCACTTGGAGGATATACTAAGAGAGGGTTATTCTCATCCTGCTGTCAAAGGGATTATCATGTTTGCAGGCCCAGCAGCAGCTAATTTCATGGAAATGCCCCTTGCAGATATAAACTTCAACAACACTCCAGCTGGAGA
This sequence comes from Quercus ilex subsp. ballota, assembly GCA_032727855.1. NCBI lineage: Eukaryota > Viridiplantae > Streptophyta > Magnoliopsida > Fagales > Fagaceae > Quercus > Quercus ilex. Next base: position 43,070,517 of record CM064918.1, read on the forward strand.
TGTTGTGGATAAGCTCCTTCATGAGTGGAAACATTCTCAAGCTCTGGAATTCACAGCAGATGACAAAGGATCCGTAGATGTTTTACTATTTCATGGAGACTATAATGTAACTGTACGACACACGGAGGCCAAATCTTCCACCAGTTTAGCTTTTAGGGTGACTAAAGATACTCCACAAGCAACCATCAACTTTCAAATACATACCTGAGTTATAACTATTTTTATCTTTTGCAAGGTTTAAGAGAGGTGATTGGTAGGTAGGCAATCTTACCCCCATTTGTCTCTCCAATAGAAGAAATAAACAATAAAATTTCTTTAAGTATACAGCAAGTGTTTCTTAGTATATGTGTTTAACATGGCTTGGAATTGTCCTCAATACTGCTGCAAATCCTCAATAATTAGTAAGTATTCAAATATCTATACTATACAAATCTAAGCTAATATAAGGTGTTGTTCATCCACGCGTGATGAGAGCACACTATCATATCAAAGCATACATGCACGTGCGAAGGCACACAGCACGCAAACAAAGAAATGACATTGTGACATTCTGGAAGTTCATCATGTGAAACTCTCTCTATATAAGAAATCCCCTTAAATTTCTGGTACAATGCCAAGCCCATTTGACCACCCAAACAAACAAAGGATATTCATGAATTTTAGATACCAACAATGAGTTTTAGATACCAAAGTGGTAGTGGTTTCTATAGAATTATCAACAATGAGTTGCGAACTTGTGGGTCATTCGGAGTTTTTCAATTTGTATAGTCACCAAGACAAATTGGTTTTACTGCAACCAAACATAATTTATCAAGAACATCTTTAAAAAAACAACTTTATCTCTCAAAATTGATTTGTAAGTACATTCTTAGTCGAGTGAAATTCAGCTTACAACATCCTGTCATGCGCATTTTATCAAACACCCTATATACGCGGATACAAAGTCCTAGCATATGATAAGTGGCTGCAATTTCAGACTTAATTGAGCTCCATGAAGAAACAATATCGAAATTCAAGATGATTTTGCACACACTAAAAGTTTTACCGCTGAAACCAGATTGAACACTCAATTGTCACTTAGAGAGAGATAGAGAAACCAAACGAATTTTACTAAAATGCTGGTGGACCAGTGGTGATGGTGGAAATGGGTTGGTTGAGGTCCACCGAGAAAAAACTGTTAAGAGTACACACAGAAACAACCACAACAATCTGTGTTTTGATCAAAAGGTTCAAAAGTCCAATGGAATGCCCAACGGCTAGTCTATGCAACGGTGTCGTTCTGCTTATACTGAGATGTAAAATGTATTTAATGATACGCAGCGTTTAGGATTTATGGTATTAGTTGAAACGCTGCGTTTTGTCATCATACATTAAGTTCAAGTGGAACACTGCGTTTTGTAGATCACCAAGTCAGTCTGTTGAGCAGTTAGTGTTAGTTAGTTAGTTCCGTGATTCAAGGGATCTGATCTGGGAGCTACTGAGTCTCTGTAATCTATATATACTGTACATCAAATGTAATACACAGTGAAGCAATTATTTTTCTCCAGAAATTTCTTTTCTCTCTTCGTCTCTCTCTTTCTCTCTGAACTATCTTTCCTTTGCTCTTGTTTTTTCATTGCTTCTCACAGAGTGTTTCATAGTGTGAACACCATTGTAGGATCTTTCAACCTTAGTAAGATTCTCTTTAAAAACGTTAACAGAGAGACAAAGAGGAGAAGGAATATATCCTGCAACGGATTATATACTTTTTCGACAAAGAGGGATTAGAACTTAGAACTAGAAGTTCTTGTTGACTTCGCCTAGTTTGGATGGAGGGGGCGAGAGAGGGGGAGCAAGAGAGAGTAAAGTCAATAGAGTTGCTAGATATTAGGCTAATTTTCGGCCAACACTACTTTACTCACACTCCCTTCCCTTCAATTCAAACAGAAAGTTACATCACAAGAATTACATGTTAATATATGTAAAGTTGTGATTTACAACTATGTTTTTATGGTGCCTTTAATTCCATGTCAAATTTTATTGTAAGTTTGTTCAATCATTTCTTTGTATTTTTTTATGGGATTTAATGTAAGGGTTGTGTATGAGAGTTTGGTGAAGATCTATGAAGGAGATTTCGCAGTTGGCTCGCAAGTGCAAACCCACGAAAGGCCACATGAGAAGCACATGTTAAAATTTGAAGGGTCTCATGCCAGACTGGATTTCATGGGTCACTTTGCAACTCAAGCCAAGTCACAAGTGACCTGCGAAACTCACTGCTTGAAACTTTTTAAAATGTGTTTATCTCATACCTTTACCAATCATATTAAGCCCTCATTACCCACGAAATTGTAAAGAGTTTTTCCAAGAAACTTTTGAGAGAGAAAACCCTAGCTACACACTTAAGAGTTAGAGATTGTATACCCACAATCATCTACACCATTTCTCTAAAGTTTTCCTTTACTCCTACCTCTCCATCTATACATCCTTGAGAGGTTATTAGCCCAAACACTTACTTCATCTAATCTGAGTATTGAGAGAAGTTTTGGTGCATATGAGAAGCATTCGAAGAAGCAATTGATTGGCGGATGAATTTTGGAGCTAATTGCAGGATCCGAATAACTAGTGAAGGCATGGCTCCGTGAAGCCCATTGGTAGTTGGAACTTGGAGAGTTCACGTACATTGGGTAGATTAGGCTTGGAGGGTCTTTTTGATATTCGTGTACTCCAATTTTATTCACTAGTGGATCGATTTCGGCTTGAAGAGCCGGGGAGAGGTTTTTCACTGAGTACTTCGGTTTCCTCTTTGATAACACGTATCGGTGTTAGCTTATGTTTGTATCTCTCTTCCCTACTCTTTATATTTGTTCTTTATTGTATAGGCTTATGCCTAATTGCTATCATAAGCCCAAAATCAAAAAAGCCCATTTGAAAAAGAGGACTTTGAGTCTAAGATAACAAGTATGCTATGGACTTAGCATCTTAAATCCTACAAAGTCAAATATGTACTTCCCTAATCTTGGGCCTCTTTGTTGCATGCCTAGGCCGAAAATGATGAGAACTTCATTTTTTTTAGAGGAAGGCTACAATATATTCTAACTAAAGGGCTACTTCCAAAAAAAAAAAAAAAAAAAAAGAATGATGATAATAAAATGAAAAAAGAAGAGCCCAAAGGTGATGAATATATTGTAAGCTCATGTTTGAGACAAAGGGTTAAAAATCTCTAAGAACATTTTAATGAAAGCCCATGAAAGTAAGATGAAAGCATTATTATAAATGGACCGAAGCCCAATGAAACAAGGGGCAAGGTCCAGGAGAGGAAAGGGAGTGACTTTGTAATTGAGCATTCATTAAAATGGATTTAAAGATTTTCTAAGAACATCTAAAAATAAAGAACCTTTTAAATGGGACATGGACTTCTTTTCAAGCACCATTGCACCACCAAAGTCAAGAAAACACGTCTCTACTCCAATTTGGATTCGAGAAAAGCACGGAAGGTGTTTGGTCAAGATTGAGGACACACATCAAGAAGAAGTGTTCCAAGTAGGGGAATCATCTCAAGCAACAATGGCCGCTCCAATTAGTGATGAAATTGCACAAAAGATATTCAAGGCAATGGAAGAACAAAGTGACGTTCTCAAAAAGATGGGGAGTCACCTCACTAAACAAGAAGAAGACAAACCCACGTGTAGAGGTTCTCAATGATGAAGAAGTGGAAGATTAGGATGAAAGGGACAAAGTTAATTATGAAAGGAACAAACAATTTGAGAAACTCATGGTAGAAACCATAGCCATGAGAGAGAAGATGTAGAAAATGCAACTTGCCTTTCACAAGGCCCAAGGGATGGATGATTGTCTCTATAACATGAGGGGCATAAGCTCTAAAACTCCCATTGCACTATCTCCAAAGTTCAAGATTTCCGATGCGGAAAAGTTTGATGGAACTAGAGACCTAAAGCAACATATTAAGAGGCACCTAAGCATCGCTAAAATGAAGGGGTTGGATGAGAAGCAAACCTTGCATGCATCCCCCTCTCACTCACGGGAGGTGCATCAAAGTGATACTATACCTTGGATCCTAGCAAAACTGAGGTGTGGAATGAACTAGTGGAGTTGTTTGTGGATCAATTCATCTTCAATATTATGATTGATGTGACTTTAAGAGATTTGGAGACCACTAAGCAAGGAGAAGGGGAGACATTCTCCAAGTACATGACAAGGTGGAAGTGAAAGGCATCTAGGATGGTTAATAGGCCAAATGAGAAAGATTAAATCAACATGATTATCAAGAACTTGCTTCTGGCATATAATAGTAGGCTCTTGTCATCGCCTATTAGTTCCTTTGGAGAGTTATGTGATTGTGGAACTAGGATAGAGGATGCCATCAACAATGGGCAATTGCAGAAAGATGAGAGCAAACCTCCAATCAAGAAGACGTATGGGGGAGGAGCAACCACCTCTAAAGCACCCAATCCTATGAACGTAAGTGCCATCATACCTCAACAAACTTTAGCCTACCCAAGCTTCACAAAGAAAGCCCACCGAGAGTTTTCCAACCAAGAGATGACCCTTGCCAAGCATATGAGAATTTATCTTCCAAAGGATTCATCAAGCCTTTAGATCCCACACCCATGCCTAACCCTGTACCTCCCACTTGGAACCTCAATAAATATTGCCACTTCCACCAAAAACCCGGCCATAAGACCAACAATTGCTTCCACCTCAAACACGAGATACAAGACCTCATAGAAAATGGAACTCGCCCAAATCCCAACATCAACACCAAGCCTAGTATTAGGAAAAACTCTTTGCAGGATTATCGTCAAGCTCCTCCTCCATATTAGAATTGGGTGTAAATTGATAAGATTGAATGGGATTGTTCAAAGTTGATAGAGACTCTAGAGGTTAATGCTGTGGAAGTCCAAGGAATATGGGATGAAGAAGATGAGGTTTTGAAGAATGCAGTGGCTGTTTAGGGAATACTTCCCAAAGGGATAACCAAGATGAAGAGAAGAGTCATAGAGGACAATGTGGCAAACATCATAAGGAGTGGGAAACACTACAAACCATCCTTCTTAGAAAAAGACTATCCTGGCAAGGATATGGGAGAAGGGTCTAAGTCCATGGAATCTAAGGGAAAAGAAGAGAAGGAAGAAGAAGATAGGGTTTTAACTCAATTGAAGAAGACTCAAGCTCATGTATCGGTGTGAAGTTTACTTATGGCTTCTCACAAGCATCATAATGCTCTCTTGGATGCTTTGAATGGGAAAGAGGTGCTTATAGAAACTACACCACAAGTAGTGCTATCCCTCATAAGAGTCGAGGCTCCATCTCACCCTTTGCTTGCCTTTTCTGATGAGGACCTTCCTCCCAAAGGAGCCACTCACACTGAGCCTTTGCAAATCACCATTGAGTGCATGGGTGCTAAAGTTCTAGTGGTGCTTATTGATAATGGATCTGCATTGAATGTATGCCATCTTAGGACTGCTCTCACTATTGGCCTAGACATAGAGACTATCATCCCCTCTCCTTTGACTGTTAGGGCATATGATAACACTTCAAGGAAAGTTATGGGAACCTTCAAAGCTCCTTGCAAGATTGATCCATTGGAAACAATTGTGGAGTCCCACGTCATAACCTTCTCTTAGGAAGGGCATGGCTTCACCCTGTTGGGGCCATCCCCTCTTCTCTACACCAAAAGATGAAGATCTCATTATAAGGGACTAGAGAAAACTAGGGTGCTCTCAAAAAAGGGGTTAGGTATCGGCACCTTTCCTTTTCAGGATTATATGTGGAGTTGCCACTTATTTTTTTTATAAAAAAAAAAATAAGAAAAAAATACAATACAAATTCACGTCCAAAATACCTTAAATTTGATAGAATATCTTTACAAATACAATCTATGTAAAAAATACAAGACTTTGGCCCTAGATACAATCTGCCAAAACAAAATAAAGCACTAACCCTACCAACCTAAAATTCTAAAGTTCGGGATCTAGGTTACAAGATGGGAAGGTGTTAGACACCCATTCTACCTAGACAGAGTCTAGTCTTCTAGACTCTTAATAACCATTAAATATCCATATTCAAAGTATGAAATGATATGCAACAAATGCTATGTCAAATCCTAGACCTAGGGTTAAACTTCTATTCAAGAACCTTAAATTTGCCATTTCATTTAGTGTGAAAAAATTTGATGAGAATAGTTAATGAAAAATTTAAATTTTAGTTTCCCTAAAAGAAAAAGAATGGATTTTTAATAAAAATTCAGATCGGATTGGGATTTTTAAATGTGGGGAAAAATAGATTTTTCTTTGAAAACTCCAATATTTTATGAAAAAAAAAAGATCTAGTTTTCACTCAAAAAAAGGGGTCAGATTTTTATTTTAAAAAAATGCAGATCTGACTTTTGTCAAAAACATGGAAAAATTTTATAAGGAAAATGCAGATCTGATTTTATAAACAAAATATAGATCAATTTTTATAAACAAAATTCAAATCAGATTTTATAAATAAAATACAAATCTGGTTTTAGTTTAAAAAAAACATGGAGAAAAATGCAGATCTAATTTTGGTTTTGAAAAACATGGAGAAAAATTGCAAATCTAAAATCTTAAGGAAAGATTCAATCCTAGATCTAGGCATATGCTCATCAATTAATCATGTGAAAATTTTTGGAAAGCGAAGGAGAGCATGTAATAACATATGCCAAACATAATTTATCTAAAAATAAAAACAAGATCACATCCATGAAAAATAGAGCATATATGAAAGCATGTTATTGAAACAAAGTTAGAATCATGTTATGGAAACAAAGTTAGAACCATACCAGCATGAATGTAATCCACCAGTGGAGAACTATCCTAGAGATCAAAGAGAGTGAATTTCTAAGGACTTAAGTGAAGCCTTTTAACCAAAAAGAAATTCCTAAAGAAAAACTTCCAGATCTTCTTTTACGTAAGGGGAGAGAAAAGTTAGAAAAAGGGGTCCTGATTTCTAATGTTTTTTCCCTATCTATAGAGGTTGGGTGCTTAAAACTAAGCTGGATTAGATCATATACAAATTGGGTTGCGTCCTTATCCCTAAAAATTTGAAATAGACGCGTTTTATCTCAATCAGAGCATTTCTGGGCTAGGCCTTGAAGCTGTGCCAATCAGCACTGGAGAAGTGTCGATCAGCACTTGCCATGTGCCGATTGGCACTCCTAGAGTGCTGAGTGGCCCTCTCAAGTGCCAAGCCCAATTCCCAATTTTGGTTCACTCTGGACTCTTTTTTAGAGATTTTCTAAGTCGGGAATTGAATCGGGACATATTTTTAACTCGTATTCTTAAATTAATCCTTTTTATTTTGATAATCAGGTCTTTAAAACAATAATTATCTGATAGATAAATATTCTAAAAAGACTCAATTATCAACAATTTCCTTGTTATCTGATTACTCATTTTATTCCTATGCAAGCAGGTTTATTTTTGACAAAAACCAACAACCAATCATATATTTATTTAATTAATTTTAATTGTTTAACCAATCAGAATTAATTTTAATTAATCACATGTGATCAGTTTCACCCCTATACAATGCATGTAGATCGTAAACATTTGATCTTGTGATATCTTTCAATCCGACAGTCCGATTCGAGAATCGGAAATACCGTCGCGATCGTTAGAATCTCAAGATCATTTTTATGATATGCAATGAATGATTTAATGCATGTAATGCAATTATGATTTTTGGGTATTTGAAATGGTCATTTTGGTCATCTTCCAACATTAAATTATGGGTGCAAAATCGAGTTTCTACACCCATGGAAGAGAGTAATTGTTGTAGTGCTCGATGATGGTGAGATCCTAGCACCAGTTTGTGGACTTGAGGAAGGAGAGAGTGAGGTCCAAATGAGTGGATTCGAGTTTATGAACATGGCTGATTATGGATTGAAGGATGAAAGGTATACTTCGGATTTGGTCTCATATTGTAGTCATAAGGTGATTGCAATGATGAAGGACATAGGATATATGCCTAATATGGGTCTTGGAAAAGGAGGAAAATGGGTGGCTAAATTCCCCAATTTCAAGACTCAAGTGACCAAGGAAGGTTTGGGATTCTTTGAAGGCTGTGACGGAATCAAGAAGAACCTTAAAACCCTCAATGGAAACTTTGTGAAGGAAGGAGGAGACTTTCCTTTTTGTGGCTTCCCCAAGCTTTGGGTAGGCAAGGATCGAAAAGTGTATCTGAGATGGGAGATGTTCTTCAATGAGAAGCTCATTTTCAAGAAGCCTACTGTGGTGATCAAGGAGGTTCCAAAAGAAGTCAATTGGTTGGACTACATGGATGCTGAAGCAATGGAGACTATGCTGAAAATGGAGAGGGACGTGTTCGCCATCGCCATCGAGGAACTGAATGATCCGTCTACCTTCATTGTGCCTACTGTGGGGCAACTTAATAATAGAACTTAGGTTGGGTTTTCTAAGAGTGGGGAAAAGAAATTTTTTAATACAAGTCCCAATGTACTTTTCAATATTTTCAATAAGATGAATTCTGATTTGGCTTATTTTGATGTGTCCCATAATATTGAAATTCTAAACTTAAATTATTCAAATGAATTTGAAAATGAAATTAATAAACAATTGGAAAAGAAAATTGAACCTATGGAACCAACTTTTGAAAATCTTAATTTGGGCAATAATAAGAATCCACGTTTAATTAAAATTGGCTCAACCCTAAATGAAGAAGAAAGAAAAGATCTCAAGGATCTCCTCATAGAATTCCAAGAAGCGTTTGCATGGTCCTATGAAGATATACCCAGAATTGATCCCAAGAGAGCCGAACATCGCATTGATACCCAAGCCCACATGGTGCCTGTTAAGCAAAATTTGAGGTGCATGAGAACCAAATGGCTCCTAAAGATCAAGGAAGAGGTCACTAAACAGTTGAAAGTAGGGTTCATTAAGCCCGTACACCAAGCCAAATAGAAAGCCAATGTTGTGCCCGTACCCAAGAAGGATGGAAAGGTGAGGATGTGTGTAGATTTTAGGGACTTGAATAAGGCTTTCCCTAAGGATGATTTCCACCTTCCCCACATAAATGTCTTAGTGGATAATACGGTTGGTAGTGCCTTAATGTCTTTCATGGATGGTTTTTTGGGGTATAACCAAATCAAAATGGCTTCTAAGGATATGATTACAACCACTTTTTCCACAGAATGGGGGATCTATTGTTACACAGTAATACCATTTGGGCTCAAAAGTGCAGGCGCGACTTATCAAAGGATGGTCATAGCCTTGTTATGAACTCCCAAATGAACCCTTAAAGAAATACAATAAGATTCATAGTATAATTCCTATATATAATTTAAATACTATTGATAGCCATTGTTATATTTTTTTTAACTCTTTAAAAAGTCTTGTTAGAATATTATTAGGTATAAAATGTAAACTCTCCATGTTTATTTATTTATTTTTTTTATTACTTCTTAATTTTTGTTATTGTGAAGCACTTTTTTTTTTATGATTCATTTATTCTAGACTCTTTGATTTTTGTACTCAATAACTCACTTGGATGAATATTTATGATGTGGTCCCACATTTGATTCTCAAATTAGAAAATAAAACTTTATCTAAAAATAAATAATTAAGGACACATGACGCAAAATTGGACTCTAATTTGAAATTCTAATTAGACTTCCTCTGAGCTTTGCCTATATATATACCTCATTAATACTTTGGCTTCAATTTTTTCACACTTATGAATGTTTCATACTTGTTTATAATTTTAAATATATTTTTTAACTCAACTGTAATCAGATTATCTTGGCTTGTACTTTGTTATTTGATATTTAAAAATCTTTACTCATTACAAAATGCCTCAACCATTCTTCTTTCAATTCATTTGCATGCAAGCTTGGAATTTCACAATACCCGCTGTCTATTGTCACTGTCCATTGTCATTATCACATTAGGAGGTGGTATCTTGTAGGACGGGCATATTAGACCCTTCTCACATAAGGGCATGGACCGACATATCTATAAGAAGGGTGTCTCATACAGCGGTTTAGTGTGGAAATTTCTCCACTAAGCATCTATAAATTCTGAGAAAGAGTTGTGAAAAGTGTTACATCCATATTATTTTTACAACGAATTTTAAATAATAAGTTGTGAGAAGTGTTATGTCCACAAAGTTTACAATTTTACAACTCAATTGAACAAGAGTGTTAAGGAAAGCCAATTTATATCCTTTTACAGTTATTTTTGTTGTCAATCAAACCTTAATTTTGACACATATATATAAATAAAATAAAAACCCTAAATTCAGTATATTCTTGAGAGAAGATTCCATCCTTAGTGGATTTGGTTAATTGGAAGTGGCCCTAGAGTATTTTTACCATTTGGGTTTTTACATTGTAAACAATTCATCATGTTAGCATGTGTGAGTTCTGAAGTGACTACTAAATATTTATCGATGTGTTATATTGTGCTTAAAATCGATTAATTAACTACTTTGACCTTAAATTGCAAATTTGATTAAATCAGTACTAAGATGTGGTTAGGGGTCTAAACATAACTTTCACTCGAATATTAGAAGTTGAAGTAGAATTTTTAAGAAGGCATGATTTTTGTTGATAGTTAAGTAATTATTCTTTTTATGTATTGTTTTTTTTTAGCTAAGTCAACGAAGGAATTTAATAAATAATCTCTATCTTTTACTTGCTAATTGTTATTGCTTGGAAACAAAGCCAATAATTGGGAAATTAAACTAAATATATTAAATACATAAGTAGTTAGGTTTTTATAATGTTTTATGAACTATACTAAGATAATATGTGCAAGGTCGGCTAAATTCCCCAAACCAGCAGTACTGCATTTCAGCCAAAATGATTAGAGTTTGTACTTAGCAGTGCTATACATACTTAAATACATCCTTAAATTGTTTTATTTTGTTTGTAGTCCAGGATAACTCTATGTTTTGCTTGTTATCCTGAACTTTTATTTTGTATGTAGTCCCTTCGTGACATATGAATTTAATAAAATTAGAGTTAGTGCTATGAATGCATATATACATCCTTAAATTGTTTGGTTTCCCCTTTTTCTTGGTTTATTTTTCGAAGCAACCCATTATATTACTGATTTTAGTCTCTTATTCATGCTAAATGATGTTTAATTCTCTTGTCTAGATGTCAAGTTTTGGTTCCACTGCTTTGCGCCTAACTGCAAAGGATTTGGTTTTAGTGACAAGCCACAACCAGGATATGGATTTGATTATACAGGTTTCTATATTTCGTAAATAAGATCATTATTATATAATATTTGTCTTGCTCTATAATGGTCTTGATTCTAAATGTTTATGTTTCTAATGTTACAGAAAAGGAGTTTCATGAGGAATTTGATAAATTACTTGACGTATTATGGTCAAATCTCTCTGTTTTTTTTTTCCCCTCGTTGTTCAAGTTTAGAAAAAATTGCAAAGGAAAATCCATAAGAATAGTATTTATGGTCAACTGTGAACATGATATTATATATGTTATAGAACTTACAAAGGCATCCTAAATTTTTAACGGAATATGATGTTGGGAAGACTTACTAAACTTGTATTCAACATTGATTTTCTAGTTTTTGATTTATGTATGTACTAAAGATTCATTATGTACTTTCCTATTTAATGATTGACAATTTTTTAATGTTTTATGAGTGTTCGAATGGTAGAAAGTCTTCAGATTTTCTATCCCCTTCTTGATGTTGAAAAGGGTTTAAATTTTTACATTTGAAGATGAGTTATGATATGTGTGAAAGTTCGGTTGTTTAGTCAAGTAGGCATCTTAACTTATGCATCATACCTTTGCAACCTTGACTAAATTATAACTTGGGTTTGACTTCAATAAAGTAGTGTGTCAACTATGCAAATCGTAGTCAAGAACTATTGTGGTTCATGAGTATGCATGGGTTGTAGTTACCTTTTCACTCACTCATGCATGAATTATCACTGACACATAAATTTTTCACACCAATTAACATGATTGAATAATGTTAGTGACACTTAACTACACATGAAAATAAAATATTTTCAATGAAGGGCATGGTGAACATGATACTCAAATTTCAATTTACAACTTTAGCAAGTTGTGAAATGGATAATAAAAAATTTTATGTCACAATCAACTCAAATGGATGGTGCATTCAGTAGTGTAATCAAGTCCTAATAGTCTAATACACATCAATGTTATTAACTTCGTTCTAACAGATCAATTAATTGGCACAAATCTCCCATATGCTTCATCTCATCCTAAATTCTAGTTTATTCCAATATGTTCCATTAAATTTTGGCATGTATTTGAACAAAAACTTCAAGACACTGTAGGTTGTTTCTTTGCTGACCATATGATAGGAGAACCACCCAAGAGAACCATCATACTAGTAATAGAACTTCTATCAATAGGGTCGCCAGCCCAATCAGCATCACAATATATAGGCTGAAAGAGATACAGGACCAGATTGAAAAGTAATCCCCAAATGTAAAGAACCCTTCAAATACCTAAGGATTCTCTTAGCTGCAACCAAATGATGTTGAGTTGGCTTACTCATAAACTGACAAGCCTACTGGGCTACATAAGACAAGTCTGGTATGGTAAAAGTCATGTACTACAAGGCTCCAACAAGACTTCTATAAGCAGTAGGATCGGGTAAAAGAGGACTTATTGGATGGAATAAAATGATGATTAGAAGCACAAGGATTGGAGCATGATTTACAGTCCAACATATTGAACTTGGTAAGCAAATCCAAAGAATACTTGGATTGATGGACAAAGAGACCAAATATTGTATATTCAATTTGAAGACCAAGAAAGTAATTCATTGGTCCAAGATCCTTAAGAGCAAAAGAAGCACCAAGTTGTTGAACAATCTCAGAAATGAAGGAAGGGTTATTGCCACTAATTATAATGACAGCTACATAGAGTAAGAGATACACTATATGAGAAGAATAAGCAAGAATGAAGAGATTGGTGTAGGCACATGAGGCATGAAATCCCATATGGAATAACTAAGTGGTAAAGCTGTCAAACCAGACTTTAGGTGACTATTTAAGGCCATATATGGTGTAAAAGAAAAACATGATCTGGCCATATATAGCCAAGTCTTATGCACATCCGATCCAATTGATGACCTGAACCGGTCTATGTGCCGGGTCACCAGGTTACCAGTTAAACCAGCCGAGCTAGGCCAGGTTTAAAAACACTTATGTAAGTATGTATAATGGATTATAAATAAATAAATCAAATCAAATCATTTTAAATTATCTAAATTATATGAGAATAAGTAAATTTTATTTTTTACTTTGCAATTTTTTTTAGCTAAGTGAATGAAGGAATTTAATAAACATAAGCTCCGTCATTTACTTTCTAATTATTATTTTGCTTGAAAACATAGTCAATAATTGGGGAAATTAAATTAAGTATATTAAATAGTATAATTTCTCACCCTCCATTACAAGTTACCACGACAATTAAAAGAAGAATACCTAAAAAATACTCCCTCTTCAAAAATAAAAATAAAGTTAATATGATTTTTTAATGGAATTTGTAGTGTGTCTTTGTGTTGGAATTTGAAACCCCATTTCATCTTCCTTATGTGTTTGTGTGTTTGTTTCTCAAAAAAAAAAAAAAAAGGTATATTTCATAATAGTTAGGTTTTTATAAACTTTTATGAATTATACTAGAATAATATAAATATGCTACTAAATTTGAATGTAATAAAAGTGTGGGGCCAGCAAGTCAGACAGCCCGGCCCACTTCGTTCCAGGACCGAAGGCCCGAGCCGAGGAGGCGTTCATGGTCCGAGGATGAAAGCAAGAAGCCCAGGAGCCCAATAAGCCATGCCGAGGACCACCCCATCCTCGGACATCCGACACCATAATGTAAACAGGCAACACGCCATGGAGGGAGCCTTCTTGACTATCCGAGGAGCCGGGAGCAGGTACCACGCGCCAGCAATGAAGGCATGGTGGAGGAGCAGGTTCAGGACGAGCTGTCACCTCCACATTAAATGCCCTCAACTAACGTCCTGGCCGCATTAATGAGGAGGGGACTCCACAACAGTGCCACCTTGGTTGCCGCAACCCACAGAAAGAATGGGAAGGTGGCTGATGGGACAGGCACTCGAGTAATGGCCTAATTCCTCAACAGATGTAGGGCTAGGATCGATTGAGAGAGGGGTATATAATGTAAGGAACCCCTCCCGAAGGAGGGGGAGAGCAAAATAATTTAAGGAATACTGTAGCAACCTGGATTCTCTGAGAAAACTTTGTAATCAGTCTTCAAAGAAATTATAAGAATACCAAGTCTTGGAGAGCACATCCGAGGAGCACTATTACTCATCCCAATTCACATTCAGGTTATCTAATCCCCATGCAATCACGCATGGTCGTTGCACTCCTCGTTAACGCCTAGTTCTTGAGCCCATTCTCTATAAATTCATTGCGGGGAAACGCTGGGCTTGGGTCCACTCTCTCAAACCCGGTCCCTACAATTGGCGCCGTCTGTGGGAAGAACTCGTGTATTAGTAAGGACAACGGCCAAGAATGGTAGGATCAGGCCCTCACCAAGGAAATCCTCACCGACCTGAACCGGCTAAATCCCAGCACCAGGGTAGCTATGGCGACCCCGGGGGCGGTCAAAACGAGGAGAACGAACGATTTCGAGAGAGAAATGTGCATACCTCAACAACCAGCAGAAGCCATACCCGCCGGGACGGACACGTGCCCCAGACGCACGACAACGGCCACGCCACGCGATCTGAAGAGGCCCATAGCCACGCGTCCCAGAGACAGGATGATAAGGTGGCCATGCAGCGCGAGATAGATGATTTGAAGAGAAAGCTGCGCCGTGCACGGCGAAGACGGTCCGAACCCAGCCCTGACCAACCCTCTGACGACGAAAGTGACGACGAATACAGACAAAGGTCCAGAACACCCCCAAGCGAGACTTTCTCTCACGAGGATGAGTGCTACCGGAGGCATAAGCGTGACAGCCCAACTCCGGGGGGCCTGGGGAGCGACGCCATGAGCAAGGCACTGGATCAGCTCTCCAAGTCACCCTTCACGCGTCATATAGAGGAAGCAATGCTCCCTCAGCGATGCCAACAGCCAATCTTCGCAGTTTACAACGGCAAAACGGACCCCGTGGAGCATGTGAGCCAATTCAACCAGAGGATGGCCATCCATTCTAAGAACAAGGCGCTGATGTGCAAGGTCTTCCCATCCAACTTAGGGCCAGTAGCAATGAGGTGGTTCAACGGTCTAAGGACGAATTCCATAGACTCGTATAGACAACTGACCCAGGCTTTTGGTTCCCGTTTTGTCACGAATAGCAAGCCTCCTCGGCCCATGAGCGCGTTACTGTCCCTATCCATGCGTGATGGGGAGACCCTCAAGGCTTACTCGGACAAGTATTGGGAGGTTTACAACGAGCTGGATGGCAAGTACAACGATGTCGTCATCAATACGTTCAAGAACGGACTACCAATGGGACATGGCCTGAGGAAGTCCTTGACTGGCAAGCCCGCCACCAGTGTGCGGCAGTTGATGGATCGGATTGATAAATACAAGCGGGTGGAGGAAGATATGCTGCAAGGCAAGGGGAAGGATAAGGTTATCCCTCAGGAGAGAAGGGATTTCAGGTCGGACCGGTATAACAACGCACGCCCGAGGAGGGATTTCGGTGGAGAATCTGGAGCAACCAATGCCCAGACTGTCAGCGCCGTATTCCGAGAACCCGTACATAGGGTGCTGGAAAGGATAAAGGACGAACCGTACTTCAGGTGGCCGAATAAAATGGCCGGGGAACCTGAGAGGCGCAATCAGAATCGCTACTGCCAATACCACCAAGACCACGGACATACCACGGAAGACTGCAGGAACCTCCGGAACTACCTGGACCAGCTAGTCCGGGAGGGAAAGCTAAAGCACCTACTGCACCATCCCGATAATCGTCAAGGCCAAACGTACCAGGAGCCCCGAAAGGATACTGCCATGGGGCAGCCCGCTGGTACGATCAACGTAATCCTGGCGGCACCGGGGAAAACAGGCACGCGCCCTTCGCGAGTGTTGTCTGTGGCCCAACTGCCCGCCGAGGAGTCCCAGACAGAGCCGAAAAGGGCTAGGAGGAGTTCCCGTCCTCCTTTGAGCTTCTCAGAAGACGACAAGATTGGGACCACCCAGCCCCACGATGACGCTCTGGTGGTCACCCTTAGAATTGAGGGCTACGACGTGAGGAGAGTGATGGTGGATGGTGGCAGTGCGGCAGAGGTCATGTACCCAGACCTCTACAAGGGGCTGGATTTAAGACCGGAGGACTTGACGCCGTACAGCTCCCCCCTAATGAGCTTCGATGGGAAGCTCGTCATCCCGAAGGGCATGATCAGGCTGCCCATACAGACCGGCCCAGAAGTGGTGGAGGTAAACTTCATAGTGGTGGACACATACTCCCCCTACACGGCCATCGTAGGAAGGCCCTGGCTCCACACTTTGGGGGGTGTTGCCTCCTCCTTGCACTAGAAGGTGAAATTCCCATCAGGGGATCAGGTTCTAGAGATCCGCGGTTGCCAGCCCACAGCGAGGCAGTGCACGGTGGCTGCCATATCATGTCGGCTTGACGCACAGCCCTCGGCCATTGCTGAGGAAGGTTTATAGCAATCAAAGACCACGGTAGCGCACCCTGACGTAGCTACCGAGGGGGCCAAGTGTGAGGACCTGGAGAAAGTGGTAATTGGCGATGATCCGGAGAAGTTCTTTCGGGTCGGGGCTCGGCTGCCTCCCACCGAACAGGAGGAGCTGGTCGAGTTCCTCAGAAGCAATATCGACATATTTGCATGGGACCCCTGCGACGCCCCAGGGATTGACCCATCCTTCATCTGTCACCATCTCAACGTTAGTCCATCCGTGGTGCCCAAGAAACAGCCGCCGCGACGCCCATCGAGGGAGCACGCTGACGCCATCAGGGAAGAGGTAAATAAACTTAAGCGTGCTGGGGCTATCAAAGAGGTTTTTTATCCCGAGTGGCTAGCCAACACTGTGGTGGTCAAGAAGAAGAGCGGAAAGTGGAGGGTCTGTGTGGACTTCACCGACCTAAATAGGGCGTGTCCAAAAGACCCGTTTCCTATAGCTCGGATCGACCAACTGGTAGATGCGACCACGGGCCATCCTCGGATGAGCTTCCTAGACGCCTTTCAAGGCTATCATCAGATACCACTGGCCCTGGAAGACCAGGAGAAGACAGCCTTTGTGACGCCCGTCGGGAACTACCATTACAAAGTAATGCCTTTCGGTCTGAAGAACGCAGGGTCCACCTACCAAAGGATGATGACGAGGATGTTTGAGCCGATGCTGGGCAAGAACATCGAGGTCTACGTTGACGATATGGTGGTAAAAAGTAAAGCGGTATCCGAACATCTAGAGGACCTCGGTCGCACGTTTGACGTCCTGAGAAAGCACTAGCTGCGCCTAAATGCCTCAAAATGCTCGTTTGGGGTGGGCTCAGGCAAGTTTCTGGGGTACATGATCACCCACAGGGGAATCGAAGTTGACCCTGACCAAATCAAGGCTATTCACAATCTGAAGCCTCCGCAGAACCCCAAAGAGGTCCAAAAGCTTACTGGGATGATCGCGGCTTTGAACCGATTCATTTCCAGGTCGGCTGACAGGTGCAGGCCCTTCTATCTCTTGATCAACAAGTGGAAAGGATTTGAGTGGTCCAAGGACTGTGTCGTAGCTTTCCAGCAACTCAAGGAGTACCTATCTCGGCCGCCTATCATGTCCAATCCTGATGCCGATGAGGTCTTGTACGCATACCTTGCTGTGGCGCCCCACGCAGTGAGCCTAATACTGATACGGGATGACAATGGCGTTCAAAAGCCAGTTTATTATGTCAGTAAGTCGCTGCACGAAGCGGAGGTCAAGTACCTGCCCTTGGAGAAGGCCATACTGGCTGTGGTCCACGCCACGCGAAAGCTCCCCCACTACTTCCAAGCCCACACAGTGGTCGTCCTGACCAAACTGCCCCTGAAGTCTGTACTTCGGACCATCGATTACACCGGGAGAATGGCAAAGTGGAACACAATCCTTGGGGCCTTTGACGTCAGGTATATGCCTCGGACTTCCATAAAAGGCCAGGTCCTAGCGGATTTGACGGCCGAGTTCGCCGAACCTACTGTGGAAGTAGCAGCCGAGGAGGAGAGCTCGGATGAGAGATCAGTTGGGGCAGTCTCCATCCCGGGGTCACCATACTGGAAGGTATATGTTGATGGCGCGGCAAACCAGAGGGGGTCCGGAGTGGGGCTAGTATTAGTATCCCCTGAAGATCATGTCATAGAGAAGTCCCTGAGGCTCGGATTCTCGGCCACAAACAACGAGGCCGAGTATGAGGCGTTGCTGCAAGGGATGGTCATGGTACGGAAGATAGGAGGAAGATCGATAGAGGTGTTCTCAGACTCGAGATTGGTGGTAGGACAGGTAAACGGAGAGATGGAAGCCAGAGATCCGAGAATGCAAGAATACTTGAGCCAGGTCAAGCGCTCGCAGTCGGAGTTCGACCTCTTTAGCTTGTCTCATATTCCCCGGAGTGGGAACAGCCATGCCGACTCATTAGCCACACTCGCAACTTCCTCGGCAGAGGGTCTACCCCGGATTATACTTATGGAGCATTTAGAAAGAGCGGATGAAATGGCAAAGGGATCGATCCCCGTCCATCAGGTTGAAGTGGGTCCCAGCTGGATGGATCCCATAGTGAAATTCCTCAAAGACGATATCCTGCCCGAAGATAAGTCAGAAGCTGAGAAAGTACGGAGAAAAGCTCCTCGGTTCTGGCTGTCTGAGGATCACCGACTATACAGGCGCTCCTACTCTGGGCCATACCTGCTGTGCATCCACCCCGAGGCAGCAGAATTACTGCTCGAAGAACTGCATGAAGGAATCTGTGGGAGTCACACAGGAGGGAGATCCCTGTCACACCGAGCCGTCACGCAAGGATATTGGTGGCCGGGAATGCAGCAGGAGGCCCTGGAGTATGTCAAGAAGTGTGACCAGTGCCAAAGATTCGCCCCAAATATTCACCAGCCAGGAGGGGTCCTCAACCCTTTGTCCAGTCCCTGGCCGTTCGCCCAATGGGGCTTGGACATTGTAGGTCCCTTCCTGAAAACGCCAGGGAATAAGAGGTATCTATTGGTGGCCACGGACTACTTCACCAAATGGGTCGAGGCCGAGCCCCTGGCCAATATTAGGGACGTGGACGCCAAGAAATTCCTTTGGAGGAACATTGTCACACGATTCGAGGTCCCTCATACCCTCATCTCGGATAATGGGCTCCAATTCGACAGCAAGGCCTTCAGGAGGTACTGCTGTGAACTTGGGATCACAAATAGATATTCAACGCCAGCCTACCCTCAGGGAAACGGACAGGCAGAGGCCGTCAACAAGGTTATCGTCAATGGGCTTAAGAAGAGACTGGACGACGCCAAGGGAAGATGGGTAGAGGAGCTGCCCCACGTCCTATGGACGTACCGGACTACCCCCCGGTGGTCAACAGGGGAAACACCTTTTGCCATGACTTATAGCGCCGAGGCGGTGATCCCCCTGGAAACGAACTTCCGGACGCTAAGGACAAGCTCTTTCACTCCAAGCAGCAATGATGAACTGCTGGGGAGGAGACTGGACCTGGTGGACGAACGAAGGGAACGAGCAATGATCTAGCTGGCCTATTACCAACAAAAGCTCAAGTAAGGGTATGACACCAATGTGAAACTCAAACCACTGGCACCGGGGGACCTGGTGCTGAGAAAAGTTGTCGGGGCTGCCAAGAACCCATCCTGGGGAAAGCTGGGACCCAACTAGGAAGGCTCCTACCGAATTACCTCAATAGCAGGAGTAGGTGCATATTATTTGGAAGATCTAGACGAAAAACTTGTACCTCGCCCATGGAATGTAAATAACCTGAAAAAGTATTATTATTAATGAAGAAGTCTTTTTGGATTCCGACTCTTAGCCTATCTCAATTATGAATCTCATGTTCGGACAGCAAACCTAAGTGTTAGACAGAACCAAGGCACTGCATGGTCCTCGGACTCAGGCCTATGGGGAAACTAACTACTTCAAAAAAGGCCTAAGTGTTAGACAGAACCAAGGCACTGCATGGTCCTCGGACTCAGGCCTATGGGGAAACTAACTACTTCAAAAAAGCCTAAATGTTAGACAGAACCAAGGCACTGCATGGTCCTCAGACTCAGGCCTATGGGGAAACTAACTACTTCAAAAAAGGCCTAAGTGTTAGACAGAACCAAGGCACTGCATAGTCCTCGAACTCAGGCCTATGGGGAAACTAACTACTTCAAAAAAGCCTAAGTGTTAGACAGAACCAAGGCACTGCATGGTCCTCGGACTCAGGCCTATGGGGAAACTAACTACTTCAAAAAAGCCTAAGTGTTAGACAGAACCAAGGCACTGCATGGTCCTCGGACTCAGGCCTATAGGGAAACTAACTACTTCAAAAAAGGCCTAAGTGTTAGACAGAACCAAGGTACTGCATGGTCCTCGGACTCAGGCCTATGGGGAAACTAACGACTTCAAAAAAGCCTAAGTGTTAGACAGAACCAAGGCACTGCATGGTCCTCGGACTCAGGCCTATGAGGAAACTAACTACTTCAAAAAATGCCTAAGTGTTAGACAGAACCAAGGCACTGCATGGTCCTCGGACTCAGGCCTATGGGGAAACTAACTACTTTAAAAAAGGCCTAAATGTTAGACAGAACCAAGGCACTGTGTGGTCCTCGAACTCAAGCCTATGGGGAAACTAACTAATTCAAAAAAGCCTAAGTGTTAGACAGAACCAAGGCACTACATGGTCCTCGGACTCAGGCCTATGGGAAAACTAACTACTTCAAAAAAGGCCTAAGTGTTAGACAGAACCAAGGCACTACATGGTCCTCGGACTCAGGCCTATGGGGAAACTAACGACTTCAAAAAAGCCTAAGTGTTAGACAGAACCAAGGCACTGCATGGTCCTCGGACTCAGGCCAATGGGGAAACTAACGACTTCAAAAAAGCCTAAGTGTTAGACAGAACCAAGGCACTGCATGGTCCTCGGACTCAGGCCTATGGGGAAAATAACTACTTCAAAAAAGCCTAAGTGTTAGACAGAACCAAGGCACTGCATGGTCCTCGGACTCAGGCCTATGGGGAAACTAACTACTTCAAAAAAGCCTAGGTGTTAGACAGAATTAAGGCACTACATGGTCCTCGGACTCAAGCCTATGGGGAAACTAACTACTCCGAAAAATTCTAAGTATTAGGATGTTGGTGAAGTAAGAGCCCTGCCTAGTCCTTGGGACATAAAAGGTCTGCCTATGCATACGAGCCTGCACGTTATTGCAATCACTGCCATGACTGGCCGAGGTACGATGGATGTTAAAATTATACAAATAAAAAAAAAAAGAAGGGAGATGGGAGAAAACGGATAACACGCAAGTGTGCAAATAGCCAGAACAAACAGAGAGAGAAATGACAGCCACATTGTATTAAATTCATAGAAGTTACATGATAAATGTCACATTACAACGTAAAAAAAAAAAGGGTACAAAAAACAAAAGAAATGAAGAAACAAAGCAGACAGGGGCGCCGAGCGACCTGCCCCTTCCACTTAATCTTTCCCCCCAGTAGGCAGCTGGTCCATGGCAACCTCAGGCTCCTCTGAGCTTTGACTAAGAGGAATGGCCTGCAAAGGCACGGCAGGAATGGCTGCCTCCTCAACAGTTGAAACCTGGGATTCAGAAGAGGACTTCGCATCCTCTTGGGGCGCTTCCTCGTTGGGGCCTCCACCTGATTCAGCTACCCCGGGAGGACCACTCCCTTGGACAGGCTCACCAGTAGGTCTAGCGATCGAGGCTCCCACACCCGGGGTAGCACCTGCTTCCTCAACAGCCACCTCAGCCTCAGGGCCATCTAGGGCAGCCTCACAGATGGCAGGGGGTAGTACACACTCTCCTCCTTTCACAAGTCAGACGAGGCCTCGACCCCAGCTTGTTTGAGAGCCTCCTTCCAGACCTCGAAGGAATAGCGCCTGCACACCGCGGTGACTTGAGCCTTAAAGGCAGCTTTTGTCTCGGCCACCCCCACATCATAAGCTGCCTCCTCGGCTTCCTCCTTAGAGGCCTAGGCCTCCTTCCTACCTTGTTTAGCCTCAAACTTGGCCCTCACGGCCTCGTCCTTGGCCCATTCAGCCACCTTTTTGGCTTCCTCGGCAGCAGCCGCCTTTTTCGTCAGATCAGCGAGCAGCTCCTTTTGCGATCTTCAGCTGCTCCTCTGCCTCACCCAAGCGCCTCGTCTGATCTTCAGCCTGCTTCTAGAAACTAGCGAGGCCTGACATGGCGTTGTCCCGGGCCCTGGTTACCGTCTTCAGCTCCTCTCGGGCCGTGGCAAGATCAGCCTCGGAATTCTTGAGGGTCCGAGTGGCCTCCAAGCGTTTCTCACGCTCTACATCCATGGCCTTTCCTTGGTCGTGGGCCGCCTCCTCCAACCTATAAGTGGCCTGGACGGCCTGCCAAACAAAACGGGTGCATAATGAGCCGAGCTCAGAAAAGGGGAAGAAAAACTGAAACCAGAAAAAATCACAAGTGCGGGGGGTCTTACCATTCCCAGGTACCGCTTGAGGCTGAGGAAGACCTCCCTACTCCTCATAGTCCCCAGCTCTGCCATGTCCGTAGGGAGTAACAGGCACCTTTCCAGCACGTTGGCCACATACGCGCCTTCGCCCACTCTAAAATCCCTGAAGGAGGAGGAGTCGTCCCTCAGAGGTTCCCCATGGAGCATTGGGCCAGGGAGCCAGGCCTGAGCCTCGGGTTGGGCATCGACCTGTTTAGCCTGGCCTTGGGAACCTATCTTCAGCTACTTCAAGGGCCGCCGAGGGTCGCCCTCCTCTTGCGTGGATCCAGATTTGTCCTCAATTGGCCTTTTGCCCTTATCCTTCTTCTGCTTAGGATCAGCGAGCTCATGCTTAGAGGGCGGACTCGTCTGAGGTGCAGGTGGAGGAAGCCTGGACTGAGTCGAGGCCGACCTGCTCTGGGCAGAATGAGTCTTGGGAGGAGGAGGGGGAAGCTTTGGCTTAGACTTCCCTGGTTGGCCTTCGATCAGATCCAACAGGCTGGATTGGGGCTTCTTCTTGTAACCCATCTCAAGCCGAGGAGAGGACTCGGTCGTTAGGAAGTCCGCTTCGGTCGGGCGAGGGTCACCCGACTTTCCTAGGGGGTCCTCGGACTGGTGGACTTGTTCGAACACGTCAAACTCGTCCTCTGCAGGGCCAAAATCAGCGACTTCTTCTTCCCTCTCTAAGCTTTCTTCTGCGGCCTCTAAGAATCTATGGGGGGAGGGGCCCGCTAATGCTACGCCTTCTGATGTGGAGGGCTCCTTGGGGAACTGGAACCCGTCCTCGGTCACAGTTATTTTCTGCAGCCGAGAATCTTTCGCTCTGATCACGTACTTCGGTGCCACAAACAATTTTTTAATCGAGTCGTATCCCAAGATTCTGTGAGCAGCTCTAACTTGATTGTCGGCTTTGTTCACAAAAATCTCCGCCCTTAACGCTTTCTGCAAGTCCTCCCTGTTGATTAGGCTGAAGTGACGCGTGAAGGCGTGCGGATCTGCAGAAAGAAAACACATTCATGTTAGTAACCAAATGGTGCAAAAAAAAAATGGATGAAATAAAGAATAAAACAAACTAAAATCCTAGAGCCCTCCTCCCTCATTTCCACTGCCCCACCTGGTGTCCCTTCCGTCGTTGGGCAGTGAAGGCCATCGTGCCACTCTCCGGACACGATGAGGAAGTCCTTATTCAGCCCCTTGCTGGACTCAGGGAGGCACTGGATAAGCCGGACTCTGTCATCCCTCATCTTCATGTAGTACGACTTGCCCTTCAAGCACTGGAGGTTGTAACACCAGTTTACATCGTGGTGGGTCAGCCTTAGCCCCATATTCTCGTTCAGGGCGTCCACACAACCCAGAATTTTGAAGACGTTGATGGCACACTGGGTGGGGGCTAGCTGGAAGTACGTCAAGTAGCCCCTCATCACCAGTCCCATGGGGATTCTCATGCCACCTTCAAGGAAGGCAACAATGGGAATCACCACCTCGCCCTCCTACCTCCGAAGGTGCCACTCCCCCTCCTCACAATACCTCAGGCCCACGTTGCTGGGTATCTTGTAATCGGCGATGAATTTCTCCATCGCTTCCTCAGTATAGACACACTTCTTAAACCTACCCATCCCAAGTGGTGCCTAAAAGAGCTAAGAAAGAGCAAATGAAAAAGGAGAAGTAATAGTGAAGAAGAGAGCTCAGAGAGAGATAGAGTGACTTACAGAAATGAGGAGAAGCTCCTCGGACAGGCTTTTTATGCTGGAGATGTAGGTGGAAATTTGGCTGGACTCAGGTTGTACGCGCAAGAGCTCTTGGAGGCGAGTAAACAGAGGGAACGGCAGTTCGAATGGGTATTTATACCCCAAATCGAAGAGCCGTGCGGGTTTTCCCGCCCATAAATGCTAGGCGAGCCCTCACCGTTGGATTGCCATCCTCCCGTTGGATGTGGGAAGCGTAGAACCGTCAGGATTTAATGGGAGACGCGTTGCGCGCACCGAGGCGTCAGTAATGCGTCTTGGGCAGATGGAAAGACGCCAGCAATGACGCGTGACGGGACGTGATGGGACACGTCACAGGCCCAAGGACATCAAAATCCTCATCTCCGCCCGAGGATGCGGACAACAAGATTTTGAGGGGCTATTGTGGGGCCAGCAAGTCAGACAGCCCGGCCTATTTCGTTCCAGGACTGAAGGCCCGAGCCGAGGAGGCGTTCATGGTCCGAGGATGAAAGCAAGAAGCCCAAGAGCCCAATAAGCCATGCCGAGGACCACTCCATCCTCGGACATCCGACACCATGATGTAAACAGGCAACATGCCATGGAGGGAGCCTTCTTGACTATCCGAGGAGCCAGGAGCAGGTACCATGTGCCAGCAATGAAGGCATGGTGGAGGAGCAGGTTCAGGACGAGCTGTCACCTCCACATTAAATGCCCTCAACTAACATCCTGGCCGCATTAATGAGGAGGGGACTCCACAACAGTGCCACCTTGGTTGCCGCAACCCACAGAAAGAATGGAAAGGTGGCTGATGGGACAGGCACTCGAGTAGTGGCCTAATTCCTCAACAGATGTAGGGCTAGGATCGATTGGGAGAGGAGTATATAATGTAAGGAACCCCTCCTGAAGGAGGGGGGAGCAAAATAATTTAAGGAATACTGTAGCAACCTGGATTCTCTGAGAAAACTTTGTAATCAGTCTTCAAAGAAATTATAAGAATTCCAAGCCTTGGAGAGCACGTCCGAGGAGC
Source organism: Quercus ilex subsp. ballota (assembly GCA_032727855.1). Taxonomy (NCBI): domain Eukaryota; kingdom Viridiplantae; phylum Streptophyta; class Magnoliopsida; order Fagales; family Fagaceae; genus Quercus; species Quercus ilex. The sequence continues at coordinate 43,095,897 of CM064918.1, forward strand.
ATTATTACTCATCCCAATTCACGTTCAGGTTATCTAATCCCCATGCAACCACGCATGGTCGTTGCACTCCTCGTTAACGTCTAGTTCTTGACCTCATTCTCTATAAATTCATTGCGGGGAAACACTGGGTTTGGGTCCACTTCCTCAAACCCGGTCCCTACAAAAAGAAATAACAATATGTATATTTAATTATGTTTTTTTTCTCCTTTTTATACCGGTAATAATTACTTACCCATATTCCAGAAGTCTAGAGGAAGGCTTTGATTCAGTTTTGATAGCCGCAACTAACTGATCATAAGCTACCCCCCATGCAATCTGGCAGTGCAAACTTTGTGACCTGTTAACCATTTGCAAAGTCATGGAAATAATTACTTATCCATTCACACGTAAAAAGAATCCACGAGCACAATATGATAAAAAACAAAAATTAACAAGATTTTTCTTCTTTCTTTTTAAAATATATATAATTTAGGAAAAAATTCATAAATATACAGGAAGTTAATTCCTGTTCTAGATTACGTCTCATGATTTTTATTTTGGTCAAGTAAAGTCTCAAATTTATAAAACAATTTCAATCTAATTTTTTTGTCCATCTCCATTATTCATTTCATTTATTTTAGTTAGGCAGTAATATAGAAAATTAAAACAAGAAATAATTGATTTATTCAATGTTTTACATAGGGCTTATTTATAAATTAGTTTGGCAGGCATTGACTAGTGAAGGTAGCTAGAGAGGGACAGCTCGGTGGGCCCGTTTGGTAGCCTATTTTGAGCAACCTTTTGAGCATTTCAAACACACTTACACATATTTTCACACACTTTTTTACCTAAACATATATCAAAAACACTCAAACAACATTACTCGAACTCATCTACCAAACACAAAATCAAAACTGATTACATAGTGAAACACAAAATCATGTCAATAGTTTCTCATTTTTATTTACTTGATTATTGTCCAAATTTTAAAAAATAGTTAAAAATAAATAACGGAAATGCACAAAGATTTCAAATTGAAACGGTTTCATAGATTTATAACTTTAATTGACCTAATTGGAAAGTTAGAATATAATTTAAAACAATGTATAAACTTTGTATTTATATAATTTCTCCTATGGTTTATTTACAAGTGAATGTTAGGACTTTGGACTTAGAGCATTCTCATCAGGTGTGTCATTTGGCATTTGGCACACGAAACACCAAAAAACCCTTCTCATGAGGTGTTCTATATCCTATAAATTTTGACACACATGAACAGTACCGTTCCATTTTTGGAACGGTACGGACAGATGTGCCATAAAAAAAATTACTTCTTTATTCCATTCTCTCTCTTCAGTTATGACTCTTTCTTCTCTCTCTTTCTTTTTCTTCTTTCTTTCTCCGCCTCACTTCATCTTCTCAGTTCACCTGTCTTCCTTTTTTTTTTTTTTTTTTTTTTTTCCTTTCTTCTTTCTTTCTCCAGAACCTCCACCTCTCCATTTTTCTTGCCCTTTTTTTTTCTAATTTATGTACGGAGTGCTCTCATTGAAAGGAAAGGAGAAGATTTTGAGGGATTTTTCATTTTTCCATCTCATCCCTGTGATGTGAAGCTGCTGGTTGCCAGAGGCGAAATCCTAAAGGAGTAAAGCTGATTTTTTTCCACTGAAGAAGTAAGACTCTAGAATATGGGCTTGTGCCTCTTTCGATTTAAAGTTATCGAGCTTGACATTTAAAACAAACCCAACAACTCAATCCTTTTTTTTTTTTTTCCCTTGTCACTCTCCTTCTCTGTTTTTTTTTTTTTTTTTTCCTCCGCCTAGGCCGTTGCCATTGAGATCGACCGTCACCATGGAGTTCGGGCTTGCCGTGGAGTTCAATCTCACCGATGAGGCCGCTGCCGTGGAGATCTCTGATTCTGATCTCCTTCTTTTCTTTTTTCTTTTTTTTTCTTTTTTCCTTCAGTCAGTGATTTTGATTATGGGTGAGTTGGTTCTTTTTCAAGCTCTTTTTTTTTTGGATAGTTTTGTGTTGATTTTGGGGATTTTTTTAAAAGTAGTATTGGGTGGTGGCAGCGGCTGGTGGATTTTTGTTGGTGGTGGCGGGTTTTACCTGTGGGTGGTGGTGCTGTGCTTGGGTATGGTGGGGTTTTGTTGAAGGTTTTGAGTTTTTTTTTTTTTTTTTTCTCTCTTTTGTTGAGGTTTTTGGATTTGGAAATTGTCGGAGGACCGGTGATTGTGGTTGTAGTTTGTGGCGGTGGTTTTAGTGGTGGTTGTAGCGGTGGTTCTTGGTTCTTGGTTGGTGGTGACTGCTGGGCTGTGTGTTTGTATATTGTTGGGTTTTGAGTAAATATATTATTTTAATGTTTAGAATGAAAAAATAGAACATCTGATAAATAGTGGATTGTAAAATAATGTGGTAAAATAGTAAAGTAGAATTTTAGTGTGTCAAAATGGTATTTTTTATGAGAGAGCTAATGAGAATGCTCTTAGGATGGCATTGTGTTTTTTTTTTTTCTTTTACAATTTAACCCTTGACATTTCACAACTTTTCATTTTCTTGTGCCTTCTGTACCTCGTAATGTTCATCAACCACCCCACTTTTGAAGTGAACACCACCCACTTTTTTCAAGGTTGACTCTGTCATAGTAACTTTCCCAGCTTTCCGAAGTTGCACGGCGGATTCACAAGTCTGCAATACAAAATAGTCCAAGAATAATTATGACATGATTAGGATTAAAAGGGTTTTATGTAGAATAATTATTTGTAGTTGACTACTGGAAAACCATGAAACAAAAATTGGATTACATGGATTCAGTTTCAGTAAACCTATAACTAAAAATTATTGTTTTAAAAAAAATTATAAAAAAAAACGGAGAGTAATCATATAGTTTAAGTTTGGATTTTTCTTCTTATTTTCTTTTAGGGGTTAATACTTGATATTAGAATCCTTAGATTGTATAACCAGAATTATAATCATAATCACATATATATTCTCCTAATCCCGAATTTTTTTATATTTAAATATAAAATATAGTATAGTACTGGAGTATAAAATAGAACATAAAAAATATATATATACACATATATAGGACAGAATTTCTATTCATTAATCTTCATAGAAAGTACTATGTGACAAACAAATTAAGGAAGCTTACCATAACAAAGATGGTGCAATCTTTGAGTCTTTCAAAAAGGAGAACAGCTTCTGAGCTGAAGGTGCAATCTCAAATATCCTACAAAAAAAAACTCAGTCCAATACTTTTCTTGAATTCCCATATATTACAAATAGCTATTGATATGAAACATTAAACAATAAGACATTAAATTAAGATGGAAATAGAAAAGATTCAACTTTGGGCCTTTGGCTTACTTCAAGAAGAATTTGAGACCCAATTCTCCAGAATTCTTTATCATTGCAGTCCATGATTTCACCACCAGAGCTTCTTGCTCTTCTGTGAACCCTGTGATCACTTCCGAGGTGCTCATGGTCTTTTGTTAGATTATCAAGTTTTGAATGCAATAGGACTTTTTTTTTTTTTTTTTAATTATTATGAAGAATTAGTTAGAGATTTGGAAATGGGATGTAGAGCAATCTTGGGTGGTTTATATAGTAAACCATAATGAATATTGTAGATGGGATTATCTCTTCATGGGATGAGGAGCCACATTTTGGCGTCTATTTTGTCTGCACCAAAAAACATGTAGTAGCAGCTGTAAATCAAACCCAAAAAGGAAACAACAACAACAGACAATTAAAGTTGTTGTCTCATCTGCTACCACACGCCTAAAAACCAGAGGCTGCTTGTGGCAAGGAGAGCATAGTTTTGGTTTATAAATTATAAATGGGTTGTATTGAACTAACGATCAAGGGTAGCAATGGATCGTGTATTGTCCTGACTTTTTTTTTTTTTTTAAAGAATATTTAAGGAAGTTGTGTGTTAATTTTTGGTTAAACTAATTCACTTTCTGTTCATAAGACACCTCTAACATCCTATAGACTAACAATGTGGTGAATTAAATTGAAATCTCTAGATACATTAAACCCCACATCAATGAGTCCACTACTCGGATACCTTATGAGAATAAAAACCACCCAATTAGTAAACATATAAACAGCCCTTTTTTTTCTTTTAATTGAATACTTATTTTTACTCTTTAATGTTCCTTACTATTTGAATTGTTGATTGTGTTAATATTCTTTTATTTTCTATACATGGTTTTTCATTTATTTTCAATGAGTTACAATTCACCGCTTCAAATATGCATAACTCCTTTTACCAAAATATAATAGAATTAACTTACCTTTTGAGATTTTCAATAGCTCAATGGCTCAATGTTAATAGCCAAGGGTAGTGTTACGTTGTCTTTAGAGGGTTCATTTGTACCTCCTTACTTGAAATTTTATATACATAATTTTTTATTTCCTTTCACTAGTTTAATTTATCCTTCAAAATAGTTTTGCACACTCTAGGTTAAATCTTGCACACTCCAATGGCTTGATCATAAATCAGCCTACTCCAAAACCAAATAACAACACACATCAGTCCATCTCAAAACCAAACAACAATACATATCACATCTCTCTCTCTCTCTCTCTCTCTCTCTCTCTCTCTCTCTCTCTCTCTCTCTCTCTCTCTCTCTCTTTATTTGAATATTTCAGTATCTCCGACTCTAAAAGTAAACAGTGGATGTTTAATTGGACGATCTTCCTATACTTGGTCATGGTGTGCTTCTTCTTCTATATGTTTTGTTGATGTTTCCACGGTGAGTTTCCAATGGCATGAAAGTTGAAACTACAACTACAATGTTGTTTAATTTTTCTATAAGGGTTCTTGCTGCTTATATAGATTTATGGGTCAAGCTTAGCTAGTTCTTTCAATTGTATATGATTTTTAGGAGAATAAGCCGGCTACACATCCTTTATTGTGAAGGACTTTGTATTGCATACAAACATACTTTGGAAGCAAGTCAAAGACTTACACACCACTCTAAGAAAAACAATTCCTAATGGGAGTTTAAATACAAGCTACGTATTGGGTATTAAAAGGAATGATTGACATTTGATTAGTTTTTATCAAATAAATATAGAATTGAAAAATAATAAAAATTATGAGTCAGATAAATATAGAATTAAAAATAAATAAATATTATATGAAAAATTATAATATGAAAGAGTCAAAAAAAAAATTTTAAAGAGAGTTTCAATCTATGGTGTCCACTCTTAATAATAACTCAAAAAATTAATATATGATTCAAAGTCAAAACATAAAACTTATATATGATTGACAAATAATTAAATTTTAATTTTATATTATAGAAAGTGTAAAAACCCAAATTATAATGGCCTTTTATTTTTACTTTAATTTTAATTTCAAGTGATAATAAAATTTCATAGCTCCTCACATTAGCCTGTTTGAAAAAGGCTGCTAATATTAATCTACAACTTCAGAGATTTTTCAATTATTTAATTTGCAATTGGAAACTACCACTTATAATTATTAAAAAAGTGCTTAAAGCATTGAAACCTTTTTTTTTTTTTTTAGAGACTCTAATACAAACGCACACCAAATCTCCACTCAAAATTCATAGTAACTTTTAAGAGAAGATAAGGCAAGTTATACTACAAACAAATACGCTTTTAAGGGACAATTACCCATTCTTTTCTTTTTTTTGAAAAACAAACACACACACACACACACAAAGAAGAAGGAAAGGGATCGCTGAAACCCTTTAAAGTAGTCTGGTGGAATCCAATTCTCTCCTTGAACATATAAAGGATAATACTGGAAATAAGGAAAGGTGGACATCTTTGATATATTCTTTGACTTTTGAATTTTTCATTCAAATTTGTAATATAACAATTTGTACAATTTTTTTTAGGGAATAAAAAATATGTACAATTAATTATGTTTTTTTTTTCTCATTTTTATACCTGTTTTTTAAAATATTAACAAAACGAAACTCGTATGTATATATTCCATATCATATGTATTTGTAGACATGGCAAACTAGCAAGTCAGGTTGGGTAAATTGGGTTGCGGGACGGGTTGGGTCGGATTGACCCGTATTTTTACATGAATTTTTTTTTTAAGAAAACAACATGTATTTGCCATTTGAAAAGTCATGCAACAAATTACTTGATATAAAATGCATTACTTTGAAGTCCTCACTCATATCAAGAATGAGCTAAGGTAAACAAATTAATACTTGTTTAATAATTTTAAAATTAGACAAATCCCAATATTACTAACTAAAACAAAATAGTACAAAGGATAAATAAAACAAATACGCACGTTTCATTTCTACACAATATCAAAATTCCAAAATATAAAACAAAATTACAAATGCCTTATTAGATAACTTATTTGACAAAGAATAAAAGCATATAAGAAATTTATAATCTTGAAAACTAATTTTATATTCTATTATCAATTGTGGTTGGCACTCTCTTTCAATTTGAGAATATACATTAAAGTTTAATTATTTACTTATTTATACATGGTCTCTTTTATGAATATCATATCATTGTTAAGCAACATATACGCTAGGAAATATCTTAATTTATTTAGAAAAATCATTTATTTTAGACATGAATTGTTAAAAAATAGTCCAAGCATTCATAATTTATGCTAACTAGCATGGCACCCCATGCATATGCTAACTAGCTTGGAAGTTTACAAGAGAATGGAATGGAATTATCATAAGGGAATGGAATTGAATAGAATAGAATAGAATGTATTTAAGCAAGGGAAAGGAATGAAAAAGAATAGAATAGAATAGAATGTATTTAAGCAAGGGAAAGGAATGAAAAAGAATAGAATGGAATAGAATTAAGTAACCTTAATTGGATGTTTTAAAATAAAGAAATGGAAACGAATGAAAATGAATGGAATGTAAGTAATCTTGTTTGGAAGTAACATAGAGGAAATAGAATGAAATCATTTTATGACAATATTACTATTAGACCCCTATTTTAAAATAAGAGATTGAATATATAGGGATATTTTGGGAGTTTTAGTAAAAAATTCATTAAATCTAATTTCATTCCCTCCATTCCTCCAAATTTCGGGGGGAAAGGAAATTTGAAGTTTTAAGGGAATAGAAAGGAATGATTGTTCCCTCCTACTCATTTCGTTCCATTCCACTTAAACTCCTAAACAAAAAAATGGACTTTCCATTCCCCCCATTAAAACTTTCAAACAAGAGAAGAGAATAATATTCCAAAATTATTCTTTTTCATTCTTTTTCATTCATTTCCATTTCATTCTATTCTCTCCTCCGAAACGAGGGTTTAAAAAAATACAATAAGATGCATAGTATAATTCCTATATATAATTCAAATACTATTGATAGCCATTCTTAATTAGCCTTGTAAGAATATTATTACGTATAAAATGTAAAGTCTCCATGTTTTTTTTTTTTTTTTTTATTACTTCTTAGTTTTTGCTATTGTGAAGCCGTTTTTTATTATTCATTTATTCTAGACTCTTTAATTTTTGTACTCAATAACTCACTTAGATACCATCGCATACCCTTAGTACGATGATCCATCCATAAGTATAAGTACTTGTGGGGTGTGGGGGGGAGGGAGGCAAGGGCCGGGGTTCAAGTCTTTAGGAGGGAGTTTCACACACATATACACTTAGATTAGGCTAGAGTAAAATTTCTATCTTGTATCAAAAAAAATAACTCACTTGGATGAATATTTATGATGTGGTCACATATATATTTGATTCTAAAATTAGGAAATAAAACTCTCTAAAAATAAATAATTAAGGGCACATGACACAAAATTGAACTCTAAGTTGAAATTCTAATTAGACTTTTCTCTGAACTTTGCCTCTATATATATATATATATATATATATATTTCATTTCACTGATACTTTGGCTTCAGTCTTTTCACATTTATGAATGTTTCTCATACATGTTTATAATTTTAAATATATTTTTTTAACTCAATTGTAACCAGATTATCTTAGCATGTACTTTGTTATTTGATATCTAAAAATCTTTACTCATTACGGAATGCCTCAATCATTCATCTTTCAATTCATTTACATGCAGTTATGTAAAGGTTTCAATTGTTACCTTAAAACTCATAATAAATAATTAAATCAATATTGTCTCAATTTTATTTTTTATTTTTTTTCCAAAAAAAAGTTTAAAAAAATGGTTCGGTTTGGGAGTCGAGTCACAAAAAATATGGTCAGGTCACAGGTCAACCCGTTTTTGCTTTGGGACAAAAATTCAAGTTCAGGTCAAGTATTTTTCGGGTTAGATTAGGTCCTGTCAGGAAATTCTAACTCATTTTACCATATCTATTACCAAGTAGGGTATATAATATAGAATCTTAGATCACTATAACTTTTTTCCAAAAAAATTTAATGATCCAACACAAACCATAGGTACATCATAGAACAAATAATCTTATCAAAAAAAAAATCATAGAAAAATATATATAATTAATATTTTTTTGTATTATCGAACAGTTGGAGGTTATAACAATTAACAAGGTCGATAAAATCACCTGCAGGAATTCTAGCCAAGTCCCAAAAGCACAAAAAATTAAGTAAAACATATTTTACTTAGAAAATTGATATCCATAATATAAACCCAAAATACACATGAATACATGCAAATAGATACACAAATTAATAACGCTTGTGTTTTTACATGGAATATTGCAAACTCATTCCATAAAGGAAGAGATTATGCTTATTTCTATATATTCCAGAAGTCTAAGAGGAAGGCTTCGATTCAGATTTGATAGCCGCAACCAACTGATCATAAGCTTCCCCCCATGCAATCTTCATCTCCGGCGACCACATTTCCGGTACTGCTTCCTTTATGGTTTCTAGCAGTGCAAACTTTGTGACCTGTTAACCATTTACAAAGTCATGGAAATATTTACTTACCTATTCACACATAAAAAGAATCCGCAAGCACAATATGATAAATATCAACAAGATTTTTAAAAATATATATAATTTAGTGAAAATTACATAAAAATACCGGAAGTTTATATCTTGTTCTAGATCAGGTCTCAGGATTTTTATTTTGGTCAAGTAAAGTCTTGAATTTATGAAATAATGTCAATTAAAATTTTTTTTTTTTTTCATCTCCATTATTCATTTCATTTATTTTAGGCAGTAATATAGCAAAGAAAAACTAGAAATAATTTATTAAAATCAATGTTTTACTTTAGGGCTTATTTATAAATCAGTTTGGCAGGCATGTGAAGGTAGCTAGAGAGGGAAAGCTCGGTTTAGAGGAGCATTTTGTTTAGAGTAAAAAAGTTGTTGTCAGGAAAATCAAAATTGATTACTTAAGTGAAACACAAAATCATATCAGCAGATTCTCATTTTTCCTTACCTGATTATTGTCCAAAATTTTAAAAATAATTAAAAATAAATTACGGAGATAGACAAAGATTTCAAATTTAAAGTTTTAACAGTTTTATAGATTTAAAACTTGACATAATTGAAAAGTTAGGGCATAATTTAAAACAATGCAAAAACTTTGTATCTTTTATATAATTTCCCCTATGGTTTATTGACAAGGGAAGTTAAGCACCAGCATTGGAGGTGTAAACACCCCCTAGTTGTTATTTTACAACTCAAGATGTCATAAACCCACTCTATTTGAGGTTGTAAACTTAAAAAATTTTGTAACCTTGCTATAGTAAGGTTGCATATAAAAAAAAAAAAATTAATCTTGTGGTTGTGTGTGAAGGGAAAAAAAGAGTGGAAAGATAGTACTTTTTATTACTTTATTAGATAGTTTATATTATTTTATTGGATTGTATATAAAAATAAAAAATAAGATGTAGGGTGAGTTGTAAAATAAGTTAATAAAATAGATAAAGAGGTGTTTGAAAATGCAAAATAAGTTTTTTTTTTTTTTTTTTTTTGAATACCCGGATGCTAGTGCTCTATAAGCACTAGTATTGATAGGTGTAAACACCCCCCCAGTTGCTATTTTACACTCTCAAGACACCCAAATATGCAATTTTAATCTTCATAGGTTGTAAAGAAAAAATATATATTATTTTAATCTTGTAGTTGTGTGTGAAGAGAAAAAAAGAATATTGAGAGAAAAAAGAGAGAGAATAGTACTTTTTATTATTTTATTTTTTTATTAGATAGTTTATATTATTTTATTAAATTGTATGTAAAAATAAAAACTATGATATAAGGTAAGTTGTAAAATAATATAATAAAATAGATAAAGTGTCGTTTGAGAATGTAAAATATGTTTTTTTTTTTTTTTTTTTGGGTCTCCCGATGCTAGTGTTCAAGGTTGCATATTGTAAAATTTTTTAAATATACAAACCTGAATGAAGTGAATTTTGGGTGTCTTGAATTGTAAAATAGTAAATGAGCAATAAAATAGTAACCGCCGGTGTCTTGAGTTGTGCATTTTTCTTTCACAATTTAACTCTTTTAACTCTTGACACTTCACAACTTTTCATGTTGTTGTGCCTTCCGTACCTCGTAATGTTCATCAACCACCCCACTTTTGAAGTGAACACCACCCAATTTTTTCAAGGTTGACTCTCTCACAGTAACTTTCCCAGCTTTCCGAAGTTGCACCGCTGATTCACAAGTCTGCAATACAAAATAATCCAAAAATAATAATGACATGATTAGGATTAGTAGGCTTTCTATAGAATAACTATTTGTAGTTGACTATAACATGGATTCAGTTTAACTAAACCTATAACTAAAAATTATTATTAAAAAAAAAAAAAGAACAAAACAAAACAAAAACAGAGAGAGAGAGAGAGTAATCATATAGTTTAAATTTGGATTTTTCTTTTTATTTTCTTTTTGAGGTCAATACTCAATAGTTTAGATTGTATAGCTGAATCATTATCACATATATATTCTCCTAACCCCGAATTTTTTTTATTTAAATATATAATATGGTGGGGTATAATTGTATAAAATAGAACACAAGAAAATAGGACAGAATTTCTATCCATCAATCTTCATAGAAAGTATGTGACAAACAAATTAAGGAAGCTTACCATAACAAAGACAGTCACGGAATGGGATTTAAGCTTTGGGTTTCGTTCCAGAGGAACATTTGAGTCTTTCAGAAAGGAGAACAGCTTCTGAGCTGAAGGTGCAATCTCAAATATCCTACAAAAAAATTCAGTCCAATACTTTTCTTGAATTCCCATATGTTCAAACAGCTATTGATATGAAACAATAAGACATTAAATTAAGATGGAAATAGAAAAGATTTAACTTTGGCTTACTTCAAGAAGAATTTGAGACCCAATTCTCCAGAATTTTTCTTCATTGCAGTCCATGATTTCACCACCAGAGCTTCTTGCTCTTCTGTGAACCCTGTGATCACTTCCGAGGTGCTCATGGTCTTTTGCTAGATTCTCAAGTTTTAAATGCAATAGGACTTTTTTTTGGTCAAGAATTAGTTAGAGATTTGGAAAGTAGTGTTATGTGATGTGGAGCAATCTTGGGTGGTTTATATGCTGTAAACCATAATGAATATTGTAGATAGGATTTGGCTCTTCATGGGATGAGGAGCCACATTTTGGAGTCTATTTTGTCTGCACGAAAAAACATGTAGTAGCAGCTATTAATCAAAATCAAAAAGGAAACAACAACTACAGAGAATTAAATATTGTAGTAGACTAGTAGTTCTTGTCCCATTTGCTACCACATGCCTAAAAACCAGAGGCTGCTTGTGGCAAGGAGAACATAGTTTTGGTTTATAAATGATAAATGGGTTGTATTGACCTAATGGTCAAGGGTTTGACCATCAGGTTATAGCATTAGATCGTGTATTGTCCTGACTTTCTTTTAAAAGAAAGAATATTTAAGGAGGTTGTCTCAATTTTTAGTTAAATTAATTCACTTTCTATTCTTTAGACACTTCCAAAATCTAATAGACCATAGTGTGGTGAATTCTATTAAAATCTCTAAATACATTAATCCCCAAATCAGTGAGTCTACCGCTCGGTTACCCTATGAGAATAAAAACTACACAATTAGTTGTCAATTTATTTGCTATACATGGTTTTTTAATTTATTTTCAATAAGTTACAATTCACCCCTTCAAATGTGCATAACTATTTTTACCAAAATATAATAGAATTAACTTACCTTTTGAGATTCAACAGCTCAATCCTCAATGGCTCAATGATAATTTACCAAAATATAATAGAATTAACTTGCCTTTCGAGATTCAATAGCTCAATGGCTCAATGATAATTTTCAGGAGTGGCGTTAGGTGTTCTTCAAGGGGTTCACTTGAACCCCCTCACTTGAAATTATATATATATATATATATATATATATATATTTCACTAGTTTAATTTATCTTTAAAAATATTTTTGCACACCATGGGTTGAATCTGCACAGCTTGATGACCTGATCACATATTAGCCTAATCCAACACCAAACAACAACACACATTAGTCCATCCCAAAACCAAACAATAATACATATCACAGATCTCTCTCTCTCTCTCTCTCTCTCTCTCTCTCTCTCTCTCTCTCTCTCTTATTTACTGAGCTATTTAGGCATCACCAACTCTAAGAGTAAACAGTGGGTGCTTGTGAGTTGTAAATGCCTCTCTTTATTAAATATTTATATATTATGTGTGTGAAAGTGTATGTCTAATACTAATTGTGTGTGTTGTTATTATCATTATTATTATTATTATTATTATTTGTGTGAATGTGTGCATGTGTACTATAAATATAATATAACTTTATATAATTTAATAATTAGTAAATATATAAGGTTTGCTACAAATGTGTGTATTATTATCATGTTATAGTAACTATTTGTTATAAAGTTAGTGATTAAAAAAAAAATAGTAAAGTTAGTGATTGTTCAAGTATTTAATTGGTTAAGTAGACACTAAGTGTATTATTTATGTATGGATAAGTGTAACTATGTAAAGCAACAATTAATATAGTAATAGAGAGTTGAGTTTTTTTCATTTAGTTTGAAATATTTTTATAAAAATAATAACAAATAGATAATGACAACAGCATAAAAATAAAAATATTATACGAATTTCACAAAATAAAATGGCCACACCTAACCACGTTAACAATAAATAATGACAATTAATAATGAACTATTATGTAACGATTTTAAAATACAAAAACTCACAAAAGGAAATTTTAAAATTTCATGTATTTGCATTTTTTTTTTTTTTTTTGTGTCAATAACTTGTATATCCAAATTCTCTTTTTAATAAGTTTTGTTTAATTTAAGTTTCTTAATAACCATCTAAAAATAATTTCTTGAAACCGTCACTAATAATAACATCCTTTGTGATGTCTCATGTCTATAGTTTGAACCCCACTCCCCCTCCCCTATTATCTACCTATACCAAAACCAAATTAGCTTACCTTTCGAGATTCAATAGCTCAATAATAATAGCATCTTTTGTAATGTCTTTCATTCAAAAAAAAAAAAAAAAATTATGTAGTTTGACACCACCCCCCCCCCCCCCCCTTTTTTTCTATGTACCTATAATAATATAATAAAATAAAATAAAAAACCATCCTTAAAAAGTTGAGTCTTGAAAGTTAGGGTTTTTTGTTTATTTGTTTGTACCATGATTTGGCGTCGCCGTACAAATGTTTTGGGGTTTTTAGATAGAAGATCCACCAAACAGAAAGAAGACAATTTCAATTCCGCAGCGTCATCTTGGGGAGGCTCTTACTAATAGTTTGATATTAATATTTTGAAGGTTATGTCATCAATGTTGTCATACAGATTGCAATATTATCATTGCACTTCTTTATTCTTTGAGAAACGTCAAAGGGCTCAAAGCTCCTTTAAGAAGGTTGGCTACACCCTGAGTAGTGCAATGCATATTCCAAAGACCAGGGCCATGCCAAATAGATCACTAATGACAAAAATGATGACAACCATAGGCCACTGAAGAAAATTCAATACTAATATCACAAGGAAATGTGATATACAAAAAGAAGAAAGAATACAAATTACCCACACCCATAGTTTACATCTGGTTTAGCAACAACTGATGAGAATGGCACTTCAACTCGCTCTTTCACAAGACACCGAGCTTTTCCATTTTCCACCACTGGGACTTTCCCAGGTGGACATTGGATATTTGAACTCTTTTCCTCAGCTGAAGGTTGCTGAAATAGGCCCATAAACTTGAAAAGGTTATCCTTTTTTGCAAAATTAGGCCCAAGACCAGACAAGCTTAAGATAGATACCACACCAACAAGAGTAAGCACTGTCTTGCCTGCTGCACTTACAAAACATCCCACCCCTTTCCTTGAATTTTTGGACCCAGTTTGCATTTGACTCGCCTCTAAGTCACTGGCATTCTTCTTCGCTTCTATCATTGGATTGCTGGTTATTATTCCATTTTGTATAGACTTAAGGGTGGAAGGGAACCGTGGTAGAGAACCATTCTCTAGAGAAAGTGAGTGTGGAGGGCGGCTTGGATATGGAGGAAGCAGGAGATCATTGTTGTGCTCCACTGTTTCACCAGCAAAAGCAGAAGCTTCATGTATCACTTCCAAATCCTCTCCTTTGTACTCCTTGAGCTTATCAAGTAACATTTTACGGCTATTTTCGATCTCAGCAAGGGCCACTTCTCTTTCATATCGTTGTTGTAGTTGCAAGGTCTAGGAATTAAAGAATAGAGTCAATATTTTCCAAAAAATTACATGTCTACATTCTACAAACATCTTTTATATGTTGATGAAGGTTTTATGTAGAACTTATGAGAACTATTTTTATGAATTGTAATATAACGAACATATGTCATCATCAAATCTAGTACCCAGTAAGCCTAACCGGAAGGATATATCACTGATTCTTTATTGTGACAAATTTAGCTAATGCATCTGTGTGAGTGGGTTGAGCAGAATAGAGTTGAATAGACACAGCATCCATGGATAAATTTTGCACAATTTTGTGATGCGTGACAATAAACTTTAATAAACTCTACAAGGGAGACTTGTGTTTGGGAAACAAAAAGAAGCTTAAAACAGAGGGATAGTACCTAAGAATCAATCAACACCTAGGGTTTGTTTGGAATCAGCACCAAGCAAATAAAACAGAAAAATAGAACCTAAAAGTGAGTCCCTATGGCTGCTTGAAATATGTACCAAGCATAATAAGAACCCATTGCACAAGAATCAACACCAAGCACGGGGGGAAATCCCCACCCAAAATTATCATAAACCCATCATTAACAGCTTACAAAGATGCATTTTGGGACCTAATTAGAAATAAATCTCTAAACTAACAATGGAAAAAAAATAAGTTGTAATCAATTTCATCAAATGTGAAAACAAAAGAGAATTAAATCCTAAAAGTCTCAACATCCATCTGCATTAATTATGATCAATTAGGTCAAACCAGATCAATCAACATTGATATGTCAAATTTGGTGTCCGAAATAACTCTCTGGTGGTGGCAAAAACTTGACCCCGTTCAGTGTAGCTATGGTGGCAATATATGGGTTGCAGACTTGAACCATGTGAGGCTTAAAGAGGGCCCAAGATTAAGATTGGACTTCTTTTTTTTTTTTAAACAAGGACTTTTTTTTTTAGATGAGTCAGGTTGAACAATTTGTTTTTTTAATTGGTCGGGTTGGGGTAAGTTTGTTTTTTATTTTCCCCTTGTATGGGTTAGGCTTATGTTTTGGGTCAGATTTTAATTGATAGGGTCAAGCCAAGGTTTTGGGTTTAATAGATAGGGTGAGGTGAAAGTTGGTGATTTTGCATTATGTTTTTGTTTCTCTCTCCAAATGGGTTGGGTTGACTAACAAGCTAAGTGGCATAAGTTATTTTTCTTTAACAATGAAGCTTCCATCAGCTTCAAAACTGATGGTTAGAGAGGCAGCTACTTCAAGTTATTTGTGGTGGCAAGGGAGTGGTGGAAGGCCAACCTGGCCTAACATAATAATGGCCTACGGCAACATTGCTTGGCTTATGGTCATTGGATGACATGGTTTTCTGGAGAAGTTTTGGTGGCAATGCAGTCTTGAGAAGATGTGGGTTTCCAAGGTTGTGATTTTCATGGTGCGCACATAGAAACTAAAGACAAATTTGGCAACAAGCATGGGGAGCCGCTATCAAGGTTCTAACCGCCAACAGCAAACAATTTGATGTTTGTAAATTGGGATCAAATTGAGTGAAGGAGACCTATGATTTTGTCACTTGTCAAGGATGATGATTGGGGATGAAGATGCAGATGTAGAGGTAACTATTCTGCTATGGGAAGTTTAGGTGACAGCAACACAAAGTTGAAAAGATAACAATGGCAGAAGTATTTGAAGGAAGTTTAGGCAGCTGGGCTATGGGTGATGTCTTTGGCTTCAACAGCAGTGGTTTGAGGCTATGCACAATAAGTGTATCATCTGACGGCAAGGTTTTTATTTTAGGGGATGAATTATGGGGAATTTTGACTTGAGCTGGCTTAGGGGTTGATCTGAGATTTTGAAGGTTGAATTTTCCGTGACGGGTTGCGCCAGTGGGGATGGGAATGGTTTACTGTAGAGGGTAGCAGTTATGAAGGCTTTCTTGGTTTTTCTGTAGACTATGTCAGGTTTTCTTTGATATCAAATTTGATGCAAAACAAAACCAAAACTAATGCAACTCTAAACTTGAAAGGGCAGAAAATTAAAAACAACCTAGGAATCAGCTCCAAACTTGCCTTGAATCGGCACCAAGCAAGAGAGCAAAACCTATAAATCAGCACCTAGGGTTGCCCAGAATCAACAGCAAGCTATTGAAAGAAAATCTCAAATAAATAATTTTCTTACTCAACCAAACAGTCTTAACAATCTCCATTGGAGTACAATAATTGACTGAAGAAATCTTGACAGCGAGCAAACCCTAATTCTAATTAACTTAAGAAATCTCAAATATTGAATTAAAAAAATATCCTTGAATTTAGGAGATTAAATAAAAACCTAATTAACTAATAAGAACTAAAATAAAATCCAACAAACTAATGGTATAAAAATACAATTAACTTTTAAAATAAAATAAAACTAAATTAAAATAAAATTACCTTCACGCTTCTTGCATCAATTTGTCAAGCAAATATATAGTATAAGAATCTTTTGAGCAAGTAAGCTAGCTAATGGATAAAAAATAGTCACAAATACGTTCAAAAATTTTGATAGACATCAAGCATGGTCATGGATGCTAATTTAACGAGGGTGATTGTCTAAGCATTCTTATCGAGAACACCAGTTTGACTTTAAACACCTAAATAGCAGCTGATTTTAAGTAAGGCTGTAACGTTGGATGTAACACGTGTCATTGTGCTCTATTTAACATGTATAGTTAGTTCCACTATCACATAAAGCATTGTATTGATGTTTTTTTTTTTTATAAGTAGCATTACATTGATACATTGAAAACATTCCTTTCTAGTAAACTTAAAGTTGGAATACGTTAAAGCAGTAAGATTGTTGATGGGGAAGAGATACATAGACCAGAAAGTTTATTCACTACATGACTAACTGAAAGGCAATGACTGATCTAAATTCCAAGAATAGATAGTATTCTAGCTTAAAAATTGTAATGTGCTATAGGTAGCCTCACATGGACACTAACCACTTTTGCTGCATTCAACTTAGTATTGGATGGAAGTTAGACATGACCAGAGATAATGAAAATAATATACATTCTCCGTAGGTTATGACAAATAAAAAACAACCAAATTGATCCACCATCAGCCTATATAGAATGTTCAATGGTATATGCAACATTCAAAAGGTCACCATATACTAGCATACTAATACTCTTCATATGACATGATCATTGACATAAGCAAGACACCTATCCCCAGTCCACATTAAAAAAAAATTTCCTTTCATAATTTCTTTTGAGATTAACATACTACAGCCCAATGACCTTTTTTTTTTTTTTTTTTTTTTTTTTGTGAGATGGCTAGAAATACTTAGATAAGAAAAATGTTGCCCCTGCAGCATGAACCCACGCCCTCCCCCTTCTCCTCCAAGCACTAAGGCTTGGGAAGGTACCAACTTGCCCAAATGGTGTGGTGGTACTACAGCCCAAAGACCTGTTATATAAACTATATAGCCGAATGACCTGTTAAATAGTTTATATGATGATTGTATATGATTGAATCAACCATCTGAGAAATATCACAAAGTATTTTTAAGAGGCACAAACCTTAATGTAGATATAAATGAACACAACCATGCATGCATGCAATTGTCCTGCAAGGACAACTATACCTATAGTTATGTACCCTTGTCTTCGTTGTGCAGAGTTTCTACATTTCACACCCTGTCCCTATGTCAAATTGTACATGTTACAAATTAGAGCGTGGGTTCATTTTTTAGTAGATATTACTGCCTCACTGCTTCTCAACATAACATTATAGAAGAACAATTGACACACGCATTTTCTTCTTAACTGATTCCCATTTCCTAGCCAATGAACCCTAGCCCCCCATAAGAACGGGTGATGGGTGCATGTGTGATTTGCTAATTAAAAAAAATCCTAACCTCAACATGCAACTAGTCAGCATACAAATGTAGTTTTCATAATTGAAACTAAAAAGAGTTGTCTTGAAACCATTTCTGCATCATCACCTTTGTTTTAGAAATCACTTTATTACATGGGTGCATTGAAATCCTCATGGTTTTTCCATCAATAATTAAGCCTATATCTCAAGTTTCATAATTGAGATAATCATCACCTTTCAAAATTTTCAAACCACAAATAAAAGTATCAAAAGAATAAACTTGTGGGCATTTTTAAAAGTTTCAATTCAATTAGTTATTACAAATTCAGAAAAGAAAAAAAAAAGATTCAACTAGGTCTACAATACTCTATTCTCAAGGTTTTTTTTTTTTTTTGATAACACAGGGAACCTTTCAAAAGAAGAGCCCTTTGGACCTACTTCTAGCTAGTAAAACCTCCAGGCAACTGAACCCACCCACTAGAACCAGTTGCCAGGTAATCCAAGGGCATTCACCACTGACAAGCTAGGCAATTTAAGCTCTTACCCAGGAGCATATACTCTAGGTTATCATAATACTCTTCCAATTTATTAAATTCCCAATATGTTCTAGACACAAGCTTAAACCCAAAACAGGAAATTACACTCTTCCATTGTTTGTGTACAATTATAGATCTTGTATATCTCTTTTACAAGCATAAGAAGAAAAGGAACAACGAATAATATATGGGTTTCATGTAAATTAATTATTGCATTCATCTAAACCAATACCGTCCAAGATTGAATTTTTATCATTTTCTTGTTGTGGGGTTGAGCCAATTTAGAGAACTATCAAAGACTAAGACCCCATTTCACACACAAACACATTATGTCCAAAAATTAGAGCAATCCAAATTAGGGTTTTTTGAGAAAAACCCAAATGAATAAAAAGGGGTTTAAACGGCAAAACCTGCAAGGAAGAGAGCTGGTTTTCGAGGGATTCAAGGGCATCAGAGATATTCAAAAGCTTCTCCATTTCTTCTTGTTCTTGCTCTTCTTCTTCATCTTTATCAGTGACTTCTTGTTCAGGGAGGCCATTGGTTGAACTGGTAGTAGCCTTGTGCATGCAATTGCTGATTTTGAATCTCAGCTCTGTGGCTTTTGCCAGCACTAACCCAATTCCCTCTTCTTCCATTTTCTCACTCTCTGTCACTGCGTGTGCGTGAGTGTGTGTGAGAGTGTGTATTGGTTTGAAAGTTTTGAAAGAAATAAATGCTGAGGTTTGTTTGTGTCTTAGTGTTTTCAGAGTAGTGAGTCGGGGAAAAAGTATTGCAGAAGCGCCAAAAGAGAGAAAGCAATCGCGTGGGAGTGTCTCTGTTCCATGGGATTTCTTTATTTTTGATTAAGTGATTGTGGTGCTCTCTCACTTGATATGGATTACCGCTCACTCTCTGTTGTTTTTATTGTCAAAAGTGTCCAACTGCCATCTAGACTTTCCTAATCAAATCAAAATGCTTTTCTTTTTCTTCTTAAAAAAGTAAAATAAAAAATAAAATCTCTTTTTCTTCAATTTTTTTTTTTCAAAAAAAATTATAAAAATATCATTTTTCAAAAAATTAAGATAGAATATGAAAATTGGGAAAATGGCTATTTACCTCTTTCTTTTTCTTTTCATTTTATTTTTTTTACTATTTAGGGCATGTTTTGCAAGAGGATTTAAATATATGCTTTTTTGTTTTGCAAACCATTGAATGGTGGGTCCCACTCTTAAATCTATTATTTGACTAGTGTTCTCTAAATACAGTTTTTATAAAATTATATCATATTTTTTTTGTTCATAACAAGATTTTGAAAACAGATAAGATGATTTTAATAGTAGGATTTTTGCTTCTTCTTTTTTTTCAAAATGGTATGAAAATGATTTTCAAAAAATTAAACGTAAAACTAGTTTTTAGAGAATAATTTTTACATTATATATGTTTGGCTCCCACTTTTAAAAATAATTTTCAAAATAATGAAAACGAACATTATATATGTTTGGCTCCCACTTTTAAAAATAATTTTCAAAATAATGAAAACGAAAAAATGATGTTTGGGAGACCATTTCTACTTTGAGATTCTTTTCTTTTTTTATTAATTTTGATTCTACTTAAAGTAATGTGTATATTACTTCTTTTTTTCTTTTTTTTTTAGATAATGATAAGTTTCAAAATTGAATTGTGGGAATAGAACTAAATTACTAATGTACTTTTTTTTTATAATGATAAGTTTCAAATTTGAAATGTGAAAATTTCGGTGATAAAAATAAATTTCTTAATTTAAGAGATAAAAGAGTTTGGACAAATCTACAAGGTCCACTATTTTCAATTTATTTATAAATATGTCACTAAAAACATTTTCTATATCCTGAAAACATCCTTCAATGGTTTTAAAAATCCTATTTTGAACAAGAAAAATATGAAATAATTTTATGAAAATTGTATTTAGAAAACATTAGCCGAACAATAGATTCAAGTGTGAGATCCACCCTTTTATAGTTTCCAAAACAAAAAATTATATTTAAATCCTCTTAACAAACATGCCCTAAACTTATTAGCTTCTGGTATTACTCAACAAGAGCATTGTCAACATCTAACTGTTTGGAGATGTGGAGCCCACAACTTAGTCATTGATACAAGCTCTTGTTAGTATACGACTATTTTGGCTTGAGAAATATTATTACTAACTGTTGCTAGTGGCCAAAAACAAAAATTAATACTAGGCCAAAATTAGAGTTAATAACAACTTGTCACGTAGAATTTGTTATGAAAATGTTATGATATAGCATTTCTCAATTTGACTTACATTTTAACACGAAAAAAGGTTGTTGTCAACCAAGCAAACTCAAACTCTCATAAAGCTTGAAGCCTTCAACCCTTCATAGATTGTTTAGATTGATGGGAAAAGAGAGGGAGTGGAGTAGAGTAGTGTTAGCCGGAAATTAGCCTAATTTTCAACTAACTCAACATTAATTCTCTCTACTCGCCCTCCCTCCCCTTCGATCCAAACAAGTCATTAATGCTTAGTTAGCTTCCAGCCACAATATCTTCAAGGTTAGAGAATTTAATCAAAACATATACAACTAAACAACCTTATCAGGAAAAAAACTAAAACCAGCCAGTACACTCATGAAAGCCTATTGCCGCAAGTGAAAAAGTTGGTAAGATCGACTTTTCTCCTTTCCCCACTGTAAAAAAAGGGGTACTCCAACCCTCACTTGTATCCAAAATTCCATCCACTTCACCATCTAACCAAAAACAAGCTTGCTAGCTAGAAACGTTTCCCCACTGCGCCACCATTTTTTCTTAAGCCAACAAAGATTTACTTCTTATTCTCTGGAATGGCCAAAATGGCTAAATATCATCTTTGACCAAAATAATTAGCAACCTACTACTATTTGAGAAATATTTAGCAATCTATCACTTTTTTAAAACTCGAGTTCCATAAACTCAAGTTATGTGCTGACTTGGCATTTTTTTAAATTAAAAGGTCCACATGGAACTCGAGGTTGTGAAGCTCGAGTTGCTTGCAGTGTGGAACTCGAGCTCTATACAATCGAGTTCTATGAAAATTTGAACTCAGCAAAAAAACTCAAGTTCCACCTGTGAAACCCAACAACTATGCACTTAGTCTTCAACCAGTGCAGCTAGTTGCCAAGGAACTTTCTTTCCCAAATTGAAGTCATCCACGTTACCAAGGAACTTTCTAGTATAGATCAAAACAAGAAGTCAACAAAGTGAACTTAGTCTTCAATCAGTGCAGCTATATAACATTAGTTAATGCTTGTCGAAAGATAAGAAGTTTGTGAACTCTCTGCCATTACCCCTCAACTGTCAGAAACACCTGTTGCCCTCTACAACTAGTCACTCTAGCATTGGTACTCTCCTGTAATTATTCTCATCTGCCACTTGCCCTCTCAAACATCAATTGCACTCTCAAACAGTCAAACATCAATATAACTGTAAGATGCATAACTCGAGTATATAGTGCTCGAGTTTTATTTACAAGCCACACGGGGTTTTTTAATTAAAAAATTCCAGGTCAGCGAGTGCCATTATAGAAATCGAGTTTTTGGAACTTGAGTTACATGTTAAACTTGATTTTCACAAACTCAAGTTTTAAAAAAGTAGTATGTTGCTAAATATTTTCCAAACAGTGGTAGATTACTAATTATTTTGGCCAAAAATGGTATTTGGCCATTTTGACCCTCTGGAACTCTCAATACAGTAAAGGAGCCAAGAAATAACTCAAAAAGGATGAATCACTTATATATGCGTCATCCCTTATAGATATATAACTTATTTATTTTGTTTTACCATATCGTTTGTGTATTGTAAGTTTTAACTTTCCTTTATATTGTTGGATAAGGATACTTAAAAAAGTTATATCTATATAAACGCATTAAGTTTGTGATGATTAGTTATATTGGTTAATTTTACTGCTCATAGTTTGATGGTGCACAAAAATTAGTAGGCTAAATGCTCCAAGCTACAGTGATAACTTGATGACTTGAAGAGAAAAAAAAATACTGTCAAGGGTGACAGGTGTGAACCGGCCAAAGACCCTCCAACGGCTAAGTTAGTTTTTTTCTCTAGAACACAAGGATTGTGAATTAATGAATAGTAGAACTTACCTCAGTTGAATGAGACTTGATCCTTTTATAAAGAGTTAAGAGTGGATCTACTTGTTCGGATCCACTATCATCGTGGGAGATGTGTGGAGTTAATGGAGAAAATGAAGCGAATTTCGGGGAATCATCTCCACGTTCTAGAATGACAAATCGTGATCTGATTGCATAGAGTTTGTAGAAAAATCCTTCAAAATTTACTAAGTGTTATTCCGTCATCTGTGCCCCCCTAAACCATGGATGACTAGGTTGTCCTAGACAATCATGAGGTTTGTAGACAAACCTTATTCATACTCATGATACTTTTTGTTGGCCCCCCTCGTGGATTGTTTTGGACATGATTTGGTCATGAATGGCTAACATGGACGAATTGGACTTAGCAGTTAGCCCACCATCACAGTTAATTACCAAAAGAAATAAATAACCATCCGAAGTATATTTTATTTCATAATCATGGTTTCCATCTCCTTAACTCATAATTCTCCCTACTTTATCAATTTTGATCATGACTTTGCTTCAACATATTATGCTGGAAACTAGTTTGTTTTGATAGAATAGAAAAGCGTTTTTAGTAGATTTTGCAATACATTTAAAAAAAAAAAAATTGTTCATATATACTATCAAGAATTAGGTTTTTTTTTTTTTTTTAAATATAAAGTAGTAAAAATATGTAAACAATCAAGAGAAATGAATTAAGATTTTGGAATCCGCCTTGTAAGTCATAACAACATATATTTATGATCATTAATTTTTCCCAACCCACTGCATGTTAATCTAGAAATCAATCTTGCCATCATGGAAAATATTCTCATGAAAATCCTTATTTTAAAAAATCAAAAGCATGTTTTTCTTCAGTTCTTAAGTATAAAATCAAATCATCAATTGTATTCGTTAACAAACAAAAAATAATAAACCAAGCATTCAATTAATTAAGATAAATCTTAAATCATGAGAAAAACATGATTGAACTCATATCTAGAATCTTATTTTATTCAATTGATATGAAACAAGAACAATTTAAATAATTAAAGAACAACTATTGTGGGAAAAATCAAATCACATAAATAATACTGATAATCCTTAACAATATTTTATCTTCAACCTTAATTATAAATTTAGCTACTCATAATAATTGAAAGAAAACACAAAAATAAAATACTAAACATTAAACTAAACAAATAAAATAAAACTAACTACCATAAAAATAAATAAATAAAGTAAAAATAAAAAACCAAAGAGGTAGCCGCGCTATACATGTTCAGCCCCCAGCCTTCCTCTTACAAGGTTTCTGTTTGCTCATATTTATATCACGCAAAGACGGACCCATAGCGCTTAAAAGAGAGAAGCCGCCTGATACATTCTAAGTAGAAGTCAAACGAGGACTTTATTATTAGTTGTAGGCCACATGTCCAGGACATTAGAATTGGGCCTGACTTCTCATTCTTTAATTTTCAATCTTTCTTTTCTTCTATTCTTTCTACACTTCACGCCTGGATTGGGCTTTCTTTTGTTCTCCTCTTTCCTTTTTCTTTGCGTCACTGGATCTCTTCAAGGTTTGGCTTGACTTTGGGCCCATCTTACAGCATTTAACTTCCACGTGAATTGATTCAATGATTTTTTCTATTCCTTTTCTTTCGTTAATTCCCTTTATCATGTAAAACCTTTATAACCTAAAAAACAAAGATTATTTATAATTAGTCATAAAATAGCATAAAAGTGTAACTAAAAATGTAAATATGGGAGTAATTTATTGTATATATTTCATGCTCATCAGTAACATTAGCAATCGTTGGGGTATTATCTAACTATCATAAAATTATATCTACTACAACAAAGATTGTATGAATCCAATGAAAGTAAGTAAATAAGATGCCTCTAGAATGATTATTCAAAATATGTGTATAATATTACCAATCAATATAAACCTCTGATATGCGCTGACACCTTGCGTTGATGTTTGTGGCATTGTTTTTTTAGCTACTAAAACTTTAACTTTCCAATTTTTCGTTTCGGGGTGAATGTCCTTAATGGAATTGTAAATCATCCGCATCCTAGTCATTTGAGAATAGGAGAAAGGAGAAACATTGCATTAGTTTTTTTATTTCAGTAGGTAAATCATTTTA
This sequence comes from Quercus ilex subsp. ballota, assembly GCA_032727855.1. Taxonomy (NCBI): domain Eukaryota; kingdom Viridiplantae; phylum Streptophyta; class Magnoliopsida; order Fagales; family Fagaceae; genus Quercus; species Quercus ilex. Next base: position 43,121,123 of record CM064918.1, read on the forward strand.
ATAAGAAATATACATCAAAATTTCGTATAAATTATAAATTCTATTAGTTACAAACAAGTTGTCCTCAAATAACAAACTGCAGTCCTTGAACAACAACTATCTATATTATATATAAAATTAATTACTCAGATCAAACCTATAGAATGGGAATTAATAAGATAGCAAATCAGGTCCAATAAGGCCTATACAAAATTTACTTTTGCATGAATAAATAAAATTAATGGGTTATCAATTTAACAAAGTCAGGTTTTATTTTTCTAAAATAAATGAATTGCATGCAGTATGAACTTGAACCTTTATGTCTTGGTGTAGCAAATTGAATTCACTTGCTTTTAAACAATAAGAGCAAGAGCATACATATCTTATGTACTGGTGTTGATACCCATTTTTGCGACACATTTTCTACGAGCCTGATTCAACCAAGCCCAACTTCCTTGTGGGCTCAATTCATGTATTATATTATATTTTATTATTTTAAGCATGACCCAAGTTCATGCAACTTATTGGGGAAATTGAGGAAGTGTGGTTTGGAGGGCATGGGCTGGTTCCTTTTGGACCTTTTGCATGAGCCCAGCACATATGTGCTACCAAGTGAGCAAGGGACACTGGTAGCACCTTAGGCTCATGGAGGAGGTCTTGTACCCGAAATTTCCACCCAAAACAGTTTTTATGCTCTAGGTGACTGTAACCCAACTTTTCTGCTATACCATTTTTTTCCTAAAACACATAGCTGACCCTAAGTGGCTGGCCTGGTTTGCTGCAACAACCAAATGCAATCTCCAAAGATCTACCATATCTAGGAAACATCAACCCATGAATTTAGGCTACTTTATTTCCCAAATTATGCAAAAAGCAAGACATCCCTCTTATCCAATTAAATCAAATCTTACCATAACTTCTTTGATTCATACTTGAGGGTTCAAAGCCTCTTCTATTGACCAAAAACAGTCACTTAGAGTACCCCAAGTTTAATACAAAAGGCCCCAATCAGATTCAAAATGAACTAGCCACTTTCTACCCGCATACCTGAAATTTCGAAGCAAAACCCCATTCAGCTAGTCAACAATCTCACAATTCTAAAGTTTGGGAGTGGAAATATGGATACAGGGGAACCTTTCCTCTCTTCCTCACAACCTCTCTCAATTTCCTCTTCTGGGTGACTGTGGGTCGAAATTTCAGGCCTTTTGAACCATGTTTTCCCCATAGAGCTGAAACTTGAGAGCAAAAACACAATGAGCCAGGAAACATTCTCACAATTCTGAATCTTAGGGGTGGAAATATGGGTACAGAGGAACCTTCCCTCTCTTCCTCACAACCTCTCTCAACTCCCTTTTCTCGGTGATTGTGGTTCAAAGTTTCAAACCTGTTATGTTTTTATGTTTTTTCTGCACTTTTGTTATTAGCATTTTGATTTTCTCTTGTCAAAACACCATTAGCCTTTTATTCATTATATATTTGGAATTTTGGGCTTGATTCTCCACAATAAACACCTCTAAAGAACCCAAGAGGAGATTTGGGCCGTTCTCGCATTTTCAGCCCTTGTCGCAAAAACGTTCCCAACAATCGACAAGTAATATTAATGTTATGATATGTAAGAGCTGTTTAACGCGGACAAATTACGAACTTACAAATAAAAAATAAATAAAAAATAGATACTTTCTCTAAGGAGAGCTTCACTGTGATCTTCAAAGGGATGGAAGAAGGTATGAGGATGCTTGGAGGGATCGTTTCTGCACCTACAACGTATCTATACATCTATATAAATGAAAAAACTGATTTGAGTGATGGTATTGATAATTGAATGTTATGGTAGAACAATTTAGAGAAGAAGTAATCACTGATTATCTTTCTAATATTATTGTATTATTTTATTGGTGTCGTAGTTGATTTAGGATCTCTAATTTATTTTATTTATAATTATAGTTATATAATTATAAGATCCTTTGGAATGACTTTTGTACAATTTAAAACAACAAGATCAAATATATTAACAAAATAAAATTTGAATTTATGTTAGTTAATATTATGATTATGTTCATGTTTATGTAATGATTAAATTTTCAGTTTTTTTGTTTGAATGATTATGTTTATGTCATGGTATTTGACAATACTATCTATATTTTAACTTTCTTTTATGTTTTTTGGTTAAAGATAATTTTTTCCACCACCTTACACTTGAACTTTCCAGCAGTGTAATTTGATCAAAATTTCTCTTGCACTTTTCAGCAAAAGAAATAAATAACCATTCAAAGCATGCATTGTTTAGGATCATGTTTTCCACCTCACTTACTCTGATTCTTCCCTACTCTGTCAATTGACTGTGAGTGTGACTTTGCTTCAACTTATCTTTTGTATGCTAGAAACTAGTTTATTTTGATAGAAAAGCATTTTTAGAAGATTTAGAAATACCTTTTATTAATGTTCATTAATAAATAAATACATTGCTATGGAACACGCATAGGATTAAACCCATGATCTCGATCTCACCTTAAGGTTAGGAGGTGCCATTTGATTCAAAGACCATCCACAACTCATCTCTGACATTCATTCAGCATTTTTTACAAATAGCCCAGAGCAAACATGAAAAATAGCCAGACAGCATCAAGATATCTTTCTGAACACTAGCGAGATACTTTACATTACAAAATCCAGCCAAATAACAATCATATTACAATAACTACATGCTACCACTCTATCAACATATCCCTCGCTGCTTTCATTTGTTTGTACATGAATACCTGTCAAAAGAAATTGCCAAGATGACTGGGAATGACAGCCAAATCACAACCTCTCCACTCAACGAAGACCGGTGATCAAATAAGCTCAAGTTTGAAATTTCTTCTGATCCAAAAAACAATACATTTGATGTATTTTTTAGATATTCTAAAGCTCAAAAATCTTGACCTTCTTTGATCATCATTACCATTCGTTTTTCTTGCCAAGGTTCAGCTATGATTCAACTGTCATTCTGAACTAACTAAGCTAGCTGCAGTTGCTCACATATAGAGGAACAAAAATAGCCATAAAGGCTAAAACAATCTGGAATACCTGCCACATACCATGAATCTTGAGCATTTATTATGCTAAGACATTGTTAAGCCAACTCTTTTGAAAGCATATAGCGGAAAGTAAAGTTGTGAGGGGTCCACTCAATTCCCTTCCAAGTTCTTGTGTGCTGACACTGCTGAATGCTCTTCCTTTGAGTGTCAGGTACAAAATGCTCAATCATCTGCACCAAATCACCTGAGCACAAACCTGAATCCTTTGCAAAAGACTCCACTATCTTTGGTAGAAGGATTTTCTGATCCTTACGTATGCTGAAGGTTGATTGAATGTACTCTTCTTTCGCAACTTCAAGCTCCTCAAATACTCTCTTGGAAGTGTAAATGCGGACCTAAATAAAGAACAGTCATTGAGAAAGATCCTTGGATAAAATTGAATGCTATAAAATAACAAATCTCAATTCCATTCCTGTCATACTATATTAAGTCCAAGTGATTTTATTAAATGCCGCCCAACTTAGACCCTATATTCGGTTCAGCTTTGACAAATTCGTTATCAATGAATGTCAGCCTACTGGGACCTACAAGGTAGGCCATTTAGACAACAATTTCAACATTCAGCTGTGTCGTGGAGTCATATGAGGTATGACTTCAGCTTAGGCATATGATTTTGAATTTGCAGCTTCTGGAATTATTTGAAAATCCGAAACAGAGAAGCAAGTTACTAAGAAATAACAATGTGTCATGTAAGCAAGTAATTCATTCAATGCCATTGAAGAAACTTTTGTATTATGCCCACGAGTCTGAACTTTCAGAATATTAAACGATCTTAATTATATGGGAAAAAAATTGTTGTCAACATCAGATTTGTTAATTCTGGATGAACTTCAAGAAACATTTGTTTGCAATTAAAATCATTTTCCAAGGAGACAAATAGGATAATGAACAGTGTCAGGATATAGGTCTACCGCAGGATCAGAATAGCTTCCTGAACAAAGTGCAAAATGTAGAAGAGGTTCAGGGTGCTCAATTGCATATGCTTTCCGTGCATCTCCAACCTTGAATTTTGTCTTTGAGGAAAACAACAGCCACAACCACTGGCAGCAAAAGTGAGCTAAATCAGTCCTAATCAAGTAGATGATATATAAATTCCAATCATAAATGAATAACAACATGTTGAGCCCAACAACTAATCTCTACCAGATAAACAGGATCATAAGTACAAACAGGGTTTTTTGTTTTTTGTTTTTTTTTTTTTTTTTTTTTTTTTAAGATTAAATGGCAAGTACAAACAGGTTTTTAATCTTTTGATATTAATATCAGGAATGGGATTTACTTGTCCTGGACGAGGCAATCGACATCCCAGGATAGAGCTTTGTATCATGTCTACACTTATGGTGTGACCCCCAATATTATATGCAGCCTGCATCAGGCACAAGCTTATGTAAGCAACTTATACACCATTTCCCCCCCTTCAGAAAATACCAGAGAAGCACTACTCACCTTAAGTAGTACAGACATTCTTTTAAGATTATTCTGTGGAATCCCATAGACCAAAAATGCCTGTTGGACAATAGACAACAAATGGGTTGGTTATCCTAACAGACTCAACCAAAATAAATTAAAAAAACAGCAACATGAGATTTAGGGTTTCTTGGCTATAGGAATTTACATGCATTATTAGTGCATTGTGAACATTAATCCAAAAGGCTAGCTTCTCCTCATGTTTCATCTTTCTCGGATCAACTTCTTCCAATTGAGAAACAAGTGACCTGCAAGGGAATGGTTCTTTAGCCTCATTAGTATTTGCAAGGAAAGTGTTATGAGAGCAGAGGTTATGATGCCTGAAAGTCAACAATATCATCACACAACAAAAAAATTCCCAACAAAAACCTTATTTTCCATTTAATGCATTAGAAGATTCTGTAGTGCTTATACTAAGAGGTAACTATTAGAAACCAAGAATAAAACAAAGGAATCACTTTTTAATGCTGATTGTACATCTTCAGAAAGCATTAACCATGAAATAGTCTAAACATACTGTATAAGTATAACACACTAATGCAAATTGCAAATCACTGAAAAAACTGCTGCTGACGCAAAGGCAGAGCTCAAGTCAGCTTAGTGTTACATCAAACTATAGAATATTGGTCCAAAGAACCATATTTCATGATGCTCATTTTGTGCTGATAAGAATTTTGTTTACCAATTTTCTATTCCTTTTTGTGTTCTTTTTAGATACCAGATGGAGCATAAAGCAAGCAAAGACCCACTGAAAGTAGACCACATAGCATGACAAAGGTTATAAGGATTGTTACAGTAAGAAGGGCTCACCTAAATCTTCGTAGCATGTATTCAATTTCTCTTAACTTCTGACGATCTCTACATATCAGCTGCACCTTTGCCATGGTGCAGTAAGGTCCACTGAACTCTTTTGATCCCTCAATGTGGAAAGGGTTATCAAAGTTTGAATTGAATGATGAAAACTTCTTGCACTGTGAGCTCCACTTATCACTCTGACCTTGTGAAGAATATTCATTTAGTGATGATGATAATGCAATAGGGGAAGAAGGGTAGTCATGATTGATCAAAGGTGGGTCTGCAAGTTCACAATATATGGCTGAAATACACTTAATCATCTCCTCAGAAAGCCAGTTTGGTGTCTCTGGTATATGATTTGAGATACAGGTCCCAAGATGCTCCGCCAAACTTACACTGGAAGTAGTAGTCTGAGCTTGCTGAAGAGATAACATTTCAAGCCACAAATTAGCTACACCCATGTTGTCATTCAAGCCAACTATAGGTACTACTGATTAGTGGAATACTGTACAAGGAAAATGTTAATGGCGTCTTGGCTAATAAACTAATATTTGCATAGAAAGTTACCTCCAGCATTGTCAAAGGTAGGGAATGGTACAAGCCTACACCTTTATTTAAAAATTTCATGGGAGGAGAAGTTCTAGATAAACAAGCTGAACGCTGAGAAAGTGATGAGTGGCTGCGATGAATACTAGAATCCAGCTGCTTTTGTGTCCCCCAAATGTCATTGCACTCCTGTAGTGGATTGCCAATTGAATTTTGAGGCAACATATGATGAGTGGAGTGGGTGACTGGATCTTCTTTCTCTGACATAATATCATATTCAGGTACTTTTCGAAACATTTCTTTGTTCAATCTTCCCTCCACGGTTGACACACATGATTTTTGTTGATCAAATTTTTTCCGATACAAAGAAAGAAGATATTGTTCCAAATACACAACTTCTAGTTCTAACACTGCAATTTCCTTGATCAGTTCTTGGGCAGGCTGATGTCAAGAAAAGGAATTATCAAACGATTGTTAGAAGCAAGATTAGCAGATTCAAATGTGCCAAGTACTAGAAATAATTCAAACAATTAGCATATTATTGGATAAAATTGTAAATATAAGCACCAAGCCTCAAGCTCTGTTGTTTCTCCATTTCAAATTTTATTGAGGATTTGCCGAAGTCCCAAGTTGACAAGTAAAGAGACCATTATTTACTTTTGCTTGGCTATATCTAATGCATCTTTCAGCTTGACATATTTTCTTTTCTTTTTCGAATTCTTCAAGTAACAGAAAGAAGTGTATCACAAATGAAGTTCTCTGGAATTTCTTCTGCACATGCTAACTAATAAAGAACAACACAGAAAATGCATCCCAATGAACAACATAGTGATCAATGTGATCTACGGGCATCTGTATCACAACAAATACACATTTTACAAAAAGAAATTACCTTGGGGACTGAGTTATCTATCGTAGCATCATGTGAAAGAGGCCGATAACTTAATGCCTTCTCTAATACTCGCCGTACCACAAATTGGTCATGTAATCGTCTTTGAAGCTGCAGAACCTACACAAGAGAGAGATGTAAAGGTATAGTAAATAACTCAATAGATGCGGATTAGGAGGACATCTGATCTTGATCATGGGATTGAAGCTTAACTAACTTTACATAGCAAGGACACTTCTATATTCAAGTTCTTTTTACATTCTGCCTGAGTCACCTTATATTTGGGCACTGAAATTCCAGTTTCCTTGTAGCTAATTAGTTGTATCACATTTCACTGCTTTGGGTATGGGATTTGTTTATCAATAATCTGAGTCCAGTCTAGACTAACTATTTTACATATGGCATAATGCAGGTTATTTGAGATTGAAAATGTACCCATCCCTTCCATGTATAATGTATTTATGTATTTCCCATGCAGTCATAGTGTTGGCTGCAGGAAGCCAAAAGTGAAGCACAATATAAGATGTCCTTTTACGGTATTCTCAATTTCACAAAGATTAAGAACAAATGGTTAATGGAGTGCAAAAATGTCTTATTCAGTAACCAAATGTGCCATTATTTTGCTCAAAACTCAAAGAGTGTCTTAAATAAGCCACAGTGATGAGTTCACATAAGTAAAGATATATACCTCTTGCTTCAAGGAACTTTGAATGTCACTGTTAGGGGGTTGTTTCTTCTTGGCTTCAATACAGGCCTTAGGTTGTCCGAATTCCTTTTTTGAAAAAGAAAAAAAATGGATTATAATCATTATGGGAAATAATAATAGCAAAACAATTAGACCAAACTTGTAAACGAGCAAGGAATTAATTATGACTTCTGAATGAGTGCTCATGACCTATCTAATATGACTGCTTTCTATAGTAAATGTCATAAGAATATTACAACATATATGCAAAAAAACTAGTTTGTACAAGCGTTATAAAATCATAATCAAACCGGACACTGCACCATAATAAGGGTATAATATCTAGGGGGCAGAGTAAAATTAACTTCTGGTTTAGTAGAAGAAGCCCTCACCAAAACGTTCAAGACTTAGGAAAGCAAGTTGTGAAACAGAGAATTTAACCTCTTACCATCTTAACTCGATAAGGAGATTCAGAGATGCTATTTGATTTGTCTTCCTTGAGTTTTCTTTTAATTGGATCACTGTCATTGTAAAGGAACAAAATAAATCACTAGGCAATGCAGCAAACTATGTTGTGAAAGGTTAAATGACATTTTGTCTTTGAATGTACTTGCAGGCAAGCAAAAAAGGAAGTACTAGCCTTTTCTTATGAAAGTGATAAGGAGGAGGAGTTAATATTTCTCACCTTGACTGAAACATAAGAATTTCTTTCCTAAGGTTTATTTACATAAATGCAAATAAAATCAGTTGAATTCTTAAGAGAACCAAAAAGGCAAAGTATCCAACAGTTAATGGGGTTTGCTAGTGAAAAATATCTAAAAACTTATTGAGAGCTATGGTGGCACGCTTTCTTAGTTACACTAAGACCAAAGCAGTTGAGCCTACATTGGTACACAGAATATGAAAATGGACAAGCTAAACAAAAATGATGATAATGAAACACGTGAAGCTACCTCATAGAACGCTTGTGTCTTGAAACTTTTACTTCCATGAAGTCGAATGGCTTCAAACTAGAAACCCGCCACTTTATTTCATGCATGACAGTATCAAAATTGGCTTTAACCACACGGTTTAAACACTCACTGAAACAACATTAGTGCCAGCAGATACTACCATCAGATATTGACAAAGTTACTAAACAGGAAAAAGAACAGCATGACAGATGCATCCAAAGAACATTAATTGTAACAGCAAAAACCCTGCTTATAAGCAACCTAGCACATATTGATGGAATGAGACTACTCACGGGTATGTGTTTTTGAAAGGCTCAAAAAAATCTAGTGGTTAAGGACCAAATGGGTTCTCAGATATATGTAATTCAAATCATGGAAAACAACCCCATTTGTCCTTTTGATATGCAAGACCTTAGAAATATAGTGCAAGGATAACATCGTAAAGTATATGTGCTAGTGCTACATATGGTACAAAATACTTAAAAAGGGTGGTCATTTTTTTGACTAGTGCCTTGTCTAAGAAAGTTATACCACCTTTGAAGCTTTTGCAATGGTGGGCTTTTTGTATTGCATTAAAAGAAGTAAGACGGTTCGTGGCTTTTGATTGAAGATGATGTGCAAAAGTAAAACTCGGCCATTTAAATAGGAACAAAGTGACAACAGACAGGTTGGTGATTAAGATATATATATATATAAATATATAGCGGGAGTTCAAGGGACTTGGACTTGCTCACAGTTCAAAAGTTCACACAGTGCAGTCCCTATATGGCTGTTATGTCATGTAACTTATGTGAAAAATGTTGAATCTAGTTACACACTCCCTCGCCATTGCACACACTCCTTATACACCCCCTTTAAAATTGTGAAATTGTGTTTTCAAAATACTAAAACGATTTCACAACTTTAATTGTGAATGTGTATGGTGCCTGTACCACAGTTAAGTATGTGATAATCATTATTCTGTGCAAAATATTATCTAAAAAAAATTCAAGAATTTTTCATTTAAAGAAAATTACAATAAATCCACTTGTTTCGTTTATAACAAGATATTTAAATTCAATTCAATTTACTATGCGTTAACCTTTTCTTACAACATAACGTTTTATTTTTTTTTTTTTTTTTTTGGGGGGGGGGGGGGGGGGGGGGAGAGAGAGAATTAGATTGACATGTTATATGCTTTTTTACATTCACTGCCCATTATACCTAGTGTGTTTTAAAAAAAGAGGGGGAGGGGGGGGGGGGGGGGTGGGGTGTTGAAAGGATAATAGCTTATAGCAAAATTGTAAACTAATTAAAAGGTGAAGCATGAATATTTCTACCAATTTCTTTAGAGAAATGCTATGTCTACAATTTTTCGCAATAAATTTTAAGTGGTAAGTTGTTATTGGTGAGGCAAAAAAAAATTTCAGTGGTAAGTTCAAATTACAACCAATAAAAACTAATCACCTATAATTTGTTGTGAATATATCATGAACGTAACACTTCTCATTGATTTAAGGCCAAATTTTTTTTTTTTTTCTAAACTGATATGAACCTAGTGCCTTTATTATCATATAATTTATCTTGATGACTTTTATGACATTAGAACCCACACAATATTATGGGTCGGAGGATATTCTTTCAATCCATTTTAGAGAAATACTTTTTCCTTTCTTTAAAGGAAGGAATAATCTTAATATTTCATGTCATTCAATAATTGTGAATAAAAAAAATTTATTAAAAAAAAAAAAAAAAAAAAAAAGATCTACAGCATAATAGGCCTCATTTTTCATAGTTGAAACTTGAAAGTGCACTAGAAATTATATAGCCATGAAAATTTTGAATTACACAACTTTATTTTCTTGATCCAAGATATCTTATATCCGTTTCTACTCTTTCGGTTATTTTCTTATTCTGTTCGGTGGTGCGTAGAAGATGAGAGTTGATAGCAACATTAGGGGAGGATTGCAGTGGTGTTGGTCCCTAGGCCTTAAAAGGCAGCACTTAGAAAAAAGAAAGGTAGCCTAAAAAGGGCTGAAAGGTGAATGTCCAAAGTTAAATCAACGAGTGATTGACATGAAATTGACTGGTTTGGTGGGCTTTCAATTGGCTTAACTCTTTGAGACAATTAGTTTTCAACCAATTTGTCTAGTCAAAAACTTGCCGAGAAAGGTTGTTGCCTTTTTTTGGGAGAGGGTGCTATACTGCTATCCAGAACAAAGAATGAAGAAAGGGAACTTGAAAATGTTTTTGAAATCTTTTTAGAGCAGATTGGTGACAATTAGCACATGTAGTTTGGGTCCAACTTGCCCAAATAGAGGTTGATATTCCCATGCAGTTCAAACTTTGTGATCATTGTAAGGTCTAGAAGGATAGGAGCCACCTATGATATTAGCCTATTTAGATATATTTTTAGAGTTCTTATAAATATCGTGCAATTCAATGTAAGAATCAGGAGGTCAAACTGATCTGGATCATTCATATTGTAAAATTTACATGAATCCCACTTGATTCATGCAAATGTTGAATCCCACTTTGTCTTTGGTATAATCCTTGCAGTGACAAATAAAATTAAACCAAATTATATTTTTTAAAGCTAATAGAAGTGGCACTAGACTTTTAATCCTTGACATATCCCAAATACTTAGAATTCAAAATAAAAACATTCCCTTTATGCAGTAGGTTTGAGCTAATGAATAGATGTAACCTTTAGCTCAATACTAGATGTTACTAATGAGTGTTGACCATGGAATCATTCCTCCTTTTTTTGGTGTTTTATTAAAAGAGTCATGCTAACGGGTGCTTTTAGGGAAATGATTAACAATCCATTTTAGGAAAGTTTTGACACCACTTTTATAGAAAATGGAAACAACTGTCAAAACATTAATTGTTTTTTTTTTCTTTTCCCGTAAAAATTTTCTTTAAATAGATTATTATACATTACCATAAGAGCATCTGTTAGCATTTTCCTTGTTAAAAGGAAACCTTCACATAAATTTTTAGAAAAAACATGCTTTAGTAGAGCAATTTGATGGGAGGGCCATTTAATTTCAGGACATACATCCTCCTTGAGGGCTTTGAGAAAATGGGGTTTGGGATTTGAGCACAGTGCTGTTTCCTACATGTTTTGGGTGGTGTACCCCCAATGTCTTTTTCTTTTTTCCTTTTTGTCTTTTTTTGGAAAAAAACAATTCATTTCATAGATGTTTAAAACCAGCTCAAGATATTCTATTTATTACCTTTTTGTTTGAATTGTTTCCTCTTTATTATTTGACCACATAGAATAACCTAGGAAATTTTTCTGTCATTGCTATAAGTTCATATTTGTAGCTTAACGTTAACCAATGATTGTTATGTTAATCACCTTTTATGTCTTATCCTAATGATAAGTTACAATTATTATGAAGTAAACAAAGTGGATTCTCTTCTCCTTAAAGGAAAGACAAACAGAGCAATTGATCATGTAAAATTACTCTTTGCCAATCCTGCAATTTGGAGAGCCATTCTAATTTTTCTCATTATGTATTTCAAATCATCTTCTTCAAGGATATACATACACCTGCTATCCATTCTGAATGCAAGTGAAGGCTGTGTTTTAGGTTTCATGGATCAAATTGTAATGTACTTCTCAGTTCCTTACAAATATATACTATAAGATATGACTATATTTTGCAGTTAAGTTAAACAATGTTATAAGAGTGTGACATTTCAAGAAGTTTCTAATTTGGCATGAGGCCAATTGTCAACTAGAAAAACCATGTAATTTAGTAATGGAACTGAGATCCAAACAAAATAGAAGTCACAGCCATGTTTGTGTTTCATATTTCGATGTCAATTAATAATCAGTAAATGAAAAAAACAAACATTTTCATTCTCGAGCAAGTCAATTTCCAATTCTCAAAGAAAGTGACAGACATACTTGCAGCTTACTAAAAATGTTGTCTCGATTACGGCTTTGTATAATTGTAAACTAAAAGATTCTACAAAAACCAAAGTCATTAGAATTAGTGCAAGAGATAATCACAAGAAAAAGGTAAGATTTAGAAAGATGCATTTGTCTATTGTAAATGTATTTAAAATAGCCAAGCCTTTTCTTTATCTACTCCATTAAAAAAATAATTAGGTCAAACAACACTTTCAATTTTTAAAATATAAAATAAAAGGGAAAAAAGCATAACCAAGCAAATCCAATTATACAATCCCCTTTAAGTTAGAGTGGGAGCAAGGAAAAAAAATAATTGAGGATAGAACATTATGACTTTTTATCTATACAGTTTATGCCATGACTGTCTTCCACGTTAAATAGTGTTTCTCCAAGTTTCTAATGGAGATATACAAGGTTTGAATCCCTCTCCCCCACTTAAAATATATTAAAAAACAATCTATGTAGTTTATGTTTTGAAACAGCCTAACTAATTATTCTAATATAAAAGCACAGCTTGTTATCTCTACTCAAGCAACTTGAAAACCTATTAGTACAAGTTTTTGGTGCTAAACAAAAACATGCCACTTCAAGTGATTCTATGTCAACCAAGGGAGCTCACTTTGGTTACTACCCGCCTGCAATAAAATATGCATTTAACTTAATATTTCTAAACCATGTTTGCATCCCCCGAAGTAAAGTGAAGGTTGTAAAGGAATCTTTTCTTCGAGATTAATGAAAATTTGGTCCCATTTCTTAGCCCATGAAAGAGCAGAGAGTCTTGCAAAGAAGAAAGAGGATCTCTAGTGCATCAAAACCCAGACGAGAAAAACATTAAGTGTGTACTTTCCCAAGGCATGACAGTAGATTAGTCAATGCCAATGATAAGAGCAAAAAGCATCTTCTTCTGGTTTGGGCTCTTCTTCTTCTACTCCTGTCTCTAATCTGCACACAATATATAACTTAATTCATTTTTATAGTCCAATGGTCATCCAGTCCATATTTAATAACTTGCTATGATATCAAGTTATCGATCTAAGAGCAAGCAAGCAAATTGAACATGCATAAACGAAAAGTTGGATAAGAAATGTGATAAATTTTTTAAGGCATATGATATGAAACGCCAAAGTCCAAAACAACATGGATTAGTACATTGTGAGGCTAATATTAGCTATCCAAGAGCATTGAACCGTCACAATTCAATTATAGCATCGGCAGAATAGCCATTAATGCAACAAATATTAGCCAAAGTCATAAAATTTTAATAATGATTGACTAAAGTGTTCATAGTGTGACTTGTGTCTCATCCCTATCAATTCTCTCTTCACCATGCCACTTCTTTGGCCAAAAACTTTTTCTTTAGCATTCTATGAATTGTCCGTAGTGTGACTTGTGTCTCATCCCTAACAATTTCTCTTAGTCATGTTGCTGCTTTGGCCAAAAAAACTTCTTGTGCAGCACATCTACACACGCATTATTATGATAAAGATATGTTCGTTAATTCAAATAAATTATTTAAGACTTGGATAAGTTATGATTTTTTATGTTGATAAATTCTAGGGAGTTAAAAATTATTCTTATGTAATTGAAAGTTCATGGATAAATTCAAATGTAGACAATGAAAAAGAAAAGGAGAGTTATGGTTTCCAAAATTACAAATTGTTCACTAATCTAACTTGGAGGTATAGGTTTCCCTCCGAGCAAACCTTAATTATCTCTATTTCTCTTTACCAAAATAGAAAAGATAAGGAAGAATACAGTCCAAAAAATTAATCCACCACTTGCAAACCAATCCATTATGTAAGCTCATACCACACATATCTTATAATTATATAATATGATGGGCAGGATGGATGATGGTTGTTACCCCTTAGATTCATATAGGCACAGTCATTGAAAGGGAACATTACTTAATGTTCACAAAGAATCTGAAAAAAAATTACAAAGAATCGTATAGATGAACAAAATGAGTCTTGAAACTCAAAAATAGAATTACAATGTGTAATACCTTACACACAAGACCAATCAAACAAGGTTTAAATCAACAAGGATATTAGTTGATCAATAGGTCTTTCAATATCCTCAAAAGTGCGGCTATTACATTCTTTCCACACTATCAACATTAAGCATAACAGAATAAGATTCAAAACATGATGCAAGTGCTTCCCAACCCAATTCCTTGGCACAAAGAATAGGCCTGCTACCGTTGACAGCAACACCCAATAAGCCCCAAACATCTTCTTTTTCTTCTTTTCTCTTTTTTTGATAAGTAAGAAAGCTGTATATAAAAAAGCTACTTTAGGCAAAAAATGCACAAAGCAGTCCAAAAGTTACAAGGAAAAAAGAAACAAAGAAGAAATTAATTAACAAAAAAGGAGTGAACTAAGAAACAAAACAAAGGGAGGGAATCACCAGATATAAGTTCCCAAACCCAAGACCAGTCAAACAAAGAACCACAAAAAGAAGCAAGCAGCTGATCTCCCGATCAAAAATTAGTCCACCGTTTCACTACACCTACACATACAGCACCAACAGACTAAAAGACCCCTCTTGATAAGGTTGTCATTGGAAAGAATCTTACCCCAAGCAGCTGTCCAAACAAAGGACACCCTCTTTGACGGCCTTAACACACCAGATGCTTTTCCAAGGGAAGGAAATTCCATTAGGACCATGGATAGCATTGTAATAAGAAGTTAAGAATGAACATCAAATTTTCCATTCCCATTCAACCACCATCTCAACCGATCACACCACTCCCCAGGCACATGTGAATAAATAAGGTCTAGAAAGAAATTCTCATACTCTAAAACTTTAATATAGTATAGTAACTATCATTTTATATCATTCTTTCAGATTTTTTTTTCCCCCATTTTTCAGAGGGGAGGTTGATTACCACATGTATGGAGCAATAGAGACCATGAAATAAAAAGAAAACGGTCCAAAAAATTAATCCACCACTCGTAAAACAATCTATTAGTCAATCTGTTAGGTAAACTCATAATATGCATATCTTATAATGGTATAACAAGATGGGCAGGAGGGATGAGAGGATTATCACGACCATGGAGCAATAGAGAACCTTTTTTTTGGAAAAGGAAGGAGAAGGGGAGGGGTAGATGAAGTTTTATTGGTGTAAGCTCCATAGCTTAGACACTATGGAGCAATAGACACCTTGAAGTATTAGAAAACAACCTTTAGTTGACTCATAAATAAAATTTTGCACATATAGCTAAACCTTTGCAGGACCCAATCACATGGAAAGTTACTTTATCTGTATATCTTAAGTGGCCACAGTGGACAAAAAAAATGTAAGTGCCACAGTGAGGGTCCTACCCCTTCAATAACCAAAGATAAGTGGAAAGCCAGGGTTGCTTTAAGTGCCCCCACTGTTATGGAGACATATCATGGAGAGAAAAAAATTTATTTGAAGATCAGATCTCCTGTACCATATTTGAAACATGCTTACATCTATCTTCACCCTGCCCAACCCTTCTTTCCTTTTTCTTATTTTGGTATTAGATATCATCCAAGTGCTCCTTCACACCCATATTTCAAAAGGAGGCATAAAGGGCTTTAGGTTCCTAAGGGTGGTTGCCCCTCTCTGGAGCCAATGATTTCATGGAGTCCCCAAATCAATCACCCTTCCCTTGCCAAAAAAGTGGGGGGGAAATGTATTATCTATTATGTAACTTTCAATTTGTTGAGAATGACTTCCATCAACAGTTATTTGAGTTCTTCAGTGAATTAATGTACCAATCTCAAACTAGGGTAGAAGAAACATCAATTACAACTGATTAAAGATACATAGTTACTCCTAAATGTAGCATATTCTATAAAATTTCAATAATAAAAAATAACATATTCTACTTAAAAATAATGGGCTAGTTCCTATCACTCTTGGGCTTTATCAATTTTCCTTTCTTCACTTATCAATAAAAAAAAATCAATAATAAAAAAAACTTATTCATGGGGAAAGGTGTATTAGAACACCACAGAACAGAATACAAGCACCAAAAAAATTGAAAGGGCATCATGAGATGCTCAAATTCTCTTCTTCTTTTTTTTCTTTTTTTCCTTTTTCTTATTTATTGTTATTATTTTGGCTAAGAACTTCGATTAAGGAGGCAATGACCTCAGACAATGAAAATAACTCATGCAGAAAATTCAAATATTAAGCTACAATTTAAATTTATTCAGTAATGGATTTATCAACAAATTGATCAAAATGCAGAACCAACTTAAACAAATGAAAATCAACAAATAAATTTATAAACAGAAATATCAACTTATCTGAGATCTAGCCTTGCGTCTATGTTCCATATTATTCACTAGATCCTCAAAAGTGCAGGCAGGGAACATATTTACATTCTCCAGCAATCTCAGTTTCCTGAGAACACATGGGAAACCAAGCTCGTCACATGAAGTAAACAAAGTTAACAATACCACCTCATGAAAATTGTCAAGGGTGTATGCTCCCTCAGAATGACAGAAGTCAGTTCGTAATGAAACGTAAATTATTTAGATAACTCTCCCCTGTTCATGTTTTTCCAAGGGTGATAGGGCCACATGCCCGATTTTGTTTGACAATCTTTCTTATTGGCTTTGTTTGTTTTTAGAGAAATTAACTTTCACCATTTTTCATCTTAGTGTATATTACCCCCTGAACACTTCCCTTAAATGTGATGGGCTTCTTTACAATTGCAGCAACTTCAACCTGACCCCTCTTGAGCTTTAATACAACCTTCACCTCCTCCCTATAAGAATCGTTCAACCTATTGCCAATTATAATGTCACAACCTCTTTGTCTACTAAATTCAAACTGCAATCATCTAAACCAACAAAAATCAATTTGGAAACGCAGCCCTTCCCATCAATCAAATTTCAAGAATAGAGGCTTTATTTCCATGCCTTCCACCTAGTTTATAGTTGTTGCAGCAGTAACGTCAAATATATAAGGTTGAGATGGTGGATATGAAAGGACCAGATAAATTAAGATGAGTGAAATTCAGAAGATGAAATGATTAATTTTTACTAGTTAGCACAGAAACTAAGGCTTAATATCTCAAAAATCCGAAGCAAGATTGCGTAGGAAGGTTGACTTTAAACAATAATGGTATATAAATATAAATATTGAGAACTTCTTTTCTTTTATTTCTAATATTAGCAGGAGAAGCAGCAGTACCAAAAGTAGATCAACACCTTTCTTTCTTTTGAACTTCTTCTCATCAGGAAAACCATCTCAGTGGTATTGAAACAGCTGCATGTCTGGGGTGGCTTTGTGCTTCCCGACTACAAAATAGACACCACGACATCACAACCTTGCATGTTGAAACCACAATGCACCACAGCAGTTTCATTCACCAGAAACATGCAATGCATTTAAACCACCATAACCAACAAAACAAACTAGGCAAACCAACAAATCTTGGTGAACACCAAACACATCAAGACAAAATTTTTCTAGTTTCTCCCAACCCACTACACGGACAACTCAAATGAGTATCTGTGTGTACTTTAGTTACCTGACGTACTTAATAATCACGTAACATGTTTAAATGATTTAATGAATCATCTGATTTAATACTGTGGATGGCTTCACCCCCAAGTCAAGGGTGATTTCTCCAACTCGATTAGGAGGAGAACTTTGTCCAACACATAAAATAGCTAAAACTTTTGAAATACAGGATCCCAACTATCAAAGACACCCAAATTTTAATTCTAAGACCAATATCAAAACCTCGTAACACTTCTCTCTATAATCGTTTGGTACCCAGTAAACAAATATAAAAATAAAAATAAAAATAAAATAAAATAAATTCTAGTAGCAGTAGAAACTATGAAAATTTATATAAATTAAATTACCCCCATTTAAATTTTTTAAATTAAATTAAATTAAAAAAAAAAATTGTTGAATTTAGTAACTGAAAGCTAATACTTTGAATTGAACACAAGCGATTTGCTTGTAAATTCTTTATTGCATAAATGTAGAAAAATAAAGTAAAAAATAAGAACTCACGCTCTCTGACTCCGTGAAGCATGCCTGTCCTCGAGTCGAGTCTGACCGGTTCAAATTCCGAACCGGATCAGGATCCGGCCCGAAAACCCTGGAAGACTCGAAGAAGGCAGCCTGAGACCGGAGGATCCGAGTCGAGTTGTTGCCGGAGCCTTCGGCGTCGGAGACCGTGATCATGGAGGGCAATGAGGACGGCATTTGCAGTGGCGGGAAGTAACAGTCATGGAAGTTCACACGTGTGAAATGGCCCGTATTTGTTTTCCCAATACCAAAAAAAAAAAACATTTATTTTCTATTTTTTTTTTTATCTCTTTCAATAAAATCTCAAAATAAGCATAAATCCTCAACTTTATAATCCAATAATTCTAATAGTATGCTAATCTATTAATTACATACATAAAAGAGGAAAAGAAACTTCACATACATACTTGACAAAATTAATCTTTATGAATTATGTGTTTCTTCACAAGCTTGATTAATTTATCTTTTTCCCATATATACTTATATATAGCAAATACTATGAGTAAATTTTTTCTACTCCTTCATATATCTATGAGTAAATATAGTTGAAATTATTTGTGCTGGATTCATTCATACAAAAAGTGACTAAATTTTGAAATTAATAATCAGTTTTTATTAGTTGGAACTATATTATTGGAGTTGATTAGAAAAAATAGTTTTTATTTGTGAACTTATAAATCAGGGGTGAAGCTTATGTTATGCATCTGTGCACTGGACACAATACGATTCATATATATGTCCGTATAAACTAGACATGTGCCTAAATCGTATCATATCCAGTGCACAAATGCACTGGACATAAGTTGTATTTATAAATTAGATTTACTATCCCTGTATTATTATTATTATTATTATTATTATTATTATTATTATTACATGCTACAAAATAATCTGTATATTAACAATTTTTTATTACTGTTTAATTGACTTGGCATCATTTAAGTGACATGGCAGGAGTTAATTGACTTAACTCGCATACATTATGGTCCTTAGTGGCACTTAATGGACTCATTAGTACCGAGCAATAATGAGATGGCTCAATCAAGATATTAAGTAATGTTTGGAGTATGAATTTATATTTTTAAACTTTAACCCTTTAAGGCTTCAAATCAAAATTACCCAATTGTAAACCCTTTGCATAGTGGCCTAAGAGATACTTCGAATTTCGAAATGGGAAGAAAGGAAAGAGCACGATCAGGATCAAGAGTTTAATGTGACTTCCATGCATATATGAAATTATCTAAGATATTAATGTGATTTCAACGTTGAACTGATCTAAATCGTTCACTAAATTCACCATTTATCTAAGAGAGAAAAAAAATTAATGTACGAGTTCCATATGCTCAAGATCAAACAGTTCATTTTGAGATTGCACCTATAAACTTCATGTCGAAAGAATGCAAAGGTAAGTTTTGAATGATAGTAGATTAATAAATAGAAGACAAGTTTTCTACCATTTTTAAATTAGATTTTCAATTTTTGTAGTTACGTCTGGTTGAATGAATTACTTCTACTTTGTAGGAGAGATGAGGCAAAATTATTTGGCCAAGTATTTTCCCCCAAACCCCCCACCATGTGACAACCTAAAAAAACTATCCATACTTTTAGTCATCTGACTTGTTTAAATTTAACGAATGCATGTAAATAATATAGGTAGATAGTATTATTTTCAACCTTACGTAGCAACCTGTTACCATTAAGTGAGGCATGAACCTTACGTGGGGATCTGCACATTTGAACGATTTAGATCAGTACAATGTTGAAATGCACTAGTACTTACCAAAACAAGGATGAAGCTCAATGAGAAAAGATGAAGGATGAACCCAAATCGAGCCTACCACCTCATTGGCAAGGAATTTCGAAGAATCCTAGACGTGTTCTAAATTTAAATCTCGAAGAATAATACAATTTGGAATAAAGCTCCAAAATCCTTTCTTTTTTTTATAATTGAATAACTTAGATTTATATATGCATGCTCCTGAATGCAAATGAACAATATTGCTGAGAAATCATTGTTTTCAAAATCAAAGAGATTTCAATTACATATCAGGTGTTGAACAGATGAGAAACAGAGGATTAGAACTCTGAGAATACATAACCTCTTCTGCCTCAGTTGGCTAAAACTCCTATCACTATACCTGAAAAAGCAGATCAACAAAGAATCACATGATAGACCTTAGACCATTCTGCAAAGGGAAACTGATTTTTTCATATAAGTAGCATTAAAAGAAGAGAAGAAAAAACAGAATCCATAAAGGAAGCCTACCAGAAACAATACAGCATTGAACCACACAAAAAATCAAATAAAGATTCAGCAAAGTTACCTTTACTTCCAGCATCGAAAAATATAAAAATATCTCAGAAGGTTTCTAAGAGGGTTCCTCAAGTATCAGGAGAAAATTTACATATCTATTGCCCAATCAAAGGCTATATACAATGTTGTATTTTCGAAGAGGAAAGGAAAGATACACTTAATCTCTAAATTTCTCTCCGAGAATATCATAACAAAATAGATTCATAAAACCCAGGCTAAAAAAGAGAGAAGAATGGAGTGGAGAAAAAGAAAAGGAAGAAAAAAAGGGGAAATGGTGGAGTTCTTGGGTGCTACGGTCCAGATTGATCAATCCACAAAAGGAAACATGGGTCTTATGTCAGAGCTGTACACCTATTGTATTTATATGAAGGGTGCAACTTTCAAATTCAGTTTCTGTCAATGACCTCTGCTGGCAAGTTTAGATCAAAAAGGCCACCTCCAGGCGAATCCTTTCTAGCACGCTTCCTGGAAGAACATCCACTCTCATCTGAACTCCCAGAGCCTGAAGGTCGATCCACTTCTGCAGTCCCACCAAACATTTACAGTGCGTCAGGTAAACTTCAATATACGTTAGCATGACTAAACATCTAAACTGCACCTATACTAACTTATAGTTACAAGAGCTTATCTGAGAAATCATTTGTTTACATTTAAACAAAAATAATCCCAACTTTTCACCCTCAATGAAATGAAATATTAACTACTAAAGGCAAAATCATGTTACAGACTTGCAGCTTAAAACCTAGATTTCATATTGAAACCTTCCATATAAAACTTTAGAGTCCAACAAAGTTTGGACATGTGAACTCAATCTATCACATACACACCGCAAGGCTATTAGTACCTTCTCAACCCACAAAGCTACTAAAAGTTTTGGTAGTAAGAGCATCCACATTGGTGGTGCGAAAAAGCTAAATTGCTATTTTTAGCACCACCAATTACAAAAATAGGAGCACATTGGTGGAGCTAAACGTATATATTTTAGCTTCTCAGCTACAGTGCACAGCCAAAGATAGCTGTGCACTGTAGCTCAAAGGTAAAAAATATATATATATTTTATTTTTGTGTTCACATTGATAAAGATTATTTAAATCAATTTTTTTTCCTTTTCTCCTTTATTCCCGTTGCAACTCAGTCCTCTCTTCCTCAACCTCAGATTTTTTTCCTCAGATTTCTCTCTTCCTCAACCTCGCCTGCCCAGCCGCCAACTGTCCAGCTCAGGCCATCTCTTCCTCCACTCGCCGCCAATCTCGCCTGTATTCTTCTCCCTTTAATTTTTTTTTCTTTCTTTTCGTTTCTTTCTTTTTCTTTTTCTTTTTTTTTAAGATCACCTGTGCTCTTTTCTTTTTTTCAGATCGCCTGTACTCTTCTTTTTTTTCTTTTTTTTTTTCTTTCCAGATCACCTGTATTCTTTTTTTTTTTTTCAGATTGCCTGTACTCTTCTTCTTTTCTTTTCTTTTTTTTCAGTCGCCTGTACTCTTCTTCTTTTTTTCTTTCATTTTGTTTGTTTCTTTTTGTTTCTTCTTTTTTTAATTTGAGTTGTGGTGGCTGGTTGTGGTTGCAGCAGTGGGTGGTGGGTGACTGCGATTGGGTTGGTTGTGCTGATGGAGGTGGCTGGGTTTGGGGTTGCTGGGTCTGTGTTTGGCTGATTTGGGGTTGCTGGGTTTGGGGTTGTTGGGTTTGGTGGTGGTGCTATGAGTGCTTGAGGACAGTGAAGAATAGAGAAAAAAATAATAATAAATAGATGAATTGTTTATTGTAGTAGATATATTATTTTATTGTGTTGTTTATATTATTTTATTGTATTGAAAGCTAAAATAAAACCACTGATGTTGAGTGTTTTGTAAAGTGAGAAGGTAAAATAGATAAAGTAGCTTTTGGTGAAGCCAAATAGCTAAAATTATAGCTCCACCAATGTGGATGCTCTAATATTTTCTTTTCTTTTCTTTTTTCCAATTTTTTTTTTTTTCACAGAAAGAGGATGGCGGCTTATCGACTCAATAATAATTCCAAATCAGTGCATTTGTCGATCAAAATTAAGCATTGCAACATTTTAAAGCAACGGAATTAACCATTGCAATATTTTACTTGTACAAAGACATGGATGTCAAATGTTATAATAAACTCTTTTTAATTGGTAAAGTACACACATACTCAGTGGGTCTTGAACCCACAAACTCACCTTCAATCCTGTTCTTATGGGAGGAAGAAGTAATATTTGAGCAAGAACTTGTGGATTTAAAATATCATAATAAACCTAATAAATTTGTATATGATCATGTTATAGGCAGAGCAACATTAACATCAGATATCATGATAAACCTAATTAACTTTTATATGACCATGTTATAGGCAGAACAATATTGAGTCCAGATTAACTTGTTAGTTACTTTATTCCCAACCAATATATATATATGACTGTCAAAAAATATTAAAATAAATCAAGACAAAAGATCACAACCTAATAAAGTTTTGTATTGATATTTATAGGGACAGGCAGAGAAAAATTACTAGTTATTCCCAACTAATATGCCCATGTAAGTGTCACGAAATTATTACCACTTGTGCCACAATCTGAAGGTGGATATTTGTCACTATTATTGGCTTTCCAGCAAGCAGTAAGTTCTGATGCCTTCTCTATGCCTTTTGACTTGTAAGGAGCAATATTGTGATTACCATATTGGAGAGAACCCAATAAATCATTTTCAATGCATTCATACCTGCAGGAGATTTATAAGTGCATGAGTTTCAAGAGTCCCATACAGTCAAAGCTTTTGCGAAAGCAGTAATGATACTCACACTTTCTGACAGAGAGTATCTGTGATCACTGACAGATTGATAACTTGCATCCTTATTTCCATCACTTTATCCTCACTATATTGATCAAAGGGCTCCTCCAGAAACTTCGAAAGTTTCTCAACATTTCCCTCAAGCTGCTGCTGCTGGTCCTCAAATAAGTGCTGTTTTATTTCCCTTTCTTCCTTCGTCATCTCATCATTAAACAGCTCATCTCCAAACATATAAAATGCAAACGGGTATGAATATGAAAGAACACGCCTGGATCTGAAAAGTCTAAGGAGCCCGTTATTTACCCAGCTGAAATCTCTGAGCCTCGAATCCCTCTCTTCTGTAATTGACACCCTTTCTTGTATGATTTCTTTCAATTTGCTTTCCTGCTTGAAAGAATCTGTATGAGCTCTATAACGATTATAATAGTGCATATACCGATAGTGATCCCGCTTTGCACGTTCAGATTTTTTCTCTCGTTCCGCTTTGTAGCGACCACAACTGTGACCAGATATGCTTGACCAAGTATGGTCTCGGCCAGTGGCCCCACCACACAGCCAACTGCATCCAAAAGTAAGTAGAACGTAAGTATTTGCATCAACCTTAATAACAGAGAGAGAATGATTAAAAGGAAGACCAGAGGTAGCTGGAATGATGAAAAGAAAAGAAGGTAGAAGTTATGCAACCAACTCATGCATGAATCTTCCCAAGGGATGCCACCAAAAACATTTGATCTGGAACTTTAAACAAGTATAGAGTAATAGCAAATGTTTTCTTTTATTGGTAAGTTGCACAAACACCCACGTGTATTCAATCCTCCACCTCACCCTCAACCTTACCTTTACAAGGGGAGGAGATGCCATTCGAGTGGTTTCATAAGATGTGAAACCAAGAAGGGAAAAAACACAAAAAGAAAGGGGAATGACAGGTAGAAGAGATGATGACCATATGAACCCGAACAGACATCAAAGCAGGCAAAGAAGCTCCGATTCAACACAGCACTAATTAAGCAAGTGAACTTAAGATAAGACATGATCAGATGTTTCAGTATAACTCTCCTATTTAGTGCCATAGCACTTACTCCGTCCATAGTAACGGGATGGAGGGTGAGGTCATGGATTCAAGGCCTACAAATCAAGACTATAACTATCCAATTATGACAACAGCAGCAGAACTATTGAGCCAATCCAATCCAATCCAATCAGTTTGGCGATAAAATACCATAATGGGTTTCCCCAATATCATAAATGGAAACTGTCTACCTTAGCATGCAAAACGATTAGCAATATTATAACCAAGGTGATCTGGATACTATAATTAACATCCCCATAAGCAAGGTAATCTTGATATAATCATCAAGTTTACTGCAAAAAGTGTAAACGTATTTTTGATTGGCGAGTTACATATGCACCTTGTCGATTTGAACACATGACCTCACCCTCCACCCAAACTTGTAAGAGGAAGTGCCATTTGTGCCAAAGCTGATTGCCTTGCAAACAGTGTTCATATGAATATATAAACTTTAAGCACTGGCAGGTACTCCCTGTGTCCCAAATTGTTGGTCCTGTAATTCCATTTTGGGGTGTCCCAAAATTTTGTCCTGTTTTTAAAATTAAAAGCAATTAATTTACTGAGTTTCCTATTTTGCCCTTACCAAAAACAAGCATAAATTTTTTTGAGAACTTTATTTAAGGGTAATTTTGAGAACTTATTTATTTTTAATTAAGAAACTAGACAATAAATGATGCTCCCTTAAAAATTTGGGTTTTCTAGTTTTCTAAACAGGACCAACAATTTGGGACAAAGGGAGTATGTGCTACTTATGAGATTAATGTGGTCATAGGTCTACTCGATTTTTTTTTTTTTTTATGGGAGATAAATCGGCAGAGTTATATTGCCAAAAATATATTTACAGGAGCATATGCTGGTAGAGAAACAAACTCTGAAAGAAGATCACAAGCAAATCTAAAACAAACACCCGAAAACACAGCAGCAATATAATCAAGAAATGCAACTTCAATATCTAAGCTCAATGAGAGCCAACCATAAAAGCACCCAAAAAAAAAAAAACTCAGGCAAAACCATTGTGCATAGAAAACCACCAAGGCAGTGCATGACCCACAAGGGAGGCAACAAACCCCACAAGATCAGGGGGACTCACTCGGAGAAACCTTACAAGAGTGGACAGAGAGAAACTTCAAATCTGCAAAGGAGAGGCAAATTGGAGGAATGGGAGGCCACCAGCAGTGCATGAGGAGTTTGGATCCGATCCAATCTGGACAGATCTGGCTGGAACCGCCATTAACGGGCTAGAGAGAAAGATCTGACTGTCGATCTAGGCCAGCACAAGACACATAGAGGGGATGGAGACAAAACCACAGAGGGGGCGGGGCTCACAGTGGAGCCAAGAAGATCTCAGGCATCTAAGCCCTCTCTCTCTCTCTCTCTCTCTCTCTCACACAGGAAAGGGTTTCCAAAAATTAGGACATCTAAGCCCTCTCTCTACTGGGCCTACTAGA
Source organism: Quercus ilex subsp. ballota (assembly GCA_032727855.1). Lineage (NCBI taxonomy): Eukaryota > Viridiplantae > Streptophyta > Magnoliopsida > Fagales > Fagaceae > Quercus > Quercus ilex. Next base: position 43,147,072 of record CM064918.1, read on the forward strand.
CAATTGTAAATAAATAAAACATAATCAATGTAACAGAACTTTGGTTGGAGATATAACCTGGTAAAACTCACAGTACAAGATTTTTTGCAACTAAAGGTATAAGCTTAAGGCAATACTATCAAAATAAAAGAACATGCCATAAATGTAAAGGTAATTTTGAAAAGCAAAAGCAGCTTGTACAACAATAGTAGGCATCAAATTGAAAAAATGAAGAAAAGATGAAAGTCAAACCAAAAGACAAAAAAGAAAAGGAAAAGAAAAAAAACCCTCACATGAAGCCAAAAAGGAAAAGGAAAAGAACCCTCACCAAAATGCTTGCCCACAGATACAGCTCACAAGGTTGCAACCACCATTCTTCTCCACAGGTTTGTGACACTTTGGACACGGTTTTGTATGAGCTGTTATCCAATTAACTGTTTCTGATTCATCTCGGCACTTCTTGGCCCAAAGCTCCCACATCAAACATGAACATGGCGAGTGTGCTTCTGATAAGCAACTGAAACAAAACTGCATACCACATGAACATTCTACCTCGCAGAATTCGTCATCCTCAATGCGTATTGCATTCCCACAATGTGGAGTACTTGGGCACCATTTAACCCTCTTGTTATCCTCTATGTATGATTCAAGGAGAAAACGCTCAAATTTTTCTGCCATATCAGGATGCCTTTTACTGACTAGATTTCTAACAATAGCTTCATCACAAATAGCATTGCATTTGTGTGCCATGCACCTAATGCGCCTACTTTGACCCTCATTTATCTTCACCATAAAATGCTCTGTCCAACCTAAAAAATGAAGCATCAACACAAGATTAAATTTGCAATATAGTGAAAGAAATGGAGGATAACAACTTTTTTTTTTTGTATAGGTAATAGGAATTTTATTGATATAGAAGAACATCGTGTTCACGATGATGAACACTCTGAATATGGAGGATAACAACTAATGCCAACTTATGGTAAAGCACGAGCATCAAGCAATTCCATTTAGGAGAGATATCACTATGACCATACATGTTCATACTCTAAAGTGTTGCATCTCTTCAACAACATACAAGCTTAGCGAAGAAAAAAAAAAAAAATATATATATATATATATACACACACACACACACGCACATAAAAATACTTCAAACAACGGTAAAAACTTCATACTAGACCACCCTCTCTTGAGGTTTTACAAAACAACACTCATCCCCAAATTTCAACTGAAATAATATTCAACCCCAAAACCAACTTTGACCATAACACCATTAACAACCACTTGAATTTTCTACGTACTAAAATACACTTAAATTAAACAAAATGTTCTTATTTACCCTTGTCTTATTACTAAATTTACTGTTGTACCCTTACTTATTTTATTTACTATAAAATTAGTTGCCTCTAAAAGAAAGCAAAGTTCCAAAATTGCCGGATTATTAGTAAAATCCTTCATTTTCAACTGTTCCTGCTAAGTTCAATATATTAATTTATTTACCAAAACAGTCCTTCTTTTTCAATATTTCCTCTCCTTTCCTCTTTTCCCCACTTTCATTTCTCTTTTTTTTTTTTTTTTGTCTTTCTCATCTAAGCTGAACCATCTCACCAGTCCATCTCTGCAGCATCACTGGAAATATAGAAGATTGGAATCCATGAAATTGATTAAAGAGTTGAAGAGTATTGCAAGAGCTAGATTTTAAGATTCAACAATGGAATGACAGCAATGGGTCGAAGGTGCCGTGAATGTGGCCATTGGTGTGAAATGGTGATATGGATCTCATTCTGCCATGCATGATGGGTGTCGGCAGTGTACATGACAGATAAATCAAAGATTTTTATAGTTGGTGAATGCAAGTTTTTTTTTTTTTTTTTTTTTGGGGAAAAATGGAATTTTCCATTAGTTACTAACAGCGTTAGGTGATGAGGACTAATTTGTTAGATTTATCACAAACATGAGGGGGAGTTTCATTTCGACAGAAGTTTGGGGGTAGGTGCTGGTATAATTTACCCAATTTAATCTATATATATTACTAACAGCATCAGAGAATGAGGACTCATATGTTAGATTGATCACAAACTTGAGGGAAAGTGTCATTTTGAGAAAGATTTAGGGGTAAGTGTCATTCCTAAAAACTCAAGGGATGTTGGTATAATTTACCCAGTTTATATATATATATATATATATATAAAGAGAGAGAGAGAGAGAGAGAGAGAGAGAGAGAATGATCTAGAATACAACAAACAAGTCTTAGTCCCAAAACTTTGGGGTTGGCTATGAATCATTAACAGACTAACCGGGGTTGGCCACATAGTGTTTTTCACCATTCTATTCTATTCAAAATCATACTCTCTACCACCTTTTTAATTAACATGTCATTTTTTATTACTTCTACTAATGTTATTTTAGGTCTTCCTTGACTTGAATCAACTCACTTTTCCTCACTAGTTCATTAATTGCTCTTCTCTGCACAGCTAAACCATCTCAAGTGACTCTTCCTTGTCTTTTCATCAATAGGAGCTACCCTTCTCTTTAAGTGAATTTCTTCATTTGGAATCTCACTTATCCATTTCAACATTCTCATTTCAATTACAGTTAAACTCATTTTATGAACATGCTACTTCTTAATAGCCCAACATGCAATACCATAGAGCAAAACTTGTCTTATAACAAACTTATAAAATTTCCCCTTTAGGTCGATAAATACCATACAATCACACAAAACTCTCGATGCACTTCTCCACTTCATCCACTCTATCCTTATCCTATGATTCGCATCCCTCTCTATACTTATGAATTATGCGATTTACTCAATCTTTGGTATCCTTTAACAATCTAAGTCTTAGAAATTATGGGATTTACTCACTCTTTGGTATTTTTTAACCATCCAAGTGTTAGAACCCTTAATTTGTGTCTCTACATTTACTAAACATACATTCCATGTACTCTGGTTTAGTCCTTCCTAGTCAAAATCCTTTCGATACCATCCAAGTCTTAGAACCCTTAATTTGTGTCTCTACATTTACTAAACATACATTCCATGTACTCTGGTTTAGTCCTTCTTAGTCAAAATCCTTTCGATTATAAAGGATTTATCCAAGTTTCTAACTTGACATTAAGTCTCCGTCTTGTTTCATCCACTAAAACTATATCGTCAAAGTGATTAAGAGTCAATCTCAGCCTAGCTATGCCCTATGCAATAATGCAGCACATGAAATAAGGACTTTACTACTTGAAAGTATACTGCACCATAGCACAAGAAAATGCAAACGAAGGGAAGAGTGCTTACAGTTGTTACAAAAGCAATGGCCACAGTCCTCTCTTGTTGCCTCAACACTAGGTACATCGTCCATGCAGATATCACACGTTATTGTAGAACCAAGCGGTGACTCAAGACCTTGATGCTCCACCACTGTAACACCAGCTTGATCAAACAAGAAATCTTTCCCTTTTTCTACAAGCACCGCAAACAACCTTTCGACATCCCAGCGGTAATAAATCAGTAAAGTCCGGGCATGGTGCTCTCTAAGGGATAGCAAGTCCATTACTCTCCGCAAATCCTCCCTCTACATTAATGCAACCCAACTCAAAACATCAATATCACAAAACCTTTAAAAAGGAGCAAAATATAGGCAAAAGACCATTTGTTATCCTTACCTGAGCAGCCAAAAGAGATTCTTTTGTAATTACCTGTTCAAAAAAAAAAAAAACCCCACCAAAGTTCAAAAAAAATGGTCAATTTCCAAATCAAGTGTGGACAAAAATAGCATATAGACAAAAAATTACGTGACCAACTTTCCAAACTAGCATAGAATCTATAAAACTAGAAAAATCATGTTTGCTCCATAAAAGGGTTTTGATTCTTCCACTGGAGTTGATATATTCAACAAAGGCAACTGCTTTTTCACTCAAAATTGATCAAATTCCCACTTTCCAACATACCCATCAAGATTAAACCTAAAATCAAAGCATTTCCAAAGCTCTAACCCACATAAAACCCAAATTCACAACGAATACCATCAATTAAGTTCAAAAACCAGCAATCCCCAATTCTTAAAATCCAAAACAAGAACAATTACACGCAATTACCGTACAAAACAAACCAAAACCCACTTAAAGATTCAATTTTTACACCCAGAAAACACAAAAGAAAACAAAAATTCCTAACTCCAAAACCATCAAAGACAACCCCATATTCAAAAAAAGAACAAAATCGAATAATAACAAATAACCTTCGTAGTGGGACCCTTTGGAGGGGTACAGTGGAACTCAGAGTCCTCGTTCTCGAGGCCATCAAGCGAGTCCCGATCGGAGTAATAGTCCTCATCGCTGCTCATACCATCCTCCATAGATAAAATTACAAAAATCAAAGCAATCAATCAAATTCTTAATAACAAAAAACAAAAAATGATTTTTTTCTCTCTCTCTCTATAGATATAAATATATAATATATAGGTCAATTGGGGAGCGGATTCGGATCGGCGGCGGTGAGAATACGGATTTTCCGATGAGAAAGGAGGGGTGGATTCCGATGAGGGTGACCGAACCGGCGATGAGAAATGGGGGAGAGAGCGAGAAAAGGCTTAAAGAGGAAGCATATGCGAATAGAAAAGCATGAAGAATGAGTAATGCTTGAAAGAGAGAGAAAGACAGAGCGATAAAGAAAGGGAGAAAGAGATAGACAGACAGAGGTTTAAATAGATTTTACTTTTGTGGAAATTAACGGAAGTTTTTACTATAAACGGTGTCGTTTTTCGCTTTCCTTTTGTGGGAGTGGGATTGGGTTGTGACTTTTTTTTAAATTAGTTTTTGTACGAGTAGAACAAATTCTCAAAACATTTTGGCAGCAAAATAATGAGTCCACCCAAATTTTTTTTTTTTTTTTTTTTGAGAGTTTTAATGTATAGCGTTCTCTCTTATTTTTATCATCAAACTAAGACATTAATCAATTTTTGGTATAAGCGGAGATTAAACCTCAAATCTCTTATACAATTATCAGAGACTTTACCAATTGAGCTAACTAGAACTCACTATGTCCACCCAAATTAGAATTTAATGAAATAGCATGAATATATATATATATATATATATTTAAAAAAAATGGATTATAGTTAGCTCAACTGGTAAAGTTTCTAATGGTTGAATTAGGAATCTGGGGTTCAATTCCTCGCTTACACCAAAAATCGATCGGTGTTTTGAATGTGCTACTCAAATTTTCACCCAATTAATAGTGGATGATGATAATGATAAAGAGATGTTATTAGTAGAGGATAAAGAGAGAGTTTCACTTAAAGTGAGAAAATCATTGTTAATAATCGAAATTCTAAAACAGTTTTTTTTTTCTTTTTATACAAAATAGAAATTCTACTCTAGCCTAATCTAATTATATATGTGTGTGAAAACTTCCTCCTGGAGACTTAAACCCCGGCTCTTGTCTCTCACACCCCACAAGCACTTATATTTGTAGAGTGACCACCACACCAAGAGTGTGCGGTGGACGGTGGTAAAACAGCTTTTTCAATCCTTTTTTATATGCCACTCAAATTTTCGCCCAATTAATAGTGGATGATGATAATGATATTAAAGACAAAGAGAAGATTTTGTAACTGACCAACGATTCATTAACAGTTAACAGCCATGATTATCAATTATTAACGATTTAGAAAATTACAAACACAACGAATGCACAATTATAAAGATCCTAAAGGTTACAAGACAGAAACGCTATAAAAGGAACCCTAATACACAAAAGAAATGTACACAAAAACACTTTTCAACAATATTACTCTACTCTCTTAATTTGATTTTCTTCTCTAACTTAATTATCGGAGGGTTCTTAGTCCAAACCGATGCTTTGAGTCCTATCCTTTAGTCTTTCATTTAAAAAGCCCATATCACCGTCCATTTGACCTACACGAAGGAATCAACTAACGATTATTTGTATCATCAGTTTCAAACTTAGTATGCGTTAAAACTTTTGATTCATTGTGCAAAAAGCATGAATATTCATGTTAAATTACCACATAAAGGGTATATACACTTCTAGAAGGTCAATGATCCCCGTATTAAATACCCGTGTATTAGGAAAAAAAAAATACCTTGGATTCCCTTTTGATTCCCTCTTTATAGGTTGCTTGCCTTCTCCAATTTTTATTTTGATTTAATTTTTGAGAAGTTGAGAAAAATAAGGAAATTTTAAATATTTTGTATATCAAAGTAGGTTGTAATACAAGTTTGATTCCATTTTGGTAGTAGAAGAATGTTATTTTAATCTCACTTTGATAGTGGAAGAGTGTTATTATCTTTTTAGAAGATAAGAAAGAAAGAAATAATAGAAAACAAGAGATAACTGCATTTGTGTAACTTCGGAATATTTTGGTACATTGGGTTAAGTGAATGTTAACCGAAAGTTTCTTTTTTACAATTTCATTGATCTCACTCAAAATTAGGTCGATCGGATGTTAGGTGAGACTATGCAAAATTGCAGTTTTTGCAAAATTCATGGTCAAGAATTGCACTACAGATATTTTAACGTTTGTGAACACTGGGTGATTGTCTCTAACAATTTCCTAACAGTTATAACACTTTATTTGTAACAATATATATATATATATATATATATATAAACTCTCATTATTAACATAAAATTGATTTTTCTTGCAAAATCAGACAATTTTAGATACACAATCAATCATGTGGACTCTCTAAAATTGCTATTTGAAGTGCCCAAAAATCTTGGTTGCATCTTCGAAATAATCCATTCACAACTCGTGTACGTGGGAAAAATTTGTCTAAGAGCAACAATTTTGTCACGCCTCCAAAGTCATTCAAGTTTCCTTATTTGTTTATTAAATTTCACTCGTTTTTTTCATTGTTTACTGTTTTATTCTCAACAAAAAATTCACAATTACATCCACAGTCAATTACCAAACGAAACTGAGATTTATAAAAATAATAATTAAAAAAAATAAAAATAAAAAAAACAGCAACCACAATTATAATATAATAATAGATGGAGAAAGTGGGAACATGTTTTATATAAGAGGGGATAAATGGAGAAGCTCCATCGAGTTAGGTATACGAGAGGGCATTCAAAATCTCTATATGTAATCAATGGATTGGGTGCTTCAATTGAGATAAAGATGAATACTTAATCACCAATCCTAGTTAAGTAGGAGACGTAGAGTCCAACATAAATTGGTTAATATATTAAAGAAGATAAATGAATAATTTGAGAGTAATGCTTAGACTTCTCATATAATAACTAGCCCACTAATTAAAGTTTGTACAGTCAACTCCATTGATGTAGTGAATTAATATATTTTCAGCAAAATCTTTAAATAGTATCCCAATAATAAATGACTAAAGAACATTAAAATTTAATAATCATAAATAAGAATTTAAACTATAACATAAATATGATGCTTATTTCTTTTCATTTTTAAGCTCTTAAGGATAAGTGGTTCCTAAGAATTCATAATATCCACGAGATTCTAGATTTGGAATCTCTTACTAGCATCTTAGGACCACCCTTAAGGGATCCCTCTCTATAATAACTTGGTGTGTGTGAAACGAGGGGACTATATACACTTAGGGGAGTAGTCAAATACTTGAAGAGTTTTGGAATGGAATCTAGATACCCTTATTTCTCACCCAAGAAAAAAAAAAGCTCCTTAAAACATGACATGTATAATTTGTCATGTTACAACATAGAAAAGGATGATAGGACACTCCTCTCTTATTATGGATTGTAGAGTTAAACACTTTGTCAAATAGTATGTAATGTGATTGATGGTAGGCGTCAACATTAAATGCCAATGTGATTAGAAATGTAATTGGTAAAGTCTCCATAAGCAATTTGATTCAAAAGGGAAGGCACGTGGCTTGTTCATTGACCTAATTTTGTTGGCTAAGGTGGAGTTTGGGTAGCGTTTTTGAGCTTGCGGTGCACGTTTGCATTTAAAAACTAGGTCCCACGACATTATTCACACATTTAAAAATTATTTTGTTACAGTGTTTTCAGTTTTTAGTTTTCAGCAATAAGCGGTATCCAAACATACCCTAAAAGGAAGCACTCCGGTTGAGTAGTTGTTGAGGGATTTTGAGCTGCATTGATCTTCTTTACCAAATCTTTAGATAGTTGCTAAAGAATGAATGATTAAAAGAACATTAAACTTTAATGTTCATAAGTAAGAATTTAAACTTTGACATAATATAATTCTAAATATATACATTTATTTCTCTTTGCATTTAAGCTCCTTAAAACATGACACGCATAATTTGATGTGTTAAAACATAGTAAAACATAAAAGGACACTCCTCTCTTATTATGGGTTGCATAGTAAAACACTTGTCAAATAGAATGTAATGTGATTGACTGTAGGTGTGAACAGTAAATGAACGGCTAAAGAACATTAAAGTTTAATGCTCACAAATAAGAACTTAAACTTTAACATAAATATGATGCTAAATAAATATGTTTATTTCTTTTCACATTTAATCTCCTTAAAACATGACAAGCATAATTTGACATTATACAATAGACTAATAGAGTAAACATGAGAGGACACTCCTTTCTTCTCTTATTATGGATTGCAAAGTAAAACACTTGTCAAATGGAATGTAATCTGATTGATGGTAGATGTCAACATTAAATGCTAACGTGATTAGGGATGAATTTGGTACTAAAGTCTCCACCAGCAATTTGATTCAAAAGGGAAGGATCATGGCTTGTCCATTGCCCTAATATTGTAGGCTAAATGGAAGCACTTCAGCTAACTGCCATAGTTGCAGAGGGTTTTTAATTTGGATTGTTCTTTACCAAATCTTTAAATTGTCGCTCAAGAATGAATGGTTAAAAGAACGTTAAAATTTAATGTTCATAAATATGATGCGAAATAAATACGTTTGTTTCTTTTTGTATGTAAGCTCCTTAAAACACAAGTATATTTTGACATGTCACAACAGAGTAAAACATGAGAGGAGACTCCTTATTATGGGTTGCAGAGTAAAACACTTGTCAAATAGAATCTAATGTGAGTGACGGTAGGTGTGAACATTGAATAAATAGCTATAGAACATTAAAAATTGTTTCTCATAAATATGAATTTAAACTTTAACATAAATACGATGCTAAATAAATACTTTTATTTTTTTCGCATTTAAGTTCCTTAAAATATGACACGTATAATTTGACGCGTTACAATAGAATAAAACATGAGATAACACTCCTCTATTATTATGGAATGCAAAGTACAACACTTTTCAAATAGAATGTAATGCGATTAGAGATATACTTGATCTCCACAAGCAATCAAATTCAATAAGGAAGGCTCATGGCTTGTTCATTGCCCTAATCTTGTTGGCTAAAAGGAAGCGCTTTGGCTAATGGCACTAGTGGTGGAGGGTTTTTGAGCTTGATTGATCTTCTTTACCAAATAGCTTTGAGTTAGAGCTTTGTAGGCCTTTTTTTTTTTCCTTTTTTTTCTTTTTTTTTGGTAATGGCTACCCATCTGTCGTGGGTGGGGGTGCCCTTTAACCCAAGGGCAAGGGGGCACACTAAAGTTGACTCCTAAGCATGGTTTTCAGACCTTAACCGGACCGTACGATCCGACCGAGAACCTCTCACTAACACGATTCTTTAAACCACCAGAACCGTTCTATGCACAGAAAGCACGAAACCATTTGAACCACGGTTGAACCGCTCGGATTTGAAAACCGTGAATGGTTCTCACGGTTTAGATCAACGCTTTTTAAAAAATAAATAAATAAATTTTTTTTAAAAAAATTAGAAGCTTACAGCACCTTATCACCATGGTTGAAGCTTCAACCACTACGAGATGTTGTCAAACATTGAAAATATTGAGACCCCATCATCTCTATCTCGCTAGCTCTGTCTCTCGTTTGTTATCTGTCCAGAACTTTTCTTCTTAATCTTCTTCTCTTTCTCTCTCTGTCTTGTTTTCCTACCTCTACTCCATCTAGATGTTGCGTAAACTGGTTTAAGAAAACTAAAGAAAGGTAAAAAAAAAAATGGAAAAGGTATGAACTGGGAAGTTGGAGTGACAGAAGAAACGAAGGTTAAGAAGATGAAAGAAGGAAAAAATATGTAGAAGTAAGGCTATGTTTGGCTCTATGTAAAACGTTTTCCAAGTGTAAAATATTTTCAAGTGAAAATATTTTTTAGAAAATAAAATATTTTCAGGTGTTTGGTGGCATTTTAAAAAATACTTTGAAAAATATTTTTTAGTGCTTGGTTGTGATCTTGAAAATACTATAGAAAACACATTTTCTACTTGTTGCTCACATTTTCTCAGCTTCCAAACAAATATATAATATCATTTCTCAATAGATAAACACAAAAGAAACAAAACCAAACAAAAAAATTTATCAAATCCGGTCAAATTGAGAGAAGCAGGAAGAGAGAGAGGTGATTGGGTTCAATCTAGAGGCGGCGAAGGTGACTAGGTCATTGTGGGTCGCTCGTCTTGTGGTGGTTTGCTCGACATGGGTACAGAAAAAAAAGGGTAAATCGGTGACATGGGTGGCAGAGGGAGGAAGATGGAGGAAGAGAGAAACAAGGCAGATCGGTGATGGAGTCGAACTTTGCTTGATCGGCAGTGAGAGGCATGACCCAGACGGCGGTGGAGTCAATTCAAGTTCAAGTGACCGGCCTCTCTCTCTCTGACGGTGGGCGGCTCTCTCTCACTCTCTCTCTCTCTTGGTTCGGTCCTTTTTTTTTTTTTTTTTTTTGAAAATGGTTTGAAGGTAAAATAGATGTGTAATCTATTTTACACTTCAGGCCTTCATATTTTACAGTCAATGGAAATGATTTTCTGTTTGACTTAGTTTTCCAACCAAACCAAACACCCCTGGCGGTGTAAAATATTTTCCAAATTCTTTTTACACCCGAAACAAACACAGCCTAAAAGGCTGACTTGGTGGAGAGATTTTTTTTAAAGGTGTGGTGTAGATTAAACTTTGGGAAATGGAAGCCTTGGGGAAATAAATTTAAAAAAGAAAAAAGAAAAAAAAGAAGAAGGTAAAGTTGATGTTTTGATGAGACCAAACGTGATGTGTTGTTGGCATTGGAGTGGTAGGTGAATGGAGGGAATTTGTATTGGGTTAGAAAGAGAAAGGTTTGTCTACGATATTTTCACAATAAATTTTAAGTGGTGAGTTGCTATTAGTTGTCATTGTTGGAACAAAAAAGTAATCTCAATGACAAAAAAGTAATCTCAATAATAGGTTCAAATTTGAATTAACCTATAATTTGTTGTAAAAATAATGTGGACATAAATATTCTAGATTAGAAATTAACGTAATGATATTTTTACTTAATATTTTTATAATATTTATACAATAAATTATTGTATTGGATTAATATTTAAAGTAATGTTAATTCTATAATAAATTCAACATAAATCTTAGGTTGAAAAATATTTATTTTCAAAATAAATTTCTATATATATATATATTGAACTATTTTAGTTAAATTTTCATTTTTTACTAATTTAATATATTTATTTATATTTTAAATAATTATTAAATTAATTATGACGTCATTACGGTTCAACCCCGATTCGACCTCGGTTAGACCTTAAAAACCTTGAACCTCTCTCTTATACAGTTCTTTGAACGGTCTGGGTTTAAAAATCATGCTCATAAGTGGACAAACCTATACTAACCACATCCACCCTAGCTAATCATAACATACATTCAACCACTTTAATATCCCAACTTGATTACAAGCTTACGTTACTAAGCTCGATAGAGCTTTGTAGGCTTTGATTTCAAGGAGTATAACCAGCCAATCATATATTAATAAGACGAAAAAGTCCTTTTTTCATCTAAAAATAAATAAAAGGAAAAGAACCATAGGGTTAACATAGAATGCATTCAATGGTGTTATTATAACAAAATACACGTAATATTGTGTGCCTATCTACTTTTTTTTTTACTATGATTCAATTAGAAGGTGTCCCACTCACACTCTTGTGGCTGTGGAGCAAACAAGCATTCTTTAGAGAGAGAAAGAGAGGCAAATGCCTCTGTGGTCTGTGCTACTTCTTGTGAGAAACACTTGTCAGCAAGACAAAAACAAATGGGAAGGAGAGTTATATTAAAAAAAAAAAATCAAAATCAAAATCTTGTGTCATACCATGAGTGTTTATTGATGATCCATTAATCAAAACTTGTATGTGGTGAAATAAGATATAAAATTTATTTAGAAAACCTATATGTACTCAAATAAGCTATATTACAACTATATAAAAGAAATAATTGAGATTTTAAAAAACCGTATGTGGTGAAATAAGCTAAATAAACCGAGGGGAAAAAAAGCTTCTGAAAGAAGTCCAAACTCCAAAGAAATATATATAATTTTTATTTAAAGGATTTGGCCGGCCTTGGGAGTACTCGACTATGTGCCTAAGGACCTGCCGTTGGTGTTGTATGAACTCTTTTATTAGCTAAATAAAACCCCCCCGTTTCCACCCAAAAAAAAAAATTATGCAAATACGTTGATGACAAAAAAGTATTTCAATATTTGGGTTTGTGTCAGAGCTGGAGTAGCTCAGTTGGTTAGAGCGTGTGGCTGTTAACCACAAGGTCGAAGGTTCAAGCCCTTCCTCTAGCGATTATTTTATTATTTTCCCTTTTTTTGTTGCCTTTTTTCCATTCAAAAGTCAAAACCACGGTGTCAACCAAGTGACCAACTAATCACAAGGTCCCAATTCCAAAGGAGGAGAAATAATTGCTTAAAAGTTAAATACAATCATTTAAAAAAGAAGAACGAATCCATTAACTTTCAAACTCATATCCCCATTTCCTAATTCCACATTCCACTGAGGTAGTCTTTGCTGTTTCTTTTCACTTTTGCCTCAGCCACAATTACTTTTCCATTAGTTGTTTGAATTTTTTTTTAAGAATTACAAAGATAAAAATCATAGTTAAGGAAAGTTCAATGTGTTAAATCTTATCCTTCCTTAATTAGCCTAATGATTAAAACAATAACATTAATGCTAATAATAAGAAGCAGAAGAAGAAGATTTAAAAGGTTCTTGTCCTTAAGTAATGAATCATATTCTACATGGTTTTCTAAGGCTGCTACCTGCACAACATGTTTGGGTTTCACATTTAAAAATGAGTCTTTTGGCTTAATATTGCTAAAAATCGAGTTTATTTGTGATATGGGTGCTGTTCAAAGTTATTTGGGAAATTGAGAAAAAAGAGTGAATTTTGGTAATACCATTGCCAGAATTCTAACAAAAAGTATGAGAGAGAAAAGTTTAAATTTTGGTAATTTCATTACTGAAATTCTTGCTGCCCAAAATTACTACCCAGATGCCAGGTGAAGTGCCTGAATGAGGAGTGGCTGAAAGGAAACCAATTGTGGCAACCAAGTTGTTGAAATTGTAGGGGAGTGAGGAAAGAGAAAATAAGAACTGTGGCAACTAAGTTGCCGAAAATGGGAGGAAAAAAAAAAAAGAAAAAAAAAAAGAGAATTGTGGCAACCAAGTGGCCAAAAACTTGGGGAGAAATTTAATAGTAATTTAGGCAATGAAATTGCCAAAAATGAGGGGAGGGGAAAAGAAGAAGAATTAGGCCGAAAATTGAAGGAAAAAACAAGTTGTGGCAATGGAATTACCGAAATGGGAGGAAAAAAAATAGTAGCAATTGATTTGTGGCAATGTTGTTGCCAAAATGGAAGGAAAAAAAAATTGTGGCAATGGAATTGCCGAAATGGGAGGAAAAAGAAGAAGAATTATGACAATGAAGTTGCCAAAAATTGGAGAGAGAGAGAGAGAGAGAGAGAGAGAGAGAGAGAGAGAATTGTCCGGATAAAAAAAAATATTTGGAGGAGTCCATCACCTCACCTCTTCCTCTTGATTCTTATTCTCCAAGTACTTTGGAATATATTCTTTGATCATTCCCAATAAAACCTAACCTACTGATATGAATCTAAGTCATGGATTTTTTTTTGTCTTTTCATTTCTTTCCCCAATATAAAAGGCAGGCACTATCACTAAAGCATTGCATCTCCTACATTTTTCACATTCCTTCAGTGTGCACAACTAAGGATTGTAAGTTTTGGGTTAATATGAGTTTTTTTGCTTTGCTTATTAACTTACAGCTCTAGAAATTAACAGATTTATTATTATTGTATAAATATATGCTTTGTAAATATTAGAAGCTAATATTATGTATTTTTGTCGTTAATATTGTTTTTATGACTATGATTATAATTATAATTATTATTGTTGTTGTTATTCAAATTTTAGATTAATGAATTTTTTATGGTTAGGACTACAAGCATTTTTAGTTATATTTGAAATTTACCATAATAAATTGTAATAGTCACCATACATGAATTTGATTATTTTGTAGTTGATAACTTATAATCAGCCTATGACTTAGGTGCTTCTAAAAAAAAAAGATTATACTTTTATGCTAGGAATACTTTATTTTCACTCATTGCAGAAAATTGCCTTGTATAGCAAATCTCAAGTATCTTGTTGATATCATTATAAATACAATATCTTAAACTCTTTTAAGGGTCAAACTGATTCACATAAACTTTTTAGTATTGTTGTTATTTTGTATTTATTTATTATTATCTTTTTTTTTTTTTTTTGGGCAAGTATCACTTTATAATTCTCACTGTGTCAGTTGGTATCACAATTGTGCTAAGCATCTCAACTCTCTAATTAAATTTATGTGCGTGTTTTGTTAATTTTGAAATTATTTAATATTATTTATTGTTATTATTATTATATGACCACAAAAATTGTAATAAATTGTATTATTGTGATCTTTTTATAATCAATTTTACTTTATTATTATCAATTATTACATCTATTACTTGGACAAAATATATTGCATAATATGTTTGTTGGTTTATAATAAAGATATGTATGTGTATTATTATTATTATTTTTATTTAGTACAATAAATTGTATATTTGTGTTTCTTTTTCTTTAAAGTTTAGTTGGTATAAAAATTTATTAAGTTTCTTGAATCTTTACTTTTTAGGGTGGTTATAGGTTGGGAAATGAAAATTAATTATATGCTTTATAAATTATACGCTAATATATTGTATGTATTATATATGGTTATATTATAGTTAATACTAATTATTGTGTGTATGATTATTTTTACTAAAACTATTATTATTATTATTATTATTAAAAATTTTGTTTCATATATCCTTTATTTGAGTTTCTTTTAATTTTATTATGAACTACAAGCATTGTAAGTTATATTTAATATTTAGCATAAAAAACTATAGTAGTCACTATATATTAATTTTATTATTTTTTATTATTGTTCTTTTGTTTTTATTTAGGATTATATTTTTTTAGAAGATATTTATGATTATTTGATTGTGTTTTTTTGTTCTTTCTTTCTTTTCTTGCAAGTATCACTCTATAATTCCTACATTCCTTCATTTCGTATTGCGATTGTAGTAAGCTTCTTAGCCCCCTAATTTAATTGAAAATTATTTTCTTAGTTTGTAATTTTTTATATAGATGGTTTGTAAAAAATGTACCTTCAGATATTGTAATTTTTTAATCTTAGTATTTATATATTAAAGATATTGTGAAAACGCATCTTCCCTTACAGTATACTTTATATTATGTGCGTATGAATTTAAGAATACAATAATTAGGGTTGATTCCATTCCAATTATGAGTATGAGTATGATTATGATTAATTTCTTATATTCTATTTAATTTAGGGTTGACCAAGATCTTAATAGTACTTTATTGTCAATTCATTAATGTCATAGAGGTTATCTCAGTCCCAAATAAAAAAAAGGGGTTAATTTAGTTTGATTTGTAGACAATTTCCTACTAATATAAAGGTAATGGATGTTGCATGGTTTAACTCATTGTAACATTTAATGTAGGATATATTTGAAATGGAGCTTGGGCCATTCGATCCTTCTCTGTTAACCCAACAACAATATCACATCTCTAATGATGCAATGGAAGGCAATGTACGTTGTGAGATCAAAATTTATTAATGTCCTAATAATATCTACAATTATTCAATTTACATGAAAATAATTTCAACATTAGCAATATATTGTACATTTTTTAAAAAATTTCAGGTTTCCACCTTATAAGTGTGACCCCAACCGTTTGCACCCCCTTCCCCCCCCCCCCCCCCCCTCGGCAATTAGTCGAGCGTATCACCCCATATTTGCATCAATGCAGACTATACCGTGTTACCTGCCTACCACATATAGATCTTGACTGGAGTCTTATCACTTCTTTGGTGAAGCGGTGGCGATCTGAAACCCATACATTTCACCTACCTACTTGTGAAATGTCGATCACTCTACAGGATATAGCAATCATTACATAATTGCCTATTGATGGCAATGCAGTGCGCGGGGCCACTAATTTGAACTGGGGAACAGTTTGTTAGAATTTACTTGGGGTGACACCACCTGCAATAGCATTGGAATATAGCAAAAAAGTAGATTGCATTGCTGCTTTCTACAGTTGTTAGCAGATTTTGGTATAGCTAGGGAATATAACTGGGGTAATGTCACACTTACTTTCCTTTATTAAGAGTTGTGTACTGCTGCTATTAAAAAAAACATGGAGGTTGCAAGCCCTGTTTTCATATTACAATTATGGGCCGGGGAGCATCTTCCCATATGACCCCAATTCTAATAAATCCAATGAATTTAAATGGTGACGAATCCATATTGGCAGCCTAACATATCAAATATTGCATTGACACCATTATCATCTTCTACCAAAACTTGTTGGTAAATCATAGGATGTGAATGACAGTGAAAAGGAAATCTATACCAAATAGTAAGTTTTGAATCTTCTCTGTTTATATGAAGCATGGATGCTACTCCATCACATAGATCTTCAAATGTAACACCCTAGCTCAATGAAAGCATAGAAGGAGGTGGCCCTTCGTAATAAACCCCAATTTCGCCATGTTTAATTATTCCACTGGAATGGATGTGAAAAATAAACAACTTTTCTACCATCTACACTAAAACATAACAATAATATTAATATATTAACACTACACAACCATTAAAATGCAATACAAGAAAGTAATCTATTAAAAATATTCAATGTTTAAATAGATAGAGCTGAGAGAATTCTATTAAAGAGGATTGGTTCATTGATAATTTATTACTATCCATCATAGTAGTTAAAATGACTTTTTGTTTCCCTTTTCTTAAGTAACTTAGCATAATATTAACATATAGAAGGATCTATTATGGTTATGTTAATTATTTTATGTAGCTCTTCATTTTGCTTCTTCTAAAACAAGACAGATTATATAATGTTCTTATGCATCCATACGATAATAAATAAATATTTCTAATATCGTACAATTTTCTTTATTATTATTATACCTAAAACTTAGATTTTAAGATTTATGATTGTAAGGACCAGATTTGGGTTCCTTTCCACTATATGGAGGGACTTTAGGCCCAAAAAGCCCAAAACAATGAATTTGTAGAGAATTGGTTGAATACTAAGCCTTAGTGGATCAACCAGACACTATAATGGATTCCAATGTCAAGAGAATGGACAGAAAAAAGTTTATATTAGAGACAAATTGTCCTTGGCAAGGTCCGAGGTGATCTATTCTTATATTCTTCTTAACGTTCAACTACAAGCTCTGTTCTTAGATGTTACAGTGTTTTTCTTCCTCCATTTTTCTCCCCCCTCTTCTTGTATTCATCATTTCCTTATATATTCTCCTTCTTCCTCATTTCCACCTGCCACGTGCATCCAAGATGGTCAGTCTTGATACTTGTCCCATCAGTCCTTTCCATTCATCTCCATTTGGTAACTGTAAGGCTGAAATATATTGTTCAGGTATCACCTCCACATTAATGCGGTCAGGGAGTTAGGTGCAATACATTTAATGCGAATGTAGCAGCTTTCTCCTTAGATATTTAAGGGTGTTTTTCTATCGGATGTCTTTGTCATACTAACTTGCACCAACAGATCTACCTAGAATATTACCTTAGCTGGCAAACGACCTTTTCGGACTTCAGCCTTGGTCTGTTGTGGATGTATTTGTCCTCGGCACATCCCGCTGAGTCATTGTGGACGAAAATAACCTTTCTACTTACCATCACACTTTCTTTAAGTAAAGATTCTTCTTCCTTGGACAGGATTGTGTCCTTGGCTTGGGCCATAGGCCCAAAATCCAAATACATAATGGCCCAAAATCCAAATACATAATGAATTTTTAGGCCCAACACCCCTAAAATAGCCCCTCAAAATTCTGCTTTTAGCACCTCCGGCAGAAAGGAGGATTTTGATATTCTCGGGTATTTTTTGGGCTTATCATGTCTTGTCCTCCGCCAGTACTACTGCCTTTTTTAATTGCCCAAGGCATGCTCCTGACGCTTGGGCATTCAGAGCGTGCCCTCATTAAATTTTGACGGCGCTTTTGTTCCCCACGTTCAACGGCATGATGCAAATCCAACGGTGGAGAATTTCCTAGGGTTACGAGCGGGAATTTTCCCGCTTGTAACTTCTGTGTCACTATAAACAGCTTCTCAAATCGATTCTTTTCCCTATTTCCATCAATCACACAATTTTAGAGCTTATACATTGAATTTGTCACTCTCTCTTACTTCCTCGTGCGTCTACAAATACTAAAAATTTATCCGAGGACCTTTTTTTCAAACCTATAAGTTTCCTCGAACCCTTCTAGTTTTGTTTCTTTCCAAATATTTTCTTTTCATCACACTTTTTTCTTCTCGGCTCTATTTTTGGTTTCAAACTTGTTGATTTCTCTTCAAAACTTCTTAGAAAATTGGTAGGTTTAAGTGTTTAGTTGAATCCGAAGAGGATAGAGAGAGATTTAGAGCTAAGTATAGTATCCCACCAATAGTGGGTATGAGATACGCTGCCCAAAGGGAATGTGTAGACGATAGGAAAGAGGGAGAGGTGGTCATCCCAATGATCGCCTTCATAGAGGAAGAAATGACCATCCCCATAGGTAATGTTACAAGGAACTACCTTAGGTTCTTTAGATTATGCCCTACACAATGCGCCCCAAACATGTTCAAAGTGTTAGGGAGTATAAAAGCTTTAAACGAGAAAATGAAGCTCGGACTAACGTACCATGATATCAACTAGGTATATAACCTACATCATTTGAAGAGTCAGGGATATTACCTTAAGTCAAGGTATCCCGAAGTAAGACTAATCCAATGCCTCCCTACATCAAACAAGGGGTTAAAGGAGGATTTTTTAATCTTTTTTGGGGGAATGGCATGATGGCCTACCCTGTCCGATTGAAGAGGGAACACTAGGTGGGGGTCTAGTCACAAGTTTATGCTCCTCGGCTTACATTTCCTTTTTATTTCACACTATCTCTGCTTCTGGCAAAATTACCTTAATGATTTTGCAGACAGAAGTTCGACCAGACCTCGGCTCAACTTAGCCAACAGAGAGAGTTTAGACAAAATTCTATGGTCCGAGGTGTTTGTCAACGAGGCCGACAGTCAATTACGAGCAGCGCACGTAATCCTTGGGTACACACCTATTTCCTGCGGATTCCAAGCTCCCAAGTGCGTAATAAAAGCCAAGGATCCTCGTCTTCCCCGCATTAGTGTGGCCTTTGAAGGATTCATCGTTCCTGAAGGCGTTCCAATCCCAGAGGGTACACCTTTCACTCAGCCACTTTTTGTGGGCATCCCTTCAGTAGGAGCATCCTCATCTCATCCCATTGTTAATGAAGAAGAAGAAGAAGAAGAAGAACTAGAGGGGTTTGTAAATTTAATAGACTCCCAGGATGAATTCGAGGTATTCAACCAACCTCTATCCCCCGAGAGTACCCCAGCTGGTTTTGACGATCAACAAGAAGTAGGCCTAAACACTTTGGACGAGATGGGCATCTAAAGGAAGTCTAAGAAAAGTTTGCTAGAATTAATAGAGTCCCAGCCTGGGAAGGATGCACCCGGGGGGTCATTTTAGCCCAAACTTCCTCCTTCCCCTCCTAAACTTCCTCTTCCTCCTCCTCAGCCATCTTTGCCTCATAGGGTTGAACCTACTGATCCAAAGAGAAAAAGAGAGCAGAAGGGTAAGGATGTAGTTGATGCTGGGAGATCTCGCCCTTCGCTTGAAGAAGAGACCCAACGTGCTGCAAAGCAGCAGAAATCTGGACAAGCAGGGCAAAGAAGCTCAGAGAGAAGGGATAGTCAGCCACCCGAGCCTCAGGCTTGGCTTCCAGCTCCGATGATCAATGGTGAGCCCTTGAGGGATAATGCATCCATCAGGGATTTTCATGGAGACACTGGATGCCATGTGGCCTTGGCTTTAGAGGAGGCTTTACTACTTTCAACTGATATGGCCGAGCTGTGGTCTATCAAGAGGCCAGAGGTTTTCCTTAACCTCAAAAGATAATCTGGGCATGGTATGCAACTCCTTTCTTTTCTCTTTTTTCTTCTTCTTTTTTATTTATTTAACTTCAAAAGGTGACCACCTTTTCTGTCAAGCTGTCCAAGCTACTTTTAGGGTTGAGGAGATAACCAATTCCTGCTACCGATAGCTGGACAATGAGAGGTCCAGGCGTGTGGCAGTTGTGGAGTCATTTAATATCTTCGACCAATCCAACAAGGGCTTAAGGAAAAAACTAACAAAGGAAGAACGAGTAAAAAAAAGTGCTGACTCGGCTCTGGATAGCACTCAAAAGCAGGCCGAGAATCAAAGGCTGCTTTTGCGTGATGCCAAGGAACAGTTGGCTTCTTCTAAAGAGCAAACAACGGCCCTTCAGAAGAAATTAGCTGAAATCTAAAAGCAGATAGATCAGGTCGAGAAAGCTAAAGATAAGGCTGAGAAAGCAAGAACGGAGGGCGAGAAGGCTAGGGATGGGGCTGAACAGCATGTTATGACATCAGAGTGGCCGAAACTAAGGAAACCCTCAGGGCGGAGGTCCCAGTAGTGTGTTGAACCTACTGTGCTTAGACTTGGAATGAAGCCCTCAATCAAGTTGGGGTTGAGGCTTCTTTTGAACTGAGAAGACCAGAGAGAATTTACTATCCCCCAGCTATACGAGCCTCAGACCTTCCTTCTATTCAAGGTGAAGCAGCTTCTACAGTTGCTGACCCTGTTGGAGAGACACAGCCTCAAGATACTCCTCTTCCTAATCAGCAGGAGCAAGTAAAAGAATCTGAAGCTCCCAAGGAAACCTCCTCCAATGTGGATAGGCCCTCGGATAAACATATAGAAATTCCACAAGGTGGGGCAGCTTCCCAAAGCTTTGAAATGGTCTTAGCTTCAGTCACCATGCCTGCCAAGGAAGATCCTAAAGAGAAAAAGAAGGTGACTTCTAATGAAGCAGCTAGTCAAGCTGACAAGACATCCAAAACTGGGCTTTAGATAAAGTTGAAACGCTGATTCCTTGTTTTTATCATGTAATTGCAATTTCTGTAGTATAACTTCCCTTCTTGAAGACATATCTTAATGAAATGTGCACTTTACTTTCCCAAATTTATACGAGTTAATTCCTTCACTTATGCAATTTTTATTTTGATTATTCCTCGATTGATCATAGCCATATGTTATAAGAATGCGAGGTTGCTTACATAAAGGAAAATACAATTTTCACATATTTTTAATTGAGAATCAGAGTAGACCAAGACTATTAAACTCATAGTATTGTCAATACTGACCTTAGGTTTACCAACTTTAACAAGTTTTCGAACTTTAAGAGAAAAAATATTCAAGCGTTGATCAAACAACAGTCAAGTCCAGGGCACCCCAAAATGCTTTAAGTGATGCTCATGAACTTTAGTTTACATCTTTATTGGGTGATAACAAACCATGCGACCTAAGAAGGGAATCAGGAGTTTGCCTCTTTTTAATGTTTGAGCTAATGCCTGACTGACACTTCAATAGATGCCATAGTATATTAATTTTCACTAAGTTTTTTAGTCCGAGGAACCTGATATGACTTAGTTCTGTTTGAACACTTAAAAAATTTATTAAAAGATATCAATTTTCCCAAGGTATGTGATTTGAGAATCCAAGCATGACCACGGTTCTATTTGAGATACTTATAGATGTCATAACGTGTTAATTTTCCCAAAGCAGATGATCCGAGGAACCAGACATAGCTGAGGTTCTGTTTAACGCTTAGAAAATTATTTAAAAGATATCAATTTTCCCAAGGTATGTGGTCCAAGGAGTCAGGCATGACCAAGGTTCTTGTTTGATATACTTATAGATGTCATAACGTGTTAATTTTTCCAAAGCAGATGGTCCGAGAAACCAGACATAGCTGAGGTTCTATTTAACACTTAGAAAATTATTTAAAAGATATCAATTTTTTCAAGGTATGTGGTCCGAGGAGTCAGGCATGACCAAGGTTCTGTTTGATATACTTATAGATGTCATAACGTCTTAATTTTCCCAAAACAGATGGTCTGAGGAACCAGACATAGCTGAGGTTCTATTTAACACTTAGAAAATTATTTAAAAGATATCAATTTTTCCAATGTATGTGGTCCGAGGAGCCAGACATGACCAAGATTCTGTTTGATATACTTATAGATGTCATAACGTGTTAATTTTCCCAAAGCAGATGGTCCGAGGAACCAGACATAGCCGAGGTTCTATTTAACACTTAGAAAATTATTTAAAAGATATCAATTTTCCCAAGATAGGTGGTCCAAGAAGCCAGGCATGACCAAGGTTCTGTTTGATATACTTATAGATGTCATAACGTGTTAATTTTCCCAAACAGATGGTCCGAGGAACCAAACATAGCCGAGGTTTTGTTTAAAACTTAGAAAATTATTTAAAAGATATCAATTTTCCTAAGGTATGTGGTCTGAGGAGCCAGGCATGACCAAGATTATGTTTGATATACTTATAATAACGGCAAAGTCGACAGATAAGTACTATGATAAGCCCGAAGAAGACAAGAAAAACTTGTATTAATAATAATATTTTCTAAGATTATTTACATTCCAGGGACGAGGCATAGCTCTTTCCTCTAGATCTTCAAGATAATACACGCTTATCCCAGCCATTAATGTTATACGATATGGCCCTTCCTAATTAGGTCTTAGCTTACTCCATGCTGGATTCTTGGCTGTTCCCATAACCTTTCTTAAGACCAAGTATTCCACTGTCAGTGGCCTTAGCTTCACATTAGCGTCATACCCCTGCTTAAGCTTGCTTTGATAATACGCTAATTGAACCATGGCATTTTCCCTTCGCTCCTCAATTAGATCTAGGCTCTTTTCCAACAATTCATCATTACTGCTCGGAGTAAAGGAACTTGTTCTCAGCGTGGGGAATCCAGTCTCTAGAGGAATAATGGTCTCGGCCCCATAAGTCATGGAAAATGGGGTTTCTCCTGTAGATCTTAGAGGGGTAGTCTGGTACGTCCATAAGACATGCAATAGCTCCTCTACCCATTTCCCCTTCGCGATCATCCAGCCTCTTCTTTAGTCCACTTACTATGACTTTATTCACAGTTTCAGCCTGCCCATTCCCCTGCGGATACGTCGGGGTAGAATACCTATTCTTTATTCCCATATCGCAGTAGTATCTCCTAAAGGCTTTGCTGTCAAATTGGAGTCCATTGTCCGATATAAAAGTATGGGGGACTCCAAACCTAGTAACAATGTTTTTCCAAACAAATCGTTTGGCATCTACATCTTTGATATTCGTAAGCGGTTCAACTTCAACCCACTTGGTGAAGTAATATGTGCCGACCAATAAATACCTCTTATTACCTGCTGTCTTAGGGAAATGGCCGACAATATCCAAGCCCCACTATGCAAAAGGCCAAGGGCTGGACAAAGGGTTTAGAGTTCCCCCAGGTTGGTGAATGTTTGGAGCAAACCTTTGACACTGGTCGCACTTCTTTACATAGTCTTGTGATTCTTTTTGCATCTTCGGCCACTAGTAGCTTTGTGTAAGCGCTCTATGTGATAGAGACCTGCCACCCGTATGGCTTCCACAAATTCCTTCATGCAATTCTTCCAAGACTAGCTCAATTGCCTCTGGGTGCACACACAGCAGATATGGGCCAGAAAAAGATTTTTTGTACAACTTCTGGTTCTCGGATAGCTAGAACCGAGGAGCTTTCCTTCGCACTTTGTCAGCCTTAGATTTATCTTTGGGCAAAACGTCTTTCTTGAGATGCAATACAATAGAGTCCATCCAACTAGGACCCGCCTTTATTTGATGGATATGAGCCATGGTTTTTTCTGCCTCGGTAGGTTTACATAAGTCTTCTATAAGGATTACCCGAGGTAAACTTTGTGCCGAGATAGTGGCCAATGTGGCAAGAGAATCGGCATGTGTGTTTTGACTTCTAGGGACATGTGATAAACAAAAAGACTCAAATTTAGACTGCAAATGTCTAACCTGGTTTAAGTATTCTTGCATTATGGAATCTCTGGCCTCTAACTCTCCTTGGACTTGGCCAATAACCAATCTTGAATCAAAGAACAAATTCACTGTTTTTCCTCCCATTTTTTGTACCATGATCATTCCTTCCAGCAGAGTTTCGTATTCAGCTTCATTGTTTGTAGCCGAGAAGCCCAATCTTAAGGATTTTTCAATCATGATCCTCTCTGGAGATATCAAGACTAGCCCTACTCTAGATCCCCTGTGATTCGTTGTGCCATCTACGTAAACCTTCCAAGCTAAAGGTTCTTGCGTGGAGACTACCCCAATTGATTTTCTATCCATGTTCTGATTCTCGATCTTTTCTTCTGCTGGAATTTCGGTGAACTCGGCTACAAGATTGGCTAGGACCTGCCCCTTTACGGAGGTGCGAGGCATGTACTTAATGTCGAAAGCCCCTAGAATTGTAGCCCATTTCGCAACTCTCCCTGTGTAATCAGCACTCCGAAGTAAAGATTTGAGTAGAAGTTGAGTCAGGATAACCACTGTATGTGACTAAAAGTAGTGGGGAAGCTTACGCATAGCATGCACTACGACCAGAATGGCTCTTTCAAGTGGTAAGTAACGAATCTTGGCCTCATGCAAGGACTTGCTCACGTAATAAACTGGCCTTTGCACACCACTATCATCTCGTATTAGCACCAAACTCACTGCATGGGAGGCCACTGCAATGTAGGCAAACAAAACTTCATCCACCTTGGGCCTTGACATGATGGGTGGCCGAGATAAATACTTCTTCTACCGCTGAAAGGCTAGAAGACACTCCTCAGTCCATTCAAATCCCTTTCATTTGTTCAACAACTGAAAGAAAGGCTTGCACCTATACGCTGATTGAGAAATGAATCGATTTAGGGCGAAAGTCATCCCTGTGAGCCTTTGAACCTCCTTGGGGTTCCGAGGTGGTTGCAAGTTGTTGATTGCCTTAATCTGGTCAAGATTGACTTTAATTCCACGGTGCGTGACCATATAACCCAGGAACTTCCCTGATCCCATGCCAAAAGAACACTTGGAGGCATTAAGCCGTAACTTGTGTCTTCTCAAGATATCAAAAATATTACCGAGATCACTAACATGATCAGACTCCACCTTACTCTTTACCACCATGTCATCAATATAAATCTCGATGTTTTTCCCCAATTGAGGCTCAAACATTCTGGTCATCATCCTCTGGTAGGTAGCCCTTACATTTTTCAAATTAAAAGGCATCACCTTATAATGATAATTCCTAGTAGGAGTAACAAAAGTTGTCTTCTCTTAGTCATCCGTGGCCAAAGGTATCTGATGATATCCTTGAAAAGCATCCAGAAAGCTCATCCAAGGATGGCCCACAGTTGCATCCACCAATTGGTCAATTTGAGGCATAGGGAAAGGGTCCTTTGGGCAGGTTTTATTCAAATCTGTAAAATCCACGCATACGTGCCATTTCCTTGTCTTCTTTTTTACCACCACTGTGTTCGCCAACCACTCTGGATAAAAAACCTATTTTATAGCCCCAGCTTGTTTAAGCTTCGTCACCTTGTCTTTGACAGCATCAGAGTGTTCCTTGGATGAACACCGAGGTGATTGCTTCTTAGAGGTGACAGATGGATTTACACTCAAATGATGGCATATGAAGTTTGGATCTACTCTCGGGGCCTTGTAGGCACTCCAGGCAAATACGTCCACATTTTTCCTAAGGAATTCCACCAATTCCCTCTTTTCCTGAGATGGTAGCTGAGCACCAACTTGGAAAAACTTCTCTGGATCATCCCTTATGTTAAATCTCTCAAGATCTTCACATTTAGCCTCTTTGGCCAGCACGTTAGCAGGTAACTCTGTAAACTTTGATTGCTATAAACTATCATTAACTGAGGCCGAGGACTCTACCGTTGGCTGATGCGAAATTTCAGATACGAGGCACTGCCGAGCCATGGATTGGTCCCCAACCAGCTCCTCAACTTGGTCTCCTGATGGGTACTTCAACTTCTGATGCAAAGTTGAAAAAACAGCCCCTAGTGCATGAAGCCAGGGTCTGGCAACTATGGCCGTGTAGGGAGAGAAAGTATTAACTACAATAAATTCCACTTCAAGCACCTCTGAGCCTGCCTGCATGGGCAATCTTATTTGTCCCTTAGGAATAACAACTAGTGGAGAATTATAGGCCATCAAATCCTCAGTTGTTAGGTTCAGCCCCTTGTACAAGTTAGGATACATGACTTTTGCACCGCTGCCCTGATCCACCAACACCCTCTTTACATCATACCATCCTATTCTGAGAGTTACCACCAAAGCATCATCATGTGATTGGATGGTTCCTACCTTATCTTCGTCTGAGAAACTCAATGCTGGTCGAAGTTCCACCTTGGGCCTCTTCGGTCCAGAATTAATGTTTTCGGCTGGAAACTGAGCTACAAACATCACTCTGGAGGGTTGGGAGCCAATCCTCCCTGGTGCAGCAAAGATGACATTAATGGTGCCTAGGGGGGGCCTTGAAGAAGCATTCCCCTGATTTCTAGACCTTGACTGGTCTTCCCGCCCGTTTGGGTGACACAAGAGATGCTGCAACCTTCCTTCCTTCACCAGCTGCTCTAAATGATTCCACAATGTGCGGCAGTCCTCGGTGGTATGTCCTCACTCTTGATGGTACTAGCAATGAAAACTTTGATTACGCCTTAAGAGGTCTCCATTCATCTTGTTTGGCCATTTGAAATATGACTCACCCTTGATTTTTTCCAACACTTGATGTACTAGATCTCTGAATACAGTATTCACCACTTGAGGAGTTGCAGACTTAGACTACCCAGTAAAATCTCTACGAAGCCTATTGTTGTTATAACGATCCGACTTGAAATCCCTCATCTCTTGAGGGATAACCTTACCATTTCCCTTGTCTTGTTGTTGGTCCTCTTCCACCCTCTTGTACTTGTCAATCTGATCCACGAGCTGGCGTATATCGTTAACAGGTTTCCTAGTCAAAGACTTTCTTAAACCATGCTCGGCTGGCAAGCCGAGCTTGAAAGTGCTAATGGCTATGTCATCAAAGTCACCATCAACTTTATTGAACATTTCCCAATATCTGTTAGAATAAGTTTTCAAGGTTTCTCCCTCTCTCATGGACAACGACAACAAGGAAGCTAAAGGTCGAGGAACCCTTTTGCATGTGACAAAGCGAGATCTGAAATCTTGAGTAAGTTCCTTAAAAGAATCAATGGAATCCGCCTTCAGACTATCAAACCATCTCATCGCCACAAGCCCCAAACTGGATGGAAATACCTTGCACATCAAAGGCTCGTTCTTGGAGTGTACGTCCATCCTCTGATTAAAATGGCTAACATGCTCCATAGGATCCATTCTACCATTGTACAAGGTGAATGTGGGCTGAGAAAATCGCTGAGAAAGCCTCCCTTTCTCAATCCAGCGTGTAAAAGGCGACCTGGAGATTTGGTTGAACGCTCTACTCACAGCGTCATTTCCCAGGCCAGCCGAGGATGACTTTCTATCCCCCCGCTCATGATGATAATCCTCGTCATATGAGAAAGACTCACTGGGCGGAGTTCTCGATCTTCACCTATAGCTATCATCCTCCTCATCACCAGAAGAGAATTCAGGATTAGATGGAGCTCGCCTTCGCCGTTCATGACGCAAGCTTCTCCTCAGATGATCAATCTCCTTCTGCATGTTTCTGGCATTCTCTGCCTAAGAAACGTGACTTTTATCCCGAGCTTGGCTTCTATTCGTATGAGTAGTATGTACGCTTCCTTCCCGGTCC
Organism: Quercus ilex subsp. ballota; assembly: GCA_032727855.1. Classification (NCBI taxonomy): domain Eukaryota; kingdom Viridiplantae; phylum Streptophyta; class Magnoliopsida; order Fagales; family Fagaceae; genus Quercus; species Quercus ilex. The sequence goes on from CM064918.1 coordinate 43,175,233, forward strand.
CTTTGTCGTTCAAGATCACGAAAATGATCTTGACCTTGAGACCCCATAGACTCTACCTGATGTGGACCTGATTCTACTATCTTTGAGAGTGAGATCAACTAAAAACTCCAGTATCCCCACACCCGGCGCTAATTGTAAGGACCATATTTGGGTTCCTTTCCACTATGTGGAGGGACTTTAGGCCCAAAAAGCCCAAAACAATGAATTTGTAGAGAATGTGTTGAATACTAAGTCTTAGTGGATCAACCAGACACTATAATGGATTCCAATGTCAAGAGAATGAACAGAAAAAGGTTTATATTAGAGACAAATTGTCCTCGGCAAGGTCCGAGGTGATCTATTCTTATATTCTTCTTAACGTTCAACTACAAGCTCTATTCTTAGATGTTACAGTGTTTTTCTTCCTCCATTTTTCTCCCCCCTCTTCTTGTATCCATCATTTCCTTATATACTCTCTTTCTTCCTCATTTCCACCTGCCACGTGCATCCAAGATGGTCGGTCTTGATACTTGTCCTATCGGTCCTTTCCATCCATCTCCGTTTGGTAGCTGTAAGACTGAAATATACTATTCAAGTATCACCTCCATATTAATGCGACCAGGGAGTTAGGTGTAGTGCATTTAATGCGGAGGTAGCAGCTTTCTCCTTGGATATTTTAGGGTGCTTTCCTATCAGATGTCTTTGCCATACTAACTTGCACCAACAGATCTACCTGGAATATTACCTTAGCTGGCAAACGATCTTTTCGGACTTCAGCCTTGGTCTGTTGTGGATGTATTTGTCCTCGGCCCATCCCGTTGAGTTATTGTGGACGAAAATAACCTTTCTACTTACCATCACACTTTCTTTAAGCAAAGATTCTTCTTCCTTGGACAAGATTGTGTTCTTGGCTTGGGCCATAGGCCCAAAATCCAAATACATAATGGCCCAAAATCCAAATACATAATGAATTTTTAGGCCCAACACCCCTACAATGATCATATACTAACCTTTTTTTTTTTTTTTTTTTTTATAGCATACGTGTATATTATAGGCTAACAAAGTAAGTATTTATTTAAGGAAAATTTATGTCAATTTTGAAATATATTTTTGCTATATGAAATTTTAGGCAAGAATTCATGGACAAATAATTTGAAACATATCATACAAATCAGTTCATGTTGCAAAACACATAATACAAAAACAAGATTTGCATGAACAAATAATTTAACAAAAACAAGATTTTCATACTTAACTATGCCCCTAAAACATATCAACATGAATATTATAAAAAGAAAAGTAACTACTTAAGAGATGTAACTCACCTTGTAAGAGATAAAGAACGGATAGATATTTGCAAATGTTGTTCGATATAATTGTTTGTAGAATGTATGGCACGCATGAATTGAAAATAGTTGATAAAATTATGAGGGGAATAAGAGTGGAGAAGAAGGTTGATAGAATTTTTAGGGGAAAAAGAGTAGAAAATAAGAACCGTGGAAACTTTAGTAACATTAGTGCTGTTTAAATAGGATGCAAGTTTCATATAAGTTAAATTCTTAGATTTTAAACTGTATAACTAGATACGCCAATTGACCAAATACAACACAATACAGACCAAGATGGGACACTCTGATACAAACAAATTACTTAACTATAAACGTATATTCACCGCAAAGAATCTCTGCAAAGAATCTCAATTTCTTTGTTTTTTTTTTTTTACAGTATGCACATCAATCATTTTTTTTCTTCCGTAATTTTCTCTCATGCATGGACATAAATCTAGCACTGAATAAGAATCTATGTACTTGAATCTATCATTATTTGTTTCATAGGGCAAATCATGCAAAGAATACTTTTACAATACGAAATGAAAGAACATGACATACACACAAACCAAACTGCTTCAGTAAAAAAAAACTATTGACACATGGAAAGAATAAGAATATGTGTACTTTTACAATTCTGTCTCTCTCTCCTCCAATTTTCGGTAACTCCATTGCCACAATTCTTTTTTATTTTTTATTTCCTTCCATTTCGGTAACTACATTGCCACAAATCAATTGTCACATTTATTTATTTTTTTCCTTCCATTTCGGCAATTCCATTGCCATGAAAAAAAATTTCTCCTCATTTTTGGCAACTTCATTGCCAAAATTAATATTAAATTCCTCCCACAGTTTCGGCAATTCCTTGGCCACAAATCAATTGCCACATTTTTTTTTCCTCCAATCCATTGCCAAAATTATTATTAAATTCCTCTCCAAGATTTCAGCAACTTGGTTGCCACAATTCTTTTTTTCTTTTTCCTCCCATTTTCGGCAACTTGGTTGCCACAATTCCTATTTTCTCTCTCCTCACTCCCCTACAATTTCGGCAACTTGGTTGCCACAATTGGTTTTCCTTTCAGGCACTCCACCTAGCACTTCACTTGGGCAGAGTTTCGAGCAGCAAGAATTTTGGTAATGAGATTACCAAAATTCAAACTTTTCTCTCTCATACTTTTTGTTAGAATTTCGGCAACACCGTTGCCGAAATTCACTCTCTTTCCTCAATTTCCCAAATAACTTTAAACCGTACCCATATCACAAATAAACTTGATTTTCTGCAATATTCAGACAAAAGACTCTTTAAAAAGGCCTTGCCATAAAATGTTTTGTTCTTGTTTTTGCTCACTTTGAATGGCACTAAAATTCTAGCCTGTAACTCGTTGAGGGAGACAGCTTTCGGCTGTGAACAGCTTGGTTATTATACACATCCCAGAACCACCACTCAGTACTTGACATTGGCAATAGTTTTAAGCAACCTGGTTCTATCTATGAATCTCAAACGATTGGGAAATATAATCTTGATCTTTAATTAATTGTAACAATCCCTTGGCTGCTTTAAGATTTGTAATTGAATTGCAAATTTTCGACAAGAAATAAAAAAGGCACCAATTAGAAAGGAACCCATAAGCTTTGGCAATACCATGCCATAGCAGCATCAGCTTGAGATGGTTTTACTCTTCTCATTCATATCAATATCACGCAGATGTCAGAACTATAGTTTTGATGGTTATATTGTTTTAAGTGTCTACTTTGATTAAATCAAATCAAGGTTACAAAAAGGAAATTTGAAAAAGGGGCAAAAAGAGAGAGCAAAAATACAATCAGTTTTAAGAATTCATCTCATCAATGTTGGTCCGGAAAATATAATCTTCACTTTCTAACTCTTCATGAAGTAGACTGGTTGATGGTGGCTGGACCCTCTCACTAGATACTTTTCCATCCAATGATCTCCTTCCCTGGAACATGTTATTTTTATCATTTTAAATCACAAGGAGTTTAATTGATTATAAATCATTTACAACCATTGGGATTGAATCCAATAAGAACATATCAACAGCAAAAATTTAACCCAGAATAGATTCATGACAAAAGACGAAGGCATCACCACAAGTTATAGAAAAGCAAAACATTGAAATGTGATTCTATGCCTGATTAAAAATTCTTTTCAAATGCAATAGTGAACAAAACATACACACATCAAATGCAATGAGAAAACAAGAGAATGCTTCAATACCTTCTGGCTTCCAAAATAGCTCACAATAATAAAGATGTCCTTAACAAGTATACAAAAAGTTTAAGACTCAGGCTTTATCTGGACTTACCTTCTTCAAGACATAGAAAAAATAGTGAAATGCATCACCAAAAGTATTCCACTCAACAGACCAGGTAAATTTTGGAGCATCGAATAAAGGACGCCTGAAATGTGGCTGTAAGAGAGATAGTTTCAGGGTAAGAACTAAGATTAATAGCAAACAAAATTAAGGGAAAGGAAGAAAAAAAAAAAAAACAAAAAAAACAAAACAAAAACTATATATCAGTTCATATACCTGGCCAAAAGAAATTGAGATAAAAATCCCATCTGGTTTCAAAACCCTATGAGCGTCATCAAGCATTGCCATGACTTTATTTACTGTTTCAGGCCGCGGATTCCATGGGTCTCCACTGTCCACGAACAATAGATCCTTCAAAATCAAAAGTTATAATACATAGTTGACCAATTAAAAGTTATAGATTATGTAGTGGAGAGTTTATAATTATGAGAGTTCAACACATCATATAGAAATTCCAGCACATCTAAAAGGAAAAACATCACGAATTGCATGTTTACCATGGTTCCTTTCTCAATGACGACATCAAAACACTCATTGCTAAAGGGCAGGTCTAGCATGTCAGCTTCCAGAACCTTTATTTCTGGTGAAACAGGTGACAAAACCAATGAACAATACTAAGGTTAAAAATTAACCTTTCTAACTGAAGAAGTTTGTTCCTACAATTAATTTAAATAATATAGAGAGAAAATGCTCTTTTATTTTTTCATTATAAATAAGTGAAGAAGCATATCTTTTCACAGTGGAAATAATTCATTTTACTAGATTTTGTTTTTGACAGGCATTACTTAGCCAAACCTAATTCTGAGTTTAGCCATTTATAAAACAACAATGCCATATGCACAGCATTTTTCCCTTTTTTTTCCTTCACAATTTGTTATTGTAGCAATGTGTTACTGAATTCACATGGGCCCACCACTAATACGACTTTACTTACTATTGTTAACAATTTACCAGCTCGGTAGTCATGAAAAAGTTGTCAGTAGACTAATTGTTTAGAAAAAAGACTGGCAGAAACTTTTCGGCAGCATTGACAAATATGTCCAACCAAAGGAAGAATCCATCTCCAGATCTGGCATTCCACGGTTTGTGACAAGAAAAGTATGAATTCCCTCATCTCTCTATTTGCTTTGAAAAACATTTTAAGTATACAATTTACTGAGTTCCAACCTTATTCTGATTACCACAAGTAGTTCCCCCAAAGTGAATAGATTGTGCTGTAATTTATATTTAAGGGCAGATACATAGATTCCATAATGTATGCTTTGCCAAGTTCTGCAATCCTCAGGCAAAACAATTGCTACTAAAAATGAAAATCACTGTTGTGTTGAATGCTAAAGAAAGTTTAAAGTAAAGCATTTCATTTAACTAGACTACCTTAAGGATTAAAAGCTCAAACACATATAAACGAGAAAAGAGTCCTTATACAGGCACATAAGCAATTGCTAAGTTTGCAGGTATATCAATCAACACACCATTATATCCCTTCAATGCTAATCGCTTCTGCATCTTCTCCACTGCAACGGCTGACAGATCAATGCATGTTATCTCAGTGATCCCATCTTTGTATAACTCTTCAGACAACTGTGAGTTCCCACAACCCAGCTCCAATACCTTCATCACACAATTTTATCATCACTACCTTGTCTCCATACCATGTTATTTGTTTAATCAAACTAGAATCAGATTACATTCAAATCCAACAAGTCCCATATACAAAAGACAAAACTTTCCAAAAGAAACAAGTCAAAACTCAAAAGTCCACATGAAAACACCACCAAACTAGCTCATAAATTGCACAAGAACATCATAAATTCAAACTAAGTCATCAAGTAAATTAGATTCCTCCAATTTCCACACCTAACTTATTGCTTTATTTACTTCAAACTCATTACTTAATTACACCCTTTACTCCACACATTAAGATTCTTTAACCAATAACCACACAACTTAAAAGTTGGTAAATTTAACACATGGAATACGAAGAAAATCCCCAAAAAATTAACATGTCCCTATACCATGTTATGAGTTTAATCAAACAAAGAATCAGATACATTCAAATCCAACGTCCCAAATACAAAATGCAAAAGTTTCCAAAAAAAAAAAAAAAACAAGTCAAAACTCAAAGCCCACATGAAAACATCAACAAAAATAGCTCATAAATTGCACAAGAACATCATAAATTCAAATTAAGTCATCAAGTAAATTAGGCTCCTCCAATTTCTACACCTAACTTAAAGCTATGTTAACTTCAAACTCATTACTTAATCAGACCCTTACTCCACACATTAGGATTCTTTAACCACACAACTTAAAAAGTTGGTAAAATTAACACATGCAATACAAATCAAATACCAAAAAAGTAACTCGTCTCTATACCATGTTATGTCACTGTGTTTAATCAAACTAGAATTAGATACATTAAAATCCAACAAGTCCCATATACAAAATGCAAAAGTTTCCAAAAGAAACAAGCCAAAACAAAAAACCCACATGAAAACATCACCAAAACTAGCTCATAAATTGCACAAGAACATCAGAAACTCAAATTAAGCTCCAATTTCCTTACTAACTCATAGCTTTATTTACTTCAAACTCATTACTTAATTAGACCCTTTACTCAAAACATTAAGATTCTTTAACCACACAACTTAAAAGTTAGTAAATTCAACACATGCAATACCAATCAAAGCCCCCAAAAAATTTATAAATAAAAGCAGTGACAGAGAGAGAAAAGGTACAGAAGAATTGGGTTTTATATGGGCTTGAATGAGGTGGCGAAAATGAGAGTAATCTTTGAACCACTCGTAGTGTTCCTCGTTAGAAAAACGCTCATCCCTGAAAAGACAAGAAGCAGTTGAGGAAATTAATGAAAACTCTAGTGGTAAATAAGGAAACAGAGTAAAAAAAACAAAGAGATACCAATAGTGAGGATCGAGGTAAGCCTTGGCAGAGGAGGGACCAAAGCTATTTTTCTGCGTTTCTTTCGGGTTCTGATTCGTACCCATTTACTGATTTTCGGGTAATCTTCTTCTTCTTGCTCGAATTTAGTCAGCGAAACCTTAAACCCTGCTGCACAACAAAAATTCTCAGATATGGACCTCGACCCGACCCGACCCGATAATATCGAACCTGGACCGTTAACAGGCTCAACAGATGTCGATAAGCTTAAAACTTATACTTTGGCCCAACCCAAACACAGGCTATTATCGTTTTTTTTTTTTTTTTTTTTTTTTTTTTTTTTTTTTTTTTTAATAATACATATTATCTTTATATTATTTGCCTCAAGGCCCTCAATTTTCAATGTATGTTACTATATTGGGGTTAGTTTTTTTTTACTTAATATAGAAGATGCAGCTAAAGTTATATAGATGGTGAGTTCATAATCCATAATTCTCATAATCATAAGATCAAGACACCAATTAATTTTTAGTACAGGTGAGAATTGAATCTTAGATATCTTATTTAACAATAATAAACTTAATTAATTGAGTTAACTGGAACTCACTCATAAAATCCAATTGATTTGTTAAAGATCAATACAACAAAATCTATTAATTTTATGGGAAAAGAAAATTTTGATTTAACATCCAAAATATCTTTTTCATTTGAAGCAAAAGATTTCAACTTCTAGACAAAACCCAAGGTCTAGTTTCATTCCAATGGAGGGATTTGACAAAAACAGAGTATATGTCTAAATCTATCATTTATTTATTTTTGATATTTTTATGTAATTTTTGGATTTTTATTTTCTTGATTTTGGGTGTTTTAAGGAATTCTTAATCAAATTAGTGTCATATTATGATACTTTATCAATTGGAATCTATTTAGAATTATTTTTACTTGGAAAATGGTCAGCAATATTAGTGTCATATTATGATTCTTTATCAATTGGAATCTATTTAGAATTATTTTTACTTGGAAAATGGTCAGCAATATGCAACATGAATATCAACAGTTAACTTTTGTTGGAGTTTCACCAAAAAAAAAAAAAATTGCTTTTGTTGGAGTTGACTCATATTTGTTTATGGGTCGTTGGCTTGGGCTTCTAATGAGTGGAATGAGTCGCCCCTCTTGTTACTCTCATTATGGTGCATAGTGGTATTTTGGGAATTTGCATCAAGTAGAGTTTTGTTATATGTAAACAATGTTGTAACGTCATTTTCTCTTATAATGAATGTTTTTAGCTGCTTGCTCTTGTAGATGTAGGCACACTATCAACCACATAAATTCTTTGTGTTGATTTCTCTCTTTTCCATTCTTTAATCTTTGCACAACCGATTTTTCACAACAACTTTTCAGTAAAAATGAGTTTTTGTTTATTTTTGGTGAATTTAAGGAATCCTTATGGATTTAAGGCTTGCATTAGCTTGTAACGAGATCTAGCCTTTTTCACCATTTTAGGATATATATTTTCACAGCCATGAAAGGAAGCTAGAAAAACATATCTTGCTCCAACTATAATCAAATTGTCAGAAAATCCCAGATTAGAAATAGACTCACGGCAAAAGAAAAGACAACAGATTTAGACTCCAGAGCATCAATATAAGGACATTGAGAGCCAAACCATCTAATAGATGGAATGTCACTCCTATCACAAAAAAAAAAAAAAAAAAAAAAAGGATGGAATATTAGACAAATATCATGATTCAATGTCCCCGGAATCATTTGAATAAAGCATGCAAATTATCCACAGAACAAGAGGAAGAGAAGAGAATTATAATCTTAGCCTAACTAACTCAGGCAGTTTCAGCATTTACACCACCGCGTTTGTTGCATATCAATCATGCTAAATATCTTTTACAACTCAAGGGAGTTTGATAGGTGCAGAGTATCACAGAACAAAAGAAGAGAAAGATGTTTTAAGAAACTATTAGAAACATGGATTATTATTATTATTCAATTAAGTCAAGCTGAACTTGCTGTTTCACGTCTTGAATAGAAAAGGAAGAAAAATGTAGAAAAGGAATAATTGTAGGTAAGGATCAATGTTGGCAATAAACAAGAATTATCCTTAGAAGCTACTCCAGGAATCTCAGTTGCTTGCCTCTTCATTAATTACAAGTAAACCGGTATGGATTCCACAGTGCAACATTGCGATATACTTCAATAGTTCTGTTCCAATCACGTACTCAGAGTCACTTATGCGATGAGGGCTTTAGCTTCAAAGGATGTATACTCAATTCATAGAAAAAGGGTCTCAGAAATTTATAATTATTACCTTGTTGAAAGTGATTGGCAGTTATTTCTCTAAGATCTCCTTGGGGATGGGATTGGGGAAGTTGGAGGCTTCAAGTCATCATACCTGGTTATTTATTGGAAAAAAGATCAGTTCACAATATACTATTCCCCTGATTGCATAAATAGACTGTGACCTCAACTTGAACTGTGTTTGAAAGCAAGCAAATTTAGACCATCCAAATGTATAGGTCTAAATGGAAATAACTAAAATTTTCTCTGGTGAACACCAATAACTTGGTCCATCTGGAAATAAGTACACAGTTTATTCCTTTATGTGCAACTGGGATGATCGCATCCTGGATTTTGTATTATTTTATGCTTTGGAAAAATATTTCCAGAGTGGAATGGTCTAATCAATTCCCCTCACACAACCTTTATGGAAACATTTCTAATGAAAAAAGAAAAGATGGAAAACCAGGTAAAACTCACATAGTAAAAGGTGAAAGTGGACTTGGATTTGGTCCTGTATGATGCTGCTCCCTTGATTTATCTTCTGTTGGAGACTGAGCTATGTTGTTGATTGACAAATTAGCCATGTTGGAATGGCCATCTACCTCCGATGTTGGAAGGGGTAATGCAGTTGGTACAGTAGGAGACGGTGATGTGGGAGGCTTAAGGTCATCATATCTGAAAACAGTGTGCACATGATGTGCAGGAATCATAAAAGAAAGAGTAAGATGTAAGGAAAATAAATCACTAGAAGATTATATCAAACCACAGCCTGGAGTTCAAGGCTTTTCATCATGGCTGATAAGAAAATAAAACAGAATTTATATTTTAAGCATAAATATGGACACAAACTTAATCAGTCAGACAGCTTGTCCAGTGACTAAGGATCCTAGAAATGATAACAAAATATTGACTTCAACCTTTAGGCAGATGCAAATAATTTAGCAGAAGACTTTCTTTTTTAGGGAGGGGGATACAACCAGGGGAAATTTCTGTAAAACCTATGTTTTGAAGGGAACAAATAGGTATCATCTTAATCTTGAATCACTGAGGATCATCACAACCACTTGTTTAGTCTATATGCTGCACAAAGAAGCCATTTAAAAAAATAAAGTATCAGTAACTAATTTGCCTAAAGTATGGATTTATTATGTCTTTGCTTTTATATCTAAATATTTTAACTAAGGTAGCATTTGGATTTAGATGAAAATGAGCTGCGTCTGCGTTTCGCGCCTCTTTTTCTTTTTTTTTTTTTTTTTTTTTCCAAGTGGAGATTGTTGACTTTTCCCCTGAACAGTGCACACCAGTGGGTCCTGTGCACTGTTCACGGAACCCACAAACTTCACTTCTCAGCAACTTTTTCATTAAAAATGGGTCTCAAAGTACTATTCACACATTTAAAAATTATTTTGCTACAGCATTTTCCGTTTTCAGTTTTCAGTTTTCAGCTGTCCAAACGGACCCTAAGTCTTATTGGTAGACTACAATCCTCTTTCATGCATTTTTAACAAGTAATGGTCTTAAAAGAACAAATGGAGTAATGGACCTTAAACATATAGCCTTTACTTTATAGATTGAACAAAAAGGAGACGAGATCTAAAGAAGAAGAATTGTACTACCAAACTGTATACTGCATCCTTAAAAGTGTAGAATATAGTAGCAGATTACTTTTATAATTGCAGTGATCATAGACTTACACAGGGTAGGGTGAATCATGAAAAGTTGAACTTTGTGGAGGAACCTTTTCAACAACACCAGTCACAATGGTCTTTGCTACATAGTTGCCTCCAGTAGATGGTGAAACAACTTGTACTGGTGTTGAGGCACCTTAGGTGTTACTTTGGGACCACTTTGTGCTGGGGATGGAGAGCTAGGTGGCGTATGATAAATTACCACTTATACCAAAAACTTTTTTTTTTTTTTTTTTTTTTTTTTTTTGAGAATCAACTTAAACTAATAGGAAAGAGTAACTTTTAATTAATTAATTTTTGACACTCCCTCTCATATGCGGGCATGGACTCTCCCTTAATAAGTGAGGTCCAACATGTGGGATTTTTAACTTTTTAAATAAGAGGTAAAGTGGAGAAAAGGTTCGACCTTAGAATCACTTCTCTGATACTAAGATAAATAACCACTTATCCTAAAAGCTTAAACCAATAGTAGATGGTGAATTTAATCATTTAACCATTATGACTTCAAATCCTCATAACTATCAAATTAAATAAGCTCATAAGAATTTGTCCCATGTATATCATTCAACAGGAAAGCATCAGAGATGGCTTACGCAACATAAGGTGAAAGAGGCCTTTTAATTGGGCGTTCTTCTGGGGCAGGTTTTGTCTCAGTGGTGCCAGTTTTCATCCCTGTTGCACTTGTTTCAGTATCTGAAGTATCAGGCTTTGAAAGTACATCATTGATAATGTTTATAGTTTTCTGACCAACAGGTGGAGTTGGAGTAGGAGATACAGGTGGTTTCAGATCATCATAACTGTAAAATAACAACAGAAACAACAAAGACAATAAAAACAATGACAAGAAATGTGTTTTATGACCCACAAACTAATTTAGTGGTCAGAGTTCTACACTGTTTGACATACATTTGGTATAAATGAAAAAGATGTTCAAAGATATCTCAATCTTTTTAACTATGGAAAATTCTCTATATAGTCCTCTGAGATGATATTCAATGGCGGCAAAACATAATTTGATCACTCTAATAAATATTTTTGGGACATCCAACAATCTCTTTTGTCAAACAGACATATCAAAGAAAAAGGAGAAGTTCTAGAATAAATGATGTCAAGTATGTGAGCTTAACATGTATAAGGCGAGAGAGGCCTTGGTTTCCTCACTTCAGTCTGACTAGGTTCTTTTTCAATGATGATTCCAGTGGGTTCCAGTAAAGGAGTGGACTTTGACACTTCTGGTTTAGCATCTACATAACTAGGTTTGATGGCACTGGCAGTAGTGCTTGGGGTTGGCGTAGGGGACGTTGGTGATTTTGAGTCTTCATAGCTTTGGCAAAAGGGAAAGACAAGATAAATAAGAGGTTGCTAACAACAAACAAACAAACAAAGCCTTAGTCCCAAAATTGTGGGGTTGGCTATGGAACTCGATAGATTAGTTAGGTTGGCCATGTGCCACATGTATTCTTTTTCTTCATTCTATTCTATCTAAAGTCATGCATACTCTCTGTTACTCCCTTAATTGACAAGTCATTTTTTTATTACTTCTACTAATGTGATTTTAGGCCTTCCTCTACATTTTTTTCCCTCAACTTGGATCAACTCACTCTTTCTTACTGATATATCATATTCCATATACAATAAGCAGGATGAAATATATCTACTTACACAACATAAGGAGAGAGTGGTTCTATTGCCAATGCTTTTGCACCAGAAGGATCTTTCTTGATGGCAGTGCTTGATTCCTTGGACTCAACAGTCTTAGATGGTGATGAACCAGGCCCACCCGCAGCACCTGATTCCTGATGAAACCAGAAGAAACTTTGAATTGGGCTCTTAAAGTATTTAGCAATAGTTTTCATTTGAGCTATCCAATGAGAGAGGTAAATCAATTGATTGATCTTTCAACAATTCTAGTCAAGGCAAGTTGTCTATGATTCAAACCCCACCCCCCTCCCCCCCTCCCCCGCCCCCTAGCCATAGGTCATCAGTAAAATCTGGACCTCTGATCCACGCTGTCCATAAGATTCCTATACCATCATCTTAATATGGATTTAGCCCAGTATAATTGATCATCTCCTGACTGAATATGGAGGAGAAGCTACTATACAGGAGCCATTTCTTCTTCAGGATTTTCATTACTTTCTCCTTTTCACAAAAGTTCAAAAGGCAATGTTTGAAAAAGAAGAGTAGCAGAAAGTCTATACCATTTGAGCACTAGAGTTAGGACTTAGGATAGAGAGAAAGGTGAAAGTTCTCATATCACTAATGACAAAACCATAAAAAAAAGCTCGGGTTAGCCCTCCAAGTTAATGACTTATCTAATTCTAGTAATACTGTAGAAATGCTAAATTATAAAACACATTCGGCTTAGATTACCCTTAGCAGTCAAATTTAAAAAGTATTGTCCTGTTGAGCTTGAATTTTCACTTCTCAAGCCAATCATTAAGTCCTTCAAGCATGTTTGATGTCCATGGAATACAATAAGTGTTTTCACTCACTTAGGCAAGAAAATAACCTTTGGTGAGTAAATTTCTGCACGTTGAGATGGTATCTTTGCAAGAAGCTCCTCCATGGGAGTCAATGGTGCAGTTGTCTCTGCAATTACCTCCACTACTTTGCAGTATGAAAGGCTGCGGTTTTTGGCCATGACTGCCATAAGCTCTGCCACCTGCATCAATGCAAGTTGCTTTTGTTGTTGATGGGAAAGTGACAAGTTTCTTTGACCAAATATAGATGTGGATGTCAAGATTAATTCTGCATATTGAAAATACAAGTAAAATATGACACGACACTGTACGGAGCAATTGATCAATGCAGTATATTAATATCACATGCATGGGTAGTAAGAAGGAACATCCAGAATACATAAAACAGATGCAATGTCAAAAAAAAGGTCACAGGTTTAGACTTGCAATAAGTTCTTTTTGTCTGGAAATGAAGCTAAGTATGTGGAGAATTATATGACTCTTTAGCATTTGAACTTTCTGTTTCACTATTTTGTCAATAATTGAAAAATTTTCTTCCTAATGAACATAACATGCAATATCAGTTGAGTTGAGTTTTCCAATTTGAAAAGGCGATCAACATTTAAATTTAATTCAAGATATTCCCCAGAAAATTTTAAAAATACTACGACCCAAACCTTCAATTTCAATTATTTTCTTGAATTCCTAAGCAAAAGAAATATTTAAAAATAAAATAAAATAAAATAAAAAGAACAAGAGAAGAAAGGAATAACATCGTAAAGACCAGACACACTTTCAATTATATCCTGCTTAGATAAATAAACATAAATTTCAATGCAAGAAATTTGTTCAAATTCCTAATAAGACTTGGTTTAGGATTTCTTGGCATGGAAGGAATGTTTTTCCTTGGTGTGGAAGAAAATGATTCTCCTTGATATGGAAGGAAAGAGTTTGTTTTGTTGAGGAAGTAATTGGGTATTCCTTGCCCATTAAGGAAAATAATTGAAGTCTTACAAATAGGCATTGTTGCAAGGGATTTGGTGGCTTTGGCACAAGGGGGTCCTCCCACGTGGGGAGAAGAGAAAACTCTTATAAGAAACATGAAGTAGGTTACTTGAAGAGTAATTTGAGTGTTTGTTTATTGTGTGAGAAAGAGTTATTGGGTGTATTGGGGCTTCGGGATTGTGGGTTTGTCTTTTTGTGATGTTTGTGAATTATTTTGTGTTTGTGAGAATTTGGAGAGATTCTTCATCAATCTAGTGGCTAGTGAATCATTGATCTTGTCTTTGAGTTTAGATTGAGAGCAGTTGAAATCTGTATCGTTGATAGTAGATTTTGGTTAAGAGTAGCCCATGGACATAAGCTTGAAGTTGGTTGACAATGATAAATTTTGCTATCTTGTGTGACTGTTTTATTTCCTTTGTTCATGTGAATGCGCTCCTGCTAACCCCAAATCACAAAATTCTATCTATTTATAATTACTCCATATTTTTGTCGTGTCTGTTGCGATTTGAGCTTAATAGCCTATAATGTGAATGGTCATTGCAATGTGATTCTACTTAAGGTATAGAATGTTCAAACCTCAAAAGTAAAAGTGTATGGCAACATAGCTATCACCCTTACAATATTTATTTGATTGGCAGGACCACATTCATAGAGCTTTTTAATCATTCTTCACTCACATAGAAGAAGACTTGTTGAATACTGAATGAATTGAACAATGTTACGAGTTATCAATCCAGGAAAAAAAAATCATTTTAAGAGTTGCGCTCAAGGCTAAACTATTATTGCAAACTGGGAAAAAAATGTATAGAAAGAGCACCTGAAGGTTTGACACCTGGCCACCAAATAAAGTATCTTCCTGTGAGAGGGTTATATTATGAGTTTCCTTGTAGGCATCAGTAGGCCGCTCCATGCCTCCAGGTCTCACTATCTGAAGAAAACTATTAAATTAGTAATCGAACAACAAAAACGCCCATAGTTTGACAAATTTATCTGCACTTAATATTATTTACACCCACAGTGTAGGGAAGTCCACTGGCTAGTAGTGCCTCTTCTGCCTTTCTTTTCCAAATCAGGACTCCCCAAAACAAACTACAAGCAGAAGAGAACAATCAATATAAGAAACCTAATGAAGAAGGGTATATATAATTCTCTTTGTTAATAATGACTATAAGCAACATACTGCAAAATATGAGGACAACTTACTTCAGAATAGCAGCAGGAAACCCAACCTTATTTGTTCCCAGTGAGGTAAGTAAAATGAAGTGTTTAACTTTGGCAACAGTTGCTGCATAGTAAAAGAAGTAATCAAAATTCTTGCATTTTCAAGCTTATAAGAAAATATAATTGGTTAATCAAGTTTCATTCTCAAAATGAAAAAACAACTGAAATGGTGACAGTGCATTTTCCTTCCCATCTTCCCCAATTATAGATTTCAAAAAAACAAAGAAGCAGGGCCTGAACTCCCTCTCCCGCCCCCCCCAAAACCCCCCCAACAACAAAAAAATGTTCAGATCTTTTAAATTCAAAATAGAGGTTGAGACTTTTAAGGAGGCAAAAATTATGTTATAAAATGAGAATAAAGCGATAAATATCTTATAGAGACAATTTTTATGTAAAAGTCATAAATCTTTAGAGCAGCCAATATTGTATGAGAATTTTTTTAATTAAAACTTTATATATTCTTACATGAAATAATGATGTCTAATTAAAACTCAACATGTTTAAAAGTCCAAAAAAGAAATTGATTTAAGAACCTTTCCTATAGATTTAGTTTAGTCCTTTATTTTCACTTAGTACCTTCTAAGCAAACACTACATATACATGTATGCATTCATATTCAAATGTATTTATGTGTGTACATATAAATATATAAACACATACATAATTCAATTAGGTTTTGTCCCCGAAAAGAAGATACTATAAGCTGTTTTTTTGGCCCTGCCTGAGTTCAGAAGCCCATTCCATCTCAAGGCCAAGCCAAGTTGGAGCATGATGATTCACGTCCAGGGGCTTAACAATACACAGTTCATGCAGCTTAAAACTAACTATGGTTTCAAGTTTATCTTTCCCAAAATGGTCAAGTGAGAATTATGCACAAGTTGGCCAGAATGTCAATTGTTTAGTCCTGCTGGTATATCTGATGTAGGCATAATTCCACAAGAGAAAATCCAAAATTTTATATCAGATTTATTAAAAAGAATTAATTAGAAAATCCTGTGATTCAAGTACTTCTAGGCCATTTAATTCTTCTATTTCCATAGATTTCTTTTGGGGCTTACAGAATAATATATTGTGAAATTTTAGCCTGATCTTGCAAAACCATGGTGGGTGTTAGCCCAAACTACTTAGCTCATGCAAAGCTATGATCAGCAGCATCTTCATTCACCTGCATCAATAAGGTTTTTGGCAGCCAGGTAGTCAATTCGATATGGTCCAGTGATATCAAAGACCTCCTTCTCACTGGCACCAATACAGCATATGACTACTGATGCATTGCCTAATGCTGGCCCAATCTGATCTCGTTTCTCTAGGTCACATTCCACAAGTGCAAGCTTTTCTACAGCTGGGCTAAAGACCAAAAACAACCTGTTATTTACTATAAGAGCATATCTTATTAAATGGCAATTTCATATCCTGCCCAAGTTTTGAAAAGTAAATAGCAACAACACAGATATCAAAGTGAAACTTTCAAAGCTTTATTTTCTTACGCTGAGTTCCTTCACTTGCATTTTCAACATTTAGCTTCATTTGTTTAACACTCTGCAATAAGTTACTATTTTCTCATTACCAATATATTTTAGAGAAAAGGTAGTAGAATATTGTAATTAACAATCAAACTTGTACTTGCACAAGAGTTTCTGCTCTCTGAGCACTCCTCACGCCAGCTCTGACTTGGAACCCAAGTTTCAAAAGCTCCCTGAAGAAGATTACAACAGCTTAATAGTTTTAAATACCAGGCATCAAGTTGAAAAATAATTTTACTTAAGAGTGAAGTTAGAAGCAGAAAGTAACCTCACTGTTCGTGAACCAACTCTACCAGTAGCTCCAGCAACAAATACAAGATTTTCATCTTTCAAATCTTCTTTCTTTGACACTGCTCCAACTGCCTCTGACCGGACCTTTGTTGTGCCTTGTAGAAAAACAAGAATTACACATAGGAATGGATGATACATTAAAATGATAATGTTTTGTTTCGGCACATCAGCACATCCTAGATAAGAGGGGAGGGAGGTGGGGGGGGGGGGGAGAAATGGCAAAATAATTCTCTTTCATATGTAGGTTAAAGACATAAGTCACATAACTGCAAGTAATATTGTTACAGGAACTTGCAGCAGCATGATCTGCATCACTTATGCTTCACTTATGGCTCTGTCAGTTCATTTAACAGTTTGTGTTTATGCACAACACAAACACATATCAAGTACGTATCAAGTTCAGCAACACAAAAGCATAATTGTGTGTTGACCGGTGCATATTTGCAGATGACCATTGCTTAATCTTCCAATGATATCATCAGAAGTAACAAAGAAGCAAATCTTCTATTCATTTTCATTTTTTCTCGCACGCACACACAAAGAGCCAATTTTCATATGGACTAGATCATTGTATCTGCATATTGCATATGCTTATTTACTTACACCACATGAGGTGTATTTCTCTTCTTTTTTATTTTTATAAGGGAAATTACATTCGGACCTCCTTCATTGGCATGATATAGAAACACCCTACTTAGTCAAGTTGGAGACTTCCCCTAAAGTATTTAAAAAATATGACCATTCTCCTGCATCTTAGCAGAATGTATAGAGGTCAGCACTCCCTGTACTATGACTTCACATAATGCTCAACTGCCATTAAATTACCTGTCCATAATCTATGTTATCTAGAACATTTGTCTGCAGAACTCATTGGATCACTTGGAAACAACTTTATAGGGGTCGATTGAGAAGTACTACACACAGGCAACTAATGCAGGATGTGAAACAAGTAAAGATGATTGCCACATTATTCATCAAAAAAAAAAGATGATGACAACTTATTAAATGGCAAGGAAGCACATTTGTTCATGATATAGGGAAATACATATTAAAACAAACCCAATTCACAAGTGAATGAAATGCGGGAAGATAACTATGTACCTGAAGCTTGAGCTCTGATATTAAAAAATTTGAGCTTTCTGGCATATGGGTATCTCTTGGAATAGGGAAACTTGATGAGCTGACCATGTACCAAAGGTTTTTCAATGAACCCACTTAGTGATGGGGAAGCTGGAACTGTGGTTACAGTTGGTGAATGTAGGGAGCAGCTCTCCATTGGTAGGAATGTGTTTGAAAAATTGTAAAGAAAGAAACTTTATATTATCAATCTTCTGGTTCTCTTTCAGCTAGGCAGTTGTGGCACACTCAGTCCACTCCATGTGGATAATGATAGGTCCCACAGAAGGTGCCATGCCGACTGCTAATTTGTTCCGGCTTCTGGTAATAATATTAAATTTAACAACTACTATCAGCTTGGTTGCAAATTTGTTCCTCACTGATTGGCCGAGGTTCTTTTGTGGGAGCCATACTCACACCAATCCGATAATGAGGAGTGACTACTGTCTGGTAGTGCACTTTGAGCACTGAACAGTTCAAAGGAGCCACGTTTTATATTCAATACTAAAAAATTCTAGTTTTTTTTTTTATCTAACAAAAAGTATGTGTGTGTGTGTTTGTTTGTTTTTTTTTTTTATAAACATGTGTGTGTGTGTGTTTGTGTGTGAGAGAGGCACATTTTATTGATTGAAAAATAAAAGTTTTTTTTTTTTTTTTGGTTCAAAGGAAGTAGCATTAAACTAAAAACTCAAAGTATGAGCACTGCCACGGCAGTGTCTTAAGTACGCATAATTAGCAGCATCCTGAGCAAGAAAACGTAAAACAAAAGCAGGAGGGCTATCAAATACAACATAATCATCCTCCATCTTTGCCCCACAACTAGCCAACGCATCAGCTACGCAGCCTACGCTCTTAGCTTCCCTGTAGCAATGCTTGACTTGGTGATGGGGTATCATTGAAAAATAAAAGTTAAAATTTTCCTATAATTATGTTATTTATTTGGATTAAAATGTGTTAGAAAAATGAAAGGTTATGGGAGTTACAAATTTATATATATATATATATATTTAGAGAGTTCTAATGTGTTAATAATGGGTTAATAGTTTCGATTGATTGAGCTGTAACTAAAAGTCTAAAGAAACTATGCTTCAACTGATTGAATTGATCGAATGGCAATCAAAGTCGTCTTTATTTCCTTCTTTTTTTGAGTTGCATCTTTGATACTTAGGTTGTGTTTGACTCAGTGTAAAATATTGAAAAAGAAAATATTTTTAATTGTTTGGTTGCATTTTGAAAAAATGATTTGAAAAATATTTTCAGGTGTTTGGTTGTATTTTTGAAAATGTTCTAGAAAACACATTTTCTACTAGTTTCTCACATTCTCTCAACTTCCAAACAAATATTATAATAGAAAATTCCAAAATAAAACCAAAGAAGAGAGAGAGAGGTTCATGAGTAGATCGATGGTTCGATTTAGAGGCTATGAAGACAAGTTTGAGGCAGAGATGACAAGATCAGTAGTTCGATCTAGAGGCAACAATGAGATCTCGTTGGGTGGGTGGTCATAGTGGTTGGCGTTAGTGGCTAGGTAGTCACGATGGTCCAATTGGTTCATGGGTAGGTCACTTGACTGGGTCATGATTGTCTGATTGGCTTATGGGTGTGTTGCGAAGACTGGTTTGATTGGTCACCTTTGTTTGGTTCAACTTAACTCAAGTCTCTCTTTGGTTTGAATGAGTGAGGCGGAAAATAAAATTAGGGTTACACCAAAACCAGCTCTATTTTACAATTAAAGGGAAAATGATTTCAAGTTGACTGGGTTTTTTAGTTGACCTAAACACTTGTAATGCTGTAAATTGTTTTTCATAAAATCTTTTTAGTTGAGCCAAATGTAGCCTTAATCTTGAAATTATAATAACTAATTATAAACTTAATTAATATTACAAGTGGAATTTGCCAACGTAAAACCTAACAATATCCGGCAAATTTTTTGACAAAACTTAATTACAAATAAAAATATGTTGTATCCATTACAAACAATCCTAAAAAACCGCGTAATGAACACAGATTGAAGTAACGATAACACTTAGAAGTTAGAACACAACAATACTTGTCTTTCTTGAAAATATGTTTGAATACATTATGCGCACCATATGAAAAACAAAACAAGTAAACACCTTACAGAGTTAGATGTTGAGGCCATTGGAAGTGCATGGGAGCACTTGAGGCCATAACAGCCATATTATGTACATTACCAAGCACAAAAGCAGGGACCCAACGGAAGGAAAAACAAATACCCTGCTGCTTTAAGGACTCTAAATCAGCAAACAAGGTTTTCCCTTCCCAATCCGAAACTTGGCCTGAATTAAACAACTGAACCAAAAAATTACAATTGCTCAAAACCAAAATCTGGTTGAACTGAAGCCTAAAGGCTGTCATAGCAACTTCTCTAAGGCCTTCAAGCAAAACACCTGGGACTGATCTAGCTGCACTGCTACTGCACCCGTTGAACACCACTGCACCCTGCCTAGTCCGAGCCTCATAAGCAAAGGCAGCTCTCTTCTTTCTTCTTTGCCTGACACCATAAATCTTGAGGATGATGCTCCACTGCCCATGAAGACCTTGAGCCATAGTTGCCTTCCTATATATCCTATGATCAGTGCTATGATGATTTTGAAAGATCTCTTGGTACCTGCAAAACAGATTCTGAGTGGTTAAAATGACATTCATAGGATCAGGAGTAACTCCCTCATGAATCACCCGGTTTCTACGATTCCAAATAGCCCAAAGGGTGATGAACATCAGCTGCAAAATTTTCGTGCCACTCTCATCCAATCTCTTATGCCGAAGAATGGAATTGATGATCCACTGCTGAACAGTCATAGGATTAAGGGAGGAAGTATGCAGGGATAAAGCTGACCCATACCAACAAGCTCTAGCAAAATGACAATAAAGGAAAAGGTGGCTGGTAGACTCCTCATCATAGTCACAAAAAGGGCAGAGGCCAGCAATTGGAATTCCCCTTCCCTTCAAAGCTTGAAAAGTTGGCAAGCTGTCATGTATTACCTTCCAAACCAAGTTGCAGATTTTCAAAGGTAGTCTAACCTTCCATACAGTATTCCACACAACTTCAGGGATAATATGGGGTCTAAGGTTTGCATTGGCTAGCACATTTGCATCTTCCAAAAGGATCTCATAAGCTTTTTTAACTTTAAAATCCCCTGAATTTGAGAACTTCCACATTAAAGAATCAGTCACGGAACCTGTCTTAGAGATTGGGATGCTTAGAATTTCAGCACTAATAGGTGGCGGGTACAAGGATCTAACTAGCTCAGGCTTCCAAGAGTGGGTGGCTTGGTCAACTAAGTCAGCTACAGTACCTGTGCTAAGGTTAGGGTTATGCAGATTAGGAGTTTGGAACCAAGCAGGATGGTCTAAAGGAATATTTGTACCATTACCAACCCACCACTTACCCTCTTTCAATTTTTTGTTATCCTGTTTCACAATGTTTCTCCAAAACCAAGACTAATGCGGCTTGGGTTGACATTCGTGAATTGAAGTTCTAGGGAAGTATTTAGCTTTAAAAGTTTTTGCTAAAAGGGACTGAGGATTTTGGTGAATTCTCCAAAATTGCTTTGCAAGCATGGCCTGGTTCATCAAGCTAAACTTTTTAAGACCAAGCCCTCCCTTATTCCTGGGTTGACAAACTTTGTTCCAATTAAGAAGATGCAATCTCCTAGCCCCTTGATCATGCCCCCACCAGAAGGATCTTGTAATGGCATCAAGTTTATTGCAAATACTCTCAGGCACCCTAAAGCAAGAAAAAGTATATAAAGGCATGGATTGTAGCACTGAATGGATCAAGGTAGTTCTACCCGCTTGTGAAAGGAGCTTAGCTTTTCATCCCTGAAGTTTAGAGCTGAGTTTTTCCACCAAGTAATGAAAGTCACCAACTCTCTTGCCCTTAAGTTTGAATTTTAAACCTAAATACTTACTAGGTTCAAACACCAGATTGACCTTTAAGGCCGAGGCTAGGTGTTCTTGCTCTACTCTTGGCATATTAGGAGAGCAAAACAAATCAGACTTGGCAACATTAATGCTCTGACCAGAAATAGAGCAGTACCACTGTAAAACACATTGAATATTGTCTATAGATTTATCATCTCTCTTGAAGAACAAGAGGGAGTCATCAGCAAATAGCAAAAGAGTGAAAGTGCATCCATTCCTTCCAATTCTTATGCCTTGGATCTTATTTTGTTGCTCTGCTTTAATGAGGGCAAGGGATAGAACATTTGCACATAAAAGGAAAAGATAAGGTGATAAGCGATCTCCTTGTCTGAGACCCCTCTTAGGCTTGAAGGTTTGAGATAAGCTTCCATTCACAAGAAGGGTAAATTGGACAGTGGTGACACACTGAAGAATCCACTTTATCCAATTTTGGCTAAAATTCATGGAAGTAAGCACAACCTTCAAAAATTTCCAATCAACCCTATCATAAGCCTTTGACATATCAATCTTCAAAGCCCCATAAGACTTTTTCCTCCTCTTCCTTTTTGTAAGAAAATCAAAGATTTCATGAGCAAGGAGAATGTTATTAGAAATATTCCTTCCCTTAATAAAGGCATTCTGAAAGGGAGTAATGAGAGAGTCCATGAAAGGCTTAAGACGATTAACCAGCAGTTTAGAAATAATCTTGTAATTCACATTACACAAACTAATGGGTCTAAAGTGATTCACATTATCAGGGCAAGCAATTTTAGGAATGAGGGTGATATAAGTAGTATTGAGAGACTTAAGCAAAGAACCTGAGTGAAAGAAAGCTAGGACAGTGTTAAAAATATCAAACTTGACAATGTTCCAAAACTCGTGATAGAAAAAAGCAGGGATACCATCAAGGCCAGGGGCCTTATGAGGACTAAGCTGGAATATAGTATCCTCAATTTCCTCAGTCGTGATAGGTCTATCTAGGATAGAGAGTTGATGAGCAGATAATTGAGGTAAGGGCAAGGTTCCTTTATCTTTTGAACAAAACAAGTAAACACAAAAGCTTAAATTGCTTACAAAAATCTCTAAAAGCTTAAATCACATATATTTAACAATAACATACGTACATAAAACATAAATTGATATCAATAACGAACAAGCATTTAACATATTTTCATATCGAAGATGAATGGGTGGAAAAGTTAAAGTATATCATTTCTGAGAAGGACAAAGTTTTCCTTCAAACTTGTATTAAATAAGTAATGTCACTAAAAGCACACGTGAATAGTTTTATTAATCTTCACTTATTGGGTTGGAAGAATTTACTTCCAAATCAATTTGGAGGTAAACTTTTTTCATCTAATATAATATTTATAATCAAAAGCATATATGTTCTCAAAAAACAGGTATACTCCCTTCAAATATTCTTTACTTCCCTTCCACAAATACAGAAAGAAACCCGAGTCGCTTAAATAATGTCCAAGAGAGGGGTTTTCAAATATTTCGTATAATTTTTTGTGAATTAGCATCTTGGTTGAGTGCATGGTGGAGGATTGAGAGTCAGAAGGGGCCGGTTGATGGGCTACTGAAAGCCTTACCTTTCTTTTTATTATATTGTCAAAAATAACTCATTTTTTTATTTTTATTTTTTGTGGTCTATAGACTCTCTATAGTCTATACCATATAAAACCCAAGAATATGAGTATGTAACCAACTCCATTGTACATTCTAGAAATTTTATCCACTCATTTAAAATGCGTTAATTATCAAAATTTAGTTTGTTAATTTCAAAACGGATCTTAACTCCTACTCGAAATAAAGTGCCCGTTACTTGCCGCCAATTTGTTAGTGCCGTTGATTATTTTTGGGCACGGACAGAGAAGCCTTTTTTTTTTTTTTTTTTTTTTTTTTTTTTTTTTTTTTTTTCATTTTTTTGGGTGTGTGGATGGAGGCAAGGACAAAAGCTTAAGTATAAGGTTGAATTGGAATTGAAATTGGAATCTTCTGTGTAGTTTAAGCTTTAAGCTTAAAGTTTTGCTGCTTTCCCATTGTCTTTAATTGAAAGAGGTTATGCTTAGTTTCTTTTAGTTTCCACAAAGTTGCTGTATTAATATTTTAGTATTTGATACCCATATCTTTTTAAATTAGATCAGAAGACCTCATCCACATATTTATTTCCATCAGGCTTCTAGTTTTAGGCTTCTAGCTAGTTTGTAACCGACTAATGCAGACCTCCTTCACATATTTTTTTGGATGATTTTTTTTTCTTTTTTATCTAACTATAAACTATCTTTCCTTCACAAGTTTAATTTCTGGCAGGGTAATAGACATGTGGCAACTGCTGAAATTTGGCATTTTCAATACCGAGTTATGTTGTCAATTCTGCATTCAAAATGTTGAATTACAGTGTCAAATTCTTTCTTATGCTTAATCACTCCTTAATCAAATTATTTTTACCGTCACGTGATGTGAGTTCAATAAGTTTACACCAAAACCTTTCTTCTTCTTCTTTAAGTTCAGGTAAAAAAAAAAAAAACCTCCTTAATCCAACAATAGTTTTACCAAATTATTTCTCTTTCCTAAGTTACACCAAGTAACATCAGTTTTAGTCATAAGTCATAAACAAAAAAAACCTATAAACAATATTTTGCCACAAAAATCTTCTTTTGCCCCCCTACTAAAGACAAAATCCTCACATTTGGGGGGAATGGGCAGAATAGTACAGTGTAGAGGGAGAATATAGTAAGTTAAGATGGGTTATAAAGAAAGTTGGAAACTAGCATCTCGAGTCTTTAAGACTCGAGATCCAAAAAGTAAAAACTGAAGTGAAAATCGAGTTTTTAAGACTCGATTTCCAAACTCGAGTCTCAAAAACTCGATTTCCAACATTTGATCTCCATAAATCGAGACTTAAAAATTCGATTTTTATCTTGGAACTCGAGTTTTAGATATTCGAGATGCTAGTTTTCAACATTGTTTTGAAACGTGTCAACTAACAAAATTTTTTAATATTTAATGTTATTTGGAAATAAAATTCTCACATTTGTAATAATCTTGGCAAAAAGTCTAAACAAATAATCATGAAAAAAACATGCCTACTGGAGAAATGCTATAATTATAACATTTGCACCACAAATCTTATAATATTTGTACAACAAATTTTAAGTGATAAATTATTATTGTTTGTCATGAGTCAAAAAAATTTACTTTAAACTTGTAACAACTTATTATTTATAATTTGTTGTGAAAATATTGTAAACCTAATTCTACTCAATCGTAATTTCACCGAATACCCAAATGCTGTGATCGATTGATTAATCATACACCCCACAAAAAGCCAAAACACACAGAAAACACGAAAAAAACGAAACACACAAAAACGCATTTAAAAAACACCATGAAATATTTTTTAAAAATGCCATGAAACACGAGTTTGATTGGTACTTTGAGAGAGTTGTGGCTGTGGATAATTATAAAACGAAAATGCGTACCTAAAATCAATCACTCTGCTATCGTGCGCACCCTCCTCTCTCTCTCTCTCTACCATGGCGATTTCTCTGCAACTGTGTCGAATTCCCACTCGCACAGACATCTTCTCGCCGGAAAGTTTCGCCGGACCCGCGGCTCTCCGTTGCAGAAAGCCGCTCTCCGTTAAGTGCACCGCCGATGATTCTTCTTCGTCTTCGTCGGCGTCGGTGGCCGTGGACTCCGATTTCGACGCGAAGGTGTTCAGGAAGAACTTGACGAGGAGCAAGAACTATAATCGGAAAGGGTTCGGTCACAAGGAAGAGACTCTCGAGCTCATGAACCGCGAGTACACCAGTGAGTCTCACTCTCTCTCTCAGTCTGAAGTTCATATCAAATTGAGCTAAATTTTTAATTTTGTCCTCCGTTTGGTTCCCGAGAAAACAATCAAGTAATTTCTAAAAATGGAAACTTTTTATTTAATTTTGTTAAATTGTGTGTCTTATTTTTAGAAAGAAAGTTAGTTATTTTAAGCGCGAATTTTTGCTTATATGGAGCTTAAATTTCATTATAAAAAGCACGAATTTCATTGATAGCTATAAGATCTACATGGGGTTGAATTAAAGTTTGAATTTTTAATAGCTATCATCACTCTGTGCTTAAATTTTATATAATCATGAGCTTTAAGGAGGAAATTTATGATTTCATTCATTGATAAATGTTGCTGTGAATTTATGATTTCCTAACTTTCAAACACACAAAAAAGTAATATTTATTGTGCTGTGATGTGGCACTGATCATAGTAGTAACTTCAGAATTTTCTTTATGTTACTTTTTTGGTGCTTTGATTGGGGTGTTTTGGTTTGTGTGATAATATTTTTGTGTGGGGAAATTTCAGGTGATATCATAAAGACTTTGAAGGAGAATGGATATGAGTATAAATGGGGAAATGTTACTGTGAAATTGGCGGAAGCGTATGGCTTTTGCTGGGGCGTTGAGCGGGCCGTTCAGATTGCGTATGAGGCAAGGAAACAGTTTCCGGATGAGAGGATTTGGATCACCAATGAGATTATTCACAACCCAACTGTTAATAAGGTCTTTCAATCTTATACATGACCTTCATACGCTTGAATTTGAAAGGGACTTGCCAAGTTTTCGTTTCTTGTTGCTGTTTTCTGGTGCTGAATTTTGAAACAATTAGAAGTAGTCAACTGTGGTTATATGCCTTTTGAAACTTCTGGTGTTTTATATATAGCTGATAATTATGTTAGTCATGAGTTTACTACTTTACTGACTGCATAATAAGAGACTTTTTAAGAAAATAGTCCTTTCTCTAGGTACTTCAGGGAATTTTCTTAAGTTTGGATATTGTGTAATATGTTGCGAGAAGTTCCTGCTCAGTTTATATGATATTTGTTCTATATTTGGTTTTAACTAATTTTGCTAATGAAGTTTTAAATCTTTATCACAGCGTTTGGAGGAGATGGAAGTGCAGAATATTCCCCTTGAGGAAGGGAAGAAGCAATTTGAAGTTGTTGACAAGGGTGATGTTGTTATTTTGCCTGCTTTTGGAGCTGCAGTGGATGAGATGTTGACTTTGAATGACAAAAATGTACAAATTGTTGATACAACTTGCCCATGGGTGTCTAAGGTACCTTTTGCAGATATTGGCTTCTGTTTTGTCATGCATTTAAAAAAAAAAATAGTATTCCTTTTTATATTCAGATGATACTTAATAAATATGTGTGAAGGTCTGGAATACTGTTGAGAAGCACAAGAAAGGAGATTACACCTCAATCATTCATGGTAAATATGCTCATGAGGAAACAGTAGCAACTGCATCTTTTGCTGGGAAGTATATTATTGTCAAGAATATGACAGAGGTAAGTCCAAGATGCAGATAATAATTATACTCTGTTTTATTATATTTCATTGTTTTTGGTGTAGAACTGTACATACATTTTTGTTCAAGAAATATGCTTTTACTATGAACTTTTTAATGAATGCAGGCAATGTATGTGTGTGACTACATTCTTGGGGGTGAACTTAATGGATCTAGCTCAACCAAAGAGGAATTTCTAAAGGTAAAGATTTTTGTTTCTGATTTGAGCTTTAATGTCAACTACTTTTGGTATAATGCAAGGTTCTAGTGATAATCATTGGCTTGCCTGCAGAAATTTAAATATGCAGTTTCAAAGGAGTTTGATCCAGATAGTGACCTGGTAAAGCTTGGCATTGCAAATCAGACAACAATGCTCAAGGGAGAAACAGAAGAGATTGGTTAGTTATGCACTTAAACTACATCAGTTTCTATTTTTACAAGAAGTTGTTACTTGTGATATTTTTATATAGTTTTCACTTACCCAAAAAGAGGAAAAAAAATCATTTGACAGGTAAATTAGTAGAAAGGACAATGATGCGCAAGTATGGAGTGGAAAATGTTAATGAGCACTTCTTAAGCTTCAATACCATTTGTGATGCTACTCAAGTAATTTTCTCCTTTCTTGGCGCATGGTATTGCTTTTCCATTAAAATTATATTAATATGTTGTGGTCAACATTTTTAAGAATATGTAATCTTTCTTCGTATGATCTTCATCTTCACCTTATCCTCCTTGTTGGCTGTACTAAAATACAATCAAGGAAGAGAGAAGATGTTCTTCTAACACCCATTAGCATCCCTTCATCTACCCACTCATATGCCCTTGTGTAGCGTAACCAACTTGCATTTTAGCCAAAAGCTAATCTGCCTTGAGACAGCTGCCACCCTATATGTTTATGTCCAGGCTTTCTGATTTTTCAGGTGGACTTCAACTAATTTAGTAATTTGTTTCATTGTCAGGAGCGCCAAGATGCAATGTACAAGCTGGTAGAGGAAAAGTTAGATCTAATGTTGGTGATTGGTGGCTGGAACTCAAGCAACACCTCGCACCTGCAAGAGATTGCAGAAGAACGTGGAATCCCCTCATACTGGATTGACAGTGAGAAGAGAATAGGTCCTGGCAACAAAATTGCATATAAGCTGAATGTGAGTATGAATGCAGTGTTCCAATGTTTCAATTGATATTAAATTTCAAATCTTTTTCCCATTTTCTTTCTCTCCCCCCCTCCTTTTCTCTAAATACTTGTCTTTGAATTGTTTCAATGTGACTTTGCAATAGCATGGGGAGTTGGTTGAGAAAGAAAACTTTCTACCAGAGGGTCCCATAACAATTGGTGTAACATCTGGTGCCTCTACTCCAGATAAGGTAATTTTATTACGGTAGAAGAATGTTTTTTTTACCATGGCAATCCTTTGTCATAAGCTAGGATAACTCCCAGCCATTATATGCCATGCTGAATTTTTAATGATATTGGCTATAGAAGTGATATAATAATGTCCTTTTGGATTTTAACTAGGTTGTTGAGGATGCCCTTATCAAAGTGTTCGACATCAAACGGGAAGAGGCCTTGCAACTTGTGTAATTAGTTTAGCTTTAGATGTATACATTTGCCAGAGCATCAGTGTAACCATACAACTAAACAGGAGTATAATTGAAGAATCTATTTTATGCAGTCCCAATGTACCATCATATTTTTATGTTGTATTGAAAGTTATGGTTATTGTGGCTATCATGTTTTGAATTTCTTAATTAATATGCTTAGTGACCCAAAAATTTTCAAAACTACTGAGGTGGTATGTTGTAATTGGTGCACAATAAACATGATGTCAGTCAGTGGTAAGCCGTGTAAAAATGATTTTGTAATACTCACCTCAGCAACTTGCAAAATAAGTTGTGAAAAAAGCCTCTAGCATTACTTGTGTACATGATATCTAGAGGTAATTATGTTTTCAGTTTGATTCTTTGAAGACTTTTACTGGAAATGTAGTGTAGGGCATTGGTGAATTTGTCATCTGTTTTGACAGTGAAGTTTGCTTCTTGTTCTGCTCGAAACTTCTGTTCAATTTACCTACTTTCACTTGGTGTAAACAATATGTCCAAGTTGCTTTCAGATCAATTGAACTTTTCGAAAAAAAGAGAGTACGAAAACTAGTTCAATTGATAGTTCTAGCAATCTAGCCAAGATACAGCTGTCCACGAGAAACATCTCAATGAAGAGAGAGAGAGAGAGAGAGAGAGAGAGATCAAATTGTAGTACAGCGAAGTAGTTGAAAATAACCAAATCCTTGAAAATCAGTCAATAATGGTGTCCTGACTCTAATTTCTTTGGTCTATGTAATTTTTGCCCCACATATGATGGAAAGTGATGTAATTTTTCTGGGGATGTTAGTGCACTTTCACGTGCGTGCAGGAATATAGGAATGAGCCTACCTGACAAATTATAGACTTCTCTAGTAGACAAATGATGTGATCTACTATTCTATTAAAAAAAAATTTATTTGTTTAAAATTACTGAGTCAGTAATTAATTTTTGTTTAAAAAAATTTTCTAACTAATAATTTTAAATAGATGGAAGTTTTTTAGTGGAATGGTGGATTATATCACTTGTCTACTATGTGGATCTTATAATTTCTCCTATCTTACTGCACATTTTGATATAACTTATACATTTGTCAATATTGAATTCCATCACTTACGCATTGGTACTCGTGAAAATTAATTCAATCCTTACTTGGCTTGTGAAAATTAATTCAATCACTACTTGGCTTCTATATTATTTATGGCAAAATGTACATTAACAGTGTTTTCCTAGACTTTTAGGAATATAATATTGATGTAATATAGTATTGATGTAATCACCCGTGCACTTCGATCTATTTAGTTCATTCGGTCCAGACAACTTGTGTGTTGTTGGCAAACACCCTTCACCTCATGTTGCAAAGGTCTAAGATGTTTTGAACATTTTTTGTATCTCCCAAGCTGTTAATTACTTCTATGGAGATGACGTTTGTCTGTCCATAATATTGTATATTTTTATTTATCAAATTGTTAAATAAATTAGAGGATTATTTTATTGGTTCTGTCTCCCTTTGGGTTCAAAACTACTAATTAATCACTAGATATAATCGACAAATATTTTCAAAGACAAAGATCCCTATTTTTTGAACGAGAGGCTCTAAAATTGTTAAATGAGGAGCCCATTGGGTTTTTTTTTTTTTGATGATCAACCCATTGGGTTTAGTCTATTATATTATTGTTACCGAATATGCATCTCCTATCCTATGTTGTGTTGTTAACTTATACTTTGGAATCTTTGTTTTTCTAACTACCTATAGTGTAGATCTATAATTGGTGACTTTCTCTATTATGATTTCCTTTATGGAGATATGCGACATTTCACAGTAATTTTTTGTGTATATATGTTACTTTTTGTTATATGTTCGGTACAAAAAGAAACATATGGTTTGTCTTCTAGGTGGTGTTTGGGTTATTTGTTGTGGATGGGTTGTTGGGTTTTTGGAGGGTCTTGGTGGGCCATAGGTGCTTGGATTTATGGACAGTAATTATCGATCTCTATTTATGGGTTGTCCAATTCGGCACATAGTTTTATGACATCATTCATCAACAATTTTTCTCTGCTCTTGATGATAGTTGTTTAGGTTACTTTCAATTTCTAATGGACAACAATGTATTCTTAGATTAGCAACCTTTTTACTTTCATTGTGTTGCTGTGATTGATGTTGTAGATCTCGCGGTGTCGATGGGGTAACAACCTTATAGTAGTAGTAGTTGTTGTCGTTGCTGTTTTTTTTTTTTTTAATTATTTATTATATAGATAAAAATAATAATTTAACATAATCTAAGTGTATATATGCATGAAGTTCTCTTTTGAAAACTTAAATCCCGTTTCTAGCTTTTTCTCAAAAAAAAAATAAAAAATAAAAAATCCTAGTTCTGGTCTTCCACTCTACAAAAACTTATACTAATCAGGTCTATAAAAAAATATTTACTTGAGTTGGCTTTCTTTGTTATGAAGATTGTGGTGAGCAATTAATTGGCTTTTATTATGCCGCTATAGAAACTAAATTGAAGGTGATATACCGGAGATTCTCAAATCCTAATATAGTGGCACTCCTCCTCCTTTTTTTTTTTTTTTTTTGGTTAAGATAAAAATTCTATTATAGCCTAATCTAAGTGTATATGTGTGTGAAGCTTCCTCTTGGAGACTTGAACCGTGGTCCTTACCTCGCATACCCCACAAACTCTTATACTTGTGGAGTGACCATTACACTAAGGGTGTGCGGTGGTGTTGTATTGCTCTTTTCACATTAACATTATTATGGAGGCTTAATCTTAATCATGCCTATTTTTTAGCGTTTTGAACATATAATAGACACTCACAATATTGTGTAGTGTAATCATCCATCTAAAATTTTTGTGCTACACTAAGTCACTAACGCTTTGAGAGAGATATTGTTATTTGAGAGAGATAGAGTATCTAAGTATGCTTATTTTTAGGGCTGTAAACAAATCAAGCCGTTCATGAACAACTTGGACTAGACTTGATAAAAAGCTCGTTCATGTTTGTTTGTTTATAAATAAGTCAAGCCTGAGTCTTAGTTTTAGGCTTGTTTGATGCCTTAGTTTTAGGCTTGTTTGATAAACAAGCTGATCCCAAACAAAAAAAAAAAAATTGTTTGTGAACAAGCTTGTAAACAATATGGCTCGATAAAAACATGCCGAGCTTAGGCTTGTTTATAGCTTGATATATGTTTACTAAATAAACTCGTTATTATGACATTACACATATGTTTTAGAATGTTAATTTATAGCTTCTTTATTCATATATGTTTTGGAATGTTAATTTATTTAGATTTGTGAAGATTATAGTTGCATGGATGACAAATGTGGATGTAAAAATTGTATTTTGAACAATTACTCAAGCTATAGACAATGAATGATGAATGGGTGGATTTAATTATGTAAAGTTGTAATTTGAGCAATTTCTAATCACGGGTGGAATTAGAAGCATGATAAAATGAGTATATTATTGTTTTTTGTTTACTTGATTTTTGGTGATATAAGCATTTGATGATGCAATTTTTTTGGATCCCAAGCTAAAAAGCTTGACTTGAGCTCGAGTTTAAGCTCAAGCTTGGCTTGACTAATTAATCAAGCCAAGCCAAGCTGAGCTCAAACTTTTTGGTATTTTCTCCAGCTTGAGTTCAAACATTGCTTTTGGGCTTGTCTCAAGCTCGAGCCAAGCTTGAGCATTTGATTTTTTTTTATGAGCCAAGCTCAAACATGCACTACTCGACAAAACTTGGCTCATTTACAACCCTATTTTGAAGGAATTTTGTTTTGCAATGCTCTAATGATAAACTAAGTCACTAATGCTTTGTTTGTTTTGAGGTAAAATATTTGTATAGGTAAAATATTTTTTATCAGAAAGAAATAACTAAATTTTTGATAATTTTTTATATATTTCCTAGTATTAAGGTATGTTTGGTTGGGTGGATTTTGTGGAGGATGGAAAAAAAAAAAAAAAAAAAAACGAGACTTGGAGACTTGTATCAAACCTTTTCAAAAGGGCGAGTTGTTTTCCTCATCTTATGGTCATTTAGTTAGGGACACTATTATTTCATGTAAACTCATTTAAGAGTTTTGCTTTCTCTCACACCATTAGGCAAGGCAATACTGTTGCACATGCTTTAGCCCAGAGAGCTAGGCTCTCTTTTCCTTTGTTAGTTTGGATGGAATCTGTTCCGTTAGATGTAGACGCTTTTGATTTAGTTGATTGTTCTATTTCTTAATAATAATTTTCAGGCATGGACTTGTTTCTCCAAAAAAAAAAAAAAAAAAAAAAGAAGAAGAAGAAGAAGAAGAAGAAGAAGAAGAAGAGAGAAAATGGGAGAGAAAACATTTTTTGTAAGTGTTTGGTTAAAGGGAGGGGAGGAAAAAAAACTGGTGGGGCTCGACTGTTTTCTCCTCGAGCCCACCAAAATTTTTTCTCTCCAAATTGGGGAAAAACTAGAGAGAACAAAAATGGACAGACATGGAAAAAGGGCCAAAATTTGCTAACCCGACTCGAACCCACCCATTTTTTCTTATTTAAAAACGGGACAACCTGCGGCTTGCCCGTTTCTTGTGGGCCAACCCGACCAACTCGTTGACCCATTTAATTAAAAAAAAAATTTAGACTACATACCAAGGTACTAGGTGTATAATCATAAATGCATAAGGTACTGCACAAACACTATTAAACCATTTAGTAGCCACTTGTGGCAGTGGCCATGGCCCCATTTATTAAAAAATATTAATTAATTGGAAATAAATGCAAAGGCAAAAGCATCTACAACTATACATCTGCACTATTAAACGTCTAACACAAAGTTAAATTCCAAATAGTAGAGGAAAAAAAATACAAAAGGCAAAATCATTTACAATTAGATGTCTACACTAAGTTAAATACTAAGACTAAGTTACTGACACTAAGTCTAACTAGCACAATACAAAACTAAAGTAAAAAAAAAACTCCAAAAGTTCATATCATTAGTGAACTTTGAATTAAAAGTGTGTAAACTTAATATATACTTTTTGTGCTCCTTAAAATCTATCTCTCTCAAGTTGTAAGTTTGTAATTATAAGCATTATGTCTGAGTTATTAACATGGAAGATTTTGTTATTATGAGTGTAAAGAATTTTGGTTATGCACAAAATTATCAAAATTGGAAAGATATGGAAAGTTTTATGTTTTTTGGTTTTACGTTTTTTTCCTTTTACATGTATACTAATAACACAAATAGTCTAATAATAGTAGGTGCCCACTTAGCGGAAAAAAAAAAAACATAGTGTATTATGTACAATTCGTTTCTTTGATTGATTTTTTTTTAAGTTTTATATATTTTTTCACATGAAAATACAAGTCGGCCCGAACCCGTCCAACTCGCAATCTGATTGACTCAACATGTTTTCAACCTGATTAAAATGGCCCGTATTTTAACCTAGCCCGTTTAGACCGCAACTTGATTAACTCGACATGACTAGACCGTTTGCCATGTTATGGACTAAGGCACCTATGTGCAGCTGTGCTGTTGCTCAATGTTAACTGGGTTTTGCTTGGTCTCTTCTTTGTTTTGTTTTGTTTGTTTGTTTGTTTGTTTGTTTTTTTTTTTTAAAGTTTTTCATTTTCTGTTCAACTGCTACATTTTTTTAATATTTAATTTCCTTCATTGGTTTTTGATTTTTTTTTTATTTTTAATTTTTGATTTTTTATTATCTATACTTCATTCGTTTGTTCTTTTTTTTTTTTTTTTGGTCGTGTTCATTCGTTTTTTTTTTTATATGTTTTGTATTTTTTTTTTGGTTAATCCATTCTTTGTTTTTTTTTTTAAAATTATTTTTTATTCTAGCAGAGACATAAAAGTAAATTTATACAAACTATATTTTTTTACCCTCTACTTTTTCACCCAAAACCAAACACCACGATAGAAAATTAAATTTTTTTTTTTATCTTTCCACCTTTTTATTTAATTTCTATTTTTTATCCTTTCACTTTTCCACCCCTCTAATCAATCGGTCCGTTAAATTTTTTTTTTTAAAATTATTTATTAATAAGTGCAATGTGAACTTTCACAAGTAGGACGAAAACTAGCTCAGTTGATAGTTCTGGCGAGGGCGCATCTATCCCCCAAAACAAAAAAAAATGTCAATATACAAGAGAGAGAAAATGTGTGTGCACATAATGATTTGTTAAAAAAAAAAAGAAAAAAAGAAAAAAAAAGAGAAGGAGAAGAAGACGATGAGAAGAAAGAAAGAAAAAGAAAAAAAATCTAATCTCAAGTTTCAAAGAGATAAGAGATAATACATAATAGTAGGTGGGAGTGGAGATGACTCTTGATTCTTGAAAATGATACTGTATAAGTCTTTGAAGTGTGATGTTAGGAGTCAATGCACGTGGATAGTAAGTGGGAGTGCAACTTGCTAGAAGCTTCGTGATTAACCAATCTAGTCCCAAATTTCCACCATATTCATTTGTGGGAGTTTCGGACAACTTTTCAGATTTTTGGACAACTTCTAGAAATATATTTTAAGCAATTTTTTTTGTCATTTTTTCTTTTTTTAAGTGAGACTTAAAAAGAGAAATTTTAACAAGCACTATACAGTGTTAACATTTTTCTTCATTTATTTATAAAAAAATAAAAAACTCAAATTTGAAACTTTTAATAAATTAACCAATCTAATCCCTTTTATAAATATTTTTTTTAAATCACAATATCAATTTC
This sequence comes from Quercus ilex subsp. ballota, assembly GCA_032727855.1. NCBI lineage: Eukaryota > Viridiplantae > Streptophyta > Magnoliopsida > Fagales > Fagaceae > Quercus > Quercus ilex. Next base: position 43,210,925 of record CM064918.1, read on the forward strand.
ATTAATTTATATCACTTGGCTTTATAATAGCAATTAGTAAAATATTATTTTATTAATTACTATTGTGTGAGTAATGACTTATTATAAATTTTTTTATCGCCTGAAGTGTTATTAATGTTAAGAGTTAAGATTAAATAATTTGTATTATTTGGCCTTTACTCTTTTCTTACTCTTGATAATTTGATGTTGTATAATATATATTTTAAACATCCCCAAAACATTCTAAAACGATATGCCAAAATAAGTTGGTATCAATCTTCGTAACATTAAAATATATAGCTCCACTTACCATACGATGGAGATGAAAATCGGTCAACAACTGTGCACTGACTTTTGTTCTTTTTAAAGATGAAAGTAAAAGATAGCCGGCCTATGAGAGAGAGGGGCAGAGAGGACATTGGATAATACTTCTCTCTCTTCTTCTTTTTTTTTTTTTTTTTCCTCAAAGACCTTGGAAAGTTGGAATTGCATTTGACATTGTGCTCGCTCTTCACAAATTTCACTTCATGCTAAGAATTTTTGTCTAATAAACTCTTCAAAGTGTCTTTAGACTTTAGAGAAGGAAAACCTTTCCATCATCCATCCCGACTTTCCCATCCCTACAATCTCTCACCCCCTTCAGCCAAAAAAAAAAAAAAAAAAAAAAAATCTCTCCCCCCTTAGAGGAAAATCTGTAATTGTGGTACAAGTTTTAGCGTTCTACTTCTAGCCACAAGGAAGGGAAAATAAGCAGACATGGCAGACAGTGTAGTGAGTTTCCTGTTGGAGAACCTGACTCAGTTGCTCGTTCAAGAATCAGAATTACTAGGTGGAGTGGAGGATCAAGTCAGGATACTCAAGAACGAGCTGTCTCTGATCAACCTCTTCCTCCTAAATAGTGAAGGGAAACGACACGACAAGTTGGTGAAGGAGGTAGTCAGCCAAATTAGGGATGTAGCCTATGAGGCTGAGGATGTTATTGATACATTCATCATGACAGAGACAAAGCACAGGAAAAGAAGCAAGGTGAGGAAGGCATTCCATTACTTTAACCGAGCAAGCGCACTTCACAAGGTTGCAAACGAGATAGAGAGAATCAAGAATGTCATCAAGGAAATTTACGAGAATAAGAACAAGTATGGCATAGAAATAGCTGAATCATCTGGAGGAGATGCTGAAGCAGAGGAGATACTGCACAGGCGCAGGAGATATGTTGAGGAAGATCATGTGGTGGGCTTTGGCCAGGACACACAGACATTGGTGAAGCAACTTATTGAAGGGAGTTTGCAGCTTAGCGTTGTTTCAATCATTGGCATGGGCGGCTTAGGTAAGACCACTCTTGCTAGGAAGATCTACAACGACAATTGTGTCAAGAATTACTTTGATTTCCGTTGTTGGGTTTATGTCTCACAAGAATATAGAATTAGAGAGCTGTTGCTTGAAATATTGATGGCACTGGCACCACGGCCAAGAGTGATGTTCAGAGCTGAATTAAAAGAGGAATTACTCTGTGGTTTGGAAGATAAGTATAGCTCGAATGAGGATAGATCGAAAGATACACTGACTGAAGACTTGAAACGTTTCAAAGAAATGAATGATGAAGTATTCAAAAAGGCATGGTCTGAGTTCTTGGAAGGTATGCAAGAGCATAATGATTTGAAAATTTTGTTGTCAGGCTTTGTGCGAGATTTTTATAGCAAGAATGGAGTAAAATTGAAAGATATGACTGATGATAAATTGAAAAGTGAGCTGCTTGAAATCTTGAAAGAGAAGAGATACTTACTTGTCATGGATGACACCTGGAATATTGAAGTATAGAATAAGGTAAGTTCTATCTTCCTTGATAACTCGAATGGAAGTAGAATATTGATCACTAGCCGCATAAAAGAAGTAGTAGTACATGCAAGTAGTCTTAATAATAGTAATCCTATTCCCCCTTATGAACTCCCATTTCTTAATGAAGATAAAAGTTGGCAACTCTTCTCAGAGAAGGTGTTCCGGGGAGCTACATGTCCTCCAGAACTTGATACTCTAGGGAGAAAAATTGTGAAAAGTTGCCATGGTTTACCTCTTGCAATTGTGGTATTGGGGGTCTTTTGGCGAATAAGGAGAAAACACATCGAACATGGTCGAAATATATTGGCCATGTCAATTCATATCTAACTGAGGATAGAACAAGTTGCATAGACATATTGGCTCTAAGCTATAACCACTTACCCCGACGGTTGAAACCATGCTTTCTATGTTTTGGTATCTATCTAGAAGACTTTGAGATACCAGTGAGGCAACTAATCTGACTTTGGATAGCCGAGGGATTCATACGGCAAATTGGGAATAGAAATATTGAGGATGTTGCTGAAGACTACTTGGAGGAACTCATTGATCGGAGCTTAATTCAAGTGGCAAAAAGAAAGCTAGGTGGAGGATTCAAAACATGTTGTATCCATGATCTTTTACGAGACCTCTCTATATCCGAAAGTTCTGAAGAGAAGTTTCTTGAGGTTCGTTCAGATGTTAACCTCTCACCCATGAGCAAACGCAGAAGAATTTCCATCCACTTTGCCAACCACCCATACATTTCTTCCAACTCATGTGAGCCTTCAAATAATCGTTCTGTAATAGGCTTTGGAGGGGTTGTCGGGGTTGAGAGTCCTCTTGACAAAGGCTATGACTTGAAATGGCTTTTTGAAAATAACAAGTTGGTTCGGGTTGTAGAGCTCAGTAATATGGACATTTGTTGCTTAATCCCTAAAGAGATTGAAAACCTTGATCTTTTGAGGTACTTGAGCATTTCATCTGGTGCACGTCATGTCATTCCAGCAGATTTCATATGCAACCTTTGGAATCTTGAGACGTTGGATATGAGAAATTCTAAAATTGAATGCTTGACCAAGGGCATATGGAAGTTACAAAAATTAAGACATTTTTACTTGGATGGGCCAACATCTCTACCTATAACTGACAATGAAGTGGCTTTACCCAATCTTCAAGTCCTTACTGGTATAGCTTTAAATCACAACACTGAGAATCTCTTGGCGAAGGCCAGATTTCCTAATTTAAGAAAATTAGGATTGTATTCTTCAAGAGAGGTAGAGTCAGGGCTTTTGTCAAGCATCCATCCCTTGCGTCATCTACAGACTTTGAAGATTTGTAAATATTTAAATCTTTCAAATCCAAGTTCTTTCCACCTGATCCTAACAAAGATAACCTTGCTGGATGTGCTAGTTGTTTCTGTATCTATCTGGACAATTTTGGGTAGCCTTACCAACCTTTGAATACTCAAAGTAGTTGGATGTGCCAATGTCAAACTCGACTGCAATGAAAGCAGTTTTTGTCAACTTGAAGTCTTCAAAATGGTAAAGGTAACTGATATGATATGGAGCATGAAGAAAGGTGCAATGCCAAGGCTTCAACATTTGGTCATTGAGCGTTGCAATTTTTTTGTGATTCCCCTGGACGAACTATGCTGCTTGAGTGCCTTGAGGGATGTGGAAGTTTTTACATCCCGATCCAAAATTGGCAGACATGCTTCAGCAGTTGCAAATGAGGGATGGATGTAAGCTCCAAGTCAATCCACCTCTGGAGTCTGGACCCATTCCCAACAATTAAATGAGAAAAGTAGTTGATCTATTGTGCTATGCTTTGGCTTGAGGGATCAATGCTCCTCTCTTCCCTGATTATCCTAGCTGGTAACTTAAGCCTTTACTGTTTTGTTTTTGTATTTGTTTTTTGTTTATGGACCTATGCTGATAAATCTGTTTTGGTTTGGGGGAAGGTATAATCTTGAGATTGGGACACTGCTAAATTGAAAAGCTTAATTAGTCTGTCTGAATTCAATTATGTTATATTAATTTCTTAAGCTTTTTTTTATTTTATTTTTTATTTTTTTATACAAGAAGTTGGAAAGGAAAGTTGAATCCAAGTGATAGACATTGGTTTTGAAATATGGGCACTTAAGCACCATAAAACGCTTGGACAAACGCATACATTAAACATAACATCTAGATGTTAGTTGTCTTCAAGATGATTCTTCAAAGATATCTTTAAAAGGGAATGCAATGCATCAACGAATTTGTCATATGTTAAAAAACTAGTAATTATTAGTTAACTGGTGGAATCAATAAAGTTACTCTGCCATAATTCTATTTTTATGGATGTCTATTATTCCACTATTTTCTTAGTCTTTTTTTTTCAACGCTTAACAATATTTTTTCTTATGTTACTATGTATATCATTGTGTAACACTCGTTGCAGATGTGTGAATCAAGCATGAAAATTTTCAATTGCAACTCACAAGGCTTGTTTCTATCTGCTCCTGGCTAAATAGTTTATGAACCAAGTAGTTAATTACATTGAATAGGAGATAAAAAAGAACGAAATTAGAACTTTCATAAAGAAGTGCAAAAAGCAAGCTCACTTGATATGTCCATGAGGAACATCTTAACAAACACAGAGGAGAAAAATCATAATTCTAGTACAACAAAGTTGTTGAAATTCCCGACTTTTAGTTCTTGGCTGTGTGTAATTTGCCCCACTTACCATATGATGGAAAGTGAAGGTAGTTTAATTTTTTTCCTGAGGATGTTAGGGCATGTTTCACAAGCATGCTGAAATATAATAGGTATGTAATCACAGACCTTTATTGATGACTTTATTTATTAACTTCCCAAGCATTGCACAATCCTGAGTTGGTCCACATTATCATTTACTAGGGCTACTTCTGATCTCAGTTTTGGCTCCAAAACTGGAAATCTGCTTATGCCTAAAGTTATTATTTTTAATTATCCTTTTGTGTGGATTTGCAGATTACAGTTAATTGATTTTTAATTGTTAAAGTAAATGGAAAAAATATAGAAAGAGGATTAAAAATTCAAGAGAAATACATGGAATTAATGTGATTTGGTTTGATGGACTAATTACTCGCATATGAATGAACCTGAATTAGGATAATACAACATACTTCGGGCTTGACTAGATCATACAATGGGCTTGTGCACGTCTATGTTTAGTCCACAACTTCTCTGCAATTATCAAACTTTGGCTAGTTAGCACCCATCACTACTCAAGTACAAGCTTGTCACAACACCCATTGAAAAATGCTTAATTATCAAATATTAAAAATTATACGTTTGACTCCAATAACATAATTACTTAAAATGAGGAAAGAAATTTGTCAACTATCTGGCAATCAAAGACAGAAGTTATTAATAAAAAATAGGGCAGTGATAAAACCTCAGTCTTTTAGAGTCTGAATTATCAAACAACATCCCTTCAATCACAAAAAATAAAGCAATGTAGACCTAGAGGCAATGAAGAATGATATCGTATTTATGACATTATTTTCAGTCTGAAATTTAAATCATGCATGTATGGTAAGTGAAATAGTTGGAGAATATGCGATTCAGCAGAAAAAGACTATTTAAAACTTGTGTCTCAAAACCTTGCCGTGGAATCTGCAATATGAGCTGAAAAAGGCCTGCAACTATACATTTAGAAAAATGAATGCAACTTCTGTGCCAAAAGTTTAGTTCAACTGGGATGGAGTGGTGCCCTTAATTTGTGAGCTGGACGTCAGATTGTAATTGTATTCAAGCCACCTCTCTGCTTTACTTCAAAGTTTAAAATTGTCTATCATCCCACTAACTTTATCAGGTTCCTTGGAGCGAGATGATTCAACTATTTCTGGAACCCGATCAAGCAAGCTGTTCATCTCCTCTGGAAATTCAGCCTTTTGCTCGAGTAATTTTTCCTCCAATGATAACTGTAGTTCCTTCTTGTAAGGCCCAAATCTTTTAGTTGTTCAAGAAAGAAAATAGTGGAACAGATGAGTATGTATTAAATTGGAATCATGGTTTCAACAATTGCATTATCAATCCAAAATGAAATTATTAATTGAAAAGAAAATGAGCAATTTAACACATCTTAAGTCCAATGTAAAAGTACTGATGCAGGAAATACGCTTTTACTAAAGATTTCAGTACAACTTTGAAAATGACTAAAGAAGTCATTTTTTAAATGTAAAAGCAAAATTCATGGTTATTTAATAGGTGTTCGAACGTAAATTATAACCATAGCTAGATCAGAATGACCAAATATAACATTATTATGAATATTGATCATAATTCAGTTGTGAGGTGTGTATGTGTGTGTGTGTGTGTATATATATATAATTTTTTTTTTTGAGAACTCATAAATTCAGGAATATAATTACAAGTTTCAAAACATATACAGGCTACAGCAAACCTCTATCAAGTAAAAAGACGTTTTACCTGTGAGTGAGATAGAAAAGGGAAAAAAAACTGATGAAAGTTGTGAGCATTAGAGCACCAAATCCAGCACAAACAATTGGCACCCCGGGATCAGTCTGGGAAAAAACCATTTTTAGCTTCAACACAAATAAATATAAGCAGTCAAAGAAAATTCTATATTTTATTAGTACAGCAGTTATTTTTAGTCATCTCCTTCAGGTGAAGGCCAGTGCGGCCTATTATTAACTTGTAAAATCTGAGTCATTTGGGTGCTTAGTGCCAATTTATTGTAGATCAAAAGCAAGCAATGATCTGAATTTCGAAATAGAAAAGTGAAAAGGAAATTAGAATGAATTGACAAATTCTAAAAAGGCAAAAAACACTAACATGCGTCTTTCCTTATCCTCCTCGTTGGCTGTACAGCCTGTACTACAATACAATCAAGGAAAGAAAAAAAACGACAAGTCGTGTTGCCTGCTGGGTTCATATGACATGTCATTCATCATGTTCTCACAAGAACCGTAGCTGTGCTACAAATCGTTAAATTTAGCCTTTGATTTCCACGGTGTCATATATATATATATATATATATATTTGTTTTTTGCATAGACTGAGTTAGTTGGTTTACCAGGTGTACCGATTTGATTAGTAATCTGTCAGCCCTGTATATTGGCTAACTCTGTTTCTTCTTAGAGAGAGCAATATATACACCCGATGCATGGTATATTTTCTCACATACGAGTAGACCCCACAAGTGTGGCTTGGATTGTATATCAATGTACTAATCAAGATTCAAGAGATAATAAGAAACCTCACAGTATCTTATTCATTCTCATAGCTTGCCTTTACTTTTAGCAAGGGTCTGCAATTAGTTTCAACTTTCAATAATTGTGAAACAAAATCATAAATAAATTGCGTATTTACCACTACAGTCATTTATTTTTGGTCCCACTGGACTGGTGAGGAAGTTAAAGATTGAATTTTTGCACCACAAAATGTTCCTGCCAAGAATTTTCGCCTTCATTTCCAACTTCGAAGTCCCGCATGACATTGAGTCAACATAAAACAATTTCCTTTACCCTTCTGGACTATCCCCCTAAGAAAAAAACTTGGTAATTCTTGTACGAGTTCTAGTGTTTTACTCGCAAAGAAACAAAATAAGCAGATATGGCAGACACCTTCTGCCAGAGGGTTCCTTAATGTAACATCAAACGTGAAGAGGGCCTTGCAACTTGTGTAACTTAGGTTAGCTTCAGAGGTATACATCAGACACAGAGTATCAGTGTAATCATACAACCAAACAGGTGTAATTGAAGGATATATGTTTTTTTTTTTTTTTTTGATAGGGAAGTATATATGTTATGCAGCCCCCAACGTACACTAGAATTTTTATGTTCTATTGAAAGGTTATGATTATTGTTGCTATCATGTTTTGAATTTCTGAATCAATTACTTTAATGACACTGAGAATATAATTGTCATTTTCGGACAAACGCTCTGTTTATTTTGGCATTAACGTTTTTTGTAAAATTATTCATTTTTTAGGTAGTATTTTTTGAAAAACTATCTTATTTTTCGATGTTTGGTAACAACCTTGAAAATGGACTTGAGAATGTTTTCTATTGTTTGGTATCCACAATTTTTATAACATTTCTTGTATAATTTAAAACATGTATAATATGTGTATTGTGTAATCCCACCTAATGTAATAAATATAAATAAATAATAATAAAAAACCAAGAATGAATTTGGTTTTCAAACTAAAATTTTGACAACGGATATAATCAAAATTAGCTATTCAATTTTCATGATACCAAATACTCATCTTGCTCATGTATATGAACTGTAATGTACATAATATATATAATACTTCTCATAATTCAAAATAACCATTATAACCTTAAGTTCCATTTTAAATAGTTCAAAATGCCACATAGGCAAAATAGTTTTACTGGCAAACTAATCCAGTACAAATAGTTTGATAAATATACCAAAAATTGTTATAGAACTGTTTACCCTTTTTTTTTTATCATTTTATTTACAACACTAAATACTTTTAATGAGCGGTTTTGACGTTGATCTTAATTGGAGAAAAATCATATTATAATATGTCATATTTTGTGTTGTTATCAGATTTTAGTTTATTTGGAAAACAACAAGAAAATCTAGACAAGCTGATGAAGAACAGTTAGTGTAGTTGAAGACAATTGTCTTTGTACAATTTCTTTTCACTGTTTGTAAATATTATGTTTAATATATTAGCAACAAATTATTATGTCTTTATTATATGATGTTCTTAGATGCCTAAGGAATTGTTTTAAGTGTTTACGAATATTTTATATTGTTTTTCATCTTCTTTATTTCATTAGTGTGTTCTTTGAGATTTTTAAGAAAACAAATTCTATTTTGAGTTTAAAATTATTTATTTATCTATTCATTTTTCATATGTTAACATTAACACAATACTTCTTTTTTTTTTTTTTTTTTTTTTTAACTTCTCTACTTTTTCTCCTTTGGATTTGCACTCTTTTTTTTTTTTCTTTTTTAAGAAAAAAGAGTTGAAATATTTTATTTTTTGAATTTTAGTTTTGTTGAGTTTTATTAATTTTTTAGATAAGTTTCTTGGTGTTTTTGATTGTATGATAGAAAATTTCTGGTTTGAGAAAGTTTGTTTAAAACAAAAAGAAAAAATTTCAGATTTTATATAATTTTTAATGACACACAAAATATTATAAATAAATTTTATTAAAAAATTAATATTTTCACTAACTTACCTTTTGAATTCTTTGAGAAAAACTGTATTGTTTTGATTTGGTATGACAAAAATAATATATATATATATATATATATATATATTACATTTGTGATTGTCCCTATACTAAATTAAAATATGATTATAAATTACATTACTATTTATTAAATTAGTCCAAAATGAAATAATAAATAAATTTAATGAGACCATCCTAAAAAAATTATCACGCACAACACGCGGGGTCCACAACTAGTTGTAGAATAAGTTGCGAAATTTTTTTTCCCTATCATTACTCGTGTATAGAATATCTGGAGGTTGCTATGTCTTCAAGATGATTCTTTGAAGACATTACTAGAAAGGGAATTTACGGTATTGGTGAATTTTTCATCTGTATCCCCTAGCCAAGATATTCCCTCGAGAACTAAGGACATTTGCTATGATATTTCAGCTATACTCTCACAAACCCCTTTGTGCTCTGTTAACTAGATTCTCGGACGGGCAAATGGCAAGGCTCTTGACTTGGCCAAGTGGCTGTTATTGAACAATGTATTTGACTTTTTGATTTGAGTTGTGGCCCTCATTGTTTTGAATCTTAAATCAGGGTGGAGGCCAGTAGACCCTCTTGTAATTCTTTTTTGTTATGAATAAAATTTTCCAGTTTATCAAAAAAAGAAACAGATTCTAATATACCAAAGGTCCATTAGATTCAATAGACCGACTTCTAGTTGGTGTAAAAAGTATATCTCACATTGAGTTTAAACTTTAAAGTAAAAAATTAGTTAAAATTGTTGCAAACAATGCCATTTTAATATATAGCTATTATCAAACTATCATCTGTGGATATATTTTTCAAGAGAAGTGTTATGTTTACAATTTTTCACAACAAATCATAAATAGTAAATTGCTATTAGATTCCTCTGACCATTGCCCACTCTGGATCACTCTCATAGGTTTGGGGGTGGCTTGTAAGAAGAAAATTTCCAAATTTGAGGAGACGTGGCTATCCGACAATGGTTGCTCTGATATAGAAGAAGTCGTGTGGCTATCTAGTGATTCTGATTACTTTAACAATCAAATCCTTAGAAAACTTGAGAAGTGTGGTGTTGAACTTACTAAGTGGAGTTGTGAGAAGTTCAGTAATGTGAGGATTGAGCTGGAAAAAAAGAGAAGACAACTAGCTGAGGCCGAAAGGGTAGCAATGAATTCTGGGTTGAACACTCGGGTGAGGGAATTGAAGAATGAAATTGAAATTCTCTTGGATAGAGAGAACCGAATGTGGCTGCAACGTTCTAAAACTCTCTGGGCAGTACAAGGAGACCGTAACACACGGTTTTTTCACAGCAAAACAGTCAACAGGTATCGAAAAAATTTCATCCATAAGCTTAGAAATTCAAATGGGCAATGGAGTGCAAATAACAAGGAAGTGGCAGACATCCTTATCCAATATTATAGAGAACTTTTCACCTCAGCTAATCCCACATTTCTTGAAGAAGTTTTGCTGACCATTAATACTCGGGTTAGTGCACAAATGAATAATAAGCTATCAGCAGATTTTAAGGCTTGGGAAGTACATGAAGTAGTGAAACAGATGGCCCTTCTCAAGGCACCGGGTCTGGATGGAATGCCTCTAATCTTTTTCCAACACTTTTGGTTGCTGGTTGGTAATGAGGTAACGGCTTCTGTCTTACAATTCCTTAATACAGCCACTTTCTCGTGTCATTTGAACCATACTTTCATCTCCCTAATTCCCAAAGTAAAAAACCCGGAGTTAGTTTCTGAATTTAGAATTATAAGCCTTTGTAACGTCCTGTATAAGGTTTTTTCTAAAGTATTGGCTAATAGGTTGAAGAAAGTCTTACCTACTCTCATTACGGAACATCAAAGTGCCTTTACAAAGAGTTGTCTTATCTCTGATAATATTTTGGTTGCTTTTGAGAATCTACATAGCATACAGAATCACAAATCTAAGAAGGAGGGCTATATGGCAGTGAAGTTAGACATGAGTAAGGTGTATGATAGAGTGGAATAGTCTTTCTTGGAAGTAGTTATGAGACAGATGGGGTTTTACAGAAAGGTGGATCCAGTTGATGATGGTGGGTGTAAAAATAGTATCCTATTTCGTATTGGTGAATGGTGAGCCCAAAGGCATGATCAAGCCAACTCGAGGAATTAGGCAAGGAGATCATCTCTTTCTTTTCCTATTTTTTTTTGTGCACTAAAGGTCTGCATGGTCTCATCTCACAAGCAACCAACCAAGGAGAACTACATGGCTATTCACTTTGCAAAAATGGCCCTAAACTAACCCATCTTTTCTTTGCAGATGATAGCTTGTTATTTTGCAGATCTACTCCTCAGGAATGTGACAAAGTTTTGGAACTTTTGGATACCTATAGTAAGTATTCAGGGCAGCACATTAATACAAACAAAACCACCATTTTCTTTAGCAAGTCCACCACTCCAGAGAGAAAGCAATACATCAAGAATGCCTTAGGAGTTCCTAAAATTCGAAGCTATGAAAAGTATTTGGGGTTGCACTCTTTGATTGAGAGAAGGAAAAAAGCTAGTTTTGAATATATCAAGGAAAGAGTATGGAGAAAGCTCCAAGGGTGGGGGGAAAAGTTGCTTTCTCAAGCCGGGAGGGAAGTTCTCATTAAAGCTGTTGTCCAAGCAATCCCTACCGACACTTGAGTTACTTTAAACTTCTTGTGGGAATATGTAATGAAATTGAGGGCCTTATTCGAAAATTTTGGTGGGGACAAAGAGGAGATAGATGAAAGATTCATTGGGTAAAGTGGAGCACCATGTGTAAATCGAAAAGGGAGGGAGGCATGGGATTCAAAGACTTGGTCATGTTTAGTGATGCTCTCCTAGCTAAATAGGCTTGGTGGCTTCTTCACAATGAAAATTCACTATACTATCGGGTTTTCAAAGCGAAGTTCTTCCCGGATTGCTCTATTTTAGAGGCCCTAGATTCTGCCAAAGGGTCATATGCTTGGCGTAGCATATTGAAGGTTAGGGAAGTTTTGAAAAAAGGAGGGCAATGGAGGGTGGGTAATGGGGAGGATATCAGCATTTGGAGTGATGCTTGGCTGCCCTCTATATCTACCCTGAAGGTCAGTAATCCGATGGGGATTGAATTTCCAGAAGCGAGGGTTAATTCTTTGATCAATGCCCACATGCGAAACTGGGATGTGGACTTACTGCAAGCTTTGTTCAAGCCTAAAAAGGTTTAGTTGATTCGTGGCATTTCACTAGGTGATGCTTCAGCCCATGATAGAATGGTATGGCCTCACACACAATCAGGTACCTATACGGTGAAATCAGGTTATTATTTCTTGTCTAAGGAGAAGGAACAATCAGACCTTCATACCAATACTCCTGCCCCATCACAGAAGCTATGGAAGATTATTTGGAATCTCTCGGTACCACCAAAAGTCCGAAACTTTATGTGGAGGGCTGCCAAAAATGCCATTCCTGTTAAAACTAATTTAGTAAAATGGCAGGTGCTTCAGGAAGCAAATTGTGATCATTACCAGTCACATTCAGAAGACGTGTTGCAAGCTTTATGCTTGTGTCCGTGTTTGACCGAGGTATGTATAGGTTGGAGTTTCAAGAGCACAGACCGTTGGGTTGATTTTCAAAAGCTCATATTACATGTTGAAGAAGCGGGGCTTGATTTGGAATTGTTCTCCATGATTGTTTGGCTTTTATGGCACCGGAGAAACCAGATCAGAGTTGGAACTTCAGCCACTTTGCTCGGTCAGATTTTTACTCAAGTTCGACAGCAGTTGCAAGATTACAAACGGGTGCAACCAGTGAAGCCAACGACTGAAACTGTCAATCTCCACACAGCAGCAACCTGGTCTCCTCCACAAGCTCATTTCCTGAAGATTAATTACGACGGGGCCGTATTTCGGGATTCCAACAGTGCAGGCATATGAGTTGTGATCCGAGATAGTGAGGGTAGAGTGCTTGCCTCCTTAGCAGAGAAGATTCCTCTTCCTCAAACGGGGGCATACGTGGAGGCAGCAGTTGCGAGAAGAGTCATCATGCTTGCCAAAGATCTTAATCTTAGCTCTATTATATTAGAGGGAGATTCGGAGATCATCACCAAAGCAGTTCAGGCAGAGGAGTAGTCCCTTGCTTCTTATGGTAATCTCATTGAGGAGATTAGATTCCATGCAGACTCTTTTCTCAATTTTAGAGTTTCTCATGTTAAAAGAAAAGGGAATTCTGTAGCTCGTAGCCTAGCTAGACATACTAGACATATTAGCAGTTTAGTGGTTTGGATGGAGGAGGTTCCCTCCCACATTTTACCTATACTTTTAGTTGATGCTGGCTAACTTTTCATTTAATAATAGCTGATTTAGTTTGATTCTCAAATATATATATATATATATATATATTTAAACATATATCTGAAATTACTTTTTATCCCACCAGTAACAACCAATAATAAAATATCACTTAAGATTTGTTCCGAAAGCATTCTAAAAATATTGTGGACATAATATTTCTCTTTTTATAATGTTTAGAAATCATTTTGGAATTTGTGTGAATCAGGCATGAAAATGTAGAATTTTAACTCAAAATGCATTCTTTTTATCTACTTTTGGAATACTAACTATGATTCCAAAGTGGATTATGAATCGAGAATTGTTGTATTAGTAGAACAAAAAGAGTAGAATTCTTCCCCTCAGCAGATTAAGGTGGGGTTTGGATCCACGTTCATGTTTCACATTTTGCGCGTTTTTAGATTTTTTTTTTCAGCCACAATTGTTGACCAATTCTCCCGTGCACTGTTCATGGGATCCACAAACTTCACTTTTCAGCCACTTTTTTATTAAAAATGGTCCCATGACACTATTCACACATTTAAAAATTATTTTGCTACAGTGTTTTTAGTTTTTAGTTTTTAATTTTCAGTTTCAGCAAAATAAGTTCTATCCAAACGGACCTTAATTGAGCTTTGAGAAAGTGTGGTTGATTATGATTGGTAGTGAAAAAATTGTTACGGGTTTATATAAAAGTGATTTTCTAGCTCAGACAACTGTCTTTGAGAACCATAATCACAATGCACAGGAGGGAGATCAAAGAAAATAAATTTTAGTACAATGGAGTAGTTGAAAACGTCGATCGTGTCTTGACTTAGGGGTGCACTTTTTTTTTTTTTTAACAATTGTTTACATAATTTGTTATAATAATTTTTAAAATTTGTTTGGATTTAAGGGAGTGGTGTCTAAACATATCCACTCCCTTTTTGTGAGGTATCTTGAAAATCTTATCTTGATTATTTATGTGGATGATGAAATTTGTGATCTTAGTTGATTGCACCTCCTCCAAATCAATTGAATTTACTTGCCAATTATCACCGACGAAACTAGACATAATGATTATTGCTTGGGTTTGTTAGTCACACACTCACACCACTTTTTCTTTTTTTAATATGGAAAATCAATTAGTCACTACATTTTTATTAGGCACTCACCACAACATATCTATTAACTATATAAAAAGCGACTATGCTGCTACAGTACTCTGCACTGTGCATTTTGGTTTCGGGAGGCAGCCTTGCTTTTTTTTTTTTTTTTCAACAGTAGCTACAGTACCAAGCGGCACTGTAGCTACAGTATCTACAAGTTTTTTTTTTCTTCAGTATTCTGCATGTACTTTTTTTTTTCATATATATTGTTATACTGACACAACAAATTTTACAATATTTTTACAATTATTAAGGTGTCAATTTTATATAAGTCAAAATAAAATAATAAAATATGAAACTGTGACCAACCACAACTGTGCAAATGCGCATACAGTGCACATTTGGTTTAGTGAGCCACTGTCTTTTTTTTCTCAAGTTTTGAACAGTGGCTACAGTACCAAGCGGCGCTGTAGCTACAGTAGGTACATTTTTTTTTTCTTTTTATATATATTGTTATAGTGATACAACAAATTTTACAATATTTTCACAATTATTGATGTGTCAATTTCTTGTAAGTCAAAATAAATTAATAAAATATGAAACTGTGACCAACCACAACTGAAAATAAATATTTTGTGAAAATATAGTAACACTTGTTAGGTGAATGTGTAAAAATTACAGTATTTTTGGTTTGTTCAATATGTAATTTTTTTTCCCCAAGTTTTGAACAGTTGCTACAGTGCTACTTTGGTTTGTTCAAGTGGCACTGTAGCTATAGTAGCTATAGCGTTTTTTTTTTTTTTTTTTTAGTCTTCCGTTTGTATTTTTTTCTTTTAAATATTTATAAGAACCCGCATATATATTGTTATACTGATGCAACAAATTTCATAATATTTTCACAATTATTGAGGTGTCAATTTCTTATAAGTCAAAATAAAATAATAAAATATGAAACTGTGACCAACTACAACTAAAAATAAATGTTTTGTAAAAATGTTGTGACATTTGTTGGGTGAATGTGTAAAATTACAGTACTTTTGGTTTGTTCAATATATGTACTGTTTATCGCTTTTTTTTTTTTTTCCCCCGTCATCGATTTGTGCTCTTTTTTTCTATATATAAAAAGAGCGAATAAGCTTATGAATAGTGTTATAAACAATATTTTTGGTTTAGTAACTTGCCTTTTTCCTCCTTTTCTTTTCTTCAAGTTCACCAACTTGGTTTGAGCTTTCTTTTTCTTTTAAGGGATCTTTATATGTTTACTTTCTACTTGTAATGTAAGCTTACATTGTATACAAACAAAAAGTAGCAAATATTATATACATTTGCAAAAAAAAAAATTGTATAAATTTTGCAAATGTGTACAACATTTATCAATTTTTATGTATTTACAATATAAATTTATATTGTAAGTGCAATGTATATTTTTATATATATACATTATATATAAAAAGAGTGAATGAGAAAAGTTACAGTAATTTCGCTACAGTAGTTATGGTTTGTTTAACTCTCTGGCCTTTTTTTTTTTTTTTTTTTTTTTTTTTGTGCGAATGAATAAAGTTGTAGTATATTTGCTATATTATTTTTGGTTTGTCCACAATAATTTTCACAACACTTTCATAACAAATCAAATATGGTAAATTGTTATTGGTTCTGATTTAAACTTACCAATGAAACCACTTTTTTGCCCACCAATAACAACTTGTAGTAACCTACTACTTATGATTTATTGTGAAAATGTCATGGACATAACATTTTTTTTGTGTGAAAAATTTTAAGACATCTTGATGTTGTCACAATATTTTTAAAACTGCTAAGTTGTCAATTCTTTACAAGTTAAAATAATATATAACAAAATTACAAAGGTATTTTGAAAATGTTGCGTCATTCTGTTGTGTTTTTAGAAATTTTTTGTTGGTTTAATCAGCTTTGTTGAGCCAAATTTCACTATTCCACATACAATTTTTTTGGGTTGACTTTTTGTATATTTTTTTTCTATACACACTATTTTAAGTAAAAACACATAGTTTTGCACACAAAAACAAAAACTTAGGAAAAAAAACATTTTTCATCCTTTATGTTTGGGGTAGTTTACAATTCTTAAACTTTAAAATCATGCAATTTTTCCCTTAATATTTTGGAAAAAAGCAAATATGTCATATTGTTATACTCTCAGTTAAACCCTAATGAAACCTTATGATTCTTAAAATATTTTATTGTGTAATGTTTAAAGTACTCCTGCTAAATTTTAACATCCTAAAAATTTTCTTTACGTATTCTGAGTTTTAAATAATAAAAATTCTTAGAAAGTTAGAATGAAGATATTCGATTACACAAGCATTTTGTTATCTTCTTCTTCTTCTTCTTCTTCTTCTTCTTCTTTTAATATCTTAGGAAAACTCAGTTGTTTATTGTTGGAAGATGATGATATTCATTATCATTTTTAGAAGTTTTTAGAGAATAGATATATTGTCATTAGCAAGTAGGTACTAAAAAACTATTATAGTTAAATAAATATTTATATGTTTAATAGCTACCCTAACTTTGTGGTTGATCAAAATTCTTAAACGAATGAGATTAACTTTTTTGACATAATTATTTCTTAAAATGAATGTCTCTTTTGATTAATGTAAATCTCTATATACTTTAAAAATCAAATTATTCATATCCTTGTTTTGTCATAAAAATAAAATCTAAAATTGACCTTAATTATTATAGTACTTTTTTTCCACGGCAAGCACGTACCTTGCACGTACTGCCCTAACTAGTCATATAAATAATGTGTGTCGGCAACACTACTCCATTATTTTTGATCCCACAAGACCATAAAGCTATGAACAGGAAATCAACATTGCGGTTTGCACTACCAAGCTTTCCAGCTAAGAATTTTGGAAAATAGACGCAATGATTATTGCTTGGGTTTGTTTAGTCACACACTCACACCACTTTTTCTTTTTTAATATGGAAAATCAATTAGTCATTCCACTTTTATTAGGCACTCACCGCAACATATCATATAAATAATGTGTGTCGGCAGCACTACTCCATTGGTTTTGATCCCACAAGACCACAGGAAATCAACATTGTTGTTTGCACTACCAAACATTCCAGCTAAGAATTTTGGATTGAAATAGACCGAAAGGAATGAAATACTATGCTAATATGATTCAATAGAAGCATACTACGCTTAAGCTTTTAGATTTCAATTTTTTTTTTTGTTTGTTTGTGTGTGTGTGTGTTAGAACTCATTTAACCTGAAGATGATACTAATATTTTAATTCCTTATATACTTCTCCATGAATTGATAAATAAATTGGTCAATTTTTTTCTTACAAAACAGAGTGAGCAATAGAAACTTCATAAAATTAATAAAGCTTGCCATATAAACAATTTTAAAGAAAGTGTTTAGAAAACATTAAAATAATACTAGTAATAAAAAATTTAAGGGTGTGATGAGTGTTAAGAATTTGTGGTGAAATAATTTTATGTGATGTGAGTAGTTGCTGAGAGGCTAGTGTTTTTTAAATTTTATGTGATGTGAGTAGTTTTTTTAAAAAAAATATTTTTATGGAAGTTTATTTATTTATTTATTTATTGGAACTATTGGTAGTTTTTACTTTTATTTTTATAGGAGCCGTGGGTGGGTAGCCATTCTTTCTTATTTTTGGTTAGAATCATGGGGTAGTGAGGTTGGGAAGTGTGAGAGTAGTGGGAAAATTTTAGTTGATTTACCATCTTAACCTTATTTTATTTTATTTTATTTTATTTTTGAGAGAGTTTCAATCTATGGCATCCGTGCCTGATGATAGCTCTTTATCATCAGACGAAGACACCAATTAGTTTTTGGTGTAGGCGGAGATTGAACCCCAGATCTCTTATACAACAATCAGAGACTTTACCAGTTAAGCTGACTAGAACCCACACCTTATTTTTCTTTTTAAGGAATAAGAATAGATTAATTAAATTAAGAGTATTTTTTAATTTTGACAATAAAAAAAGCAATAACTAATTTTCTGAATATTCTTAATATATACATATAACAATAACATGATTTTGATGATAACCGCTCCAAACGAATTTGCTTCTGCATCATTTGGCGATTAAAAAAAAAAAATTACTGAAAATTTAATAATTCAAATTGTAAAATAACTTCTGCACTGTTTTCATATTTTTGTAGAACATAGCTTGAATTTTACAGTCTGAAAACTATAAATGGATTGAGCAAAACAAACAAACAAATTAGAAATGTAAATCCCAACTGTAAAAATGACTAAGGGCAAACTACAAAGGAAAAATTAACATATATATCCAACTGAAGAAGTATAGGAAACTATGATTTCTTTGAATGTTATTTTCAAAAACTTAGGGCATGTTTGGTCATCAATCTCAAACTCACATTTTCACATTTTAAATAATATTATATACATTTTTACACACTTTTTCATCCACATGTATTTCAAAAAACTACAAACAACCTTTTTCAAACTACTCTATCAATCACCTCCTTAATTATCCATTTGTTGATGTACAGAATACAGTAATTTGTTACTATTGTTACCCAAAAATAGGAGAAGAAAGGTAGACGGGTCAAATTATTATTTTTTTTTGAAAAATAATTACAACATGCTGCAAACCTTACAACTCAAACTCTTTCTTTTTTAGATCTAAAGAGGTACCAATTCAACTACAAAGCCTTTAGTGGGTCAAATTAATTTCTACTGGCCTATCATTGCTACTTTAGATTTTAATTTGGGCCAAAAACCTCAAATATTGAAGATTCAGAATCTGACTTCTCTACCCACTTGGATTCAATAATTAGGGTCCGTTTGGTTCCCGTAAAATATTTTCTAGAAAATACCTATTTTCTGGAAAATACCTATTTTCCGGAAATGCTATATTCCGAAAAAGGAAAATATTTTCAAGTGTTTGGTTGTATTATGAAAATTGTTGTAGAAAATATTTTCATGTGTTTGGTTCTATTAGGAAAATGCTATTTTCCTACAATTTTTTCACATTTTCTCAGCATCCAAACAAATTTTATTACAAAAAATTTCAACATCACAGCCAATTCAACAACAAATTCCTCCAACAACAACAACAACAACAGCAAATTCCGGCAACAACAACAACAACAACAACAACAACAATCAGTTCATCAAAAAAAAAAACAACAACAACAATCAAACTAAAAAAAAAAAAAAAAAACTGAGAGATCGAGGAAGAGGAAGCGATGGGTCTGGGTCGACGACGATCGACGATCGACAGTGCGGTGCGATGCGACTCGCCAGTGCGAAGAGCGCTGGGTTCTGGGTTCTGGGTTCGAAGGAGATCGACGATTGGCGACGGCTTCTGGGTTCGCCGGTGCGAGATCGAAGGCTAGATCGCGAGATCAAGCGGAGGTGATCGAAGGCGATCGCCGGCGATTGAAGGCGAGATCGGCGTAGTGCGATCAAAGGCGAGATCGGCGTAGTGTGATCGAAGGCGAGATCGGCGCGGTGCTCGGGGTTCGCCGATGACGTCTCCGGCGTGTCTGGGCTCCTCGGCACGGTGCTCGTGCTCTCTCTCTGTGTCTTCGTGCTCTCTCTTTCTCTCTGTTTTCCGGAAGTTATTTGAAGTGAAAATGATTCCGAAAATCATTTTCACCTTTGACTCACGGTCAACTGAAAATGATTTTTGAAAAATTGCTTTTTCCAGCGCAACCAAACACCCGAAAATATAGAAAAGCATTTTCGAAAATGAATTTCACGCAAAACAAACGCAGCGTAAGATAGGAAAGCGTGGCCATCTTTTCAACTTGGTTTGAAAAGTAACGGAATTTTACTTATGTAACCTTTCCAGCTAAGAATTTTTGTCTTCACTCTTCAAAATTTGACTTCTCTACCCATTTGGACTACCAAGCTTTCCAGCTAAGAATTTTGGAAAATAGACACAATGGTTATTGCTTGGGTTTGTTAGTCACACAAAAGCACCACTTTTTTCTTTTTTTTTAATATGGAAAATCAATTAGTCACTCCACTTTTATTAGGCACTCACCGCAACCTATCATATAAATAATGTGTCGGCAGCACTACTCCATTAGTTTTGATCCCACAAGACCACAGGAAATCAACATTGCTGTTTGCACTACCAAACTTTCCAGCTAAGAATTTTGGATTGAAATAAACCGAAAGGAATGAAATACTATGCTAATATGATTCAATAAAAGCGTACTACGCTTAAGCTTTTAGATTTCAAAATGTTTTTTTTTTTTGTTAGAACTCATTTAACCTGAAGATGATATTAATATTTTAATTCCTTATATACTTCTCCATGAATTGATAAATACATTGGTCAATTTTTTTCGTACAAAACAGAGTGAGCAATAGAAACTTCATAAAATTAATAAAGCTTGCCATATAAACAATTTTAAAGAAAGTGTTTAGAAAACATTAAAATAATACTAGTCTCTGAGTACGCGCTTATGTGCGTGCTCAGAGACTCTTTTATTTTTTTGAGTAAAAGTTAATAATTTGTATAAATTATAATTTGGGATTAATATATTTTCTAATCACAAAAAAAATTTAAAGGTGTGATGAGTGTTAAGAATTTGTGGTGAAATAATTTTATGTGATGTGAGTAGTTGCTGAGAGACCAGTGTTTTTTAAATTTTATGTGATGTGAGTAGTTGTTTATACAATATGTTATAATTATTTTTTATTTTATTTTTTATTTTGGATTTAAGGGAACGGTGTCTCAATATTCACACTCCCTTCTTGTGAGACATCCCAAAAATCTCACTGATTCTTAATGTGGATGATAAAATTGGAGATTTTAGTTTATTACATGTCCTTCAAATTAATTTAATTTACTTGTCAAATATCAAATCAATTAATCAAGCCACTTTTACTACCGCAACATATCATATAAATAATGTGTCTCACTTTTACTACCGCAACATATCATATAAATAATATGTGTCTCAGCAATATTGTAAAATGGATATTAATGTAGTAACGTCTCTAAGAGCATCTCCAACAGATTCTTTAAATTTTTGTATTGTTTGGAGAATGAACAGTAATTTTTACTTTTTAGCTACCCATTTTTTCAAATATACTTTTCAACAGATTCTCTATTTCATTTAAATATTATTTCTTTATTCATTATTATTCTTTTTTAATAACTACACATTTTTCAATATTTTTTTATTCAATACCTAATTATTATAATAAAAAAAAACATTTGAATGATGAATAGTAAAAGCTACAGTATTCTCTACTTAGAGCATTAGCATTGGAAAATTCTAATGCTACTCTATTTTACAATTCTAAAAAGCCACTTTATTATTATACCATACTATTTTACAATACATCCACATCCCAAACTTCTATTTCCCTCTTTTACTCATTAAAATAATATATCTACATAATAAAATAATATATCTCAAAATTATATCTTCTCTCCCATCTCTCTCCTCTCTCTCATTTTCAACTTTCTTCCAAATAAAATATTATTATTTTTTTACAATACTTGCTACAGTGCAATTCTATGTTTAGAATTGCACTGTAGCAGTATTGCAAAAAAATTTGCAATACTGCTGTTTAGCATTCCCCAATGCAAATAGTTTTGGGGCTTAAAATTTCAAATTTTCCTTAAATTTGGCATTAGCATTCCCCAATACTAATGCTCTTATAGAGAAGCAGTGTAGCAACTCTACTCTAAAAAAATAGAGATAGAGAAGCTATTGAAGTGAGTTTTGGGGGTGTTGATGCTCTAAAATTGACTTTAAAGAAGCCATTGGGGATGTTTTAACAGCGAAAGAAAAAGGAAATGAAAGCAGCACTCATTATTATTATTAATCCCTATATATATATATATATATATATTTAAAATATATTAGAGGAAGTAGCTTAGTGGAAAAGCGCGCGCCAGCCACCAGATCACTAATTCGAGCCTGTTTTGTGTTATCCCGTGATGTTTGTTTTAAAGAAACTTTGTAGCTGCTAATCTTAGTTTGTGTTTTATTGTTTTTAATGTGTTGCTCTGTATTTGGTGTTGCCTATGAACAAGACATGAACATTGCTGTTTGCACTACCACTGTACCACACATTCCAGCTAAGAATTTTAGGCGTTAGAAATTAGGAACCTTTCCTCCTCCCTTCATTTCCAGCTTCGAAGTCCACATGATTGGTAGTTATCATAAAACACTTTCCTTCATCCTTCCGGACTATCCTTTCCCAACAACCCTCTGCTCCCTGAGAAAAAAATATCTGTAATTGTTGTACTAAGTTTTAGTGTTTTACCCACAAAGGAGGGAAAATAATCAATCAGACATGGCAGACAGTGTTGTTACTTTCCTGTTGCAGAACCTTACTCAGTTGCTTACCCAAGAATCAAACTTGCAAGGTGGCGTAAAGGATCAAGTCAGGTCACTTAAGAACGTGTTGTCTCTGATCAACCTCTTCCTCCAAAAAACTGAAGGCAAACGACAAGACGAATTGGTGAAGGAGGTAGTCAGCCAAATTAGGGACGTAGCCTATGAGGCTGAGGATGTTATTGATACATACATCATTACTGTGGCAGAGCACAGGAGAAGAAGCAAGCTGAGGAAGTTAATCCATTCATGTGACCGAGCAATTACGTTTCATGAGGTTGCAAGCAAGATAGAGAGCATCAAGATCATCAACAAGGAAATTAACGACAATAGGAGCAAGTACGGCATAGAAATTGCTGAATCATCCAGAGGAGATGCAGAAACAGGGGAGATACTGCACAGGCGCAGGAAACATGTTGAGGAAGATCAAGTAGTGGGCTTCGCTCATGACGCTGAGGTATTGGTGAAGGAGCTTATGGAAGGGAGTTTGCAACGGAATGTTGTTTCAATCATTGGCATGGGCGGCTTAGGCAAAACCACTCTTGCTAGGAAGATCTACAACAACAATGATGTCAAGAATTACTTTGATTTCCGTGGGTGGGTTTATGTTTCTCAAGAATATAGAATCAAGGAGTTGTTGCTTGAAATTTTGAAGGGACTGTCACCACAACCAAGAGTGATGTTGAGAGCTGAATTGAAAGAGAAATTACTCCACGGTTTGTATGCTACGTATTGCTCGAATTATGATAAATTGAAAGGGACACTAACTGAAGACTTGAAACATTTCAAAGAAATGAATGAACGTTTCAAAGAAATGAATGATCAAGAATTCAGAAAGGCATGGTCTGAGTTCTTGGAAGGCGTACAAGACCATAATGATTTGAAAAACTCGTTGTCAAATTTCGTGCAAGATTTTTACAGCGAGGAGTTAAATTGAAAGATATGACTGAGGATGAATTGAAAAGTGTGATGCTTGAAAGCTTGAAACACAAGAGATACTTACTTGTTATGGATGACATCTGGAATATTGAAGTATGGAATGAGGTAAGTACTGCATTTCCTAATAACTTGAATAGGAGTAGAATATTGATCACTACCCGAATAAAAGAAGTATCATTACATGCAAGTAGTGTTATTAATAGTGTTCCTCCTATTCCCCCTTATGAACTCCCACTTCTTGAAGAAGATAAAAGTTGGGAACTCTTCTCTAAAAAGGTATTTTGGGATGGTACATGTCCTCTAGAATTAGAAACTCAAGATAGACAACTTGTGAAAAGTTGCCATGGTTTACCACTTGCTATTGTGGTATTGGGAGGTCTTTTGGCGAGTAAGGAGAAAACACCTCGAATATGGTCAAAATATATTGGCCATGTCAATTCGTATCTGACTAAAGATAGATCAAGTTGCATAGACATATTGGCTCTAAGCTACAATCACTTACCCCGACACTTGAAATCATGCTTTTTATAATTTGGTATCTACCCAGAAGACTTTGAGATACCAGTGAGGCAACTAATCCGACTTTGGATAGCTGAGGGATTCATAGGGCAATTTGGGGGCAGAAGTTTAGAGGATGTTGCTGAAGAATACTTGGAGGAACTCATTGATCGAAGCTTGATTCAAGTGGCAACAAAAAGGCTAGATGAAGGAGTCAAAACATGTCGTATCCATGATCTTCTACGAGACCTTTGTATATTGGAGAGTTCTAAAGAGAAATTTCTTGAGGTTCATTCAAATGTAAACCTTTCACCAATAGGCAAATCTCGTAGAATTTTCATCAACTATGGCAACCATCCATACATTTCTTCCAGCCCTTGTAAGCCTTCAAATAGTCGCTCAATAATAGTTTTCAGGGGGGTTGTTGAGCTTGAGTGTCCTGTTGATAAAAGCTACTTGAAACTGCTTTGCAAAAGTAACAAGTTGGTTCGGGTGGTAGAGCTTAGTAATATGGGCATTTGTTGCCTAATCCCCAAGTCAATTGAAAAGCTGGTCCTTTTGACGTACTTAAGCATCACATCCGGCGAGCTTCAAGTCAGTTTAGATTCCATATGCAACCTTAGGAATCTAGAGACGCTGGACATGAGAAATTCTACAATTAAAACAAAATGCTTGCCCAAGGGGATATGGAAGTTACAAAAATTAAGACATTTATACTTGGATGGGCCAACATATCTACCTATAACTGACAATGAAGCGGGTTTACCCAATCTTCTAGTCCTCACTGGTATATCTTTAAATTGCGACATAACTGAGAGTCTGGCCAGATTTCCTAACCTTAGAAAATTAGGATTTTATGGGTCACATGTGCCACAGCCAGAGTCATTGGTTTTGACGTTGTCAAGCATCCATCCCTTGCATCATCTACAGACTTTGAAGCTTCGTGATTATATTCGTCTTTCAAATCGAAGTTCACTCCAGTTGACCCTAACAAAGATAACCTTGCTGGATATGCCAGGTTTTAATCCACCTATCTGGAAAGTGTTGGGTAGC
The DNA here is from genome assembly GCA_032727855.1 of Quercus ilex subsp. ballota. Lineage (NCBI taxonomy): Eukaryota > Viridiplantae > Streptophyta > Magnoliopsida > Fagales > Fagaceae > Quercus > Quercus ilex. The sequence goes on from CM064918.1 coordinate 43,236,166, forward strand.
CTTACCAACCTCCGAATACTCAAAGTACTTAATTGTAACTTGTTCACACTCCATTGCGATGAAATCAGTTTTTGTCAACTGGAAGTCTTAAAAATGAGAGAAGTACCTGATATGGAATGGACTATGAAGAAAGGCGCAATGCCAAGGCTTCAACGTTTGGTCTTGGAGCGTTGCGGGTTTTATATGATTCCCGTGGAGGAAATATGTTGCTTGACTGCCTTGAGGGATGTGGAAGCTTTACATCCAGATCCAGAATTGAAAAAGATGCTTCGACAGTTGCAGATGAGGGATGGATGTAAGCTCCAAGTCTATCCAACTCTGAACTAATCTCTTCCGTGATTATCCTTGCTGTTAACTTAAGCCTTTACTGTTTTTGTTTTTGCTTTTTGTTTATGAATCTGTGGTGATAAATCTGTTTTGGTTTGGAGGAAGGTATAATCTTGGAATTGGGACACTGCTAAATAATTGAAAAGCTTAGTTAGTCTGTGTTTGAATTCAATTATGTTATATTAATTTCTTAATTTTTTTATTCCTCGAATAGACTTTCATCTTTTTTTTACAAGTAGGAAAGGAAACTTGAATCCAATTGACAAACATTGGTTCAGAAATAATGGCACTGAACCTCTGTTTTTAATATATAATTCAAGTAATGTTGCTTTAATCATAAAAATCTTGGACAAACACAAACATTAAACATAATATCTAGATGTTAGTTTTGTCTTTAAGATGATTTTTCAAAGATATCTTGGAAAGGGAAAGCAATGCATCAATGAATTAGTCATTTGTTTTGATAGTGAATTCTGCTTGTGATTGTACTCAAAAACTATTTATTATTAATTACTTATTGGAATCAGTCAGTTACTCTGCCATAATTCTCTTTTTATGGATGTCTATTATTGCACTATTTTGTTAGTCCTTTTTTTTTTCCAATGCTTAACAATCTTTTTTCTTTATGTTATGATGTTATCACTCATTTCAGAATGAGTGAACCAAGCATGAAAACGTTCAGTTGTAACGCACAAGGCTTCTTTTTATCTGCTCTTGATTAAATAATTTATGAACCAACTAGTTAATTACATTGTATGATTCCAAGAAAATTATCAAACGAGAATTGATAATTGAGCTCCGTCATTGTTGTATTAGGAGATGAGAAAGAATGTAATTAGAACTTTCATAAAGAAGTGCAAAAAGCTAGCTCACTTGATATGCCCATGTGAAACATCTTAACACACACACACACACACACAAGAAAATGCATAATCCTAGTACAACAAAGTTGTTGAAATTTCTGACCTTTAGTTTTTCGCTCTGTATAATTTGCCCCACATATATAATGGAAAGTGATGGTCCTCTAATTTTTTTTTTCTGAGGATGTTAGGGCATGTCTCACAAGCATGCTGAAATATAATAGGCATGTAATTATAGACCTTTATTGATGACTTTATAGTTAACTTCTCAAGCTTTGCACAGTCCTGAGCTTTTCCCCGTTGTCATTTACTAGGGCCACTTCTCATCTCAGTTCTTGCTCCAGAACTAGAAATTTGCTTCTTCCTAAAGTTATTATTTTTCATTATCCTTTTGTATGGATTTGCAGATTACAGTTATTCAATATTTTTCATTATCCTTTTGTATAGATTTGCAGATTACAATTATTCAATATGAATGCTTCAGTTACCCAAAAATGGATGATGAGAGATGGATTGGTCAAATTAATTTCATAAATTTGGTTGACACTAAATACTTGCTTTTTAATTGTTAAAGTAAATGGAAAAAATATATGAAGAGAATTAAAAATTCAAGAGAAATACATGGAATTACCGTGATTCAGTTTAATGGACTTATTACTTGCACTACAAAAATGGATTAGGTCTTTTAATACAAGAGACATCAGGATTCTTAGTAGAAAGAACCTGAATAAGGATAGTACAACATACTTCGGGCTTGACTAGATCATACAATGGGCTTGTACAAGTCTATTTTTAGTCCACATCTTCTCTGCAATTATCAAACTTCGGCTAGTTAGCACCCAGTACAACTCAAGTACAAGCTCGTCACAACTCCAATTGAAAAATACAAATTATCAAATACAAGAAAATATATGTTTGACTCCAATGTCATGAGTACCTAAAATGAGGAAAGAAATTTATCAACCATCTAGGAAATCAAAGACAAGAGTTTTAATAAAAATAGGGCAGTGATAAACTCTCTATCTTTAGAGTCTGAATTATCAAACAAAATCCCTTCAATCACAAAAAATAATTGAATGTAGACATAGAGGCAGTAAAGAATGATATTGTATTTATGAAATTTTTTTCAGTCTGAAATTTACATCTTGTATGGTAAGTGAAATAATTGGAGGATAAGCAATTCAACAGAAAAAGACTGTAAAACTTGTCTCAAAACCTGGCTGTGGAATCTGCAATATGAGCTGAAAAAGGCCTGCATCTATACATTTGGAAAGACAAATTCACCTTCTGTGCCAAAGTTTTGTTCAATTGGGATGGAGTGGTGCACTTAATTTGAGAGCTGGAAGTCGGATTGTATTCAAGCCACCTCTCTGCTTTACTTCAAAGTTTAAAATTGCATCTATCATCCCACTACAAGTGTTCTTTCCTTCCATCTAAATGCCTCATAAACTAGCCACCAACTTTATCAGGATCCATGGAATGAGATGATTTAACTATTTCTGGAACCCGATCAAGTCATCTCCTCTGGAAATTCAGCCTTTGCTCGATTAGTTTTTCCTCAAATGATAACGGTAGTTCCATCTTGTAAGGCCCAAATCTTTTGGATGTTCAAGAAAGAAAATAGTGGAACAGATGAGTATGTATTAAATTGGAATCATGGTTTCAACAATGGGAATATCAAACCAAAATGTAATTATTAATTGAAAAGAAAACGAGCAATTTAACATATCTGTGCACCCTTACAATGTAAAAGTACTAATGCAGGAAATGCGCTTTTTATTAATTTCTATAACCATTCTTAAGTCCAGAATCTCAGTACAGGTCTGAAAATTACTAAAGATGTCGTTTTTTAAATTTAAAAGCAAAACTCGTGATTGTTATAATAGGTGTTAGAACGTAAATTATAGCATTATTTCTTGTAGAATTTCTATCCACTATGCCAACCATCAGTACATTTCTTCTAGTCTTGTGAACTTCCAAATAGTCGTTCTTAAATTGCCTTGGGGGGGTTTGTTGGGCTCGAGTCCTCTTGATAGAGTAAGCAAAATAACGAGTTGGTTAGGGTGGTAGAGCTCAGGAATATGTGCTTTCCTTGTTTAATCCTCAACAATATTGAAAATCTGATCGTTTTGAGGCACTTGAGTTTTTGATCTGAGGTCATTCCAGATTCCATATGCAACCTTTGGAACTTGGAGACGTTGGGGATAAGAAATTCTGAGCCAAAAGAGATTTCTACAGAAAAATGCTTGCACTTGCCGGATGGGATACGGAAGTTAAAAAAATTAAGAAATTTGTTCCTGGATGGACCAATATCTGTAGCTAGTGAAGTGGCTTTAGCTTTACCCAATCTTCAAGTCCTTACTGGTATAGCTATGTGTAAATTTCTAGAACTCTCTCTCTCTAAATAGAACTTCTGATCTTATTGATTGATGAAAAGAATCCAATGAATGAAAGAATACATTACTACTCGTATATATACAATCTAAGAAAATAAAGAAACTAACTCACTCCGTAATTAGAGGGAAAATCTGTTACAAAAAATACTATCTATTAGACCACGTGTACATTGACTAAACTCTGTAACTGCTTCCTCTATCCACGTGGCAATGCTTCTTCAAAAGTGTGAATGAACTGTTCATGGTAAGGAACTGCTTCAATCAAGTCTAGCAGCTCTGCACTAGCCCAGTCACTCTGTGTGTTAGTTGCTTGATCACTGCGCTGATCTCCAACTCTGGTTTTGCGCTTGCTCTTGTCCTGAGTGCCTTCCTTCTTACTTTCAACACTATGATGGAGACACTGAGAAAGCCTTTGCCAAGGCCAGATTTCCCAATTTAAAAAAATTAGTATTGTGTAGGTCGCAATCAGGGCTTTTGTCAAGCCTTCAGCCCTTGCACCATCTACAAACTTTGAAGATTAATAATAAAAATCTTGCCCTTTCAAGTGCGAGTTCATTCCAGTTGACCCTCACAAAGATAACCTTAGTAGGCGCAAACTTATCTGCAGAACTCATAAGAGTGTTGGGTAGCCTTACCAGCCTTTGAATACTCAAAGTAGGAGGAGTTGCTGTTGGTTATATGCATAAACGCAGCGGAAAAATTAACGGATCTCCTTCATTCAGAATTGATAACATGCATTTAGTAAGTTTCAGAATATAGAAGAAGAGAGTGTACCTTGATGCGGTGAATTTTAAAACAAAGATCAAAGCACTTGGGAATACTTTTAATTTTCACTCCAATTTCACTAACGCCCAAGAAGTGTGGTCCCTCAATCAATTTCCAAGGGAGAGTAATTGAGTGGCTTCACTCACACATACACACACTTTTTCAAACTTGTTTTGTCCACTGAAATTCTGTATGTTTCTCTCCGAATAACTGATTGTCTAATTGGGCTAACCTTTTGGGCATTTCCAATTGGGCTTTAGTATGTGGCTTGGAGTGGGACCAAAAGGGACCAATAAGACACTAGCTCCAATGGGCCTTGGGCTTTTCTGTCAACTCTTGACAAGTCCAAAGTTACCATTAATTATATTTAATACCACTATATAAATATAATTGCACTCTAGGCCTTATTAATAAATTATATCCCAAGACTTTATTATACATGCAACCCCTTCATAAAATATTCGTAGTAATTCAAAGACATGAATATGGACTGTCACTTTGAAGATTACTACATCTTAATCCTTGAGTACCCGGTTTAATCTTTTTAAGTTATTCACCATATATTTATGAAATCCAATTTCATAAATATATACTTTAGTAATTTCTTACTAAAGTGGTTAGGCCTAACTCTCTGAATAATTGAACCCATTAAACTTATCTCAAGGGAATATTTTATATCTCCGTTAAGAGACTATGAATTCCATCTTGAGAATATATGTTCCATCAACACTAAATGTGGTTGCCCAACGTACTGAGGTTTTGACCGTAACTTTAGATCTCACTCCTGATATATCAAAGCAACCTACACTTCATGATCAAGTCCATTATTCTCTCAGGATTAAGAGTTCATGCAAATATAAGTCGTGAGATTTATTATTCAATTGAAAGTCGTTAGGAGAATAATAAATCCCATAGCGGTCCAGTTCAATATGTCTTAACTCTTAAAACATATCAACACATCAACTAGAAGTCTCCACTTCCATAATCAAGACAAATCATCTTAGTTAATATGTTATAGTCTTCGCAAATGAAATGTCCAATTTCATCACTGACTACGAACTAAGATTCTGAGTTTACAAAGAACTTGTGACTTATATCTTCTGTAACTAAATCACATAAATCACATACTATGCATCTCATGGACTAATGATAATGTCCGAATATTCATATTACCATTATTTTAGATAATAATAAAATAACTTTATTAATTACAATATTAAGTCATACATCATGTCAAACATAATGTCATACATAATATCATATATAACACCATACAATAGGATTCTAGGGCACTAATCCCAACAGTTGCCTGTCAAGGCATTTATAATTTCTTCAATTGGGATGAAAGCAGTTTTCTTCAACTTGAAGTCCTTGAAATGTTACATATGAAAGTTGTAGAATGGACTATGGGGAAAGGTGCAATGCCAAACCTTCAACGTCTGGTCATCAAGTGTTGTGATTTTTGTTATATGTCCCCCGATGAATTAAGGTGCTTGACTGTCTTGGAGATGTGGAAGTTTTATATCCCTATGAAGGTTTGAAAAGCATGCTTCATCTATGGCAGTTGCAGATGAGGGATGAATGTAAGCTCCAAGTCTATCCACCTCTGCAAAGCTAGAAATTGAAAAATAAAGTTGATAACTTCATCTAGTCCTATGTTTTTGTGGGGGTCTGAGACAAAGGGTCAATAGTCCTCTGTTTTGTTCGTTGGTTCATATAACCTTTTTTTTCCACCATTAATTTATCATTTGGGGGTCAAGCTACGGTGGCATTCGTATGAGCGCAAGACAGTTGGGACTTTCCTTTTTTAGTCTCATTCTGTGGAGGGCGAATGAGGCAGCACATTTAGCAAAGCAAGGAGAAGAAGAACAGATATTGTTTGAAGATGCCACTCACTCCTCAGTGCATTGAAGAGCGAGTGGAGTCCGATAGGTCTACTTATGCTTTTGTGTGATTGTTGCTCTTTTCATTGAATCTATCCTACTTTCGTTGTTATTGTTGTTGTTTTTGTGTTCTTGTTTTTAAAATGAAGTACGGGTTTTCAGGCAAAAAAGGCCTTTGTAATAATTTATTATGTATTTGTCTTGCAGTCCTACTTCATCTGCTTTGCTATGTTTCGGCGAGGCTTGAGGGATTAATGGTCCTCTACTTTGTTAGTTGGTTCAGGTTTTGATCGTATAATATATACTTAAAAAGTTACTTTTTGCTAATTCCTTAAAAGCTACTACTTGAAATGGTCGGGATGCTTCAACGGTTGCAGATCCATGAATGTGAGGTCTAAGTCTATCCACCTCTCGAACCGACCCAACTGATTAAGAAAGAGTTGATCAGCTTAATCTACTGTTGTGCTGTGCTTTCCTGTTTTGATGGTAATACCGAATTCAACATATTACCCATGGGTATCATCCGACCCGTCAGAGTATTCGAGGATTGGGTGCAGGTATCATTGTTTATCCAAATTTACCCGTACTTGACCTGTGTATTTTTTTTTTTTTTTGGTAAAAATTAAATAAAATAATATTTTTCCATAAAAGGATATTATCAACAATTACTTTTAAATTCCTTTAAGAAGTTGCTGATTATATTACAATCGGTTACCATGATTAAATCATAATAATATTATCCATTTGATTTGATAGTCAAATCAATAAGTAAGCAAATTAATTAATAACATTTTAAAACACCATTAAATATTATTTATATTACATGGTTTCTTAGCTTCTATACATGCATAAATGTGTAGCTTATCAAAACTATAATTCAGAAGTACTGTAGATAAATGTAAAAGTACTATAAATAAAAGTAAAAGTTAGTTGAAATCGTACAAGGAGACTCATGAATAGTACTAAAAAGTGCAGTGAGACTCATGAATAGTAGTAAAAATAAGTTAAATAGTAAAATAAGTTGGCAAAAATAATATTTACCAAACAGACACTAAAGAGACGGAAGTGGACCTTCTTCTCCTTCTAATAAATTAATTAATAAAAAAAAATCCTTAAATTTATGTCTTGCTAATTACATAGTTGTCTTTTGCTTAATTGAATTTTTGTATGGGATTATAACTTGAATTTGACTTTCATTTGTACGGAAATTATTATACTATTATTGCTACTTATTCCTTCTTTGTAAAGTAAAATATCATATATCATGATTTTGACTTTACTTGTGTGGAAAGCATTAATTCCATTGGTATCATTACTTCCCATAAAATGCTTAATTGATGTAATTTGCTCCCAAATTTTTCTTAAGAATTTATAAGGGAATATGTTAAATAAGATTATATTACATCAATCTTCCTATTAATTACTAATTGATTTTGTTTGTGCATGTAACCTTCCTATAAAATGCATATTGAAGTAATTTGCAAGAATATGTCTGTTGAGGGTCATTTTCTGAAATAGGCAGAAGGCAGCCCAACCCATAAACGTGGGCAGCAGATAAACAGCAAGCTAAGAAAAAACCATTAGGCTCAAGCAGCAGGAATAATGGATCACAGGCCCTTATTTTAAATAAATGGGTCTTGAATGAGTAAGTGGGCCTAAAAAGGCCCGGAAAGAGAGAAAACACCACCCATGGGCAGTACGTGGTATGGAAAAGAGAGAATGGGCCGCGGCAGGCCCAAAGTAATGAAAGCAAAGAAAGTAGGGGATAATGGCAAGCCCATGAACCCCAAGGATGAGAATGAGGAAATTGGACCAAGGAAGCCCAATTGAGTAAGTAAATGCCCATGGGATGCAAAGTTAGCAAATGGACCAAGGAAGTCCAAAGGAAGTAAATGGGCCTGACAAGCCCAGGTGAAAAGAAAGAGACATTGGAGCCCACAAGTGAGAACAACAGTGGTCATATTAATCCACTAGGGGAAAGAAAGGAACGGCAGGCCTGAAAAGAGGCCCAGCAGGAACAAATCGCCACAGCAGGAAAGACCGAGTAACACAGTGGGAAGCTAAGGCAACTAAAGGATTGGGCCGAAGAGAATACAAAGCCCAGTACTCGGTAAAGTCCAGACCCTATGTGAGTGGGAAACCAGAATAACAGATCGGGAAAAGCCAAGAACGGACGACTGGCAACGCAAACAAAATGTCCAGTACATGGCAGATGCATGAACAGCAGGCAGATTTCAGACATAACCACGTGCAAGGCCCAGGCACCACTAGCCTGTACCCAGCCAATACAGGACGTGGTGGGGTCGTGGGTCAGAGGTAAGAGGGCATGGTTTGGAGGTGGGGAGAGGGGAAGGCCTGTTTTAAGGTTCCTACTCAAACTCTTTTGGGAGATACGTCCTGCTGGGATGACATACCACCCAAAAGAGGCAAGGTTGAGTTGGAACCAATAGGTGCATGCCATGAGGGATAAAGAGAGAGAGAAATAGCGCCACAGCAGGAAGAGGTGCCGCGGCAGACTAACGGACAAAAGTTGTCCGTGTCTGAACTCGCAGACGGAACAGTAATGTCGGCAAGTACGCCCAAGACTAGACAAAAACGGTTAGGGGGTAGAATAGTAAAATCGGTCACGGCAGGCACTATAAAGGAAGCCTCCTGCCGTGTGCAAACAGAACAAGCACGAGAGCAATATCACCCCACGCAAAGAAAAACACTCTGTAATACACTTAGAAAAACAGAGGAGCTTAATACTAAAACTACCGTTGTGGAAATCACTAAGAAAAGACTAGAAAAGCAAGAAAGAAACAGAGAAAAAAAGAGAAGTGTTGATGGCATGTACCGATAGGTCCTTTCCCTTCTCTCCCTCTCAAATCCCTGCTCTCTTTTAGAATCGTCCTGAGCATTGTTCATTCGGGTCCGCCTCCCTCAAACTTATTAATTTCCACGACAGGAATTTCTCTTTTTTCCTCGGAGGTTAATCGTTTTTGAGAAGATGTGTTCTTCCTCCTTGACCTTGCCCCGCAGACCAAACTGAATTTATTCCCTTTAATAGTTGATTAATCTTTGTTACCATTTGCTTTTACTACTTTATTTGTCAAGACTATTTATGTATTGTGATTATAGGTCATTCGGTTGTTCGTTATTAGAAGAATCATCTGGTCATTCCAGAATACATATATTACTCTGTTTTTTATCAATTATGTCTGTCTGCTGCAAGCTTCTCTGAAACAGCACTGCCTGCTGCGAACACTCTCCTGGCAGACGGGGTTAGTTTGCGCACAAGCCGGCCAAGTTGAGTTCCAGTTGGACCGGTCTCGACTCCCGTAACCCAGAACACTTGGGCCTATAACCACGAAAGAGGCAGCCCAGCCCAACATAATCAAAAAGGCCCCTACAATGTCAAATGTATGTTTTTTATTTCGTTAACTTATTTGATCATTTGTACACATTTAGAAAGCTCAAATTACTTTGTTTAACACTTCAATTAGAATTGTTTTTTATAGCTTAGAAATTTTATAAAAAAAGAGAGAGAGAGAGAGAGAGAGAGAAGAAGAGCATAAGTGTTTTATTTGAAAAGAGGTGGGCTTGAAGACTTTTATGATTAAAGAGTAATAGAGGATGATGAAGTGGTAAGTGGTTTGTGCATTTTGTCATTTTTTTTTTAAGTACTTAAAAAAAAAAAAATCAAACCAAACCAAAACGAGGGGAAAAAAAAAAAAAAGAGGAAGGGTATAGGCATCACAAGCAAGAAATTCGGGTGAAAATTGAGTATGGACGATAATCGGGTTTTGGGTTCGGGTATCCAATTCCGGCCCATGACCATCCCTAGATGCAGATGGTATGATATTTTTTTTAAGAAAGATTCAACTTATAGCGTCTGCTCCTGATGATAGCTTTTTATCATCAGACCAAGACACCAATCGATTTTTGGTGTAAGCGGAGATAAATGGTATGATATGAATGTAGTTGTTTTTGTTGTTGTTGTTGTTTTTTTTTTTTTTTTTTTTTTTTTTTTTTGAATCCCTAATTAGAATAAAAGACTTAATGTGATTCGGTTTTACTAGACGAATTTTTTGCACTACAAAAAATAATAATAATAAATAAATAAATAAATAAATTTACTTGCACTACAAAAAGAGATTAAGTTTTTGAATAAAAGTAACATTCAAATTCTAAGTTAAGTTTTTGAATACGTGTAACATTAGTTTTTTATTTTATTTATTTTACATTTTTTTAGAAAGTTTCAACATATGATTAAAACTTTTAGGTTAGGATTAAAACTTTAGATCTTTTATTCAACCATTAAAGACTTTACTAGTTGAACTAACTATAACATTAGTTTTTTGTGTATCTACAATGTAAGTTTAAAGTTTATATTATTTTTTATTTTTTTTATCATTAAAGTTTACATTATTGATTCAATGTAAACCTATAAAAATCCTTGCTAATTTATAGGGATTTAGATCCTCTAGATTTCCTAAGGTACTCTACCAGTAAATTTCCTTAAATCCTAACCACTCTTTAATGATTTAATGATTTAATGGTCAAGATTCTGCCATGTCAGCATTTCACTAATGATATTCTTAAAATAATAAAATAATGTTGCAAATAAAACAATTAATAATATTGTTAGTGGAACGCTGACATGATAAAATCTTGACCATTAAATCATTAAAGAGTAGTTAAAATTTAAGAAAATCTATTTGATAGAGTACCTTAAAAAATTTAAAAGATCTGAATCCTATTTATAGTTTTATTTGAAAATTTTATCGCACATCTATGCACTTTGTATGTGTGTGTGATAGACTTCAGCAGGTCGGTAAAGGAGGTGGCCTTAAAGAGCCAAAGACTAAAAGCAAGACAAATCTTTTTTTATTTTTTATGGAAATATTAAATAAGATTTTGTCTTATATATGACATTTCCAAAAATAATAATAAAAATAAATTATAAGACAAAACCTACCGGCCGAAGGGCATAGCATATGCTATATAGTATATAAGACAAAACCTGCCACAGAACTTTCTCTTTTTTTTCTTTTTCTTTTTTTTCCGTAAAAACGAAATTTTTGCATTTGTAATAATCTTGATCTTGGCAAAAAGTATAAACAAAAAAATGAATAATCATAAACGACAAAAGGGCAGTTAAGATGCGTGAACATTCCCAAACAAACATGTGCTTGATTGATAAGGAAGCACATGCACGAGTCAGCTGTTGATGTCGCCTTTGGCTGTTGATAAAAATAAAATGCGTGCCTAAACAATAACCATTCTGCTATTGTTAACGCCTTCCTATTTCTCTCGCACTTTCAGTCTCTCTATCTCTACCAACCATGGCGTTCTCTCTGCAACCATGTCAAATTCCCACTCTTACAGACCTCTTCTCGCCGGAGAACCTTGCTGGACCCGCAGCTCTCCGTTGCAAAAAGCCTCTCTCTATCAAATGCACTGGCGATTCTTCGTCGGTGGCCATGGACTCCAATTTCGACACGGAGTTGTGCAGAAAGAACTAGACGAGGAGCAAGAACTATAATCGGGGAGGATTCGGTCTCAAGGAAGAAAGTCT